>OZ022488.1:17491313-18691313 GCA_963989405.1 Trypoxylon attenuatum | reverse complement strand
TGAACCTTAACAGTGGTAGTATTCACTCACGGCGAAATGAGTAGTTCTGTTCTATTTCGCCGGATGCCTGAATAGTCCAATTTGAAGCGAATCCGCAAAGCGGACACGGCTACGCTCGCCGTTCGGATAAGATCATTAGCATGACTTCCTGACACTGATTTCGAACACAGAGAGCGCAGAGAGTCGCGCGGTCGCACACCTACTCTCGCCGTAGCGCGGCGCGGCACAGCACAGCGCGGCACAGCACAGCGCGGCGGTTCGGCAGTAGTGTCCTATCTTGTTGGCTGTCAGATTGTTGACACAGCCAGTGACACGTTTAATAGGATTATTTATGCTGGTAAAGGTGCTTAAATGGTCCCATGTCGGTATCGGCTTCATCTACCTGACGGCGCGTAGCATAATTATGTCGACACGGCTTGTATGTCGGAGAGTCCGACATACACGGGCGAGCTAGGTTGACAACGCCTAGACGTCCCTGATTTTGTCTTCGCTCGACTTCCGACGCGCGATCAGACGTTTTAATCGTGGCTAGTAGCCGCGACCGCGTGTAACTTGTACCAGTGATTATTGACACGATTACCTTCCGTGGTTACGCATAGTTCAAGTGTCCATGAAAAAGACACACACACACATTCCGATCCGTTGTTCGCGAAATACATTGATTATGCATTACCGATTGATAATAATTTTCATTTCATTAGCCTTGGAAAATTCATATCGCTCCTTTTTCTTTTCTCTCCAGCGTCAATCAGATAAGCTACAGTCGAGCTCGAATACGGAACTCGTGTTACTGGTACACAATACATACTCATACTTACGGTCTTTCCACCCGGGAATATTAATATCCCTCGGCGCAAACTTGTTAAACACCACGCTATAGGAAATTACCAATTTCATAACCCTTCGCTCGCCAAACGCGATCCCTTCCGAAGCTGTTGCTTTCCGTCGTTGTAAACAAAACAGGAACCAGGGTGCCAAATCGAGCGTGAGGTAACTTCATTCAACAGTTCTCCGTTTCGATCATCAGCGTCCCACAAATCAACTTCCTACCCTCGTCGGGATGTATCTATGTATACATACAGCTTTCGGATAGTCAATTCGGATAGTGTCGTCTCAGGGTCACCAATACACGATGAATCATTAAAAAGTTTCGCTGCAGTTTGAAATTGGAAATGTTCGAAAGGGCGCTTGGGATAAGCGAGCGCATGGTATCGGCGCAACCTGGTTCGGAGAGAATTGCATGTTCGGGCGATAATGCAACCCGCGTGACGATAAACAGGATGCCACCGGCGAACTGGAAGATCTGTCGTCGCGTTAACGCGCGAGAAACGGAGAACCGCTGCCGGCGATATAACGCGATATAAGCATGGATCACAGGCGGCAACCGCTCATTAGCATACAATGCGGGCTAATGGGATCGCACGCTGACGGCTACCGTTCAATACCGCGTCCCCACGTAGATACATTTACCTTCACCTACCCTCGCGACGGGGGTGAGGGCCGCACCGTTGTTATTAAAATTGCTACAGGATTAGCCCTCTCTACACAGGAACTATTCCAACTTTCATTCGAAAGTACTGGACTCAAGAAATTTCATCATTATCGAGTCTTTATTCAATTATCGATCGGATAACTTCTTATCGTTATTTCTGTGCTTCATACGTGTTAAAACACACGGTTCTCGTATCTTTTTTTATATTCGACAGTATTGCAAAAGAGATAATATTCGCTGACATGTTCGTCGGAAGGAAAGGGTGAAGATCGTGGTCTCAAAGAAACAATGTTTCCTCTTAACAAAGCCGAGGTGATTAATCTCAATGACTAACTACACTTATCACACCTAGATTTCTTTGTCCCGACGGTTCTTCGAAGCTTTTACCAACCACTGGAATTTACCGAATCTGTCGTGTCTGTCAGAATCTAACCACAATAATAATAATTTATCTCGGACAACACGCAAGATCCGGGTGCGAAATATCGAATTGCATTTATGCGAGTGTGCCCTGCGGTTGCACCGACCGGGACCTACCCAGCTAGCTACCGATCCACGTTCCGTCCAAGGGATAAAAGCAGTGTTGTAGCGGGCGCAGTTCTACCGGGTATTGTGTACCAGAGCCGCTATTTGCACGTCATCGCATAATAGTTGTAACTACCACAGCCCTCATTACCGCACCGCGAGCACTATGTAGTGCCGGCGAATGCGTGCGAATGTCAGTTTTAGTGCGAGCCAGTAAAACACGCGAGACGCCGTTTCCACTGGTTTTCTCGAGTATTGCTTACTTACTCCCACCGTCGTGGGCTAGTTACGTGAGTAAGTACCTACCGCCTGCCTGCGCTTTCATTATCGTCTTGCCGGACCCGCGGAGGATCGGACGCGAGATAAGTTGGCCCTTTGGCCAACGGTAGCTGCCAGAGAACAAAGACGCCCGCGTGGAAAATGCTTGCTTGCATGATTTTAGACCATTGTCGTTGGAATTGTTCAGAAAGCTGAAGAAGAAGAACCATCTGGTTTAGTTTCTGCGAATGTAAAACTTAAAAGGTCCATGTTAAACGTAATCGAAATTCATTTCATTTTTCAATTTAATATACATGTATGTTATTCTCATTCCTATCGCCAAAATATGCAGAGAGTATTTGATGCGCGCTCCTTTCACCTTGTTAAGAAAAATCGGCACGTCGGTCCTTTAGGCGAAAACTTTTCGGTAGAATGACTGCTTTCTAAAACTAAACTGCGGCAACTAATCGTGCGTGTAGCTTAGTATCTTGCCATTATTCGGGACACCGAGAGAGTCGTTTCGTTTAATTATAAATTGCACAGGATATCCTTGATTCCGCGGCTGGAAAGGTAACACGGTATCGTGCAAGATCCAATTTCAGTGGTACACGTAGCTGTAGCGACTCGTGCCTAGGCTTACCAACATTTTAGCATGGATGTGTACCAACCCGATTCGTCAGGATCCGAGACCTAAATCACCTTGTTAATTTTCATTCTTTCACGTAGCGTTCGTTCGTTCATTCGCTCGCTCGCTCGCTCGCTCGCTCACTCGCCAGCGATAAGATCTGATACCACGCACTGCCAGGAGATAGATACTCGTGCATCGAGGCGCGCATTAATGCAGAAGAGAGCGAACCGCGCGCTCAGTTGCGTTATCGGCCGCCAATAGTTTTTTCTTTTCCTACTCGCGGAGCTGCGGCTTGGCTTTAACAAGAATGCCTTCGACGCGCACAATGTGGTCAAGAAAATTGCCCCATAAATTAAGTCGCCGCATAAATCTAAATATGCATGTATATCACGTCACTAGCAGCAACGCGAGCCCCTGGCCAAATGTCGCCAAGTTTACGTGGCTTAACGCGGACACGCGATTCGCTTTCGAAATAAATCGATAAGATCTCGGTTGGACGACAGCTTTCAAATTAATGTCAATGCGTGTTGCGCTACGGAAAGAGTTTATTAATGTATCGGGTGTGCGAATTGCATCGCGGTGCAATCTTCGATGCATTCATTTTCTTGGCATACTGTCTGGGTGGATAAAAGCACGTTTTGATAACGAGACCTTGTGGAGATTCGGTGCGAATGGACTTGTGGTTTCCTCTCTTGGAATTTAGACTATTTAGATCCTGTTGCATACCGAAGAATTTGGCTGATAGCGATCCCCTTCTCAGTTACTCCTCATTCGCAAGATACTTTGCATGCAGCGAGCAATTGCTAAAGGAAAGGACCAACAACCGTGCGCGATAATGCAATGCTCTGCATATGCTCATATTCATGCGTCGTACCAGTCGATTCGAAGTGATTCTTATCTAACGCGCTACCGTATCATACGAATTATTTGCACCGGTTGTACAACCGGTCGACTCGCATGCAGATACCAGTCCGAATGTGACGGTGTACGACAATGTCACCGATAGCGAAGAAACATTCGTCCAATGTCTTTCGAGCCTTGAATGCACCGTAGTAGTGCTGAAATAATTGTCGCGCCGTCACATGTCAAATCGACACTGAACGGTGAAATCTCGAGGTGAATCAAGTTCCTTTCTTTAGAAGTATCAAACTACCTGGCTTTTTTTTTTTATCTCGCCGCTTGTTGAAAATTCATGAGAGTTTCAAGTATATCACAACCATTGGCCATCGAATTTCCTTCCGAATGACTTCCTCGAGTTGTCATTCATTCCTCCCGCGGATCAGGATTCCTCGTCATCTCCTTACCACTTGAAACATTATCGAGCACAGTCGCGGTCCAAAAGCAGCTCGCGACCAGGTGGAGTCAGCAAGGCCCTGAAACCGATCGGTGGCAGTACCTTGAGTCGCGTTTCGCACTTGCAGTACGCCGCCGCGTCGGTGCGGTACATTCTTTCGAGCAGCTTAGTGGCTAGTAGCCGGTGATCGTAATTATCCAAGGCGGTTGTTATCGCGGCGTGTGCGTTGCGCGTGCGACAGAGAGAGAGAGCTAGAGGACGCGAGAGATTGGTGGCGGCGCGGCGAAGCAGGTAGAACTTGGAGCAGGTCACTTTCGCTCTTGGCGGCACGGCACCGAGCGTGTTCCAGTGGTCGCGCACGCGTGCTCTGGCCCATTCATAAACCGATGCAATAGAAGTCGAGCTCGTAAGTACGCGTCCGCGTCCGCGTACGGAATCGTACTCCTGTGTGGGCGGATCGGCTAGGACGGATCTGACGGAAGATCTCCTTTTGACATAAAAATAAAGGAGAATGCAAACGAAGCCGGGTGTCTTGGATCGGCGTGAGGCATCGTTAAAATTAACAACGCGCCGCGAATGCGATTCGAATAAAGCCGCGAGTTACATAAAGCGCAATTATGTAAAGAACCGCGTAATGGAGTCTTACACGGCGCCCGATGTATCTTTATTTTTACGGCGCGCCGTGACGAGCATAGTTATGCTTACGCGGAGGAAGCAATGCTCTAGGCTCTGGGGGTCTAGTGTGGGGTATATAGACGTTGCCACTCGAGAGTCGAGCATTATTCGTTAAACGCGTGGTTTCGTAACCTTTCAATTAAGAGCCAGGAGTGCAGCAGCACCAGGTATACTACTAGACTCTGAAAGCAAGTCGGAAAGCGAGTCGTGTGCACGCGGGCTTGCGAACGGAGAGATTTCACGTTCCAAGACTGCGCTTGCTCGCTTATTCCCTCGTTCGTTCGCAAGATGATTTAGGATCGAGATCGATAACTTGATTGCCGTCGACGCCTCTGTCCAGCCTTATCGGCCCGGTGTCAAGCCGCGCGCACGTCTCTCGATGAAACCAGTTGACAGGGAGCGATCGATCGATCGGCCGATGGGACCGATAACCGGCCTCGAGAAGGGGCCCTCGCGTCGGCGTCGCGCGTCGTTCCGCTGGGTGAACTTACGCACGCTGGGTCCCGGTCCCGGTCGGTAGGAGCGACGAGATATCGATGGTGAATGAACAGCTTTGCCTAATTGGCTATGGAAACCTTCCTCGTATGTCGCGAATTACCGGCTCCTTCCATCGAGATCGCTCGATCGTGAAGACGTATTTTTGAATCGTTAAAACCAATGTCTTCTTACGTAACCGCATATAGCATTGTTCATTGCCCTCTGTTCCACGGTGCATTGACGTTAGCCGAGCGTGTAGTTTGGGGTCGATCCTGGTCATAGAACTTCGCGAGTGAACAATCGCCTCGAAACTTTTTCCGCCTCGCTATAATCCGCCTCTATCATCGTCGAACTTCGCGACTCTCGCTAACTTGGAATAAAAAGTTTGCATGCAGGGTGGGAGACTTTTTCCCCGTTTATTTTTATTCTTGCTTCGCAAGCACGGGGGTACTATTATTCTTCTTTTGCGGTTCGAATCGAAGAACAATAAAAAATTCCGCGTGGTTTTCCAAAGTTCTTCGATTTTCACCTGGGACAATGGTTAAGAGACTTATTAAGGCGATCGGCAAGCGGTTTAGAATCGAAAAGAGACCCTGGTACGATCTGGTTTGCGCGTAGAAATACGCCGTGCGCACTGCCCGAGTGCAAGGGCTACCGTTATGAACCTCGCGTGAAAGTGCACTAACGAAAGTGCGAATACCGAGGCAGTTTTTACTCGCGCTCTGTGTACGAAATGGTCTCGCGCAGTGCATTATGCATACAGACCGGATCTACAATTTACCGTTGGTGGAGTGGGTACCCGAGCGGCCGTTCGCTCCGTTCCTTTCCGCTCCTCTTGGCTCCTCGACTCGTGAAATCTACGCAGGAAACGTAAAACGCCTTCTTCCACGGATAACAATCGGCTGGTTTAATTACCATTTGCTAGTACCGTTTAGATTTGCCCGCGAAAACCGACTTTTAATTCACTACAAAGATCCCGAGAGAAGATAAGCCGCGAAAGGGAAAGACAGCGATTAAATAATAGGGTGAGAGTGAACGCGGAAGTCTTCAGGGCTCCTGATTATGTCGTGAAGCGAATTAGGCGCGCGCCGATAATGAGAGCGCGTTAATGACCCGACGAGGAGAGGATGCACTATTGGAGAGACTATCGCGATATTATATACTACGGAGGGTGGGTGCGGTAGGTGGAAATCGTGGCTGACTCGGTCCAACTGTATTTCCCCGGCTATTAGCGGTAATCGATTATAGCGTGACGGATCGAATGATTTAAATAAAGACCGGGTGCGTCACGGGCCCGGCCTGATACACTCGACCGTGCCTCGCCTCTCAAAATGATGCCATTGCATTTGCTCATTATTGCCTTCGAACCACCGTGTTTTTGCACTACTCACCGAAAGGTTTTCAACTTCCCTTCGATCCAACATAATCCTCTTTTCGAACGATCGCGTTTCCTTGAATACGTTGTATCCCGATCCTGTGAGTTACGCAATTCTTCGAACGGTGTCACCACACCACCCAGAGATTCGGAATGTGGACCAATCCGTTTTGTAGTCCCACTCACGATCTCGGTCTCGTGGATCGAGCGGTGTGCCGAGTGGAATTATGATAATAGGGCGGCTAGTTAAGTTTTCCAGTTTCGTATCTAGACACCAATTTCTAATGCCGACCGGCACGTTTGTATGTTGCAGGTGACCTAAGCCGAACGGGCCAGTATTCATGCCAGTATGCCAATCAGATGCCAGTAGAGAGCCAGTATCTGTATCTGTCGCCACCGATAGCCAATTAATAAGTTACTTAGATAGTTAAATTAGTAGGCAATATATCTCCGGATAAACGACGCCAAGCCTCCAGTGTTCGCCTGTGTTGGACCTAGAGAAGCAATAAACAAGGTGATCGGCTCTCTTGGATAGAATTATCTTCTCGCCACGCTATATTTCTTTATCGCATCGCTCGTCCGCGGCTCTTCTCGCGAGGACTTGCGGCCCAAAATCGGGAGAGTGTACGAGCGATCGAGTTGTGATCATTATCGGAGAGTGGACTGACCGATCGATTTCTCGGCTGTGAAGTGAATCGATACCGCGGGAGACGGAAACGTGGAAAGGAAGTGAGCACGATCCCCGGGCGAGCACGGTGGCTGGAAACGCTGACTTACATCGGGAGCGCCAACCTGCAATCAAGGTTCATGGTTTTCATGGTGAGTCATCACGTTTATTTCCATCGTCCCTAACGAGATTTTCTGACATTTTATGACTAACTTTGTACTGCTGTTTTCGTCAAGATTACTTTCTTATTAAGTTAGCGTACTTTGTCTTATCTTATTGTAATCTCCAGAGGCGAGAGTGGATCATGACGGTTCAATTGATCACAATGACGTATGAACACATAGGACTCGCTAGCGCCGAATTTCACATATAAGCAATCCGTTAAGAAATTTCTTTAGATTCGTGGCGAAATCGCCGTCAATGAGAGCTTCGAGATTAAAGTTAATTTAACCGGATGAAGATTATACAAAAAAACAGACAATTAACTTTCGCGAGATGCGGGATATTTGCACATATTGCAGCAAATTTACATAATACACCGATCAGATTTCCTTGGTACATCGTGAAATTATCTTTATGCCTTGCGTAGCGTCCCCCATCGCGGATCATTGGATTATCGAGTCCCCCTGCTTAATCGGTCGCATCGGTGAGCGCTTACGGCTCGCAAAATTTATTGTACAAGTCGACGCGCACTACCGAAAACATTGCGAAATTAACACTCGCTTATGTAAAACCCTGTTTGCTACACGTAATATCATTCACCGATCGCAGGACGAGTATCGATTGATATTCCAGTCTTCTAGACGCGACAAACGATCTTCTTATTCACCCGAAGATACCCTTGCAGGAAGGAATAAAGTAAAGGGTGAATCTGACGGAGAGGGTGGAAGATGAAAGAAGCTGGGAGAGGGCGATTCAGCAGCGGGTTACGGGTCAACCACGGTGGAGCATTAATAATCGTTTACAATCTTTAAGGCAGGGTGTGGCGAGTACGTTAACCCTCTTCTACCTCGGCCTCTTCCATCTCTTCTTCTTCTTCTTCTTCTTCTTCTTCTTCTTCTTCTTGAGGCTCTTCTTACTCCTTTTCTCTTGTCCTTCTCGACGCTGCACGCCCGTCCAAGCTCGTGCAACGGCCCGACCAAATAGGAGGAAAAAGTCCCAACTGCCTTCGTAAACCAGTTGGACGTATATATCGCGAAAAAAAAGATAATCAATGGCGAAAGGGTGGATCTGTTTGGGGCTCGCGCTTTATCGCGTCACGATCTTCGCTCCGTTATAGATGAAAATTTATTTTTGGGTCATCGTGGCGCACTTCGCTCGTACGGTTTGTCCGCAGTAAATTGGCGCTCGTAACTTACCGAGTCTTGCGCGGCTTACTGCTAATGGTAACTTACTATCGATTTAGGACGACGTGCTGGGGGATGAAACGCCCTGCTGAATAATGTCCGTGCACGCTTCATGAAAATATGCGCTTTGTGCGAAGCCCTTCGCATACATGCTTGCACGTATTGATTCCTTGAAAAATTTCTTACGATGGATGAGCGTATCGCTATCATCCGCAAACTTGAAATCTTAGAGTCTCGATCCGCGTGCAGAGTAATATGTATGAAAACACTCGCGAATTAAAAATGCAAAATTGATGCCGTTAGCCAACTCGACAAACCGGTATATTAAGGGGTTCGCGGTGCGAATTTGGCGAGCGGCAACCCGGCAATCCCTTGAAATAAACATTCCTTAGCAGGAAGTAAATAAATTTATCTTGGGGATCCTTGCTTAATCGCGCGTTATCACTCGCCAGGCACGATTTACACACAGAGATTTCTCGTGCACCTGTGGGAGCCGCGGTCATTGCGGCTCCCTTTGCATTCGCATATTCGAGCAGTACTACACCCTTATCTCCACTTTTTTCTCCAATTCTTCTAATCCCTTGACTTTGAGACTCTTTCAAGCTTACGATTGCATCGACATACATTTTCCTTTTTTAAGTTTCTTATATTACAATATAATGAACAATAGTTGCGTTGAGATTTCAATCCACATCACAAATAAATATCATTATTGTTTTATAAAGTCCACGAAAAGATTTCTCATATTTCGAAGATATCACTGAGATATGGGTGACACGACGATCCACGCGTTAAGGGTTTAAATTTGCATGTGGGGAGACAATTGTGAATGTTTCGCGACATCTACGCGGCCAGTGACGTTGGGATTCAACGATGAGAGTGAAAAAAATGCGCCCATAGTGGGCAAAGCCATGCAGAAATCCGACTTGGCCTTTCCTCGCGGAGCGTTATTAACGACTGCGATAAATATGCGCGTTCTTTTCGCGAGCGCGACGAATCGGCGATCGCGTCTCGGGAAAGAAAAAGTCTGCTACGAGGAGGAACCCGTTTCTCTGGCACGCGTGTGTTCACCAGTTGTTCCGTGAAAATCGGTCGTCGGCCGCCCGAACCCGGCCCCAACCCCGTCTCTGGTACTGCTGCCATTAACCACTATCATCGCGACCACTGCCGCGCCGCTCTGCACCACCTGCGGTGTCGAATCAGCATATTTAGTATGTACCGAATTTAAACGGCTCCGTGATCCTCCCATCGTCATTTCGGTCACGTTTATAGACCACGGAGGATACTTTTAATGTTTTTGGTTACATTTTCGAAATTCGACGCGTTGTCCAGTATGTAGTCTGTATTTTGAACACCGCGATATTAAATATTCAGTTTTAGAAAAAATAAGCACTGGATTGAAGACACCACTTTTTTCGTACTATTTCATCATTCAATATCTTTGAAATTCTGGGTGGAAGATGAAAGAGTCGTATCGGGAGAAAATAATTGTCGAATTGAATTCTGGGATTGAAATGAAAGTCTGATTATTCCGTACGATTTCTCGATATCTAACCAGAGACCTAGCAGCCCTTAAACTACCGTTACCCAACTATGTATTCGCAGCACTGTGCTTTTAGTCGCTCGACCATCATTAATAGAGGTTGCCGATGGAGCGTGGCCCAGGAGAAGATGCATTAGTAACGTCGAGAGAGCTGCATAATGTTCGTGCAGGTTGCTCTAGCTGAAGTTGGCTCGAGAATTCAAGTTGGTTGATCGGTGCATTTCTTCTTCGTTCCGATGGATGTTTCGAAGGAGGGCGTTGTTCTCCCGTCATTCGTATTCCTAACCGCAATGCGCTGGTAGTAATAATTCGGTTGCAATGCGACGTCCAACACCGTTATTGGAATCCGATGTTTCCTAGCTAGTATACACATAGCCTGGAGGGGCTTCCGAAGTAAAGCCTGTCGCTTTAGAACCACCAGTAAATATAAGCGAGACTCGAAAACGACGAGAAGCTCGATGCGGATGCATGCGGCAGCAACATTGTAAATAGCCCTTGCAATAATGTTATATCGATCGGCGCTCGGGCAGCTCGCCCACGGCGCGAGTGCAGTATTAAAAAGCATCGTAAATACCGGTATTAGTCCGGTACGCGTCAACAAGAAGGTCATTAAGAACTTTTTTCCCCGCAAATGAACGTTTATCGCTCGTATATCACGGGTAAGTGCCTGGGCACTCGGGCACCACCGGCCACCACCGAGTGTCTCTCCCATGCGCGTGTGTGCGTGTGTCTCTCGTTGAAATTCCAGTAAAGGGCGGATACCTGCGACTACTCTGCGGACATTGCCATGCACTGCTCTGCTATATCTTTCACTTACGGGAACATTAAATTCAACGGACGTATGGCTCTACTGCGGACGTGAAAAATGAAGGAACGTTCCAGGACGATTCATCACCTGCCTGCCGGTTGCAGTGTACGAGAAAGTGATGCATGCCTTGGGTCCTGAGAGGTCCTGAGAGGTACGATACGCCGAATGTCATTTGTTCCGTAAAACTACCCCCACGGTTACTTATACATACATATTTGCTTCGATTCTTGCCAGTTCGATTTCTTTCTTCGCTACGTGGATAGAATAGCAATACCGTTTTGGGAAGATATCGGTGACCCACTGTCAGGATTACAACTGTGATCAATATCGATCTGGCGGATAAGGTGCGCGCTTCGAAATAAAAGATGGTCTGCGGTAGATATCTGCCAACTGTCACAGCGAATATAGTCAATATTTAACAAGCTACCGCTTCGAGTTGCCTGGCGCCTGAGCTTCTCCGACGATCCCTAAAATTAGGGAATCTTGAGCGTGGAAAATTAATGTAAGCCTCTCGAGACCCGTTTAATGTTTCAACCTGTCGAGAACGTGAGGTTCCAACGTCGGGCACAGGTGCCATTCCAATTTTAGTCCCGTCACTGTTTTATGCGGATGTATTTTAATCACGAATTTTACCGAGTACATTTGCAAAATTTCCAGATTCGAGAAGCAAAGTGACAGCTACAAACTTTATTTTTATAATTATCACAGAAATCGGATCCTTAATGTCTTGTAAATTCTTATAAATAACCGCAATGGAACGAAATGATTACAAGGACGTACCGCATCTTTCGTGTTATCTACTCGTCGATACTGCATTGCGGAACGTTAGTCAGTGAATTTCGAGTAACGACACCCACGCAACTGGCTTGCACTGCCAACAACTCAAGTTAGTTGATTCGATGAATTTAGAAAATCAGTCTTCGAATTGAATAATCGTCCCATGACAACGATTAAAATGCTCCGATGTAATGTTATAATCGTAAATTGCACTTTTTGCTACAACGTTTTTTCACTCCCTGACTACAGAAAACTTAACTCTAACTGAAGGTTAGATTTCTTGCGTGAAAATTGTGTAGGCCGAACAAGCAATTCGCCCGCAGGGTTTCTTTTAATTCGCACAAATGGGCCGGGCCACAGACATTGCGAATTTACCGCCGAGATAATATACACCAGTCATTTTTTCGACCGGACTTCTCTCGGAACTCGACGACACTCTTGTTCATTCATTTAATTGTTCCGATGAATTTAATATTGCCAACCGGAGTAAATGTGTCTCTCAAGCTGGAACACACGTCATATAGGCATTTGTCACGGCTAGTATATCTTGCGAGCCTTTTTTTTTTTATTTTTTTACGGTGTTCCGCCTGCTTGTGCGCGACACTCTTAATGTAGAATTCTCGCAGCGGGTCTTCTCGAATAAATATTTCCAGCGGTATTCTGGATTGGTACCAAACACAATCCGCTGTGATGATTATACATACATTCCATGAAGTGGAATTTTGTTTGCGAGATCTCGTGTTCTATTTTTATTAATTGGCGACGCTGTTACCTCGAGGTTCTCTCTAGAGTATGTTCAGATAAGGTTCCGTGGTAAGATCTCGTTAGTCAAGCAGCACCAGGGGCAAATCGCAGTTTCCTTTGATCCCTACACGATAGTTTACCAAAACAAGGCGATATCCCTGTTACTTTCGGGTATATTTACCATACCACACGCGCTAGAGATTGCACAACGACACTCTGATATTTGTTCTAACGTCAGTTGGGATCGCGGCACTTGCGGTTTCTCAAATAGTTACTCACACTTTGATTATGCATCACGAATTTATGCTGAGCTCGGAATCTGATATCCCTTTCGCCGTGGATTTCATGCAGAAACCCAAGGTACATAGACACACACGTACCGGTACCTCGAGTTATTTAAATCCTCGCTGAATCTTGCAGAATTGGACTCATGAAGCTCTAAACGTGTTCTCCACGCGAAACACGCGAACAGATGTAACACAGAGAGTTAACGAATATCCACTTAACTGCATTTGCATGCTTATGAATTTTGATGATCGCACATTCTCGACAGATCACGATCAAAGAAGGATCGGTATCGTTTTAGTAATTTGATCAAGAGCGAGGCGAGCAGTTCCTTTTCCTTATACGTATGCTTGTGTTGTGTCCTCTCGGTGCGATATAACGATCTAGAAAATTGTCAACGTATCGGCAATGAATTATCTTCTTACTCGCCATGGTAAGATTTTATCATTGGCTAGCGTAAGGAGCGTGGCCGCGATTTTCTTGATGCTGATGTGTTCGTGTTCGAAGTAACAGGGCGCCGGTACAAGCTCAATTACGTGGGTAGAGCCAATACCCGTTCTCTTTTCTTATCGATTGACGATTTTTATTTTGCGCGACTGTCGTTATAATAACGTCTTACTCAAGATCACTTTGTACGGTTAGATAGAGCGTATGAGTTGGCTTTGTCGCTGCGAATGTCCATCGAATGGTGGCATTGATCGTCGACAGTTTGTTTCCGCAAGGAAACGTTCCCTTTTCACCGCGCGTGTACGTCTTTTTTACTCTCTTTACCTTGCCACAACGGGAAGGAAACTTGAGTGGCGGGGTATTGATCAGTCGATGGTATTCCGTGCACTGTAAAGACTGCTCGTAATACCTTGAGTACCGTCTCCATGAGGTTGGACGTCCCTCTCCTACTCGTGAAATATCAATGTCGATGTGCAATCGTTCAACTACACGCTTTGTTCGCTTAGCGGACACATAAAGAAGACATACGTACTGTTTCAAAACTAACCTGGACTCGAATCTTCTTAAAAAATATATTTCATTCCCACGATCTAGGTTCTGTCATTGAACTCGGAATTCTCGCTTGTTACTTCATTTCATCCTGATCTCTTTGGACAACGAGTCAATTTTCGAATGTCTACGCCCTTAAACGTATACGGACGGCTGGTTAAATTAGCAATTGCGCTTTTGGGAATTTCATCTGTCGTTGATGCTCTCACGGGAGTGGCTTCCGTTAATTTATAGTGCGTTAATTTTCGGGCGAGATGGTGCGTGTACAGTATGCACGCGCACCCGGCAGCACACGTGCTGCTTTACGGGTGCTCGATTACCGGTATCGCGTAAGCGCGATCGATTTTTCGATCGGCTCATTTAAAGGGCGTGAACACACGCACTCGCTGATTTACGAGACTCCTGGCTTGTAACTGACCGCGCATACGAAGCCGAATACTGACTTGCCGCACGCACGCAAGCACGCAAGCAAGCACGCATTCACGCACGCAGCCAGGCACTTGTTCGCGAAGAGACGACGACAAAGAATTTATTGGTTGGTGGAAAGAATCCGATCGCTGATAATAACCGATCCTCTTTACGAGGGCGTATTGCCTGGCCTGGTCCAACCATAAATAATCATGGGTCCAATATTTTGCGAGTCGCCCACTGGGGGCGCATTCATCATACGAATTATTTTCGCTCGAGGAAAAATAATTACCAATGCCGAAATTTATAGCCGGTTCTCTTTGGTCTGGGTCGAACGAGCTCCTTGGAAATTTTGTCGCATAAGCGATAAGTGCCTCCGAGGCGCGCGATCGACAAGAAAGGGTACCGTGAATTCGTACGGGTATCAAAGGGTGGCCTCACCGTATCGTGGCGCGATGTCTTCTTCCGCTACCCACGCTCTTCTTCGCACCAGTGAAAAAAGGACCCTTGAGAATCTTGCTGTTTTAATATACGAATCGTTAACGTCACGAGTTTCGGTGCTAAAACCGATCGCGGCTGCGCTTCTGGCGAGCCAGAGAAAGGCTTAAGGCTTCGCGTAAATTTGCTCGGTGTTAAGGAGGTGCCAAGTTTTTCGAATCGCTTCGCGAAACGATTCACCTTCCTCCGTAATGCATTTGTGTGGTACCCGCTTGACCGAGATTATAACTTTCGGCCGAGCTCGTCGATGTTAATCTTGCTGAATTGCGGGCGGGACGTTTATTACTTTTGTCGAAATTGTTCGCGTAATGAATATTATTGAATCGAAATGGCTTTATCGGGTAATGCGATTTTGCGTGAAAAGTGTTCTTCCCTCAAATGGCTTTTGGATTCCTTTTGAATTAAGCGTCTCACTTAATCTTGACGATCTCTTTTTTACCAATTTTTTTTTTTCGTATTACGGTACAATTTAAGAGAAGTGCAAACTTGGCATATCTTTTGCAATACTTTTTATTCGGAATTTTCAATTAAACGTCTCGACACACAATTTACGAGTGAATCGTCCATGTAGCTGAGTCACTCGAGAGTTTGTGTATCCTGCCATTTTTTAGGGTCCATAAGTGCCCATATTTCTGACGAATATCGCGATAAATAACGCATACAGAGAATAGTTTTCTCGTAAAATCCCAAGCACATTCCGAGAACGAGTGCCAAATATCTATCTGTATTTCAAAGTTTCTACAATATTCTTCTCATACTTTTACCAACTATGCACTTATTACACTTTCAGCATTCGCATATCGATACTACAAATTCTCCGAATTTTTCTTTCCAATACCAATATTTTATTAAGGAATTCTTTAAATCTCTCCAAATATAAGACTAGTGTCAGCAAGGTCGGAACAATGCGAATATCTTTGCCCGAATTCGATGAGTAGGCGTATCGACGCGAATTTACGCATTTGACACCGATCGCGGAGCAGCGCAAGAAACGATTTTATCGGTCGCTCCGTCATTCGTCACTGCCTACCACGTACGAGGTCCGTGAATTCTTGTGGGTCCCTCTTTCTCTCTCGCGAGAGGAAGAGAGACGCACAGGTCCGAGAATCTGGGAATATAAATGTTAGCAGGACATCGCTCGTGTAGTCAATAATTATTGCAAACCGGTTCGAGCGTTATCAATCTCCCTGTGCGGCTTTCGTGTAACAGTTCTCGATGCGTGTTCCTCTTATATCGCTGCTGTTCTTCGGATGCGGAAACACGGACTGCTGTTATACCACCGCCTGTTCCACTAATGTAAAACGATTAGGGATGGCGATGAACAATTAATAGCCTTTTACCGAGCGTACACTCCGAGAGATCGATACTTATCACAGTATCTCCGTGTGGAAAATTTCGCGATAGTTGTTCAATTTTCGTTATCGAGCTTCACTTTGTTCGGTGTACGGTGCATCGTGATTATGCACGCGCAAGAAGTGCATAACGTTTCACCGCCTCTTACGTTCGCATTTCTCGCGCCTCTCTTTGTTCGGGGCGCGCGCTAATGACGGGTTTCGTGCATAGCCGCCGATCTATTTAGAGGGGAAATTAACTCGGTTGAACTCTCGGTGAGTGCTAATGAAAAGCGTTTCTGCTGGTTGCACTCGCGTTCACCGTACGAACTGGTGCTGCTTTGTCTTTGAGATTTATTCAATTTTAAACGGATGCTTCTTTTGACGCTGTTATAATTTCCTTAATGTCCATCCGACGGTTTACAATTTAGCGAGCGAAACTCACCGTCTCTTTGTTTCGGTGCATTTCTCTGGAATGCATGAATCTCTGACGATTTTTACCCTCGAGATCTTCCCGTTGCATTTGCAGTCTTAACTCGCGATTAACCGGACTTTGTGTCGCGCGAGTAATCCGCGGGACTGGAACTCGCCGCGGCATTCCCTGAAAATCGGATTTCACGTGTGACGCGTAATAGCGCTGAGATAATTCGAGAAATAAGAGGTGAAAAAGCCGCGAGGACCTCTTGTCGCGGTGCATCGGCGCACCGGGCGAAACGAAAAAAGACGGCAAAACCGGTTATAACCACCAAAACCGGAAAGATTTCTTCCGTAGGTTGTCGCCCAAAACGGACAAATGGGACGAGGTACAGTCTGTCACACAAGAGAGTACCAACGATACTTCTTTTATCTCGGTAAAACGAGCTAAAACCGTTTAATAACTTAACCGTTCATTAACAACCTTTGAATCGTAAGGAGGTTCTAATCAGGATTATTCGATTGCTTTCCAAAAACCCGCGAAAAGAAGAATGAGGTCTTGGTCAGAAATAAGACAACTAACAAATGAGAAAACCTTATTACAAGAGGATAGAGAGATCGTCGATAACGATATAAACTGTCAATGTTTACTTGACGATGTTTCAATTATCGCTATGGTATTTAGCTTCTTATGTGTCGGACTGTATACGAGCCACCAGTACGCGAACAAAAGGAGTATCGACAAAAATCGGTGCTCCTGCTCAATAGCCCTCTTGGGGACAGTCCTTAATGCGCTGTTCGATGTTCGAACATTTTATAGTCTGTAACTGTATATTACAGCCTGTTTGATTTTACTGCACAGTGGTGCCGGTATCCACTTGGTAGTAAGTACTCTTACTTATGTATCGGCCAGCTTGTTTAAGTCCCCGACTAGGCAGTGCAGCGCGTCCCGCCAGTAATTAAAGTATAACTCGAGCCTGCAATGAGCGGCTCGCCTGAACAAGATTCATGCTTCTCTTAACACGCGGAGTGCCGCCAGCCGATACGTCGCTAAAGGTGTTAGCATATAAATGAAACGTCTCAATTGAGAGCAGAGAGTATTTTATTGGGAGGTATTATTGAGGGGCGTTTTTGGGCAAAAGGTCGACGTTACGTCGAGGTGGCATCCTTCGCTCGAAATGGTACCGACACAGTGAGCCGCGTGTCCAAATGGGGCGCACCGATAACCGTGCAGTTAACTGGCTAATAACATAATTTACGACATACGAGGCGGCGAATGAGTTATCGATCGGTCCGGAGGCTGAGTTATTGCATGAATAATTATTGAGCGCCGATGAAGGATTTCTCGAGATTACTTGGGCGAAAGCCGGTATGTACTTTGAGCCCGGGCGCAATGGGACCTCAATTTCGAGCTCGAGGAGCCTTTCATTAATCGACAAACAGAGTGCTTTTAATTTCTGTTTCGACTTATTGTCGCTCAAGCGTGTCAAGGAAACGATAAGGATAGAGGATGGAGGATAAGAGAGTTGAAGGTACGAAGAATGGAAATTTCTTTTCCACACTTTCCCTATCGCAATCGTACTCAAGCGCATCTCTCGTGCTTACAAGTGTCAGAGTATGCATTTGCATCTGACTGGAAAGTCAAAGGATCCGACTCCACCGGCTGACTCGTAAATCACGGCTAACGCGGATTATCTTACACCAACGAACTGACCATTACGCAAGTAGAATGTTGCTTCGCGGCGTACGGGAGTATCCGATTAATAATTATCGCGCGGGGAATTGCAAATGCGGAGTATCGCATTCCTCGCGTATCGTAGGTAGCACCCGCTGC
Source organism: Trypoxylon attenuatum (assembly GCA_963989405.1). NCBI lineage: Eukaryota > Metazoa > Arthropoda > Insecta > Hymenoptera > Crabronidae > Trypoxylon > Trypoxylon attenuatum. Next base: position 18,672,938 of record OZ022488.1, on the reverse strand, counting down.
TGCTGCTGCTGCTGCTGCTCTTGCTGTTGCTCGTGGCACGGACTCCGAGTCGTATCCTATCTGAGAACTCGGAACGGCTCATTAAATCCTCGCGTGTAGGTAACGCCTGTCATCTGGCGCCATGCATCCAATAATTCCAAGCGATAATTAAAATCATCGCTTATTAACTGCTCCTGTGATGCTTCATTATACGTGCCGTAATCCGGCGTTAAGCTCTGCGGATAAGGCATACATACATACTCTCAGTATACACAAGTATTACGAGGAGTGGGATATCGCTCCAGTCTATTTACATTAGATCTTTGTTTTGTTCTTGATTATCAGTATCGTATTCTCCAATTAGCTACCTATCCTTAGCTTCGCTCTTATTCAATGTCTTCTTCATATTTTTCCACTTACTAATTGCTATACCTCTGCGAATACTAAGTTTTTTATTCGCGTGCTCTCGGCTATTACAGGGAAAAAAGTGAGGAGTGAACATCTTGCGCCAATCAACTGCAAAATTAGCAGTGCAAACCTGACTTCGGTGTAACCGGGATTTCATTGAAATGGCATATGGCAAACCGCATACACCGTTATTATTTTACGGGTAACCAAGCACCGGTAGTCTGTCTGCAGCAGTACATACTACTTATTCCAATCTCTACCACAGTCTGTCTCGCCATGAACGTCGCATACTACTGTATACTTATAGTAAGTTGTTACTTATCCCGCTAAATTCCAAATTCTTCCAACTGGTTCCATTGACACGTCAAAAGATTTAGTGTTCCACAATTTTCCCGGAAGAATCCACGGTTCTACGAGCTTGATTAGCATAACAGTAGACAAGTGTTTGTCAAAATCGCGAGAGAAGAATTAAGAGCTGTCGTATGAGGCTTTTCTATGCGAGTTGCGTTTGTTTGGTCATCGTGTCGAATGGCGTAGCAGCGTTTGCAATGTCAGATTGTTTGGGTAACAGGCACGTTGACACTTGGATCCGAGGTATGCGAGCATCCTCGTGCGCCGCGTCGCGCCGCAGGTGTTCTCTCTTGGGTTTATGAAGTCACTTCGGTGCTGGGGCACGCAGTAACGCCAGTAACCAACCATGACAAATGGTTAGTGTACATTGGCTATGAGCTCCTCTAGCATCAAGCTGACTTACGTGTCTCAGAAGTGTCTATCTTGCCACTACTCCATTGTGAACGGTAGTACACCCGTGTAATTTTCATTAGCTAATAACTTCTGTTGAGATCAATTCCTGCCAAAGATACTATTTGTTCGAACTTCTAGATTATGACAGATATACTTGTTACTTAAACTGCGTAAGAGCTACTGCTGATTACATGAAAAATGATTCGATAAATAATTTCACGATGAAATTGTAGTCACGAATTTTTTTCTATAGCTTTATTAATGTTCAATCAATCTTTGTAAAATTCCACATGGTTCTCTAGTTCTACCGCTGAACTTTGTCGACTCGTTTGTCAATGAGCTATGTTGGTGCTCAGAAATGACAATGTTCCGATAGAGCTATCGTTACTTTATAAACACAACATGTTGTACAAACTGTACCATATGTGTACATTTTTGAGTGTGTATACACTTGTGGCCCTCTACGAGTTCTCTCTATACGGTATTTCTTACGCGATTGAAGAAGGTTTATTTGCTCAAGAGTCCGCAGTCTATTTGTCAGTGGGATGGCACTCAAACTGAAAGCCAGAACTTTTTTCCTCCCCTCGCCCGTCCGTCTCCGTTTTTATATTGGCTGGGTTCATGGACCCCGAGCGCGCTTGTTGTTCCTGGTTTATTGTCCTCGCTGACATTGCATATCGCTTTGGCGAGCAGCCCTCGTTACGAGTAATTGGAAACTCGAGAACCGGCTGCATATGCAGCCAGAAATGATTAACAGGTACACCAGAGTGCTGAGCTCGCGCTCGCGCTCGCGCAACGGCCACCGCCGATAAGGAGGATATTTATTCGTTCCCGTTAGTTGCATTCTACCCTCGAATTCATTCGATACCTACCACGGTTAATAGTCCGTGCTCCTGAGACCGAAGAAGAGATGCTTCTTGACGAGGTGGACACGTTAGAAAGCAAATACACAACGCGACGCTGCGTGACACGCGGAAATGCTCATCGACGGCATTAAACTCGGCTCTTCGCCCCTCTTTTGCCGCTCGAAACGTGACGAGATCCGACTTGATAACACGCTCTGGGAGGCGTTACTGTGGCTTTAACGATTCGATGGATCAATTGATCGAATGGCTTCCAATTATCGTGATTTGTGCCTGCGCTTAACGCGGAAAAACTGACAACAGCCTCTCCTCGTGCCACTCTGAACTGTCGCATTCGTACTCCGAGGCTTCTTTGTGTCGTTGTTACGTTGGAATGCTAGTCGTTTGCACTTGGCAATGCTACTCCAGCTCCTTAATTACATTCGTACAATTTTTATTCGATATACGGACGGATTTGTGAACGGTTTTATGAATGGATTTTTGATAGGAAATTAATAAATTGTTAATTAATTTTCAATTCGTCACCGTAAGTAAATACTTATTAATTTCATTTTGAAATTGTATTTTTTATCCGGAAAATAATCAAAGTGTTGAGGATTAAGTGCATGATTCAGGACCGGGGACGTAGCTGGGTGGTTAATATCGTTTCGGTGATTAATCGCGGTGGACCTCGGCAAACGATAGCGCCGAGATTCGCTCACCCCATTGATACACCTATCCTTAATGGCGAGATTAAAATGCGCTCGGGAGATTATTTATTGTTTCTCTCGCTTGTCCATTGGCCGGTGGTTTGGTCGCCGTATGCGTCATGCTCCGCACGGCCGCCGAGGCGACCGCTTCACGTGGGTCCAACACGAACACCCACGTGGACGGATAAAATTGCGCGTGTGAGTTCGTGGAGCCGGCGTGGCACGCTGTACCTTCGCGCGAATCGTATTACTCTTCGAACCAAGTTAATTACGATAAGCCGATGAACGTGGGCGCGATAAGTGGCTCAAAAAATTGACTATATTTCCTGAGGGGCGAGAGGGACAGGTAAGGGGGGCAGCAGGCCACTGCCGTGGGACTCATTAGTGGCAAGTACGAGGCATTTAAACCGGGCAACCGATTAACATTCCTGCATCCAACTCATAATTACTTTATGCAGCCATCGCCAAAAGATAACGAGTCGTTCTCTTCGAAGGTTTTCCTTTTTCTCCCTCAAATGCCAATCGCGAGAAGGCACGAATAGGCGAGTGCAGGCAAACGATAGGTGACGTCCAAGAACACGCCTTACTAGTTTTTGCACGCGACTATATACACCCGCGGCACATGCCACCGCGGGACATGCTGCTTTTTTGCCATTTGATAATACCGCTCCTTTCCTCTTTACCCGGCGTCCCCTTTTTCTCCGGGGCCTCGTTATGGAGTTGTTTACGTTTTGAAGCACCATCCATCAAAAGTCACACGCATCGACAAACTATTTTTACATTTATATTATATATCGGAATCCCGCTTTGCCCGTTTCCCAGTTGTAACCAATATGCGAAAGGTTTCTTTGCGAGCTGTACACAGTTATCGGGGAGCAGGATGTCAGTTTTAAAGAAGCCAAGTTTTCTGCTTAAAAACGAGTCACTCGTGAGACTCGAAGTGAATAAATTATTTTGTATTGATCTTTCCGTTAAGTGTCGAATGTCGAAAACATGTTATTTTGCTACTGAAAGTTTGATTGTTGAGAGAATTCTGTAAGAAATTCGTACTCGTTGTCGAAACGAAGAAGATTTAGGAGCTCTTAGGAATCGAAATGATCTCGTCCGGTAGGATCCATCGGAATCGGAGGACGATAGAGCAGTGTACATTGATTGTGGCAGCAGGGAGTGTGCACGGTCTGGCGGAGCGAGATATAGGTGGGCGTTCTGCCGGATATGGTTCGCCGGAAGTAGGGGGACCCTTGCCACCGACACGCTCCATGCTCCTCGACTACGCCGCGCCAGAGACGTCATCCGCGATGTGATTCGTTGTTAGATTCAATCGTACCAGCGACATTTCGAACCTTCGGCACTTCCATAAAAATGACGTTCTTCGAATGAATTCTGACTCTCTGCCATCGGCTATGATCGTTTTGCTCGTATGTATTACACAAACTCGCTTCTTCGAGTTTCGTTTCCGGGTTGAATTAACGATTTCCTTCAGATGGACTTCTGACTTCGTTTTCGACATCGATCCTCGCATTACTCTCTTGGAATTGAGTCAGCTCGATACTTTCGAAATCCATTATAAATTTATTCCCGATAGCAATTACCGACACTTCCTGCCGAGTTCCAAGGAAAGAATTATCGAGTTTCTCGCCTTTTTATTTCTCTTTCATCGATTTCATTTCCATTCCGTATAATTTCTCTTTCCTGCAAGTGATCCTCCGTCTAGTATACAAATATGAAACGGATGAAGATTCCGTATCGTAAACAACGTGTGCACGCGTCGCGTTATGAGAAACGCTCGCGAGATGTCTTATCAGTAGTCTCCGGAAAATTCGAAAAAAGCGGAAAAATATTGCTCGAAGAAGAATAATGCCGCGGGCGTATAATTTTTCGTGACTCGCTCGACCAAAAAACCCGAACAATTTTTCATTCTTCAACTGTCCTACATAAGACAATTCCGGATATTCGCATTCAACCGAGCGAATGCTTGCGTGCAGTCGTTACTCAGCAGAAATAGACGTACGAATCTTTAGATTGCAATTTTGGCGTAATCGTTGTCTCTTGATTGTGAAGAAAATGATTGCACCGGTTGAGCGAGTAAAAGTCGATCGTTCGCGTAGACTCTTCGCTTGTCAATTACATAGAGACATGTGCGTTCACGCACCTAACCCGTGCAATGCTTGCATCTCTGTACACTCCAGAAGTTTACGGTCTAAGTACACGCAGCTAGACGATTGCAGCGCGTGCAACAAACTGCGCAGTCTGCAGCAACTGCAGGCACGCCCTTCTCCTCTGTCGCACGATACGTCGCGTGGTTCGCGCATATATCGGGTGTCGCCCATTCCGCCGGAATACCTACTCTTTCTTCTGGCAATGCGAATCGCATATGGTTACCGTTCATTCACCTGTTGCCGAGCCGACGCTAGCTGCATTCTTTTACTGGTATAAACACGCTGCTAATCGGTCATAACTTGACTGATATTCTGCGCGATTGAATACTATTGTTTTAGCGTTAGCAGAGAAAATTTCTACTAGAATATGTTTAATACATGATTCGTCTATTATATTCATTAGCGGAAATAATAATAATGTTAGAATTGTAGCCTTATGTATGAAATTCTGTGTTTAATAAGTAATTAGTAGAATTCCGCTGGAATCCGGAATCACTTTGTTTGACTTGCACCAGTTGTTTCGCGTTATCTTCTTAATTAACTATAAGCATATTTATTTCCTGGTACATTGGAATAGTTAAGTATTCTCATAGATCGCAATAAACCCTGTACGATCGTCAACACACATATTTGGTGTAGTCTCTCGATTCTCGAGACTAGCATTCGAAGAAAATTATATAATTTCCCCAGCGGACCTTGCTCGTGACGGAGCAAGTCGCCCAGCTGCAGCGGAGTACAGTGTAGTGCAGCACAGTGCAGCGGGCGGTGCAACACGGTCACGCAACGCTCACTCGTTCTTGCCACGGTGCACAATGCCAGGGTGACGAGGGGCGTTGGTACGCACGATACAGTAGTATCTATTCCGTTAGCACACCCGATTTTTGCCTCCTTTAGTTGGCATTCTGAAACCCTCACCACTTCTTGAATCATTGCCAATCCCTTTTGAAATTATGTTACACTCACTCTTACTACTTTCCACTTTACAATAATCTTAATAACGCGTTAAGAATATTGGTGTAATTCTTAAGAAAAGAAAAAAACACTACCTTTGCTAGCTACTATCACGCGCACGTATCCCGGTATCGTCTAGAAGTTAGCACGATTGCTGATAAATGTTCACGCTACTAAGTTACTCATTGTGAGTTCAACTGAGCGTTCTCTCTCAAGTGAACTGTATTACTATTCGCTTTCTCCTATGCATCTTGCTATAAGTTTGTTAAGTCACAAGTTTGAAGGCACTCATCGCGCAGCTTCCTCTTGAGAAGAGCGTGTGCATGCGCGTCAGTACGTATTCTGGCACTGCACGCGTACTCTGAGCGTATATCTACATCTGGTAGCCTTCACCTCGTTTTAACGGGCGTTTCCGCAGCTGCAGCGAGCGCGCCGTTGCGCGCCAGCTTCAACGAGCTTAAACGCCGCGACTTTGGCTCTTATCAGCGCGCTGCAACGCCCTGGCAAGTCAGTCGAGTCATCGCTCCTCTTGCTTTTCGTTGTCGTACACATGTGATTACGAAAGTGTAGGGTATTGTATCATTTTCAAATCAGACTTCTTTTTATCCTAATATCAATGGAGCATCTTTGTGAAAATATTTTACATGTATTCGTATCGCGTTATAACATTAACGAAATTGGAACAATGGAAAATATGGGACTGGCCAGAAAACGGAAATGAATAACGTACTCTTGTTTGATTTTTCCCTTGGATCACTTTCATCGTGACTGCGGTATACACGCGTGTGTGTATATCCCGTGTTGCGAATGGAGTGAAAAATGAGCGTAGAGGCGAAGTTTCTTGTATGGTTTCGATGCACTCGAGAGAGTCTGCTCTGACTGTGGAGGCCTTGCCACAACTGTTAGGCGTGGTCGATCAGTTTTGCTCTCGCGCCAAAGTCGATTTCGCCCTGCCTCGAAAAAGGTTCATGCTCTACTTGCCTGCCGCGAAATTTCTGCCGGACCGATCCTGCGATTGCGGTTTTGCGGTTTCCAATTGAGGAGTTAAGTGGCAAAGCGCTCGCTTTTGTATAAGTAACTGGCTCCACGCGACGCGACACGACGACGGCTCTCTGGCCACCGCGAGTTGAGATTGCGCAAGTTTCTCTCTCGTCTGGCGGAAAGAGGGAGGGGGAGGGGGAGAGAAAGAGTCAAGCAACGGCTCCACGGCTAATTGTCCTCCAGTACTCTCCACAAATTAGGAAGCTTTACATATTATCGATCTGCACGCGGCCGATCGCCAACGATTACGAGGCCACCCGAAATCACTGTAATCAAGGAGTACATGATTCCTGCGGCGACCAGCTCACCACCCGGAAATTACACGCAAAGTTCCGTATAAGTACCGAATTTCGGAGAGGAGAGGAAGGCGGGATACGACAAGCAGGTAGAATGTGCACGGGACACATTGCGAATCGATGTGCAATTATTAGTTGGAGGCTTGATCACAGTAATCTTGGATTCCATCCTCCTTCTTTTTCTCGCTTTTTCTCTCTTTCTCTCTCTTTCGACCGAGTGAGCACGGCTTCACCTTTGGCTGGTCTTCCACTTCGCAGCCGCGCGCGGCAGATTACGCGTAAAATTAAGCAGGATTACCGAATCCGGCGAAAGGAAAATATATGCGCAAATAAAATGCGCTTTGATCGCTCCGTGGAATACCGAAAGAGCTTGTAGGTCCGCGCAACGCGGTTGGTGTGTCCGAACGAACCCGGTTCCCGATCGTTCCTGATTACGGCCGGTCGCATAATTACGGCAATTACGGATTGCAGAGTTATGGACTGTCGGGCTAAATACAAGTCCGCGCCATTAAGCGGCCACGATCGAACTTTTTTGCTCTCTCCTTCTGTCTCCCTTGTCTCTCTCTCTCTCTCTCTCTCTCTCTCTCTCTCTCTCTCTCTCTCTCTCTCTCTCTCTCTCTCTCTCTCTCTCTCTCTCTCTCTCTCTCTCTTCTCTCGCTCTGTTTCTTTCTTCGACGGCTTTGCTGGTGGTAGGTTTCCTCGTGGACGTCGATGAAAATGGAATCGCTCAGCGGAATAGTTCTCGGTTGTTTCACTGCGGCTCTATATGAGTCGACGGGCTCTTTGTTCTTGGCCAGTGCAGCTAACAATTATATTCCGCGAAGGTCGCGCGAGCTTGTGCAGGTACTTAGCGCAACGTACACGTGCTGGCTGGAACATGCGAGGCGCGAGCCACTGTGGAATGATAAACCGGTTCGTACGAACTTTTCACCGGTACGCGTATAGACAGCTCCGCGCGTGTCGGGTAACTTTGATCCGCTTTTCTGTATCCTATCGGTCTCTTACACGTTGCGATCGTGAATGAAAAATCGACAATGTATATTTGCCACGTGGAATACAGTCGGCAGTCTTCTAAATGAATATTTACTTCACTCGGATGCGATAAGAAAAGCTGTCTATAATTATGTAAGCATCTGAACTGGCTACGACCGGTGTATCACCCAGAGGTCAACCTTCTTACGCAAAGTCGCGATGGTTTCCGCGATACATTTCCGCAAGATTCGTGTTTATAAATGCAAGCGTTCGTATTGCGAGAGAATGAGAAACCAAGTTGAAGGTGAATGGCGGGCGTGACGAGTGGCGGGCAAGGTAGGGTGAGTGCATCCTGCTCGAACAACGCCTTGATCGTCGGCTTCCTCTCTTTCAGGGGAGCATTTAGCGCGGCGTGAAGGCCGCGCGCACTCCTGCCTCGATCGAGCATTTCCTTTTCTTTATCAAATATCTGCTAGTCGAGAGAACTTTCAATTTGGATTGCGGCCCACGACGCACCTCTGCTGGTCAAGCACCTCGTGGGAGTCGAGCGAATCCGCCTCTTGATTCCGCCACACTCTCTCTTTCTCTCTCTGCTTCTCTTGCCGGATATCGAAACGTATCATCTTCACCGGCTCGCAACCTTTTTCAACCAACAACGCTATCTTCATTTGCCTGTGTGTTGGTCCCTTTCCATTCTCCTCTCGATCGTCGAGTCATCCTATCGTTCGTTTAGTCAGACGGGCTCGATTCTGCCGAATCACCGCTATTTCAGAAATCCTGCAATCAAGGTCACTGCTCGCGTGGTATGTTTCTCGCGTGCCTTTGAGAAGCACGCCCTCCGACCCCGAGTCAACTCAAGACGACCTCGAACTTCTTGAGATCGTACGCGTATATTCTATCCTGCGCTTCCATCCACTTGTCTGACCTACGCGAGTTCCTCGTTTAACCTGCTCCTTCTAGTCGAGCTGGGTTTTCAGTGGAACGCCAACTGGACGGATGAACGACGACCCCAGCGAGGAAGGGCGGATAGGGCGCGGAAAGTCCGACCGTGAGAGGTACTAATTTAATAATCTTCATTAATCGGCATCGGGTCGGCGGCAGAAGCAGAGAGGTGAAGGTTGGGGCAAGAAGCGGAATCCAAGGGGAATACGACCGTGGAAGGTTGCTGGTGCAGCCGAGTCAAGTACCCACGTTTCTGATGGCTCGTCCAGCGGGAAAGATCGAGAGGAATTGGAGTCGAGAGAAAGGGAGAACGTAGAGGAAAGGAAGGCTGGATGGAAGAGAGATGCCATGGCAGACTGTTTGCTCATTAGACCGGATAATTGCAGGTGGGCCCCGGACTCACCTCGCCTCGCTTCACCTCATCTGAAATCACCTCGACCTCACCTTACCTCTTGCTCTGCGCTTCGCTCCTCCTTTCCTTTCTGCGAACTTCTCGCTTCTTTTTCTTTCGCCCCTCTTTCCACGATCGTTCGTCGGGATTAGCATGATCCGGATGAGATTCTGCGAGAGGCTTACGCGGTTATTTAACATGGCGATACGTTCTATTTGCTCTCAAACAGAACCACCGCGCGGAATCTAGTGCTCTCGATCGACGAATCTACTATATTTATCTATTGTATTTCGATGAGATCTATGACAAATTAGAAATTCCTGCCAATGTACGTGAAACAACTATACGTTCCTAAGAGAATTCTATGTTCGATACATTTAAATTGGTCGGATTTGCTTGCTAGAGTGTCGATGGATTTTTTTTTTGTTAAAGGCAGCTAATAGACAGAACAGAACCGTCTTATGTCTTACCGATGCATAGCGATGCTTTCACGATTACTAAGCAGCGCGATGGACGGGTGAAAAGTTAATTAATTCCAGTAAGTTCGCAATAATGTATGGACGATGGCCAGGGGGCTTCCAGTACCGAGACATTCATTGCTTGTCGTAAAAGCTGTAGCGCATTCGTGGTCTCACATTGTGGTTTTTCGTGGCGGAGTGATCTTAACGGAGTTGAAGTAATGTTGCACTCTGGTTGCTTTAAGATGAGCCGCATCGTTTCATAAATATTAATTCCCTAGTCACTTTGGGATTTTAATAGCTGGTGTCTTATCGGAGTCAAAACATTGTAGAAGACTTTACCATTTTTTCTCATATAAACGGAATACAGTCTAGGAGCCGCGTATTTAAATTCTTCACTTTTAAATAAGTTGCGAGTTGTGCATGAGTCACCAGGTGCGCTTATCGAAGCACGGTAACCCATTTAACTTTATCGCTCTACTTTATATTTCCACAAAGCGTTTCGGCACCGTGAAAGGGCGGGGACAAGAAATTTATCGATCCATCGCGTGTTGGCCTATCATAATTCAACCGGAGGAACTGCGGTTTAGTATAAACGCAACATGAAACGGTATTTGTCTATTGGGCTAATGCTTTCCGCGTTTTGCATAATCGTGCTCGTCGAAAACGGAACGTCATACCTCCGCGGGAGACGATGCAAAATTAGTCTCTGTATTGTAGTTACACTTATCGCTGCATTGCGGCTGACCCCGATTGCATAACGGTATCGTCTGCCGCACGGGATTCGACGTTTGCTTCTTTCTGCATGTCAGTTTTCCTGTTAAGCTGCCAGTTAATCAAGTTACGTGATGTCATGCAAATTATCAGTTAGTTTCGATGAATCGAGATGACCGTCGATCTTGAAGAAACTGATGTAGAATACCAACAATTAAATCTGACACTTTTCAAATATACGGCATTATTTTGGCAATACAGGATATATTCTCTAATAAATTTGTGAATATTTTATAAAATGTTTACCAAAGCCAGGATATCTTCGTATGATCAGTAAAATGTATATTTGCATAAAAATCCATAGTCTGGAAATAGCCGGAAGAAAGTTCGTCTTTGTTTGCGGAGTTTCTCTCGAGAGAAGATGATCTCGCATGAAATGACGCGTCCGGGACGTCTCGGTTGTCGGAGCATGTAACGTAGAGAGACGCACTAGGGCGCGGCAGTGGCCGCGACCGCTGGATCTGGCCAACCATACTCAACCATACTCAACCATGCCCAACCCAGTGGATGCCGGGACATTTAAATCGAGAGACAAGACGTTTACGACTCTTCCGCGGAGGTGGAGCATGGGAAAGTCCATCAGTCGGTTTATCGTCGCGGTTTCGCCTCTGCGCTCCGCTCGATCTCCGGTTAGCCTTTTCTCGCCGACCACCAAGACGAATCGCGATGGCTCTTGATCCCACATCCTTGACATTAGAACAAGTGTCATTGGCGATGTAGTCGCGAGAAAAGCTAACTAAGTCGCGATTCACGCTCACCTCGGGGTCGAAAGTTGGAATTATAAATCACTGCTCATCGGAAATTTATCACCAGTATAAAAGCAACTAGCGTGGAAGTCTCACCGACGATCACTGTCACGGTCTAACAACTGGAACGCCGCTGATAGCTATCCAAAGGAGGGGTAGCTCGTAATTTATTTCTAGAAGCTATCAGAGACTCTCGCGTAATCCTAATAAGTTATGCTGTTTCTCACGGCAGGACTAATAGTAACAGGACTCTCTCTCTCTCCTGCGGCAGGTGAGCCGTTTAAACAGTTCCGCTTGATTCGAGGAAGGTAAAGGAGGGGGGGACTTGACGTTAAGTACTCTCGGTTCCACGTGCTCGGACATAATTAATATCGAGCCGCGGCGGGCATGCCGGATAGAGCTCGGATAAAGCTCGGATACAACACGGGCAGGGCTCCGCTTTGCCGTTCCATGCAAATGGATAGGTGTATTAAAGTCGAGCAGCACGAGGCCACGCATATTTTCCGTCTGCTGCTGCTGCTGCTGCTGCGGTTGCGAGCCGCCATGAAATCCGGAAGCGATGGGGAATTAATGCGCTGATCGGGGGAGCGAAATCGCGCGCCGCTTTCGAGCCACCGATTGTGTCAGCCTGGCGGACGTATTAGCATGAGAGATTAATTTATCAGGCTCCGCCGAGAATGCGGGTATAAACAAACCATTCGAACGGGGTTTCGAAATCAGCCTCGTGCCCCGATTGCTTGACTGCCGGTGCGCCACGGTGGTGGCACACAGTTACACCTGTCGCTGTGCTCGTAAGTCGAGGGTCCTGTGCGTACGCACAACAAGAACTGTCGATTGAATTATATACACGCGCTACCGTCTGCGCGAACCCACCTATATTATACCTCCCGATCTCGATAAAGTCACGCTTGAATTCCGACTGCTTTGTAGACTGGAATACGATCGGAGGAGGCACGGAAAAAATCAGCGGTACCGTTAGTCTCCCGTTTTTTTCTTCAGATTTTGCAGAAATACACACATACTATTCTCCTCTTTAATATTAGAACTATGAACAATTAACTGAGACTGGGGTCTTCTTGATCGCTGCAGCGATGGTAGCTTGGAGATGTATTTAACTCGGGAAGCCGGTGTTCAGTAGTATAATAAAGCACTTGGAATACCGATCTTTGACGGAGAGAAAGATGTCAATCTATCTATTTGACCCGCTAGGTAGTTTCAGTGTTAATCGTCTCTAGGAAGTTCATTTCTAGTTCATGATAAATATGGATTAGCGAATACCGGATCACTGAGTGCATCGCTTCCGCGGTTACAGTCCATGGCTCTTGTAAATTGAGTTATGACCCGCAACGATACCTCGTATATTCCTCGGAGCCCTCTGATCCGAGTTTTATGCAGCGCGCGTGGTATTAGAGCTCGATGAAACATCGTTAAACCTAGCGCCTCTCGGGTTCTCCGAGCGAGCAGTAGCAGGGTCGGTGCAAAAAACTCGAGGAAGCGCGGCACATCAATTAGTCGTGCGATAATTAGTGACAGGCTCGGGCATGCGCGAGCCACAATAAAGCGCTTTTTCACCGTGTCTTGCCTCGTTGCGAGGCTTACGCAGCGAGCTTTGTTCGGTGAGCCGCGACGTCGTCGCGTCGCATCGTAAAAGCTACTAATTTTATTGCACCGCAATCGCGTTCTCGTCTTGATCGTTCTCCTCGATCGGAACACTGTGCCAGGATTGATCGATCGGCCGGCGACTACGATCAGGTTTTGTCCCCTTTTTCCTTTGATCGCTCGCAGATCGCTGTGGGAGACCTTGGAAAAAGCGCATTGTTCAATTTGAATAATGACTCCGACGAGTTGCATCGGCCGGAGGACAGATCGATCGCACATTTTTCCAGCCGATAGATAAATTGGCGAGCGACGATAGTTTCAATTTTGCCTTTTCCTCGTCTAATCCTATCGAGTCTCTCTGCGTCGAGAAGTCCATGAATTCGAGTATCCAAGGTCCAGTAGGTTTCCCTGACAGTAGCAGAGAGAATCAAGGGCTCGTTTTTAGTAATAAGGGCTCGGCTCTAAATTCACCGCGATATGACTGAAATCGCGGTCGAGGATAAACGTTCGCGCGCGCGGTTTGACTGGCATTGAAATGGTCGCTGGGCGAGAAAGCGAGGGTACGCGTGCAACCGCACCCATGCACACTATCGCCACAGTAGTGCCGTGCACTCATGTGCACGCGTGTGCGCATGCATAATACAAATATCGCTCGACATAATCGCGCATAACATGCATAAGGCGCGAGCTCATACGGTGCAACGGTGCAACGGCATGGCGCGCCGTGGTGCGGCGTGGTGTGGCATGGCGTGGCGTGGCGTGGCGCGGCGTGGCGTTACAGTTAAGCGCGACGTCACATTCATAATTAATCGGAGGCGGTGGCGCACTGGCAGTGGCAGCGGTCGTGCACTTAACGGGCAGCTCGTGCGTAAAGCGCGCTAAAAGTCACCGGCAATTTCGTGCGCGCGAGCTGCGCCGTGCGCGTAATGGCCAATAACAATCAATTTGCATGGATATAAGGCCCGCCAGGGACAGTGGCCCAATGAAAAAGGAGAGAAGCCCCGGTAGCATCGCGAGCTAACGAGCTCCTTGTATTAATTTTCGTGCGGCTGACCCACATGGGCGAGGAGACTCCTCCGAGGGAGAGAGAGAGAGAGATAGAGAGATAGAGGAAGAAAAAAAGCGTGAGATATACTCTGTCGAAGACGAGGAGGAGTGACGTAGAGGCGGATCAGGCTTTCCGGTATTTTACGATGATACTCGAGGAACTGTGCGCGGGGTGGCCTTGAGGTGTTTGCCGCTTTAAAACGCCTTTAAAACCGGTATCCAAAGCAGCGATACGCACCACCGGCGCGTCGCGACTCTGGTGTGTTTGGATAGTCGAGTGTTAGCACTGGCAGAACGTAAGCGCAACCTAAAGTGCTGTCCTACCTCCGAACACTTTGGTCGCGGAGATCCTCCGGCACCGAGCATCGCGATACTCGACTACATTTGTCGAGCGTTTTTTGCTTGGTCACCCTTCAAACAAAAGGATGTTAATTGTTGTATTCATGGAGGTTGCAACAGTATTAGGATGCTCCGTATAAGGCGCGAGCGGTCGAACCTCTTTAAGTAGAATGGCCCTGCAGTGGTAAGCCACTCGGAGAGTGGTCATCGCGAAGCGTGTGTGCTCAGGTTTAACACCTACTCGGACACTTTCTTCTTGGCGCAACGCGACGCGGTGCGACGCGGTGCGACGCGGTGCGACGCGGTGCGGTACAGCACGGCGCGGCGTGTCTTCGTTAATTCCGTACCGCTTCGACCGGTTGTCCTACGGTTTACGGTACTCTCTTGGCGAGTATTAATCGTACAAATAAGCGGGCGAGGCGCGAGCCATGCGCAACAGCGAAACCCATGACAGGAACCCGCCGGAACCCCATTCAAACCCATCGGAACCTGCCAAGACCTTCATAACAAACGCTTCTGCCTTTTTTTTTATCGCTGGTAGCATTAAAACCATAGCCGCGGGATAATCGATTGTGCACATCGCCACATCGTATTTCTCGCTAAATGACACTCGCTTCGAATTGCATGGCCCTTTTCAAGCCTCGAACGTACTCTTATTACGGAGGCTTCTTTCGCCAGGTTTTCGAGCAGCTGCTCTTTCGCCAGAGTCCGCGACACGTATTCTTGTTAGGGAACCGCTTGGTAATCGAATAATTTGTCTTCCACTGTGCTCCGGTATCTCGGGCTTTAATTTAAACCTAACGCGTTGACAATTGCATAATTCACTTTAGTCACTTGTAGTTAATCAGTGCGGTTGTAATAGGTAGATCAATCGCATTTTCTATGGGTACAGAAAAAGGCAGAGGTCCCTAAATGGCAGAACACGCGTAAGACATTGCGTGCCACAGTAGTCAGGAGAGAAGAGAGGAAGAACGTCCTGCAGGAGGTTCGATCCAGGGCGGTCGGGTACTCGGGGCCCCTAATGAAATCTCGATCTTTACGGTGCACGGTCGAGTGGTTCGCGTATACATATAAAATGTATACGTATAAGTACTACATGCATGGTCAAATGCGTAAGGGCGAAGTCCTAAGGAATCAACGCTCGAGAAATCCTGTTCAGCGTGTAAGCGACAAAAGGTGCGCGCGCCTGGAACGTGCGACTCGCATTTATTTCCCGGTTATCGTTTAATCGGAGAGGGGCCTTACCGTCCGCTCCTTAAATCTTTAACGGCATTGCGCTCGCGTTTGCGTACGTGACACGCTCTCGAGAACCACTTCGAAAGAATATATATGCACCGGTTCACCGGTATCGCGTTAATATCGGCGAGACAACGTGTTGCCGGGTCCACTCGGAGAGTCTCTGGATCTGTGAGGTGCAGGAGAGGGAAAACGAGAACGACGACTCGCTACCGTAATGCTCCTGCGTTGAGATTTATCGAGGCGCACTTTTATGCTCCCGTTGTCTCTGGTGGCCGATACTTGTTGCATCGGACCACGGGTAAATTTTTTTTCTTCTCTCTTTCTGGTTCATATAATTTCCCTCTCTATCGCGGAGTTTTACGGCGTCGAATAAAAATACGCTCACCGAGCGCGGTCTAATGACCGCGACGCGGTTATCGTGGACTCGCGTGAATCCTGAAGGCTCAGGGATGGCTGGACGGCTCTCTCGCTCTCGGGAGAGAGAACGAAGCTATAAAGCCTCGGATTAATCGCTGGGGGTTTATAAAACTGCCCGCCAGAGTTTGTTTTATCGCGCGAATAATTTGGACCCTGGCAGTCCTGGATACATACACCTGGATGTATATCCGTGCGCTGGAAGCAGTTTTCAATTGGGGAGGAGGCGGAGAATCGCGATCCGTAATTCGACAGCAAACACGGAGATCGATAACGAATTCGCCGATTGGATCGTAACTCTGATGACTGGCGGGGCTCGTTTGCGCGGCCTCAATTGCGCGGATCATCGGGGATGGGCTAATTAAGCGTGTCGAGGAGAGGCTAACGATCCTGCGAATTCATACAGGGTCGGCCGCGCTTGGACGCGATATTTATTGAACGACTTCAGGAAAGAGCTTGCCTCTGCCGAGGCACCGTCCACTCTCCGCTCTCTACGTAAATCCTCCGGCCCTCTTTCTTTTCACGGCGAGCGTAATTTAAATCAGACGTTGTCAGGCAATTCGAAGCTCGTTTTTCATTGACCACGCGTTCCTCCGTCCTGCTCTTCCACTCTTTCCGTTGCTCCCATGTCTCCGTGGCTGGTAGATCAAATGCCATTAGGATAATTACACACGAAAGTTGCCTAAATAAAAAAGGCTAGAGAACAGGTGCTTCTAGGAGAAGTTCGCGACGATGAACTTTTTCCCTGGCTTGTAGTCTTACCGATTGCTGTAGTTACAAGGTCCACGACTGTAGACCGCAAGGATTATTATCTTTCCCCTTTCCGCTGTAAGAAATTCTACGTTAAATCAGACGTCATAAGTCAGTTTAGATCTGGCGATCGGTCTATACGGCGTGCTAAGACAACGATTCTCGTTACATGTGTATCGCGTAAGCCCGTGAGCGTTCGTTGCCTGCCGGAATGACGGACCAAGGCTACGGCACGCCGCTATTACGCCTAAATGCGAGGGATTATTGGTAATTATTATGATCGAGCGGCGTAACATAATATGCCAGGGACGTACTGCTTTGCGCCGGACTACGGGCCACAGCATTGGCCCTGATAGTCACCAGGCCACACCGCCTCTAGTCAGTCAATGCCTTTCGTCTCGCGGACACGGACACACGGTGCGAATCCCTCGTCGGCGCGGCGTCGCAGACCCAGCCATTCCCCTCAAGGATGCGCTTTCTCCAGGACGCGACTCGGGATACATACGTATTACGCGATGCATTTGATGCATCGTTGTGCTGCTGCGCAGCACCTTCAATTTTCTCAAGGTACCGACGATCAATTCTGTTCGCGGACCGTCAAATTCCCCGGATTTTTCGCCCAATTCATCTTCCCTTCATCGAAGAATCCTGCGATAACGATCTACATTTCAGGGTTATTTGGAAGCCCGCGGCGCATAATTAACGACGCTCCGGTCTTGTTCCACGAAAGTTTATGGACACGATCGGTGTAATTGATATAAAGCTGGCGAGGCGAGGCGAGGCGAAGCGAAGCGAGGTGCTGCGCCGGTACCTGATGTACATACCTGCGGACGGCTGCGCCCCACGGCAGGATTACTCCTGCGAGAATGCCGTGCCGCGTACGAAAAAAGAAGGGATCCAGCGGTAGTACCGCGCGCGCTTTTATCGTGGCGAGCCTCCGCTCGATTAATTTTTGTAATCTTACGCTTTGAAATCTGGGCGCAGCCTTGATTTATTTCGAGCGAGAGATCGTACCACTGCAAACGAGCCCGCGTGTTCGCTCGGTCCTCGTACTCTCTTTTCCGTTTAGTGTCATCTTCTTCTTTGGCTGACCCTTCCCTTTGCTTTCTCTCGCTCATCCTCTCTCTCTTTCTTTCTCTCTTGTCCACGTTCGACCTCCGTCCGGATCCCCTCGGTTTGCCGCACATAAATATAAATCGTACATAATTGATTCAAAGGCCGATGTGGGCGAATCCACCGTGATGCAGCTCTGCGAATCTCCTCGTAATCACCATGGATAAATACGCTCCTATTCTCTTCTGTTCTAACCGACGAACCCTTTATAAACCAATCGGCTATCGGTCGTAGAAATCGACCGCGAATTTGTCGACGGGTAATTTGTGCGACTCGGTTCCGCGGTCGTGTTCTTCGCCGAACATCTCCGATCTAGGGAGATAGCCAGTGATAAGATCGATCTAGTACTTCGGCCGAGTCATCTTACCCTGGAGAGAATGTAGGGAAAACAGAGCCGAGGATAAATATCGTCTTTCGTGGAGCTCTTTCCGAGAGAGTATTCAATATTTAGATGTCAAGGCTCGAATGAAAATTCCCCCCGCAGTTACTTTAATGCTGCCAATTTGCATCGAGTCAATGGCAAGGCCCATTGGGAATACGTGTGTACACACTTTCTTCGAGTTGGCCAGTTGGTCGAGGTCGAAAGAGACCGATCGCGAACCGGATGGGCTAAAACTATCGCTCACGGCGGCCATAGCGCGGTAGCTGGCAGTTCTGGCAGTAAGTAATTAACTGCGGGTATTTACGCACGAACCCACTCTCTCTCTGTCTTTCTCTCTATGTGTATATGAATAATGCGCCCGTACGGCCTCCGTGGGCGTTTACCAATACAGGAGTCCCGAAGCCGACTGTTTCTACCTGTATCGCCGGTATATTCCTTATGGATGAGACTGATTGCCCTCGGACCTATACACGCTTAATGCGTGGGTTTGGGCGTGAACCGATTTGTCTAAGAACACATATGTTTCTTGCCTATCGTATATTTCATAGTAATATTTTTGAGGCCAACAGCTGAAAACCGGACTTAGCGAATGCTGATGTATAGATCGTGTAGAGTCAAGTACCATTCGATGACCAATATTCTCAACGAATGTTAGTGTACCAGCTTAACTTGTACGATACGCATTAAATATTTATCAATATATCTGACGGAAAGAAATACTTTCCGCTTACAAATTCTTTCTCTCTCTCTATCGCGAGAGTCAACAGGTACCATGTTGGACCTTCGCGAAGTCGTGGCTGGAATGCGAGAATGCAATTAGAGACTGGTTGTATACTCGGTGCAAAATCATCGCTGCTAATTGTCGAAGCAGGTGCGGTCTCTATACCCGCACTGACCAGTTACTGTTACCGAAGGATCGATGCCCGATAATACTGAATTAAACTGTCCTGGGATTCTTGGAATTTCGAGAGCAATGAAAAAAGTGTGATACGGAATATTGGATATAAGATTGAACAGGGATCGAATTCTTTAAGTTCCTGGCTAGTTTCCCACTGTAGCGATATTAGACGTGGGAGAGACGTTGTCGTCACGTAACGAGTGACATATTTCATAACTGCAAGTTGCGTTATTTACCTAAGTGCCTGTCCACCTTGTCGGCCCGTACCTAATATCAACGTGGGTACCTAATGTGTCTAGGTGGATGTGAGCAGTGTGTACCCACGAGAGATATCCACTCTGCCGGTTTGCCCTCTTTGCGGTCCGCGAAGTAATGAGCTTGGTTCGCGAGGGTAATGAGGCCGTGTGAGCTTCATCTTGGTCCACGATTTCCAAGGTAGCTCGTTGTCGCGAAGCCTCGTCCTTCGACGGAGATCCTCACCGCGTCGCCAACGTGAGATATCCGCCCTCAGAACTTACTTTCGAACCGAGCCATCCTTACGTATGTAATTTGTAAATCTCTCCCGAGACTAACTTTCGGACGAGGACTCTCGAGTAACAGACAAGCACGTTAATTTGATTTTTCCAGTGGAAAGTACTCGCGGCCACGCGGATTAACTTATTTTCAGATAAACTTATTCTTCGTCTCTGCGCTTGCTTCTCAGAAGAAAGAATACGGGTTGTAGTTGAGAAAGATGCACGTCGCGTATTCCAGAAGCGTCGTCACCCCGTTTTTCCCTTTTCTAATGTGAATCCATGGAGCGTATTAATACACAAGCTTGAGGAGAAATTAAGTTTGCGAATGAAGCGAGACAAAACCCTTCGCGTGTTCCAGATACTCGATACACAGTTTGTCTCCAGATACTCGGAATTATTGTGGGATTCAATCTTCCCTGCTGGTAAGAATACCGCCAGGGCACAAATTCTCGCGGACGAGGAGCGAACGAGAAGGCAGTAAGAACCGGTTGGAGGAATTTCACGGTGCATCCACGATTTATAATTAATTTAATTTTCCCGACGCTCCGCAGCAGCCAAAGCGGTCGCTTTTTGCCAGGGTGTAAAAATAAATCCGATAAATCTAGTTTCCAACAGTGCTTTACGACACCGGATTCAATCCGATTTCTCGGCTCTGATTCATTTTCTCCCGCGGAGAAGCTGAATGCATCTCGAAGAAAAAGTATTACCAACGGAACTGACGGATTTTCATTTGCCATTCGGAATTGTTTCTCGTTAAATCCGTTGGAACCCTAAGTGAGGATTAAATAAAGGCTCCGGCCTCTTGATCTAACAATCCACAAAATTGTATCGCGTGTTGAACCCAAATCAGAGGCTAACGATCCTCGTAAAAAAGGCATCTCGCTCATCAGTAACTCATTCTCCCAGAGACTTCATGCAAAGCATCGTTGGATAAAGCCAGATTGAGGCTGTCCCGCCAATTTCGTCACATCTTGGCAATATGTGGCACATGTGTATCTCGGGCTCTGTTCCGCCCGCTCTGGTCGCCCCGTGAACTTTGCTCGCTCGTAAAGCCAGTCGTTAAGAGATACTAAACGGCATTGTAGTCCACAGTTGCGGAGCGACGTATCTCGCATGCCGTCGCACCGGTGTAATAACCCGCGACGTTCTTCTCGAATAAAGATTATTTATGAGGGGGTTCGGGCAAAAGTGCGATGCGCCCGACAGCGTAAGTTATGGCAGGAGATTTTTTGTTCGCGCCCAGGGTATTTATCGACAGGGGATCCTTAAGATAGAGTTGGCTATCGGGTTCATTCGGGGCTGACAGGTCAGCGGCAATCGTTAGTTGTGTATGGCCGACACAACGTAATTCGCCTGGCGGGTAACGCCCAGCCTCTTCTACTGATGTGAGCATTCGTCAAGAGCGAACGTGCGAGAAATTCGATAATAAGTCCCTTAATGATCGATGAATGAATCGGTAATTATTCCGCGGTGTGGAATCTCGCGCAAGGCTTTTCACCGATGATCCAACTGCTTCGGACAGGCTGCATAATCACGATGCACGCATCTGCCGTGCATCGAACAGAGCCTTCTTTTTGTTGGACATCCCTCGAGCTCTTTGCGCTTCACTCTTCTCGATGATTACGGATCCAGCCAGATTCTGTTATTCAATTGTATAGCCTCAACGAGCTTAATTACAACCATAAATTCATAGAAGCGGAGAACTATTCACCGATTCGAACGCGCTGTCCACATCTGCATTAACTTCGCGCGTACTACGAGTCTCTTGTAAAAAGGCTCGTGCAAATCGTAGGGGGTATCGGTTACGTTGTACGTGGTAGACCGCAAGTCTGGGATAAGGAATCAACGTTGATCATGAACGAACATACAAGATAAAATGAAGATATTTCAAATTAACATGTTTGAATATAATACTAATATGGAATTTGGGAAAAATGTTTATCCCTCAAAAGTGATTTTAGTGAAATTAAAGAGCTTCAATTCTACAGCAAACAAAGAAGAATTCTGAACCAATCTTAAAACCTATAGAATCTCTTTCTTATTGAATCTATCGAGCAAACGACTCGCAGAATTTCCGTCTGCACAAAGTTGCCTTTTATGTCCAGGGAAAATGCGCAGGGTACCGTGTATCCGCGGAGGAGAAGTCGTAAAGCTCATCGGCAATCGATCGAGGACAGCGCACCTTTGCGTCTTTTCCACATACAGTCCGCGCACGGTCCCTTGCATTCGTGTTCACCCACCTGCCTCCGCGTGGCCTCCGCGCGGCCTCGGCTTTCCGTCTGTTTCATTGCCGCGCCTAATCCCGCGATCGAATGCACCGATAGTCCTGTGTGTGGGACTTATCCTTTAGGATTATCCTCGCACAGTACCGCACTTATATGTATACATACAGGGTGAGTCAGTGACCTTGCACCAAACTGAAACCACGTATTTTGGGGGTCAATGGAAGCCTAAAAGTCCCGGAACACAAAGTTGAAATCTCAACCCTTTCGGAATTACAGGGGGTTGAAATTTTAAGTTTTAAAAAATCATATCTTCCGACAGGATAATACTAGAGTCACGGGTCTTTTTCTAGAATGTGTGGGAGGGCCCGAGGTACCTGGAAAAAAATATAAACGACGTGAAAATTATTATTAAGCCACATTATTATTGATTTTCTCTAAACGGGCAAATTTCACGTTCATAGAAGAACTACAAGAAAATCAATAATAATGTGGCTTATTAATAATTTTCACATCGTTTCTATTTTTTTCCAGGTACCCTGGGCCCACCCACACATTCTAGAAAAAGACCCGTGACTCTAGTATTATCCTGTCGGAAGATATGATTTTTTAAAACTTAAAATTTCAACCCCCTGTAATTCCGAAAGGGTTGAGATTTCAACTTTGTGTTCCGGGACTTTTATTCTGCTATTGACCCCCAAAATACGTGGTTTCAGTTTGGTGCAAGGTCACTGACTCACCCTGTATACGCGGCGTCTTCCGACAGTCGAGCAGCAAATCAACCGAGTGGAATCGTCATCGTTGCAATCGGAGTTCACTTCCTGAACTCGCGGTCGTGAGGTGCATTCCTTGGACATTTCAGGGTCATGGGTCCAACACCCTCGCACACAACCTTGTGTCTCTTTTCCGTGGGTTGAGGTCGAGTACTCATCGTACATCTCCGGATGCTTGCCACTTCTGGTGTACATCCTCGAGTGCGCTGCCGCTCGCAGGAGTCTATGTCGCGTCGTACGTTTCTCGATGGTATTTCACGGAAAGTCCTGGTTCTCCTCTCGTCGCTCGTGCTGCCTACCTCGAGGTTGTACACTTGCATCGATAGCACGGTAACCTACAACCACGTGTTGAGAGTACAGGGTGCTCTATCTATATCAGGTTGCGCTAACAAAGCCGTCACTTCCAGGAGAAAAGCCCTCTGGTTAGGACGTGTTGTCGTAAGGATGCGCGTTCCGAGTACATGCCGCGATGCCAATCAGTGACGTTTCTAATAGTTCTCGTAGATTCAGCTGAAATGAATCGTGGATTAGGCTCTTGGTGCACTGTGACTTTATTCGAAGCGTGTATTTATCTTCTTGTAGCGTACTCTAATTAATGAGATTTCTCCCACTCGGTTTGATTATCTTCTTTGTTTGTAGGATAGTCGAAATATCAGAGTTATCGTATAGTACAATTTGCGTAAATTCATTTGGGATGAGGGGGTTGGCGCAGGAAATAGAATGATTTTGTTGGTTTAACGAGTTGGGTTCACGGTGTTTATTTGTTCACTGGTAATCGGGGTGTTTCGAGAGTGTGTATTATGGTTTTCCGCGGCACAGTGGTAGAGCGCGGCTCGACTCGAAAGCCGACACCTCCCCTTCGACGTTCGATTCGCGTTCTCCTCTCGCTCGGCAGTCGGCCGCGTGTCACTTGCATCTGGGACTAACCGAGCTGTCCGCTCACTTTGGTCCGATTTGGTAGACACTACTGTGGTATTTTCAATCGGGGCCTCGACGGAGCAAGGACACCATTAGCTTGTCACACTCGACCAAACAAGACTCAGAACCGCACTGTTTACTATCTCTTTGATGGTAGCGTGTATCCACTGCTAGTGTCGTGCGGCAAAACCAAATTCTAACTTTTGTATCAACCTTCGGTGACATTGGTTTGATCTGGCTTTTCCAAATGAAAATCGATCCTGCGAGATCGGTGGCATGCATGGTTGAATCTATTGCCGGGAAATAATGAGATGCAAGGAAAAATGTTGGGTTTTCGACCACACATGAGACGCGTTCCCGTGATGGTGGCCTCGCAGCTCAGAGCGATTATATTTTCTCCCGTGCATTAAAGCCCGTACTTACGCGTACCGTTATTCAGTAATGCCTCACGCTCGCGCTAGGGTTTCCAGTACTTTTTTACGGAGCATCGACGCGAAGATTACTGCAATCAGTCGTAACCTATCAGTGACTTGCACAAGAATGACGCGACCGCGGGATTAACCCATGGACAATGTCTTCCTTCTATGTGAAACGTCGCGTTTGACGAGGTGTATCCCCTTCCTTTTCACCTCTTAGTATGCGCCTCCCAACGATACCAGTCTCGTAAGTGTTTGCAAATTATTATTTTCAACGCCTGGCTAGGACTGGAGCAAGTCGCGAGAAAAAGTTGACGGTGTCAACGATAATCAATCGGTCATTATTCATTGACAATGGATTCATCGACACGCGCGAGGCTTTTTCCACGCGCCGCATGCTCACTGGTATTAAGGATACTACGCTTGTAACTCGTAACATAAATCGGGATAAGACTCAACGCGGTTGCAGTAAGCAGACAAATGCTAGATGTCAAGCGGTAAGGCAAACGAGAGAAATCTGGAGAGATACGGCAGGAGAGGAGCGAAATAATCGATGGTCGCGGTAACGCGGATTCTCCGGTTTTGGTAAAACCGCTGAAAGACATGTTCATCGACATCTATAGGGTCAGTGGAACGCAGTTGGCCCCAACTAACTTATGCCACTTTCACGCGCGCTACCTGGGACTCGGGACCTGGAACTCCGGGAGTAGGTACCGATTCTTTCGATCGACCGACACTAATTTAGTCGGATTTAGTCGGAGGTGGCAAATCCCAGTCGTGCCGAGTAGCGAGAGCGCCGGCAATCTGGGTTCAACTGTAATTGGCCACTGTGCAAAGGCCACAGCCTCTGCCACGAGAATTATTCGTAATCAGCCCGAAACCTCTACGTTTTCATTAGCACCGTTCATTATAACGATTATACTGTTCCGTTCTTCGCAGGTTTCGCATCCTACGATCATTGAAATCTTTGTTAAGCGTGCAAATCTAGGGGGGGATTTTTAATCGGGCGTTCGTGGCCTGTGGTAACCCGTGTGTGATTGTAGTAGTCGTTGTGGCAGTCGTGAGGTTCGCGACGCTGGAAAGGTCGTAGCCGTGGCATGGAAATTTATGCGTAATTGCTTTGAAACGAGAGTATCGCCGTATCGGTACGCGATCTGACCGATCCTGTCACCGTGCAGACTCGACTCCAGTGGCAGTGGCAATAGCTGGAACGCTCGGACAGCGGACACTCGATACAGCGGGCTACACCTTCGTCGTGGAGAGTCGAGGTCCGAATGCTTCCGCGGTGGTTTATGCGACCGGTGAACGTGGTGCTGTCGGCTACGGCTCTCGAGCGCTGATTTAAGTAAATTGCATGCAAATGCACGAACTACCGGCTGCGAGCGGGAATAAGGTCGGCCATTACTGGCCTTTCCTATTGAGATAAATAACAATAATTCGGTTGCCCGCTCGCTCTCTCGCTCGCGTTTAACCGGCTGGACACGTATCGGCTCTGGAATGTCTTGGATATGAGTCCACTCGGGCAAATGCGGAAGTGGATCCCTCCCTGGATATATCAGCCAAGTCGCATTTTGTACCGTGATTAACTCCATCTCTCGCCGACTTGCTCCTTTTCGACTCTTTTAGTCTTTACCGTTTATTAGTCATTCCAAGAACGCATTACTCGCACAACGCTTCTCGACCCACTTGGAGCGAATCGGTGGTTCATCCATTTGGAATATTTCTCCTAACGGCAACTGCCGGTCACGAATTTGTTGGGTCCTAATTGATCGTCCCGAAAGGATTGTTCCGAACTGCATGCGCGTCGTACACTTGGTACGGTACACGTCCGCTGTCGCGGACAGTGGGGGATGATCGTGTAACCCGGGACGTAAAGTTGCACCACATTAGTCCTCGGGTATATTTACTGCTGTGTAAAGCGTGCGTGGGGCCGAGTCTCGGCGTCGGCATTAGCCGGGCCAACATAACCGCGACACGGTACGTATATGGCGAGCAATTCGCACCGTTAACTACCGTCCGCGGTGGCTGTTGGTTGTTGGTTGGTATCTTGTGCCTTGTGCCGAGGGCCCTTGCATCCCAGGCATCCTCTCTCTTTGCCACTCTCCTCCTTTTACTCCAGACTCTTATCCACCTCATCCTCGCTCTTCCTCGCTCTTCTGTGCCCCATTGTCCCAAAATTAGCGCGATAAATCGTTCCACCGGTGCAGTGGCTATTACTTGCCGCGTGGGAGTGTTGAAAAAGAGAAACGCAGGGTCTCGTAAGAATGCCACCAAAAAGAAAGCGAAATTGCGGCTATACTCTCTGCATATACATACATTTCTATATCTATGTATATCCAACCCGTCGCCCTCCTCTTTTCCCAAGCTGTGCGATTAGCCGCGCGGGAGTGATGCGTGTGCGAGCGAGCCTTTCAAGACGCGAGGAACAGTACATAAAGACCGGCGGATACGAGTGATCCCCGTTACGCGTAATCGCGGCTATCATCCACAGTTCACCGTGTGTTCAGGTCCGCCAAGTTCAGCCACCAAGGTGACAGGCGCGTCCTTGAACCTCAGGGAATAGACCTAGCCCACGGAGTGTGTTACTCGCAGGCGATATACATCAAATCGAAGATCGATTCTCCAAAGTTTCCCAAAGGTGCTACACCGGCGAATGCAATTTCTAGCATTGTGAGAAACAAGATACCTTTGCGATACCGTGGAAATAAAGAAACAGGTGGTTTCCGTAATTGCAGTGATACTTTACGATTAAATGAAGGTGCCTGGGAGGCTCGCATTTGTTCTCGTCGAAATTGGCACGTGTCAAATGGAAGTCTAGTTCCGAGGGTTCTTCGCGAGGAAGAAGACCTGCGGATCGGGAGAAAGAACCAGCGGAAAAAAGCGAGACAGGAGCGGAGGAACCACTCCTTTCGTCGATTACGGTGCATTCCCATGAAAACGGAACAGGCGCCTGCCTTCTTTCTGTTCACCTGCCGTGGTTTCTCTCCTATAATCCGATTATGGTTAAATGGTATCATGGGTTCCTATTCCGGGAAGTCGATTAAGAAATTGGCCGAGCGGCAGAGCGGCAGACGTCGGGTCACTCAAGTATCCTCGACCACTCTCCTCTCTTATCCCTTGTAACTTTCGGCCAGCAAAATGCACTACTGGCGATGAATCTACCCCTACCAAGATTCTAAATCTTGCACTGTTCGTATCGAAATTGACGTTGTTGTCTCAGGAAAAAAGTGAGATTAGGAGCGTTAAAATTCACGCTGTTTAGCTCACTTGGGAGCATAAGTAGCGAGCGACTTTTTTTATCGGTAGTTGACTCCTAGTCGCATGTGTGGTTGGTGCGCGCTTAAGGGCCGATTAGCCGATTTACAGGGTCTCCGCGTGCATAATTATCGTCCTATTAAAAGCCGCGGGACACCGGCCGCTCGCACTGGCGTCTCCGTCGTGCGATAATTACCGCACGTAGGAGACTTAACGCTGGCCGTGATACTCGAAACATATCGAGTGGGTGAGGCATAATTAACAGCCGCTATCGTTGCCATCGAGTCGCGGCGCGGCGCGGCAGCGGCTCCTCGAAAAAAGCCGCTCCCACGTATCTCGCGGTGGATGTACCCACTTTTGTAGCGCAGCAGGGCGAGGTAAATCAGGAGGAGCGCGCGATTCATTAATAAGCCCGCGAGGCCGGCGAAAAATGCTGCAATCGCATCTCATTTTGCGGCACAAAGCTTTCGACATCGAACACGATCGCCCTCGATTGGCGTCGATCGCGAATAATGGGTCGCCGTGAAAGTACGCGAATCGCGGCCCGATATGCAGATCTATGTTAATAATCGCGGCGATTGTCGCGTGTCGTCGGTTTTGACCGCTCCTTTGGATCGTTTATGAGGAAGGAAACGACGAGGAGCAACGAGAAGATTGGAAGAGAAGGAGAAGGAGGGGGAGGAGGAGGAGGTTGGTCGGCTGCAGGTAAGCGCAGGGAGCAGCAGCTCGGAGCGTCACTTAAGATCATCGCGGTGATTTACGGTGGGAAGAGGTGGCTCTCTCGGCTCAAACGAGAGCAGGTTTTTAAGCGCACGCGAGACAATGGCTGTCTAGCGCTCGTGGGCGTACGCGGGTAAACCGCGACCTCGATCGTAGCCCCAGTTTTTTGCCGGTCTACCGTTCCCATGCTGCAATGTCCAATGTTGTAAAAATCCCGTTACAACAACCTATAAATTACTTAAGGTTCCCACAGCGCGCGCCCCGCCACTCGCTCTCTTGGATCTCCTGGCTCTCTCGGCCGTTGGGAGAGCGAGCGGCTTGAAATTGCCGGCTGGCTGTGGCAGTAGTTGCCGCTTCTATCCATAAAATCGGCACCCCCCAATTAATTCCCGATCCCTCGACGACGAGCCTCTTCCTCGGCGGAGCTCCTCGCTCGTTCGCTCGCTCGTTCGCTCGCTCGTTCTTGCCGCGGACCCCGGCTAATGATATATTCGCCGATTGTCGAGGGATTCTCATAGTTCCGTATGGAAATGACTCGGCCCGTCCAGCGCCGGGCCGCTTTTTCACCGCCAATTTGCGACGGATAAGCTACGAGCTCACGATCGACCTCCGTAGAGTTTTTGCTTTGCCAATCACTCCTCGCTCTCTCCCTCTCCTTCTCCTTCTCTTTCGTCCGCAGCTGACTCTTCTCGAAGAAAGTGGGAATTTTTTGTCCTGACACTCGCGATTTTCGTTGAAAAGGCGGGAGGTCGGTGGATGTGTCAGAAGCATTCCACGAAGTCGAATTGGCCGCATGAGCTTGCAGGTACTTACTTTACACGACGATAAGCGGCTCGAGCGAAATGAATGTTCCATACGAACCTTTTAAGAGGCGCGCCCGTCACCGAGGCGCGAGAGTAATTTAAGAGTCGGCCAAGACTCGCGATCGAGGCGTGCGTAGCATCCGTGATCAAGCCGCTCGCTTGACCCACCCTGGATCTTACGATGCCCGACTCCAGTCCGACTCACTGCCTCGCACGAGCCTACATCGCGACACAATAACTCATAATCAATTACTCCTCTCCGCTGGCGCTTCGTATCCGACGAAAAAATCTCCCATTCATATTAATGACCCGAATCCACTTGCGCAACGATGTCACGCGTATCTTTAGCATCGGCACGTCGCATCCATATGCATGTGCCGTAAACACCGGGAGCGATAATCATTTCTCCGATAAGGGAGTAAAGAAAAAATTGAATCGCACTTGCCACTGACGAATACCGATTTAATGCGTAACTTAAGAGGGGCTGGATTTATCGAGGTTCGAAGCCAGATTGTCGAATGGTCCGCGGACCATTACACGACGAAATTGCCGCGGGAGGCCTGTGAAAAAGGAGTAGCGCACCGCGGAAGGCAAGACGAAGCGGGAGTAATCTGATCGGACGAAACATTTGTACGGAATGTCGAGCAAGTGAGCGTCGCGCAGGACGTCGCACAGGACGTAGCGCGTCCTCGGTTAGCTGCAGGCCGATTCGCTTCATTAACGCTCGAACGATCCAAAGATAAAGCGGAGAACAAGCTGGGGTGGAGTCGACACTGGACGA
Source organism: Trypoxylon attenuatum (assembly GCA_963989405.1). Classification (NCBI taxonomy): domain Eukaryota; kingdom Metazoa; phylum Arthropoda; class Insecta; order Hymenoptera; family Crabronidae; genus Trypoxylon; species Trypoxylon attenuatum. The sequence continues at coordinate 18,643,341 of OZ022488.1, read as the reverse complement.
ACTACTAGTTGGATCCGCGCTTCCAGAATCATGGGGCAAGCAAGCCCGCGAGCGTGCTCGCGTGTACTGATTCCGTCGTTATCGATAATTTCCCCTGGCTAACTTTATTCTGCCTTCCTTGCACTTGTTCCTTCTCGTGCGACTGGCGCCACGATAGGAGTCGGGTTCTCGGTTCCACGGCATTGCCGTTTCACAATGCCATGTGGACGCTTGATTTCTGGTATCTCGATATAAACCTTTCAATCCAAATTCAGCAAACTTGAGTGGAGTAACAGACGCTTCTTTAATCGTGACCCCTTTAACTCCGGAGGGCCAACATCCGATAGGTGCGAATTTGACCGTGGGGTCAAGGTACTCTCGATGGTTGTCACAGTTGTGTGACACGAGACATTCTAGTATGTATTTTCGTTCGCGGCAGGTAATTTTTTGCATTGTGCCCCGGTTGACGAGATCTATTCAGGACTGACGCGTCAGCGCGTGTAGCTACGATTTCATCTGCCTACGGCCTACGCGGTGAGTCAGTATAGGCTGCCGGAGACTAGCCGATGGTTATTGATGGTTCGAACGTTTTGTAAGGCGGCAACGTGACCGTTTTAAATGCGCGAAAGCCCGTGTAGTGCCTCTCGCCAAGGCCGGGAGGATGGCGAGAGAGACAAGCGAGCAACCTGCACTTTACTTAAGCCTTAAAGGAGAGAGCCGAACTCCTCGTCGTAATTTAGTCGTGCCGCGTGATCCCCGTGTCTCGGGTACCGCGGAAGCCCGACACGCCTACGTGTAACGCTGGATTTATCGTGTTTTTCGTATTTGGCCAGGATGGACCAGCTTGGTTTTCGTGAACCAACAGCGGCACTACACCCTGGCCAACCATTGCCATATTCCATCGTCATCGTTTTCGTCGCAATGGCAAAATTGGCCGCGCCTTATTTTACATCGCGATGCCCCTACTACGACGACCGTGGACTCCAGTCCAGTCGAGTTATTTCGACTTGTTTCTCTCAAAAAGATTGCACGAGTGCCCTCGAAAAAAGTACTTCGCATAACGAAAGCGCGCCGGGGTTTCCTGCAACTGTCAGGCACGCAGGTAAATTAGGTACGAATGTGAAAAATGATCGTCCAGGATCGTGCATCGCGCCGTGCAGAAGAACGACTGGCGCAGAGGTATTCGGGGTAGAAGCAAGAAAGAAGTAATGGCAGTTGAAATACACAAATTCAGGCAGCGCTCGCACTCTTCGCTCTACCCTTAAATGGGTGGACGAATGGTGCGCCGGTACCATACATCACTCGCTTACGTGACATCGGAATTTTTCAGTTTTATCGAATTATCTAGGCATTACGGCTAATGAAAGCAATCCAGGCGATCTTCGGCCCTGCGTGCGCGTCTTTGTCGCGTCTTTTGCCGCGTCGAACACTGCGTCGTGCCCTGTCGCCGCCACCGTCAATCCTGACTCTCCCTATATTTATGTACACCTATAAAGATATATACGTCCTCTGTGTAAACGCACACGAGTGCCGCCGCCGGCACCTTGACCACCTCACAAATTGCCCTCTACGGCGCTTTTTCCGTTCCACGGGGATCCACCGAGAGAAACACGGTCCTGCGTTCCAACAGCTCCTAAACACGCCGCGAATCGTCACGTTTTTTGCTTGGACCCATCCTTCTAGAGACTCGATCCACCCATTCTATTTCTTCAATTTTCTTATTTTCTATCGTGTCTTCTCCTAAGGAATTTTCATGGGACTATTTGAGCACCTTCGAACTCGGCTTACTCCAGATCAGTTCTGACACGAATCGAGATCATAAATTTACATTACGTTAATCCGATTCATTTGAATTATTCGCAGCGTGGAACTATGAAGGCCTTCGTCTATGAACGAGCTAAATAGTTTATTCATTCAGTAGGATTAAAAGAATTCTAGGTCGTCGTAGCGAAATAATTTTGCGAAAGACATAATTGAGTGTCGTACCGCCTGAGCAATTTCTCTAGCGACAAGATTCTCGGTAGTTGACCCAGCGATAAGGCGAACGTAAATGCCCAACTTTTTTTACCGTGTATACACGTACGCACGCGCGATTGCAAGCTGCTTTCGCGTTACCAGTCAGTGGCATTCGGATTTGTCCAAAGAGGAAGGAGAGCGCGCGTGCTAACGGCATGGCACCGGCGCAGCATAAAGTCCTCGATTCCCTGGTCGTCCTGCATCTGTGCATATTAGCCTCGCGCATCCTTTTGTACTGGTGCGCGCGGGCGCGTGTCATCCCGCAACCCAAGACCCTTTTTGCGCCCATTGATTTATGGCGGTAATGGGATCATTTATTTCCTCGGACCGCGTGGAGCCGCGCTAACCACCCAGCCCTCTTTTGCCTTCCTTTGCTTTATTCTTATGTATGTACAACGCACCGCTTACAAATCGTCCGGGAATCCAGTAATACCAGTCAGTAGCTTCTTTGCCGCAGTTGATTGGGTTTATCGTCCCGGCGAGTAACGAGTGTCCATGGGATTTATACGGCTTTAGTCGCGCCCTGGATCCCGAGATCCGCGGGGTGTCCACGCGGTTAACTCCTTTTCCGGCCTTTCCCACGCGATTTCGTTGCCCTGCTAGTTTTTGCACTACTACCAGCCCCAGCGACTTCTCGACGCCTGCAGCGCAGACAACATGCAGAATTGATTCTAAATACTGCTTTCCGCGAGTAGTATACTATACTTGAATATATATTCAGGCCTGCCGTCTCACGCGGTCACGCGCGCGCACGTGTGTTTCGCGTACTTACACGCACGGATCCAGCACCTGCGGCGAGTGTCCTTTTACCTACAATTACACAATCCACTGCAATTCGCGGCATTGCTGCCAGCCTCGAATCCAACCGACTTGGCTGACTGGCTGACAACTACTGTGTAATTACATTCTCGCGTATTTAATATTTTATTAGATGGGGATTGTCAGTCAATCCGGTTGAAATCCACCCCGAGCCTTTCATCATGCCACTTGGAGGACCAGACCCTTTTTATTAGTGTACCTCCTGTCTTCTATGAAGATAATTGCCAGCAAAGTAGCAAGCCAAAGAGAGGGTCTTGAAATTTATCAGCAGGAACCAGTGGTAATTTTTTCAATAATCCAGTGTCTGCGTGAATCGCTGTGGTGTCGTTGAAAAAATTGCTTCTTTGAACATTCCCAAGGACTGTCATTTGTAACACAGGTAGAGAGAAAAAATTTAACGGCGAACAGTAGGGACACGTTAGGGGTATAGAGCAAAGTAGGAAGTGCTAGGTTACATTTCCGGTGGGTTTTCCTGCTGAGGCCGTTTTCTGAGTCGACCGCGCGGAACAGCTTTTACCAGGGCGGTAGTCCGTCATTACGAGAACTGGATTTTTTGTCAGATTTATTACTAGACTCGGTGGCTGTAGCGAGTCTACTGGATAGAAGCGCGCCACCGATGCGATGCTACTCGACGCAGCTGGGCGGTCGTAAGATCGCCGGTTTCCGCGGCAGCGCGTCCTCGTGTTCAACGAGGCTTTACGGCTACGCCGTGGTCATTGTCAACGTAGAGTCCACTTATGCCTGCGGACAATCGTTTTTGCCACCTTCGCTAGTGGCAACGCTGCCACTGGGGATTTATGCTAACGCGTTAATAATGATAGGCTTTTTGTTGTGTCGCGCTGCTTGTTGCGGCTCCGCGTACACGGCCGAGTCAGCGGATAACTTTGCCCGGTTTATTGGTACGATCATCGGATCAAACGACGCCTTATCCGCGATTAATGATTCGCAGCTTCCTTTCTAGGTGTATATGCGCGCACCATACTGATAACATGCTATTGCTCTCACGCGGTTGTTAAAGTCCGATGACCACCTTGGTTAACGCTGTTAACATTCGTTAGTTTATCCTTCGCGTTGCCAGCGTTATCTCGATGTTGCGGAAAGCACTTTCCGCCCTAGTGCTGCACCATTTGTTTAATGGTCGCGAAGTACCCTTGGGCCATTCGTTAGCCTTTAGCTCGTGGTTCTGCGACGATGAGCTATTTCGCGTTTAGGAATTGGAGGTTCCAGACTTACGAATCTGTAGTTTGCATTTTCGTACGATTAATAGTGTAGCTTGGAACGAAAAGAATTCGTTTAGAGGAAAGTAATCTGCAAAAGGTTCGCCTTGCGTTAGACCTATAATAGTGATGTCTCATCCATGAATCAGCCCTTGTGACAAAGACATTCTGCTGCCATCACGACGATTCCAGATTTCGATCTAAAACGTCGATCTCGTTTAAATTCTATCCTATCTGCTCGGGGATCTCTCGAAGGCGTCGAGTTAAGGATAAAGAGGATGACGTTTCGCGAATGTAAAGCACGTCCGTGCACCGCCTATATCGCGAGCCAATGAGCACGGGTCGAGCACGCGCGATCGAATAATAGCAGTCGGACACCTTCGATCCTCTTTGCATTGTCTCAACATGGACACTCAAGAGTTGAATATCCTGGCTACCCGTGGGTATTTTCGCAGCAACCGATCACATATTCCACCCAATACTTTCCATACCTAAGAAGATAAATGCCTATTGAGGGGCGAGGTAGAGATGCATAGTGTTATAGTTAACGCCTATCAACATTGTCAGGTGAACTGACAGGTATCCTTCCAGTCATAGTTCTCTGATTCTTCCTTGCTTATTCTCGCATATATCTTCTCCACTATTCTATCTAGTTACATACTCTTACTCTCTCGCGTGTCCCGCTATGCGCAGAGCCGATCATTGAATCGCCAGTTGAAAAGCAGCTTGTTGGCCAGAAGTAAGTGCATTTATATTTGTTGGGGCCGCGTGTCTCTCCGCGGGCGGCGAAGCTGCGTGCGCGTTCACACGTCCTGCACAAACACAGTATTGCGAAACGACGCGTGCGTTTGTTATCGTGCTACTCGCGAGGAAAGCGCCGCGTCGCCCTCGTGGCGTCCGGGTGGCTAGGTGCAAGTTCGCGGTCACATCTTCCTATGTGTGCTCGATGTTGTGCACGCGTGTGTGTGTGTGTGAGTCTGTGCTCGTGTCTACGCTCGCCCGCCAGATCCCACGGTGCATAGATGCACCGTTGCACCTTGTGCCCTGGCATCGAGTGTGGCTAACGAGACCGTGCCGCGGTTCGCACGGGAGTCAGCTGCGGAGGATGGAGCCTTCGTCGATTCGATATTGAGACAGGGTGCCCCCAGCTGACACTGATTAAACTGTCGTTGCGCTGTTATTAGTGCTACTGAAAGAACAATTCTCCAGTGCTGCCACGGCGACTAGGATCTTTTGCTGATGGATCTAACGTGGAGGAGGAGAAGCGTGTGGAATAGGCCCTGGTTTTCGTTCCTCGAATCGATCTCTCGCTTCATGCCACGTAGTCAAAGATTCGTCCCGCCTCGGACATCCGCTTTGTAGTCGGCTGGCTGTACGAAAGTGTCGCGGTAATCTCTCTTTTCTTCCGCCACGACACTTTTTCCAGGAGTCTCATTCGTCAGTGCCCGCGACAGCCGAACTAGGATTTAACGAGATGGCCGAGAAAGTCTGCGGATGTTAATGCATCCTGGACCAACGCGACGTGGCGGGAGTAGAATGGTAGTTGACGGTGTCTCTCCGCATAATCATTCTTATGACAGCCTTAAAGTAATTCCTCCTGGCGTTTCTTATGGTTACGAGGCCATGACGGTCTTGTCGTAAGTACGGTTTGCACGAAATTGGTGGACATGCCTCGAGTTACGCCTAGCGGTGAATGCGGGGACTGTATAGATCGGCGTGCTTCTTCTTCTTCTTCCAGTCGCATATATATATCGCCTTCCAGCGGCTTCGAGATTCCTGGTCTCCTTTAAAGGGCCACTCAATTTCACGGACCATTCCGCATAACGCGTTTGCACGAACCGCTCGCTCTCGCGCGCTCACGCTCACGGGCGTGGGTGTGCATCCCAACAATAAAGCACGATTAACCGAAGGTAATCCGCGATCCTAGGTGATTCACCTTGCTTTCACAGTGCCCATGTAGTTTTCATCGCTGGCACGCCGTAGCCAGCGACTCTTGTATGTACCACTGAACAATGCAATAATTCTCTCTGTTAATCGGGAACGTCCTCGAGTCTGCTACCTTCGGAGATACCGTATGTATAATCTCTGTACGTTTTCTCACCACTTCCTCGTCTCTTCGACGAATTTCATCCACATCCCCGATATGAAATTCGTCTATATTGTTACGACCCTGGCGTCGCGCGCTTTCTGCAGTCTGAAGGAATCCCCGTGATGATCGAGTTGGAATAGCGACAGCGTTGGTTGGTTGTTTATTGATTGACAACCGTCTGAGAGAACCTCCGGAACTGTCTTAGAGAGAAGACGTGTTGTGATGTCGAGCAGTCTTATTTAATAAAGTGTCCTAATTTCTTGTTCAATCGTTGTCTGAATTCCCGGGCGTAACAATATAGTCGACCTGGCATTACCTTACCGACAAAATTGTAGCATTCAGCTGACGTGCCCTCTCATCTTCGTTGCCACCCCTTGTTCTTTAGCACTTGTCCCCCAAATGGCTACTTAGCTCATCGGTGAGTCAGCCCGTGACACGGAAAGCGACATCGCCATGAGCAGCGTTTGCTAGTCCAGTCAAGATTTATTGCGATCGCAAGAGGCAAACTCTCGAGCAAGCGGCTTCTGCGTACGCAGGAGAGGGTTCCTGCCCGAGAATAAAGCAGCAAGGGGAGCAGAACGCTGCCCGATAGCGAAGTCGCGTAGTAGCCGAGTAGTAGAGAGTACGCCGCGGTCAGTGAGAGAGCGAACAATGGAGTAAGCGCGACGCTGAATATATCATCGGTACTGGCGCATGCCCCAGCGAAGTGCATCGCGCCGTAACTCGTAGCAACGCATGAATATAATATGGGCATTAATAAATCCAAGCAGGTATTAATGCGGGCTAATGTGTGCGTGGCGGGCATTTGTTATGCGTCCACTTTGTAAAAGTCACCGGTTGGTCAGCGTTCCACAATGGCCACCGTGGTTGTAGCTTGTCCGTGGAAAACGCGCAATGCCCTGCCATAGTGGTGGCGTGGCGCTTGGCCTCGGACTCTCTGGGTAGAGAAGATCGCTTCTCGCCACAACCGGGGCTCGTTGTTGCCGCTTACATCCTCTCTGAATTCTTCCGGTCGGGCTGCGCTTGTTGCGCGACTCCTACCCTTTAATGTCCCACGAACGTTGTGCTCGACGTCCCGACAAATCGATTTAAAATCACCCGTTCGCAATGCTAGAGCCTACCGCGGTTGTTTCCGAGGCATGTAATTGCTCCCAACGCTACCACTGCCTAACTAATGTACCGCTACCGTTCTCCCCGTGAAATATGATCGCACCTCCTACCGCGACGATTTATCCTGGACTCACCGCCACTGACCCACCGATCGGCTTCTCTTTGGTACATACCTTCTTCTCTTCCAGGCTGTTCGTCGAAACCCTCGGTCACACTACGTATTGCGAAAATATGTATACCGACGCGTGACTGATGCTCTGTCATTTCTGGCAGATCAGTTAGCTAATGACCCTGCACTCTGCGCGAAAGATCCCCACTGGATTCGTATCGGGAAGACATCGGACTTTGAACCAAAGGATCGCACTACGGAGGGCACGTTCACCAACCAAACGGTCTCGCCTAGAGTCGTGATGTATATCGGACCGTCCTCGTTGTCGTCGTCGCCCGCGCTCGCGCGCCACCGCCACATATTACCATTACAATGGTTTACAACACTGTATCGGCGCGGATCTCGCGTGGAGAAGTTAGCTACTAGCTCGACACAGTGTTCCGCGTTTATCCAGGATTTCTTTCGATGGTACTCGGCTTGGTACGACTTGTACTTGTACTTGGTACACGCGGCCGATACAACGTTCCGAAGAAAAAGTGGCGAGGACGCTGCAATAATTGTTAGATTATTCTCCGATAGACGGTTTAGAGCGGAGAGAAAGCGCGATGTCTCCTTCGATATCTAATTCCAGTGGAACCAGTTCGTCGTGAAAACGGAGAAATGGGTCTTGAGGAAGCGGTGACGAAGCATAGATTAAAATTCTACTTTGATAGTGTCTGGGTAACGAGATATTGGGGCGTATTGGGAGAGAATATACAGTTGCGAAAGCATAAATCGATGGTTTCGAGTGTTGCAGTGGTAGTGGTAGTGGTGGTAGTAGTGGTAGTGGTGCAATGGTAGGCGAAGGGTGTCGGTGCTCGTGGAGCGTTGTCGCCGCGACACCTAGCCTGGCCACCTAACCATGCATTATGCATCTAATGTTAGTTACATGAGGTGTACGAAGGCGCTAGACCCATCTTCCCAGGGCTCCGAGTTTATAAGATCGAACGTGCGACGTGTCTACCTGTCGTCAAAGCCCAGCTCCTCCCTCCTTCTTCTTTTGCTCTTTCACCTGCAGGGCGGCTTTAATACGCTCGAGCATCTTGCCACTTGAAATGCCGAAGAATGCCCGGTGTACTTTAACGCTTCGCCCGACAAACGAGCCTCTCATAACTCGATAATGCCCTGTTTTAAGCGCGCTACCACAAGTCTATTTGGATTTTACTCTTATTGCCTCCTGCCACGGCCCACGGGTTTTCTAACCGCCACTACCTTACGCGTATGGCTCGGACCCAGGCTAAGCAAATTCTGGTTTCCCGTGTTTTACGAGGATTACAAGCAGCTTTTTTAGATCCGGCGGCCAGCCTTTGAAATAGATTGGAAAGTTGTGCAACGATGGCGACGGTGACATTGCTCGTTACGTATTGAGGAGCTTTAATTGGTTTTCATTAGCTATAATTAAGGAGGTTGCCTTTCGTGCGGCATACTAGTCTGAGGTCAGGGAAGCTCGGTATATACGTTTTGTTGAGCAGTTTTCAAATCGAATTTTCTACAGCGCACTTGCAAAATTTGCAAGGTCCATTGAAAATCATTCTATTGAACTTATCGATACACATACATATTGGCTTGTCCAGCCTTTGATTAAGAAATCAGCAAGACGAAATTTCGCAAGTGGTTCGATATGTCGTTTGTCAATATCGCTATCGAGGGAGTAGCAGGGCGAATGATAGGTGTGGACAGTTGTCAAGAGCCAGGTTTAGTCGGGATTCGATTACTAGAGGGATCCGCCTAAATGGCGTCGAGGAATCCCCCGAGATTAATTACCCGTATCTCTGGTTCGAGCCGAAAGCTGCATGACGAAATCTGCGACCAAATCGGTAGTCTACCTAATTCAGGGTGTAATACAATCAGTATTGCGACTCCCCTGCCACCGCCTCGCATACGTTCACTTTGCTGACTGATAGAGAACAGGAGAACTAACGAGTGGGATAGAGATCCAGTGCTCTCGACCGAGAAAACGAGAGTGAATCTGTTTGCATATTAATCTATATAATTAACCGCCAGGAACTAATCGTTCGTATTCAATTATACCGCTACTACTGGCGGTATAATTATTAGCGTTGTTCGCGCATGCTTCTTGCGATAGACACCCGAACGTGTTTAAGTGGATACAGTAGTATCTCGTAAATTGTATCGAATTCTCCATCGTTATCTTGCTTGGAACGTCGAATCATTCATTCCGGAACCCGGCTTATGATAATGTTCGTGATCTTCATGAGTCGTTTGAAAAAAATGCCATCGTCATTTCTTCGAATTAAATTTTAGAAGCCGGATAGGGCGGAAATAGGAAATAAACTTTATCGACTACGTGGTACCATATATGAGAATATTGTAGATCCTCAAAAGACGTCTCTCTCAACAAGGTTTTCCAACCAAGCTGCGTCAAGAGACAATTAACTGGGTACTACTGAGTTTACAAGTAGACACACGCCGTCGCACCTGCGTCGAAGCGTTTAAGGCTCGACGAAGTCGCTGCCTCATTATCGAGCACCACCCCTTTTCCTTGGGCGTCGGTGTCCGCCTTGCCCTCTCGTTACTCCTCGCGAGGCGGAAAGTTGAAAAGCTCAGAGAGGAGACTCAGATGGTACCGCTGATTTTCTCGCGATGCTGCCGCTCGTTAAAGCGACTCGTTTTTACGACGAGCCTCGCACGCAGGGTGCAATTCAAAGATCGAGTGAGCGAAGTGATGCTTGGTGATGAAAGTCGATGGGATGTTGTCGTACAAACCGTGATTCTGACGTATTCTGCTTGGAAGTCTTTGTACCGGAAGTAATTACTCTCTCGGAGTAATTGCTCTCTAAATTGACGGAGCTTTTGGTTTAGTTTGATTTTTCCTTATTTATTTAAAATAAACGAGTGCTATCCGGACAGAACTGCCAATTCTATTAAATTTGCATTAACAATATAATTTCCACCCAAGGCGTCGTCTCATCATTTTCCCGCATCGACTGTCTACGGTTGACGAGTTTCTCCTAATCGTGGAGGTGAAATTCGGCCGCTGGCAGACGGTCGATTCCACCCACAAAGGAATACACATCGCGCTGGTCCCGGGGGAAATCGCATAGGAAGGAGCCGCTATCGGCGAAATCTTAAACCGCTATACGCCGGTAATGCGATCCCGCGGTACGCAGGTGTTGGCATGCCGTGTAAACACGGCACATTCATACTCTGCGCTGCAAGGAAATTTTAAAGGTCGCGCGCACTGCGGCTACGCCTTCCAGGGCTCTTCTTGCCCTCCACCATCCGTCTTGCGTTTCACCCAGACTCCGAGAGAGAGAGAGAGAAGCGAAGAATCGCGCTTGAGGCGCAGCACCATGCTTGTCTGCTTGCTAGCTGGCTTCGAGGATCATAACTAACCAACCTGCCGGTACACAAGCTCGTTGTTTATGAAACTCGGCCGCGGCGGCGCAACGTGGCTGTCGGCGCATCCAGCCGCGGATGGTATTCCGCGACAATCCACGACAATCCACGACGGAAGCCTCCTGAATATTTATTGCGTGCTCTGCGCCGTGCGGAACGTGAGATAGAGCGTTATCGGCTCATCAAAGCCACTCTCCGCGCTCGGAATTCCCAGCCGGCATCTCTGCTTAGCCCCGCGGTTTTTGGAAAGCTCACGTTATAAATAAAGAAGGACCCAAGGAGGGAAGAAGGAAGAAGAAACGGGGCGAGCCAAGTCGCGGCTCTGATGTATTAATTTGGCGCGTGGATTTACGAGCGCTATTTGTATCCTCACTGCATACTTCCAGTGGGCATTACTCACGGAGCCACGGATTTATGCGGCTCCGATCGCTGGAATTTTGGAGGCGCATACGTAATTCGAGTCTGAATCTAGCAGTCAGCAGAGTTATGCCCGCGTGGACAGACGGATTGTTTCGTAAATTGTGCCCAACAGCAGGTTGAATAATTTTCCATTTCGCCGGGGCGATTCGCGCTGGTAAAAGTCGAGGAGATAGAACGTACTACGAGAGAACCAATAATACTAATGATGATGGGTGAACGCTTGGTAATTAAGGAACCGCGGTGCCGAGGGAATCGTGAGGGTTTGTGCAATACCGATCGGCGCAATACACCGAAACCGGTTACTTCGGGAAAAGAGGAGAAACCGGCGTGGCGCGGTCGCGCATCACCCTCCCTCCTCTTCACCACTCTCTTCGACACTCTTCCACTCTCTTCTACTCTCCTCTCGAAGGGACAATTAAATTTTTTCGGCCTCTTCGCGAAAGGCTCACCTTAAAGGCTCCCACATTCCAGGCAATAATCGAATTTATATCAGGGGCATTCGGGAATTCGCTTGGCCGATAGTAGCCGGCCGCGCTTAAAAACACTTTACTGCCGCCCCACCTCGACGGGCTCATTAAATCACGGTGCAATTACATTCTTCACCGGCGGGATTATTGTGCCTCGGCAAGTGCGCGCATTAAACGGAACGTGTGTTTAAAAGCGAATGAAACGCCGCGCGCCTATCGCCGCGTATCGTCGAGCTTAATTATATGCGAGGACGTCAGCAAACGTGAACGACCCGTGGATTCCAGCGATTCCGGTATCTGGTTTCACATACCATCTGCTACGCTAGGCATTTTTCGAGGCGTGGTCAAGTCGCGTCTCATCCCGTCGTGTCATGTTTTCGATCCTTTCATCCCCCTCTCTCGAGCGATCAAAAATTAATAACGTTGTCCAACAGCTTCGAGCTCCCTTGCACTTCACCGACCACAGAAAAGTTAATGTCTTACGTAAGCCACACGGACGCACGACACGTTATGCAAATCGACGTCGTTAGATCCGCGCGAACAATGCCACAATTGACTGCTGTAATAAGCTCGTTTACCATATCTGTGCCTCGCGATCGTAACGCACTGGCGGCGGGGTCCTGTCCCCCGCTATTTTCTTAACCTTTGCCGTGTTTTGCCGGCCAGTTTGCATCGATCGACAAATATCGACGTTATAATCAGATCTGAGCTCTATCCGAGTCGACTCGGTGTTCTCGGCTACTCGTACTCCTCTGCTGTCCAATCAATTTTTCTTCGCGTATCATTGAACAAGAGTCATAAAGTTATAAGGAAGCACCCACACGCTCGCACCGATTTCATCGTTCGTCGTATTGCTGCTGGGTTTAGAGCAATCATAAACTTCTTCTGTAATTGAACCAGGACCTAGGTCTTCGGCAGTTCTGTCCTCAGTTGCAATTAGCATAGCTGTCCGTCATTTCTCGAGTCTATCCTTCTTCTTCGACCGATCGTGAATCCATAATTGCACTTGTCACTTTTCATTTCGCACCTTCCTGTTTTGCTTCGGTTGAGCCGCGCAAACAGCAGCAATAATTCATGGTTCGTCGCCTGGGTCAATCGCATTTCATTAAATCGCTCTTTGATTTTCTAGTTCGAGTTTTTGCACGACTGTCAGGGTCGTTCGATCGCACTTTCGAGTCGATTGTTTGGTAAACCACGGATCACGGCTCGATCCGACGATCGAGGCTCGAAGAAGAAGAAAAAGAAGCAGAGGAGGAGGAAGAAGAAGAAGAAGAAGAAGAAGAAGAAGCAGGAGAAGATTCACGAGTACGTGGCGATGCGAAGGTTCCTGATAAATTAGGTACCGTGGGTATCCTCTTCTAGAAGGGGATGCCCTGGAGTAATTAAATTGATTGACCGGCAGCAGTCGATCGCGGAATTGGAATTGCGAGGAGGCTGCCAAAGGAGTCGAGGCAGCTAACCCGGCACAAAGGGTTGAAAGCGTAATGCCGCCATTACGGATGCTGATGAGTCCCCTTCGTTACCCGACAACCGTAAATCTCCCGAAGGTGCACCTGGCCATGCACCGCGTGAGCGTACTCTTCAGTCTCTTTCTTCTGGCAGACTCGCTAGATTTCCTATTCTTCCCTTTGTTCAGTCTCCTTCGCGACACATAGTCCACAATAGGGGTTACTGTCTTATTGTTCGATTCCAAGATTGGCTTCTTCTGCTTCGTGTGCTCGTAAAGTCCTTCGTAGTCGATTACGCGATCCATTGGTAGACGGAATTAATCGCGCATCAAGTTGACGCGTCGCGATGTCACTTGGACGATAGTATCTATCTCTCTGTTGCTTGGAAATTGGTAGGTGGTTTCGAGCGGAGCATTGAACTTGTCGGCGACAATTTCGATGAATATTCATACGATCGTCGCGACGAAGTACAGTCGGCGCGTTGTAAATACGTTATTTATCAGTTGTTTGTACAGTTATGGTAGTTGATCGATGCGCGTGCCGAGCGACGCGGGGAAAGCGCGATCGAACGGCATCGTTTTTATTGGCGCAACAGGAGACCGCAATTATGCGGGTCTCGCTTGAACTCGTTTACCATTGAACTCGGTCGCCCGAGATCATCACAGAAGGTCAGGAGCTTCGGAATGAGAGCCTCCGAGCTAATTAGATTGACGATAATCGAGCGTGTGGCGTTACCAAAAATTGATTGTGTTGATCGGCTAGTCACGAGAACGGACCGGGCACTTTGTGGCGATAAACGACCACGAGTCGTGATGCACCGATGCAGCTTTATGATCCTTGATTCGGCATTAATGCCAATAGTGCACACCGTACACTGCATCCTCTGCCCCGTGGTAGACTCGCGGTAAACATCGAACTGCTTAAAAGGTCGGGACGCGTGTTTGCCAACAGTATCTGCCAGAAAGAGAAACTACTGGTGGCTTTGAGAAAGCCGATTTCTGGTTTGTCCCGGAATTCCAATATCCACGGAGTCGTCCGGATCACGTTGTCCCGGTTCATATCGAAAAACCAAGGAACCTTTTTGGAAGGTTTACGTTCTACGAGGCTTACTGGCCCTTTCGCAAGGGAGCCGAGTGGTTTGCGTGTGAAACGTAAATGCGAGGCGGACGCGGATGACCTACGACCCTTTAACGAGATCCGATCTCATGGTTCGTTAGGCGTAGTCGAAGAAGAAATCCACAAAAAGTGGAGAGTCGTTAGCTGTTTCGAGCTCGGTTCGATTTACCATCACAAGTCTGACTTAAGGACTGTACTACGGGTAGCAAAATGATCGACAAGATCCTGACAAACTTCAAAGTACTAGATCTAATTAATCAATGAGCGGTACGGTACTTTGGCTTCTATTCGCAGTATCCATCCTAGATCGTTTCCAATTTTATCAAAAACCTTATTAAGATAATCGTGGCATAGATCTTATAAAATCATTATCCAATAACACGCTTTAGTTGAATAAAGTCTGAATGATCTGAGATCGTCACACAAGGTGATTCGCGCTCAATGGTATACTATACATATACTATAAAGAAAGCAAAGGTTTGCTCGGGTTGCAATTCGCAAGGATGTGCCTGCTCGTCGAAATAAAGATCTATGTATATAGCTTGAGGTCGAGAGTGTCCTAGGATATCAGTCTGTGTCGCGAAGAGGCCGACAGAGCCGATCTGGAATCAGCGCGATGTATATTTATCCGATACGTTGGCGCTGCTGGGATCAGGGTATCGGATGGTATCGTGGTCGGGGCGGTTGTGGCGGCCGGGCGAGGCGGTTAAGGCCAAGGTAATTGCATTGTACGCGGTTGTCCTTTCAAATGCCAATCACTGGCGACAAAACGTTCGTCGCAGCGAGGCGAATCGCGTTTGCAGCCGGACGCGGCACCGCTTCTAAAGCCGCGCGCACCTCTCGATCTCGCTGCGCATACGCTTTGCCGCATTTCCCTTTGCGCTCGTTTCGCATCTTGCTCTTCTGCATTTCACGAGTCAACCTCGCTCGATTCGACGTCGACACCCTCCCGTGACTCCTCGAGACTCCACTCTTTCCTCACGATCCTTTTCGAGGAACCAGTCAATATTGATTACTACTCAATATTTCCAATATTTATTGCTATTTTTCCTACGCATTATATATTTCTAATATCAAGATCAATCTTGGCAGAGTTTACGATCCTCTCAGGTGGAATTGCAAACTCGTATCTACTTGCCCGGGTGATATCTCGTCGAGATGCGGCCCGTGGTAAAGGTTTCCGTTACGCTACAAACGAGCCGACGCGCGGTGTTAAGAAAATATCTCGAATGACTCTTAAGCTCCTACATGTGCGCACGTATTTCGTGGTGCAGTCAAGAATCTCCAGGGAGTTTCTACAAGGCTGGAAAATAGAGCCCGTCGTGAAGTAGTGGCTGCTCGGTGCTCCGGGAGAGAGAAAGAGAAAGACTAGGTACTCGAGTCAAGAGTTACGAAGGGAAACGAGGAGACGGTATGACAATCACGTAAATGCTCGGAAGCGATGCCGATAATCCTGGCGGATCAGGGAACCGCGGCCGCCTCTCTTTCCAGGAAGCAATGCACATAAATGCATAATCCTCTCGACTCAAACGGCAGTGGTCTCGCAAACGAGCCACTTAATTATCCCGGTGCAGCGCGAGCTATGCGACCCTGATGAATCAGGATTCATCGCGGTCGCAAGCTTTTCGCGAAACTTCATTTTCCGGTTTTACCGCAAGGACTGTATAGAAATGTAGTGCTGGTTCGGTACCTTATTCAGAAGGTAAAGATGCGTCGAAGAAAAGAAATCATTTGCCTGTACTCTTGGAAAATTCTATTTATATAGAAACACGATTAATAGTAAATCGATATGAATTTTTTGACACAGTCACACTTTGATTTGTTACCTCCTTGAAGAAAAACCTTGTCGGCAATACAATAAAGCATTCTCGACGATACAATTTGGCGTGAGTTTGGTATCGAGCCAATCGATAGTTCTGTCCACGAGGGAAGAATCCCTGGTCGGACAGGATATGTGGTACGCGAAGATAGGTACACAGAAAGGAAGAACGAACGCGTAGGCGGCCAGAGTGCTGCATTGACGTTACTTAACCACTTAGGTTACTTACGAGCGGCGCTGTTATTGTCGAATGCGCTAATAGATTGGCGGCTTCCATTTCTTCGGTAATAATAAATCGTCGGCTGGTCTCTTGGCCGCGCGTGTCGTAACGCGAGTAGACCCGTGCCGCGCTACTCTTGATTCTAAGGGCGCACCGTGCTCGACCCATTCGCGACCCTCCAATCTATGGTCAACCTACACGAAACCCGATTCCACTGAAGGAAACTTTCCATGACCGTGGAACCGAGGACCGCGGCATGCCGCGGGAATACAAAAATATTCTCTGCAAATTCGAACTCGTGAAATGTAGGACAGACGTATTACCGTAAGCGCGATAAGAATAAACGAAAATCGATCTGTGGGAACGAGTGGACACCGCTGGTTCCTCACTTTCGAATGGATAGACCTTGTAATTCTATTCCTCTTGTAAGTATAGACTATAAACGCAACGAATATTGCATTAAAAGTGATTCATATTCACAGAAATTACTCCATCATTCTTGACGATAATTATCGTATATCCGATTGGTATGGAAAGTAAAACGGTGTTCTAGAATAAGAAAAGACTTTTTGAAACATAACCAATAATTTTATCGATTCATCATTCCCCATGGAAACATCATCATAACCCGCTTGACAGGAGAACAACCTTTCACCGTTCACGATTCCCGGTGCGAAATAAATAATTTATTTTTACCTGCAAACCAAGTATCATAAGCAATGAATAGTTGTACGCGACTCCTCGGACTTCCTCCTTTCGACGTGGAGAGAAAGTCATTGTTGTTCGCGGTTTCAATGAAGTTTGAGTAAGCGTGCTCGGCTCATAGATATATCATCGTGCTTCGCCGGCGCCAAGACATTGTGTTACACCAACGCAGTGGGTGTGCATTGTTTTATGGGGAGTCGTAATAATGCGGCGAAAACTATATACGCGATGCGCGCATGTGTCGTGCGCGACAGTAAAGACTGCGCAACTATGTACATACATCGCGATGGACTCTTGCATGTAATTGTAATGTGGAAAATGGGAATTCAATTCGTATGTGCAATAGAACGATATTTGTAAAAAAGCGTCAATGCGAGAACCCAGTCGTTTGTGACGACCCGTGAAAATAGATGTCGATGTTATTAACAGAAGAATAAATATTCAGTAAAAGTGGCTCTAGGCATTTTGTATTATCAATCAAATTCATATAGGTACAAAGATCCGGGATGTAATTACGACCAGGATACTTCAGAGAGGCAAAAGATTGTCTAATGAAGATTTGCTATTTGGTTGGGATCTTTGAATAAGTATCGGGTTAGGAGGCTCTTATGCAAACATGCAAAACCAAAGCACACAACGACACAATATTTCACTGCATTCAAAGACTCGCGGGGATTCGCGTCGAATTCGCGGGGTATAGCCTCATAAACCATGCGTTACAATCTTGCAGAACCATTATTTATTCGTTTATTACATTCGTCATAAAACGGGATCGTAGTATTGCGTCCGAGTGGAATTTTTATAGTTGTAAGTTTGAGTTTCTGCATCCAAGGGAGCGCACTTTCCCACGAATGCACTACGAGCCACCTTACAAACTTCATCGAGTTTTGCTTGAGCATCTGACTAATTTTATGCCGATAAAAAATCACAACCTACGTGTCCGCGTACGAGAAACTTGTTCCGTGCTTTGAATGGTTGTCTTGATGGGTGGTCCACGGTGACATTTGCTTGTACTACCGAGCAGTAGGTAAGGTACGTACTCGGCAAACACATTGAGCCATCATCAATAGAGATTCCACTCGGATACGCCCTCCGGCCCGATAAACAATGCGGATTTGCCTAATGGGAAAAAATCCGACGCACAAAACACGATGTCATTTGTGTTTAGCTTCTTATCCGCAACATCGATTGCCGTCGTGTCTCTAGCCTACTAAATTTTACATCGGCAAAGAACCATTGCCATTGTAGAGTGAAATCGTGTGGAGAAAGCATCACCGGGGTGGATAGTTCGCGGGGGTGATGCCACGGGATCGAGTTACGATCAGTGGATCGTCTTTAAACGGGATCGCACTCGTGATTTTCGCATTTATTTCGAGCACGTCCCTGCTGGTGTAATCGAAGGAAACTCGTGCAGTCCGCTACACGTACGGTCACGTACACACCGAGTCCAAGAACACGTGCCACGTTCTACTTGCATGATTTGCGAGATCGTTCCCGTATGCGCGCGAGTGTACATCCACGCGTAATCAGTATGCGCATACGATTTATCGGTATATTATTACAAAACGAGCAGCCTCGCGAACCGACCATTTAACTCCTAACAGTCGTATTTATCCGTCGAGGTTCAATAAGGAAGCTCGCCGTGAGCTCGGGGCTTTAGAGACAATTTCTTTTCGGTCTACACCCCTCGTAGGATACAGGCAAGTGAGATTTCTCTCACAGTAGTGCGAAGGCAGCGGAGGTTCTCGATTCAATTTCTCCATAGAACTAATGACAAGGCACCCTCTTCGAATGGTACGCTCTTCTTCTCCCTCTCTCTCTCTCTCTCACTTGCTCTTTCCCCATTGTGCACGCTCCATAATGGGGCAACTGGTAACACGTGCCATAGTTCTGCAGCACGATTCACCTGGCTATATTAGTATGCACGAATGCATAAGATCTGAGGAGCGCGCGGGAGTAGCTAGCTGTTAGAAGGGAATCCCGATCTGTCGGTTACCTCCTTGTAGTCGTAAGATCACCCGCGGAGGAGGAAGTTCCTGAGTCTCAGCACTTTCACTGGCGGCGCTTGCAAGAAAAGCGCGTTGTTTATTTGGAAAAATCGACTGGCACTCTCGGCGATTTGAGTTTACGATCTCACGGCTCGAAGCGCGAAGGAGGTGCTAGCATCTCGGACTGGGGAAACCCTTTGTTCCAAGCAAACTTTTTCTAGTCGTTAACCAGAGGAATGGCGCGGCGTAACGACTGGACATAATCATCCTGGTTGAGGTACGGATTAGCACCGCGGTTACTTGAGATAAGCACGAGAACTTCGAATAAATGAGCTATCTTAATTTCACCGAGCATCCGCGATCCGGGTGCCGCAGTCATCTGGATAGTTCTACCGTGATGGCTTCATTTTTTTCGAGACAATTACTCTCGACTGTGTGGTGTGCAGCCTTTTGAAATTTGTAATTAGAAACTCTCTTGCTGTACCTCGGAGTCCCGTGCACCGCTAACGAACCGCCTGCCCAATGAATCTTTATGGACCACGGGCAAAAAGATTCGGAGTGTCCTTACTTTACTTAGTACCGAATCAGTTGCTAGCTACAACTTCTGGTTTAGAAATCTTACTTCGGTAAAATGTGCAGTAAGAGATTCTTGGCGAAGCGCTTAACTATCGAGATTGGGTTGGATTTTCTTGACGAGGAAGCGAATCCTTTCGGGAAGCTTAAAAATGAGCATAGTCCGTGAGGATCGTTGATCGTCAATTTATAGTCGAAACTGAAGGCGAGGCAAAAAATACCGGCAGTGGCATAGTCATTGAAGGTAGAGTTATTTTAACGAATGTAATTATCCGAACCAGTTACCTGATTATAAGAGTACGAAACGGTCGGTCTCTCCTGCACAGTCGGGGGGCAGTTCTGGCGGTTTCTTAGCGAGTATCGCCCAGCGTGATCGTATCGCGGGCCTACTATTAGTACGATGATATATGTCATCATTATATCCGCCTTATTGCGTTAACCACATCCTGTGATTTATGTCGAAGGACCTGCCTCACTTCCGTTCTTTTTTTTCTCTTGCCTCTCTTGGAGTGGCTCGCCCGCTTCGGCAATGCTTCACTTTGATATAATGTGCTACCGTAATATCATAATGTTTACGATCTCTCCCTGATACATTGGCCCTCTTTACCTTGATATATCAGCCTAAACGAGCCGTCATTTTTTTCACGGATTTCGCGAGCTGCCTCGCGAGTCGAACAGCAGAGTCGACTGTCAGACAAAATTTGTTTCCCGATGCAAACGGGTTCGAGTAGTAGAGGCTGAAGCGTACTTCTTTTCCGGGCTTCTATTCCGGGATAGCGATGCTGCTCGCACAGTAAACATCGCGAATATTGGTATAATATGTAGATCTAAGCATGTACCTCGCCTGCTGGTAATGCCCCCATAAATCACTGCTTCCATTGTTTTCCCTCATTGAATGACCCCGGGGATTGCCGCACGGTAGTCTCCCGCATTCCATATTTCTGTTGGGATATTGCCGAGATCCCGCATAAATCGTACGGGTTTCGAGCATAAAGACTCTCTTATTGGGAATTTCTTACCCGATACCGATAAATCCTCGCCGAACATCGGTGCACCCAGAGGCAGGTGCAATTCACCAGTGATTCTTGGTGGCTCTGATGTTTCCCCAAAAGGCTCAAGTCACATCCCAACGAAACCTATATTTGCATATCTCAAAGCATAAGACGCGTAACGAGCATCGAAATTACTAGTAAACAAATCTAATGAGGGCCAGTTGCGAAAAGTGCAAGCTGCCGATGTGGAGGATAATTGGCTCGAGACAGAGTGCCCTTTCTACCTATGTGTCGATCGATGAATCTAATATCGGTACGATGGCGAGATTAATGTTATAAATATTCTACTTATGCCGCATTACGCAAGCGAGAAGCTCCTTATTAGCACGAGCCTCAGCTCTGCGTATATGGTAAATCGTCGTGGACCGTTGGATGATTTTATTCGTTATATCCAAACGGTGCATGGATACCAGTCGAAGAGCCAAACCTCCTTGGAGTATTACAAATCAGTTTCATAGTCGTGTTTTTACGGCCGAAAGTTATAATTTACGGTCCGACCAATTGGCGCAACCCACCGCACCCTGGTGTTACGTGAAGCGGGAGGGCGAAAGAAGAAGAAGAAGAAGAAGAAGAAGAAGAGGGAAAGCGAGAGTTGAAGTTTGATCACTCTGCCAGAGTTCCCTAGCTTTAAAGCTTTAATCCATTAACGGTCAGAATGACGGCGTGGGAACTCTCGTTCGTGCGTGCGGACGAAGTGAGCGCCTTCGTAAATGTGTATCGGACACCCACGTTCTCTGATATAATTAAGAGGTACCTGCCGCGCGAGCCGCCTTATTGCTCGTTAGTTAAGCATTTTCTTTTTGGTTTGCGCGTCGATGATTTTTAACCGATACTTTGCAATCTTACTCTTCGCTTCCTGCTTTATTGACCTACCTTTGAGCGAGTCTCTACCAATTGCTGGCTATTTTCCTCTTCTTTTTCTTCCGCTTCGTTATTCACTCTTGGATGATGATTCCGGCTCGAACTAGCGGAGAGGCATTCTCATGCACTCACCGAGCCATCGATACATTTTGAGGGGAAACATTCCTATATTTGGGCTGGTTAATGCATGCGCCGCACAACGCCGCGCCGTGTCCAAAGGAGCCGATTCAATTTCAAGCGCAATCTCGCCACATTACGGAAAATAGGAGAAATCTAGCGAAAGTAAACGTAGCATCGGTGGCGGCGTCGGGCAAGCTGCTGTTGCAACCTTCCGTAATAATGCAATATGTAATAATAATAAGAGAGAATAATCGAGCGGCGGGTTGCCAGAATATGGGCAGCCGTAATAAAGGTGTACGCATTTTCACCCTCTTAGATACGCCTTCGAATCGTTTCGCTTCTAATTTTATGACCGGGAACGGACTAATCCGTCTTTCGAGTGGCGCGATCGTAAATTCGATGCGGCAGTCTCGTACCGATAAAGGGAAATTATTCCTCTGGATATCTAACGCATGCTTGCGCAATAGTAGATCTATAAAGGACGCTTGGACTCGCGGTGAGAGACAAAGAGAGATGCCGCAACATTGTTGAGATGTGCACGTATCTTCTAAATTAAAGGCCTCCACGTACACGAGCCAAATTGTTTACTACTGCATTGTCTCGCTATTTCTGTATAATGCACTCCTGCCTTGTTTGTATTGTTGTGTTGCGCAAGCGGGTGTCGCATTGTTTCTTTTCGAGGAAGCGCAGGAGGACAGCCCTGTTACCTGGGTTCTTGATGTCCCCCCGATATCCTGATAGCAATTGCTCACTGTCAGCAACTCGCACCTCAAAAATGCACGTATTTGTTACCGCAAAGGAACGATCTTTAATTAATTATCGTAACTGGAAAATTCAAGTGGAAATTAACAAGTTACTTAAAATCAGTACTTTTTTTGTATTAAAAATATTTGGTCTGATATTAGAAACAGTCGGTATGTCTTTTGTACTGTCATCGGTGCAGATTGCGCGAAAAGTTGTTGCTTTTATTACCGTTGCACAATGCAACGATATTTTAGCACTCGTTACGACGAAAGTATACTGCAGCTACGGGGTCGTGATTTCTTTGTGGCACATAATTAATGGCGGTGGGTGGCCGGAGGGTTTTCGCGCGAACGGCTTCACGTTTGCGGCGTGTTGGACGTCTTCGGCCCGGTTGAGCTCGGCTCCGTCTATTGACGGTGGTGTAGTATGCACGGTAAGAAACGAAGATGCAATTATCCCGTGCACGCCGCGCAGTACCTCTCTCGAGCTCGTGTATGTCACGAGCCAGCCATAATTGTTTTAACGTTTTAATAACTGCGCTCGCGTGCGCCCGTGCTCGCTTCGTATATGTATGTTCGTAATAAAAGAGCAACCTAGCTGATGCAGGCCCACATTACACGCGGTACACGTGCACCAGGCTTGCATTACGACTACAACTCTTCTGAAAAGCCTCTCGAAGCTCTTTCATTAAATAGTGTTTAATCATTCAGTCCCTATAGTACGGTACTAATAAGGCTGCAGAGTCTTATTTCACTTCAGAAGCATTTTTCTCGAAGATTAAATTAAATCTTCATCCTTGCTTCAACTTAATGGATGGCTTTTTAAATCATTCCTGTCTTGGCTAATACACTTTTATCAATAACCAAAGATGTATAGTTTTAATGACACGGTTCTTTTAGAGCAGCTGCATTTTGAATTCTACTGTCAAAAATTGCACATTCTAAATCCAACGAGATCTCTCGCGGGATAAGAGCAAGTTTGAAAGTTTAGCTTTCTTTAGTTGAACTCTAGAAGTGAGCAGTTTGAGAAACTCGACTCGATTCTTTAATAATCTCAAACTTATTTCGAAATGAAATTCATTTAAGATTACATTTCATGGAATATGATCAAGAGTGGCAGAAACTTTCCGAGGGAGCCTATATTGAAGAGTAACGCGTTCACGTTTTCGCGCAATATGCACGTAGCCGAGCTGTCGCAAAGGCCGAGGTTAGCAGCACGACGACTCACGTTGACACTACGGCAAGATGCGATCTTAATTATTCCGGTGCGCTGTGGCATGCCGGCGTCTCTCGTCGGGGATTTCTCTTTCTCCCGTTTTATTCGGAATGAGCCGCATAATTGATCCATTAGCGTACCCCTGCCGCTTCCTACCACCTGGTGCCTCCAGCTAACTCCTCTCTTCTCGCGAATTGTGTCGCTCAAAGTAACTCCGGTGGCTGTAATAATCCACCACCAATACTAATCCAAAGTTCATTCTGACACTTTGAAAAAATTTCTGGAGGAAAGAATCACTGATCGTAAAGTTAAATGAAGGATTCGCGCGCATTTTCACTGCACACTTTAACGAAAGTTAACGAAGGAAAAAAAGGGCGACTTTCACATAAATAAATCCGCGGAAATGGCCATTGGCGTCTGGCTAACGGGGCAACCTGCTTGGCCAGGCTGTTTTAATGGAAGACCACTGTAACATCGATCATCAATCTCGAGTTCGTGTAACTCGTACTGGCACATTAGCTGGGCTTTACGCAGCTCTTCCATCGCGTTCGCGAAAAAATCCACGCACTTACTTCGTTGGTTATATATGTATATTCGTGGTCGAAGCTTCTTCGCGTTAGCGCGTGTAGTTGGTAATTAATACGCAACATGCAAATTACTTTCTGAGTAATTTTCACGTGTAGCTTCGCCATCGATTCGAGGAACTTCCATTCGATGAGTTCGATTGAAGAGGTGCTCTTCACGGGAGATTCCATCGACTCTGTGCGTGGCAAGAATCATGTTGAACTATTCTCGAAGGTATCCTGCAGCTTATATCCCATTCGAGCATGGGTCTCGCTAATTTTCTGCGAAGAGCAATTTGGTTGTCGAGGGGGCCTATTACGATTGCTATAATAGCGCTCATCAGAGCGTCTTGCCGCCTATCACCTTTACCTTCGTCTTGTCTAATTACAGGTCGCGTTTATTGTTTCAGGAGGAGAGCGAGCTCTCGAGCAAGCGGTGGGCCAGTGCGCCCCGCCGCCCGGACAGCCCCTGCGTCCTGGGGGCACCGACGTCTAGGGAGGTAAATACATCCGTTTATTCGCTAGATTTTACGCTCACAGTTCTAATTTTCTGCACTCTCCTTGACCCTTTGAACTTTAGTAGTTTCAAATCTACCGTGACTTTAGAATCTACCACATCTGGTATTGGACCGCTCGAATTCACACATTTTGTTCAAAATTATAGATCTGTGGATGAGTGATAATCTGGATAAAATTAAACTCTGTACGGTTCCAAATACGATGTTTGCAAGGATTAAATAGGTTTCTATCTCGTAGCTGTGAATGGCCCATTGCTCGGTTGATGAAGTCGTAGGATTAATTCCGAGGAGCAAGGGTACTTTCGCTCGAATTTGTTTAGATCGCTAGTCAATTAGGGGTGGTGATTTGGATCGATGGAAAGAACTTCTCGTCGATCGATCCGCGAATGGAAACTCGCCGGGATTCCGCGCGCGCTACGTGATGGCACCCAAATCGCTGTATTCAGTGACCATTGGACGCTTCAGTTCTCCGTATATATATATCGAGGATACTAATAGGGATCGCCATGCCCGGCAAAAACGACGGCGTGTCGGCACGTCACCCGCGAATGGACGATTAGCGCCGACTTTGCAGCGAGGCGTCGATTTAGCTGTGTGATCGCGCGACTATCACGAATGCACCACGCCAGGGAACCTGCGCCTATTAGATGCCTCGGCACCTTGCCTTCTTTCACCGCTGTCTCGATTTGCTACTCGCTACTTCTCTCGGTGGTTACGCACAGTTTATCCGTAGTGTTTTAAATTGCGACAATCTTTCACGTACGAAAGACACACCGAGAATTCACACGTTGCTTGCCCCACTGATGCTCATCCGTAACCGACATCATCTGCCAAGATTCTTGGAATTGTTCTTTAGCCATTCTGATATGTGTATGATGCATTTTCAGGTGAACCCTAATTTTAGAAACCTATTAGGACGGTACCTGTCGTTACTACTCGCTTCTATTTTCCTCTAGTAGCGGTTCTACATTGATTATAAAAGGTGCGTTGCTGGTTGCATATTTGATGTCGCGTGGAAAGGGAGCTGCTCTTTGGTGGGCAAGCTTCTTAATTAACAAGCTAAGAGGTAGCGCTTGACAGTATCGCGTACACGCGACGTATTTATGAGTACGAGGCGCCACCCACCGGGTCGAGCTCTATGATGGGTGTGACCAGTACGCTGGCATTCGCGATGCATATTACGTCGAGCGGGAAGCAACGCAAGGAATACGAGAGCCGCCACCAACGGCAAAAGGTACTCTTTCTCCGGCGGGTACGTCACTCCGAGGTCGGTGGCTCGTAAATGCACGTCTCGCGATTAGAGCCAAGACAATACTCCTGCCACGCGTTATTTCACCGCGTGTCGATTTTTTTGCCTGATGCGACTGCCGTGTACCGTACATTTGCATAATCCGGTACACGGGCGAAGCACCACTCGGCGGAGCTTTCTCGAATCGAGTCGAGGAACTGCGTTGCTGACAATGCACGCGGAATCGTGGTCTCACTGCTGGTCGCATCTACCGTCTGCCACGAAGACGACGACGGCACTTCCGGCGCGGCAGTAGCGAGTGGAACGTGCAAAATGCCGCAGCGTGAAATCGTAATTTACCGGCGAATGCCTGTCGAGTCTGGCGCCAGAGTGCTCGTTTTACAAAAAAGCCGTTTTTCCTGGTGCTTTTTGAGTAAACCCGTTCGCGTACTCGTGTTCTGACCATCAGGCTTACATTCTACTGCTACGACTCCCGGAAAGTGGGACAAGAACGCAAAAGGGGCGTTCGTACATTTGTCTCGGTAATGCGCTTTTTGCAAAGGGTGCAGCACAGCGGTTGGTTCGTTATTGCTGGCAATTATCACGCTCAGCACTCGCGGCTAGCATAAGGTCAAGCGTGTCCAGCGAAGAGGAGGGGAATCCTGGCTTCGTTCGAACCACTGTTGAACCATCGGGTACAGTTCAATTCCGTTACGTGGACGTAGCCGCGGGCTTCCCACGCCAATTAAACATGACTCATTAACGGGCAGAAGCCGGTAGCCGGGATCGATGCCTCGCTGGAGCGGGCAGCCCTTCTATAACTCTGGCCTCTTCTGGCGGTGCAGAGCCAATCGGAACTAATCTCGACTATCCTCTTTCTTCCCTGGCAGCTGTTCGCCGTGCGATATTATTGCCGGCACCGCTAACTGCGGACTCCCTCTGTTTCTCTATTCCTCTTTACTGGAGCAATATTTCTCTCCGTTTGCGTGCTACGCGTAATTGTCCATAAAGAGTCTTCCAGTCCTTAATCCACCGAGATGCAGAATTTCTCTCGATAGATAGACTGCTCCATTGAACTTCAAGTACAATTCGACTATCATATTTCACGATCTTTCAAAGTAGTATTTCCTCTCCAATTTGATCTTTTCTTCGAAAGACTCATCTTTCCATCGGATGGGCTGCCTTCTAATTTCCTCTTGTACGAGAAAAAATCTTGACCTTGCTGGAACGACCTCCAAGATTCATCTCGGAGTGCTGGCAGCATTTTCATCAGAGACGCATTGTTCGGAAGGTCCTCTCATTTTCCGCTCTGCTTGACATCGCGACTTCACGGCAATTCTCTGCGAAGGAGCGGTCGAGCAGCTGGAATGAGCTCGTTTTGAAATTACTGAATACGAGCCGCGGCTCGTAGCCCAACCCGACCCAGCCCCGACGTGGAAATATCCTGATCGACTGCGCGAAGCTAACGGTACGTAAAGTAGTAACAATAGGCAAGCGCATCGCGGAGTGTTGCGAGGATCGCGCCATCGCAGGCATGCAAGAGCGAGCATTGGGTGCTCGTGCTGGAAATCGAGAGGTCCGGGACGGGGTGGTGTTCGTGTCGTCGGTCCAGCCAGCGGAATGGCAGAATGGCAGAATGGCAGAATGGCAGAATGGCAGGATGCCACGATGGCAGAATGTCTCTGACACTCGAGAGAGGGTGGAGGACGAGGGGTTGAATTATTGCGGTAGGATTTCGCGATCGCTTCCGATAGTCGTGGATTCCACGGCGAGGGCCACGCTTGTCTCGTCGCCTGCCGGTGCCACTCGTGGAATCTTTCGTCGTCGCTCGAGTGGGTACAGTAGGTACTCTGGCTAGTAGTAGTAGTAGCCAGCGTGCTTCCTCGTTGCCGATGCGGCTCGATGGGACTCGGACGATAGGGGTGCTCGTTAGAGAAAGACGTCCGGACATACCGTGGGACCTAGACCATCTCGCGGAATCCTCCCCTCGGATCGAGCGGGATCCGTTTGTCGGAGGACCCGGCACCATGCTGGATTTATTGTGGCTGGCTGCATCTCAATACCTACCTTCCGAGAACGAGCATACCAATGACGCCATGCCGCCACCGCACCGCGACCAAGCATCAAAATGTAGAAACTGGGCCGCCTCCGATTCTAAAGTCGACTTGGCTCAAGTCATCCTGGACGTTCGACGTTGTCATCGGCATTGATTCTCCCGAGTATCGAACGCGATTTATGACTCTCGGTCACTTCGCAATCTCGCGCCAGTCGTCGGAGTGGCTTTCTCATTGTTGCCATTGAGAAGAATGATCTATCTGCACCCACATCCTGTTCATTTCTAATTTCGATTTCCCAGCGGATCTGGGTAAATAGGCAAATAACAGCCCACGCGATTCCGGCCCGGACGAGCTTATCGATTTCCTCCCGCGGAGGTCTAGATTCGTTATCGGTCGATCGTACGTTTGCGAAACGACCAGAGAAGCTAGTAATCCCGGTATTGCATGTGTCGTAAATTAATGTGACTGCAGATACGGCGAGACAGCTTTCAAGAGAGCCTGTCGGGAGGATTACATCGAATAATCCATACGTTTATGAATATTCCTATCTCTAGTCTGCCAAGTGTAGACAGCTCAGAAGGAAGAGGTTGAACGTGACTACGAGAGAAGACAAGAGCCAGTCGATACCGGTTCGTCTTATCTAATTGCGATTCTCTATCCAAGCATCAAAATCCGACGAATCACTTCCCAAATGAGCATCAATAGAGGAACATATATCTTAGGTGGCGGAGGCTTGGATGGCTCGATCTTGGAACGTGGGCTTGGTCGCTCGTACTCTGTGTACTGGACACTCCCGGATCTCTTCTCTCTGTCGCTGATGGTGTCGTCACCGCGTGCTCCTCTCCGAATTACGTAACCCCGAAGCTACACAAGTACACTCGCAATATGTATATTCCACGTATACTCGCCACGTACGTAGTCGCACGTATGTGAAGGTAACGCTGCGGAAAAATCTGAAGAAGAACGCGTGCGCTGAGGCCATCGAATGGTGCGTTACGTGTACCGCACCTTCGTCACGAAGAGCGAATAAACCGAGGCACGAAGGTAGAGCGGTACGGAGCGGAGGACGTATGAGGCATCGTTGCGTTCTAAATCGACGTACGTCGGTGCATTAGGCCGGTACGCGAGCCGTGCATCTGCTGGCCATTCAGGCCTTTGTCTCCCGGTGACGTGGGTGTTGCGGAATATCTATTGTCGGACGGTACCGGCACCCATAGCCCGTACCGAAGCCAACCTCGCATCCTGTACCCGATACATCATCTCTCGCGGACGACCCCGCGAGCCAGCTGCTCGCGATAACGGGACGAGAGGAGTACCTCCAGAGGGCGAGCGTTAAATACTTGACACTGCTGATACGCCCATCGATCTACTCACCCCGGGTGAATGCCTCTCCCAGAACTCTCCGCTTAGTCGATTCCGTGCGACACCGGTGTACCACTAGTACGTATAGTGCACTCTCTGCCAACCGATCGAGCAAAACCGAAAGGAGAAGGAGGAGGGAAAAGAGATGTGGAAGTGTTGGAACAGTGCGGCTGATAGCGTGACGACGGGAAATGGCAAGGATTTTATCGTGCTCCGGTGAAAGAGGAACGGCTCCAGAGGCACGCCTGGGGCACGTTTTCGCCAATGGCATTTTAATCGAGCATCGAACACCTGGAAATCCTCCTTCGTATCCTCCCTGTCACCTTTCCCCTAACCCTCCCTCGTAGACTGGCCTGGTCTCTCGCTAGTTCGCGTGTGCCGTTGCAAGAGATTCCGTAGCGTTTGATCGCCCGCTCACGCGCTGCTGCAGGTCGCATCGGGTCTGCGCATCTGCGAATTTGCATACGAAACTGCGGGCGTGGCCGCGTCAAACGAGAGTCCGACGCAACCTGGTCTTGCAGGCTTGTATGTATACGTGTACATAAGAGCACACGCACGCGGGAAGCGAGAAGCTTTATTCGGTTAGAGACGCGCGTATTGTCGGTCGAGAACTTCTTACTTGCATATTTACTTCCGCCTCACGAATATTGCGTGCACACGTGTAGCGACGACTGGTCTTACTCGAGGAAGTGGGAACGAATCTCCGTGTGGCAGAGCATGCCCGAGTGAGGCGCGTCTTATTCGATTGTGTCTTATTCGATTGTACCTCGACAGGCGGGATTGCCTTGTCGAGGCTCGCCAGTGGCTTTTGTCGAAGGCATAACTCCGACGATTCACACGCGGCCCACGGATATTCTCGATCGGCGATGATCTTTTCTCCTCGGCCCGGGCATTCCTCTGTACAGTATGTGCCCGATGCAGTTCGACCCACCCTCTTCGCACGAGTGTATCATACCTTTTAAGTCTGCCTTCGAATATCTGCGTTTCCTCCTCCGGCGTGCAGTAAATCAATTCTCCCCGAGATCCGAGAGAGAGATGAGACGTGAGAAATAAAAATTCGAAGATAAAGATAAAGAGATGTTGCTCTGCGTTTAGAGCATACAGCTTCTCCGGAAGTAGATGCTACTACCGAGGTACTCGTTACCACTAGGAAGAGGATGGTGCCACGTTAAGCCGTGCGGTTTTTTCCTCGCGAAATATGTCGAGTCAGTTGCTCCCAGCCTAGCTCACGGCTCCGCAACATCTGCCACGGCTGCTACTTCTGCTGTTGCCGTTGCTGATCACCAAGTACCGTACGCGTGGACTCGCGCCCTGCGAATGCTACCGCGGCTTTTACTGCGTTTCATTGCAAAATCCTTCGTATTTGAGACGGTCTCGCGCGGATCCCAATTCTGTGCTGGAAACGCATCGAATTCTAGCCGAAACTATCTATAGAAATTCACATACCGATTTCTCTCGCGAGAATTTAAAGGAGACGATTAATATGCGCCGTCTGATCAGGGATGTTTGTTTCTACTGATGCCAATACGTTGATCTCTGCTCGAAACACTGTTTCTGAAGGCACTTGGGATATGTAAACGTTCACTCGGGTTTCTTAATTTTGCAATTGTTCATTCCGCGATATAGGTATATTGTTAATTCCAAATTTCTGAATTCTTCATCTTTACGATCACGTTGGGAGTGGTCCATTTTGCAAAAGACTCATCCAAAAAACCGGTTCTATAATTTGAAGAGACAATTCCGCTTGCGTCAGCGGCAGAAGTGACCACCGATTAACTTTAAGACTATTGGTCTTAGGCAATTGGACTTAGGCAATTTGCCTTCGTCAAGGATCCTCTCGGGTCGAATTTTTTCTTTTCCTCCTTGAGAAGTGGAGCTTCTCGAGGGGGAGAAGATCGAGGAGGAATAGAGCAGCGCGGCAGGTTGGCTTGGACGTGATTTATTATCCATCGGCCGTAGTGGGACTGCTCGGCATGGTGTGCCCCCTGCGTCGTAAACACACGTTGCAACGCTCGTCCTGGTTAGTTCAACAGCTGGTGAACCGCAGCCACCTTATATCGGCACCGACGTTGTCATTCGCACAGGTGGAAACTTCATTTGGGTTATAAGTGAACCCTTCGCTCTACGCACAAAACTCTACACCGTTCACACTTTCAATTTCGTTTGAGCCAATAGTCCTTTCGGTACGAATATCATCGTGTCCTAGCCACTTTTATCCTTAGCATTACTGTCTATTTCACAATATGTAATCTGCATACGATTACAGAGACTTATTCTTCGACGTGTTTCGCTCGCTTCGACGAACTCATCATTCGGTGAACAAGCCTCAAGGAAATTATCGCCAATGTTTTTTGCACCACTAGGAGTCTCAATTCTTACGTAAGCATGCTCTTCCCCAGATCAATGCCAATTGCACCGTCTCCTGGGCTCTCCAGGATCGATGCTTCCAATTGAGCACGATGAGCATTTACGTAAGATTATAATATGTAACGTGAAATTGGATTACTTAACAGCCTCGGTAAAAGAGCAAGGCGTCGTGTCTCTCGAATTATGATCTCGTAATTCAAGAATATAATTGCGAATTGGAACGCATGCTCTCATTGGGTCGAACGCACAATTCTCTGGCCGTGGCATCTTTTTGCGGAACAATTAATCATCCGGAACGATGAAGTCTGTAATTAAACACTATGATTCGATTACACGTATCCACGGAGGCCGATGTGATTCTCTGTTTACTGGGCTTCGGCAGTGGCTCCGGAGGAGCGGCAGGCCTGCAATTACTTTAGTGGTTACGGCAGCTCGACTCTTGATCCCCAAATTAGGTGATTGACAGCCCGGACGCCCATCAGATCCGGCTTCGACGGGGATCCTTCGAAAACTCTTCAAGGATCTCCCTGACCTTTCCTCTTCTGACGCGTGCATCCACGAATTTGATGGGCTTGACGGCTCATCGACCATTTATTAGCCATTTCTCTATATTTGAAAGTTACCGGACAGATAATAATGGCTCTCTAAATGCTGCGTTCATAATCGCCAGGTATTGGCATCCTTCGTTCACTATGACGAGCAACGTTAATTCTCGATTTCTCCGAAACCACTTCAGAGGATTTTGCATCGTCTGGCTGTTCGACGTTCGGTTTGTACAGCATTCACGCGAGGTATTGTTCCAGGTGGTACCAAGGATCCACCTGATGTTCTCTTTCTTTTTGCCTTCGGCATTGGCTCCTTCCAGGAGGCTTTTAATTGAACCTTGACGGTATACGGTATCATCGTGATCTGAGCGATCTTGCGGCAATGACCCGGTGACCGTAATGATCGCGTAACGATCGACCACCGCGAAGTTAGATGAGATAGCGAACGAAGATATCCCGAATCCAGGTTCGTGCAACCAATACCGACGAACCGATTCAACCGGCGAGTTCTGTAAACCGAGATCGTATCTCGAGCACAGTAGTCCTTGCATTTCCGATGACCAAACCCATCCCGTGAGTTTCGAATCCATTCGAGTTGCTCTCGCTATCCGATCGAACTTCAATCTCATCATCGAAATCGAACCGGTAGCCAATTCAATCACCTCCGAGATCAATCCTCGTGATTTTCAATATAGCTAATTAGTCGTCGATCGTAGAGTAAACCTGACTCGAGCGAACGAATCAATAGCGCTATTTGTCAATGTCGCATTAGACACTGGCGGCTCGTTGCGGCCACATTCGACTACCAGTAGGAGGATCAATAGACCGGTTAAATCGTTCGCGTGTCATTGAAATATGCGCCGGGATAATTTCAATTAAAAGCTGCGGGTGCACGCTGTGCCGCACCACCGCAAAAGTCCCGCGAAACAAAAAGCGAAGAGAGCGACGTGAATGCACCCGCGTTAAAGAAGAAAATCCTTCGGCATTTTCTTCGGCGTCGAGTAATGAATGTGAGGAGCGGTAACAGTAGCGAGAGAGCGCGCGGTGCACACCACAATTTCTAAATCTCTAAACCACCGAGCGACGTTTATTATCGAAAGAAAGGCACTTAATTTGTTGGAGCAAGCGGCGTTATAAAGGAGAACCGTTCGTTCGTTAAAACGCTTCGTAGAGTGGCGTGTGTTGTTGCGTGGCTCATAAATAAAAGGAGATGTTGGTCCACGACCGATAGTGGAGCAACGCGCATCGCTCTCGTTCTACGTTCATTATCCTTTTCCGCTCTTACGAAGTCCAGCCGCGATTCCCTTGACGATAGACTTTTTCGTGGATCCGTGTCGAAATACGGCTTTAGCGAGAATGAGGCACAGATTCGCTTTCTTTGATCATCTACCAGGGAACGAGAAAGAAAGAATTTTAACTGGACACCAGCTAATATTTAACGCTCATCAAACTCTATTTCCTGGGATTATCTTCGCATAGGAGTGTTGATGACCATCGGCAAATTAGCCGCGCGCCTCGGCTCGAGAAAGTGTTTTGCATCGCATCGAATTTGCTCTTGGTGATGAGTCCGCGATCCTTGGTACAATTATGTATACATACACATGCATTCATAGATACGACTCACGCCTCGACGATAATATTTGTAATTCCATGCGAAGGACGCGTTCTTGAGCCGAGGGTCGGGAAAGTTTATTTTGATGAGGAACGAGCAGCTGTTTGTGGTCTATCGGAGCAGTCGAGTCCGAGAGCACACTATTAGCCAGCACGGTAGTCGACACGTGTAGCGGCCGCGCTAACGAGTGGCTGCAGAGCACCGCAGTGCATGAAGAATAACACCGGAGGAATATACATGTATGTATGTACATCGTATTACTCCGAGTGATTATTGCTCTTACCGCAAGAGACCCCAGACTGGAATACAATATCGAGTTGGTGCAGCGCGATCGAGCAAACAGCTCTCGGCTATTACAATAATGGTATAAGCAGTAAGCTTGCAGCTTGGCTCAAGGGAGCAAGAGTCCAGCCGATATACTTAGATACAAGACCGAAATCAGCGGCCGTGCGTTATTACTCTTACGCTTATTATCGAATTAGCCTTAGTTACGGATCCGCTTTCAAACGATCACGAGCGCAGGACTTAATGATGGAGGGTGCGCGGCTACTACTACTATTTTGTTCTAATAAGAGGTGATTATTCTTATTTTCTAATCTTGCTAGTTGGCCATCAACGGGCTCTATTCGGCCCGGCCGGAGCACCACCAGCTGGATAATAATCAGAGCATAGTAGCAGTGCGTTCCATTTAGAGCCGCGGGTATTCTCCGTAATCAGTAGGCTTTACTCGAGTTTGGCCGACTGTGAGATCTTGGGCCACGGTGTGCAAGTCATGCACTCGGTAAGCTCCCGTCTATGGATGGACCCCCGTGGATTCTCTCCGCGTTGAGTCTCCCCCTTCTAACGTCATTATCATTCGTGCGGCCGACCTTCTTCGAGGCTAATCAATTACGACGGTCGCCTTTGAACCAAGCAATGCCAATCGTTGATTAACCCCGATTGTTACCAATGCGCTCTCTAATTATTATTCTCATTATTATCATTATTATTATTATTGAGCGGAATCGGAGATAGAAGATTAGCACTGGCATTGACTCTCTCCACTCCGGATGCGAGTAGTAGATACATACTACTACTTTGGCATACTAAAGACCAAACGCGTAAAGTCAATGGCACCGTTTGATTCAAACCTCAAGGGTGTATTTGGAAAGCGCGGTTTGCGGCTGCGGTTGCAGCAGAGATTTGCAGATTCGAGGTCCGCAAAGCCATCGAGTCGGCCGCCGACAGAAGCTAGAAGCTACGATCGCTAAAGATCCCGAGAGCTTGGCCAGCAATAACGAGCCGATAGTTCTTACGGGTTCCACCTTCGGCTCGATCGTCCCTCTCGTATCGAGCGAACCAACGAGTCGCGGTTCGCAGCCGCTCAAATGTCATTTCCAGTGCGGCACCCGCTCATTGTCCAACGCGGATCGCGGCCCGTGCGTGCTTCCTTATAGAGAGGGAGAGCCCAACTCTTTCTGCGAGCGCCGCGCGCCGCGTGCCGCCACTGGTGGTGCCGCCGACGCTGAAAAACGACGCGATGCGCGGCCGTTTTAATCGGCTTTTCTTAGGATATCGCCGACCGGCGCCGTGCCTATATTCTGCCATTAGTTTCGATGCCGATGCGTCTGGAGAAAAAAGCACCTCTCGCGCACTACGGCTTAGCCGTAAAATGTACCGGTAGTCGACTCTAAGCAAGCCGTATTCTCCTCGTGGCCACTACTTCCCTTTATCCGATTCCCTCTTCCTTTCTCGCAGTCTTTCTCGCTTTCTTCGACCACTAGCTTCACTCCCTTTCGTCGATTTTCCTCTGTAAGTTGTTGCCGCTCGCCTCCGACCAGCCAAGAAGACACCCTTTTCATCCACTCTTTTCCGACTTGTCCTCTGTTGCGCGACATTTTTGTTTAATCAAACAGGTTCTCACTGCGCGGCAGACTCATGTGACTTCCTGGCTAACTGTACGGTACATTTGAATGTCACCTCTGGTCTTTCTTCAGGTTTTGCATCAATGTTTTTTGAGGTCCCCTGTTACGCCAACGAAAGAAATGGTTTCTCGAAGGGATAATGATCGTTTTGAGGAACCTCAAACGTTCCTCTTTGATTTTTTAGTAAAGTTGTTTAGAAGATTTCCAAGAATATCAATTAGTACGGATTCTGACAATTAGTGGGGTTTGTCATATGGTTGGACTAGGTCAACTTGGATATACCAAGATCCTTAGACACCCATATTTTACTCGGGTAATTAATCAAGAAGCTTCGCGATCGGTTATGAATCGAATTGTCAATAGCTGCCGGATATTGCTCAATTATCTCTGCTTAACGAGGCTATTGTCCACGCATGATTGTCCAAATGATGATTACACCTTCCTAATTAGCTTTGAATGTCTCTTACGATACTTCAGAAAGATTTCTTTTTTTTTCTCATTTTCTTCTCCAAATTTCGAAAGTAGCCTAATTTCCGAAGGAGTAGGTTCTGCGCAAAATCTACTCCTAGCGGCTTATTGAACAACGAGGTCAGACTTGTCGATCGTTGATTCCACGTTGCGTTACCTGACTGCGCTTCTTCCACGTAGTACCAGTGGCTTTTTTTTACCGGCGTCCTCATTTGACTCGACGCGCGAACGGCTGACGAATGAAATCTATTTCCACGATGCGCGATGGCCACTTAATCACGGTACTCGCAGCGGATATAATGCGTTGGTCCATTACGTGGATGTGCGAGGCGGGATTCGCGGCTTCCTGAATAGGCTGTGAAGGCGCCTGGTGCGATAC
Organism: Trypoxylon attenuatum; assembly: GCA_963989405.1. Classification (NCBI taxonomy): domain Eukaryota; kingdom Metazoa; phylum Arthropoda; class Insecta; order Hymenoptera; family Crabronidae; genus Trypoxylon; species Trypoxylon attenuatum. The sequence goes on along the minus strand of OZ022488.1, from coordinate 18,606,852 downwards.
GATGCGACGAAAGAAACGGCTGCTGATGGATTCTCGATGCGGTTGTGATTTATCGACGTAATGCGGTGGCTCGATGGGCACGGGGACACCGCGCGGCTCTCCGCGTTATCCCGCTTGCGGATATCGTAACTTCATTTGTAAGCTCGAGATTGTATTACGCGATTCGTTACCTTCGGTTCACAGGTGTTCGTAGCCTTAGGCGATTCTACGCCGTGCAGCACTGCCTCGGAAACAGAGTGTCCATACATTATCGCTGCTCAATTGGAAACTAAGTACCTCTATCCAAGTATTATTCACTGCGAAGTCTGTTCATTAATTAAAATCGGACTTTGCGCTCGTCGCTTGCTGTCGAAAGAAAAGGATACCGCTCTCAAAGGAGATTGAATCTTTCGAGGCAGTTCACCGGTAACAGGCTCTAAGTATACAGACACACGCGAAATTCATCGGGAGGAGAAAGTGGCCGGCGCTCTGCCTAATTTCATGGAGAATTTGCAATTTCCAGTCGACGCTGCTACCAGTCGTCGTTATTGATTATTCGGTCGATCGTTAGAGGCGGCGAGACCCCACTCGTACGGGTATCGCGCAATCACGGTTAATCCGAGTGCCCTCGTGGTCCAGTGCAAGTGATAGTCAATGCTCGAGAGATTCATTCAACCTCTCTCAGCCAACCCACGAAATAGCGAACAATTCGGGTAAAGGAATTTTCGTGTGAAACTCCAGAAATATTCCAGAGATAGAAATTTGATAAAAGCGCCATACTTTATCGTTTGGTGTATACGTCGATGCTTACCTCTCATCTCTCTTTCTTCTTTCTTTCCTATCCACTCTTTCGCGTGCGAGACTGGATTACACTTATGAAGTGCCTCCGTGCGTGACTTATTTTCCTAAGGGCTTCTGCTTGAACACCGCGAGACGCCGCGGTGCATCGCGCCGTGGGATCCACTTACTTGTTAGTCGACCTGCAACAAGCGAGTACACACTATATACGTTAGTATCATCCTCGATAGATAGCGCAGAGGCGAGAAGCCACGGTGCGCAAACGTTGAGCGTTCGCGTTCGCGTTCTCAATCAAGAATTCTCTTTGAAGCAACATTGTGCTAGGTGCCCGTTTGTTTGGAGCTTTCAGTCCCGTGGTTTGGACCAAATGAGATATTAAGGAGCATAATGCAGACGTAGCTCGGTGTTGCGAGCATTAGAAAGTTTTTCAAGGGAGTAGAATGGCTCGAAGGAAAGTGTATTAGTTAATGTGGCTTGGCGCGTACCAAGCTGAATAGCTCTTTCGACGGACCGGCTCGAGCTTGACTGATTTCGATACGCGGCTCTCCTTTCAGACTCGTCTTCTCATGGACGGATCTGGTATGCCAGGAGGGATCGCGCGGCATAAAAGGGCCTGGTGCATACGCCCAACTGCATCTCTCTTTCTCGGACCGGGGGCCATGCCTATTCATACGTTGGTTGGTTCGCTGGCTAGCTGGCTGGCTGGCTGCCGCATTATAATGCTTTGCCCACACGCGTGCGATCGCGCGTGTGGGTGAAAACGCGCGCACCAGAGTGCACAAGTATCCCGTTTGGTGCTTCCTGCTCGTTTAATCAATGACATCTTTAAGTGCTCAGACGAATGGCGAGGTCCGCGAGAAAACCGCCTCTACGGGACCGCGCGCAACCTTTCTTTGGAAAGACCTCGATTGACTCTCGCAATTTTCTCGCCACCTCGCGAACCGCAAGATTCCACTCTCCATACTAATTAACCATTGAACGCTCTCACCATTAACGATGACACTTTTTTTTTTGTGCAAGATTCTTGAGTTATTTTTAGCTGTAATGCAGCTTTTCATGATGGACTTATCGCAATTAGTAAGCTAAGTTTATCCTAAGAGTAGTGTCGGTGATCCCTTTAACATATCCCTCTAGGGACTTTCACCGGGAGGCCCGCAGTCGTGGCACGTATGTGCCTTGCTTGCATATGCATCGTACGCGCGCGTATGCGCACGTACAGCCGTACACGAGCGCGCCTCCAGCGGCTGAGGCATCTTTATTGCACGGTATATTCACACTAGCCGTAATATCTCAGCGCGCGGACGGTGCGTATAATCAATGACATCTTTACGAGAAGCGCGATAAGCTGGTGGATTCCGTGGGAGCAAGTGCTTTGCGAGACACGACCTGGTCGAAGGACAAGACCACAGGAAAACGAAGCTGGATCCCAGTTAGGACCTTGTCATATAGAAATTTTTCTTCCGAATCTTCTCTCATTTTTCATTTTTATTTTCTGGGAATGGCACACGAGCCAGCTCCAGCTCTCGTTCTTCTGGTCTCTCAAAAGTTCGAGATCAGTCGGTGATGATGTCACACGGGGCGTGTCCCGTGTCGCGAAACGTGCGCGGGATTTTTTCTACCTCCACTTCTTTCAGCAGAGTTCTGGCTCGCGTCTTGCTTGACTCGCGAACGTGAACTGCGTTTTGTTGGTGGGTTTTTTGTAAGGGAATACAAGCCGGCTTTTCAGTCGGAAGCCTTGAATTATTTTCGGAGATGAGGGGATTTGAATAAAAAATAAGGAGTGGCCGATGTAGTTTTATTCCTCGGTGGAACTCGCCACACGGTAACGCGAGTACAATATACATATATTCCTCTTGTTTTACGAGCTGTCTGCTGGATAACATTGCCGATCGACATGGGAGTTTGATACGGTAGGATCTCCAAGTATCCAACTTCTTCTTATCCGCTTGTCAGGAAAAACTGGAGTCGTACGATGCCGTACGATAATGTAACATGCTTTTTAGATGAAATTTCACCTGCTGGCTTCGTGGTAACGACTGGCGATCACCGGCGCTCCCACTAATTGAATTCGATCGGTCTCGAAAAAGAAGAGTCCCCGTTTGCCGGCAGATGGTCTGGCAAAAAGTGGCTCAAAACTCGAAAAGAATAATGCAAAAGCAGCGGGACCGCCGCAGAGACGTCCGGCTGATTGGAAAGAAAATCGGTGGAGCCGATGGTGCTTCGCTCGCGATGGAAACTTTAATCGGCGTCGGACGATCGTGACGCGAGTCGCCGCCTTGAATTAACGCTTCTGCCGCGCGCACGTTTTCTCCTTTATATTTCTTTCGAGCAGCTTAACGAGCCTCGCCGAGGCCAAATAAAGAGACTTACGAGCGGGACCATAAACATTCCGTACTGGCGACTCGAATTGAGCCGTCCGCGTCCGTGGCGGTTCCGCGGTACCGATTGGGTTTGACAGTCTTCTAAAGAGTCTCTATCGCGTTTCGACGTCTCGACGTCTGGCCATTTTGATGTTCTGCCAAATCGGCCAGCATCGCTGACCCCGACTAGAACCGTTGAATCAGGGTGTTGGTGAAAAGAAGCACGATACTCGCGGTCAGTAAATAAGGATAATGTCGCGGTAAAGAGAAATCCGGCGCAGTCCCGGTTAATTTGGTCAGCCTCGATTAGACTGGGACGAAACTGGTAATGTCGTTTCTGCTGATTTATCCGCGAGCCAACGCGCTTAATGAAGACGGCGCCGACGATTCCTGTAGCTCGCGCGAAACTGCCTCGATTCCGAGCGGAACCCTTCGTATAAAATGCACTGCATAATGCGCTTGATATCCGCTCCAGATGATCAATAATTGCAAATTGCGCCAAGTGGACCATCCAGTTGCCGATTAATTTTTTTCTTCCTGTCTCAATTAACTGGAACGAGAGTGAGAGACTGTTCTATATTCTCATTTGCGAATTTGGTATGGAATCGGTAGCAATAAATTATTTGGGCAAGAAATGTGGGTCGTAGGTTGGCTGCTCGGATTTTTAAAACGGCGAACCACGAGATTCGAGATGCGAGAATAGAATGATCCACTAATTCAAAAATTGCTCTATGAACACCTTGTCTCCGGTAATGTCTACATCGGCAGTTAAGCCAATCTCGCACACGTCGTGGCTTGCGCGTGGTGCAGTGAGGTGCAGTGTGGTGCAGTGCGGAACGGGCTCTGATCGCAATAAAAAGAAACCGTATATAATATGTAATAGGCCTATCTTCGTAATAACTCGTAGTTACTTCGGCCACGGTAGATCGTACCGATAATTCCAAAGACAGCCACGAGAGAACCGGGCGTCGTGTGCACGTTTTCCCGCGGTTCTCTCGCAGTCTTCGGGAAAGGCAAGGCAACGACTGGTTCCAGCCCTTGCAAGTCAATAGGAGAGACATTAACATTTAAAATAATTCTTTCGAAACTATGCGCATCGATTTTCCACTCGCGGATTACGGGAAAGCACGTGTTTAACGCTGCAAGAACAGCAACTCCGACATAGGATCAGATCTCGAAGGCTGAGTTCGTCGCGTTAAAATTACACGCTAAAGGTTACGAGTCGCGATGCCAGTTTATTGTTCTCTTCTCTGCCTTATGTTTTATCGGATTTCGCTATCCGAGAATCGGAGGCTCGTGGAACGATCGATCCTCAAATTTGCATCTTGTTCCCGTGTTTACATCTGTGGAGTTTTAGGGATCGACTCTTTGCAATTCGAGGATACAAACGATCACAGAGATATCGTATTGTGATCACGATACCTCTCCGCTGCTCGACGATCCATCGACGATCATTATTCCAGAACAGTCGTAGTAATTAAATTAATTCCATCGAGATTGATCCAGCCCGCGAATTGCTCAACGAATGATTGATGAACCTTATATTCTCATTACGGATTGCTACCGCGACGACATATGTTCGTAATACACGTGGAACTATGAGCCCTGTGCGCACTGAAATCATTAAGAACAGTTTACTCGGCGTTTCATTACTCATAGCGGATTTAATGTGCCGTTTGAATTTGTCCATTGGAAATCGCAATCGTATCCTGAACTTTATACGAATAATTTTTTGAGGGTACCAGTGATTCGATTAGGAGATAGGTCGCCAGGAGAACTGATCTCACGATCGGTCGCATCTTAATGTATCTTAACGATTAAGTTTACTGGGTTCGTAATTATCCGTTGGTTGTCAGACACCACGGTTCCAAAGAAGGTAGGTTTAATTAGGAGTTGGCAAGAGACGTTCGGTAGACAGTGTCCAAGCGTGGCGTGATGCGCATAATGTAATTCTATTACCCTCCCGAAACTGCGGGCCTGTGCTTTCAGGCTTATTCCACGTGGTCATGAATACAAAAGGCGCGTAGCAGGCTGAATTTCTAGAAAACAAGAGCCTTGCCATAGGCGTGTCTCGCGTGCCGAGTGCCTCTTTTTTTCAGGATCGATCGAACCCGACAAACTCCAGCCGACAGACTCGGCACGGGAATTCACCGACTACTGAATATTTCAATTAATACGTTCGCTCGATTTCCATAGGAGAGATAGGGCTCGGCTCCGGGAATCGCGAGTTTCAATTTGCAGGTGCATCAAAGTTGCACTGTCGGAATGAAACAGTTACCTCTGGCGTAACGGGTGCGCGGAGGAGCATTAAAGCGCAAGTAAAACGTTCGACGATGAAGCATTTGGAATAGTGGTGGTGTCAGGTCTTTCAGTGACATCGACACTTTGTCTCTGTCAATGGTCGCGACTGGTTTTCTATTTTAGCAAGCAAGCAAGCAACCACGTATGTGTATTTCGAACGACTGGAAAGCAGGCGACAGTTCTCGCGATTTAATCTCTGCAGATGACGTATCCCACTTCTGCATTGTCCGCGATTTGTTAATCCTGCCTGTTATAGTTATATGCAATAGTACCAGCCAGAAACGGCTGCTGAGAGTTGCGTTATTAGCCGCATATCGTGTTTCACGACGTGCACTATCCGTTCCGAGGAAGGGCGGCTTTTCATTGTCGATAGGTACTCTCAGGCATTCCCACGTTTCGACAAGACATTACTTGGAAACAATCGCGCACGGTGGTAGAGAACACTGGCTGCCGTAAATCTGATCTTCTGTCTGCTGTTTTGTAAATCCGATACAGCCACGATTCCACCGATCGTACGCTATGTGGCATACAAAACGACTCTTTTTCGCTCTCCTTGCCGGAGAACACGTCTCGCTTCCTTCTTACAGTCTTCTTACTTGCTTGCTTGCTTACTTACGCGCGCGCGCGCGCGCGCTGACTGCTTCCTTGCTGCACGGAGGAAACTTGACGAACCAAGAAGACGCCTATCTTCATCAGGCTTCGTCTTGTTTTTGCGCCGACAAATTTTTCTCCCCGCTAATGGGCATAATGTGATCAAGGAGTAACAAACGCGACGGAAAATTAGTTGCAACTTTGCGGCTCTCGAGTACGGCTCGGCCATAAATCTTGTCAAATGAAGGGAATTGCGTGAGTAATTATGCGCTACGCACCGCCACGCTGGTAAAGGTGGATCGTACAGTTAAGGAAACGCGAAAAATGTAACGAAGACAGATTAACTCGCGCATCAGCGCGTCGCTTTTCGTAAGACTCAATTTCAAGTAGCATGTCCAGTCCGCAGACGGAAAGATTCCAGGGGCAGAAGCCTGTTCGGAAACTTTTACTTTTAATTAACTACCTTACTCTGTTTTGCTGGTATTTAATTGTGCAATCAATCAATATAATTAATTACATTACAGCTACTCGAATTGGTACTTGGTCTTTGCACGTGTAGTTTTTTTAATTAATACCTAGTTCGCAAACTGTTTTTATGTCAACATTAGTGTACTAATTCGTATTCTTAAATATAATGAAGGAAATTAGAGATGAGCATCCAAACCGCATCAGTGAATGCAGATTCCACGAATTGAAACGTTCCGAGGCGTAAACATTAGACTAAAGAGAGAGAGAGAGAGAGAAAGATAGAGACAGGATCGTCAAACAGTATAAAGCAGTTTCGAGAGTGTGTTAGACACACCAAGGCAACTGAAGGGAGCGTTTGCACGGCTCCATTGGGATTGCACGCCACGAAAATTGGTTCCATCGCACGTTGATCATTGACTATTAATCCCATCGGTCATTAGGCGATCGGAGGTGCGTCGTGGTAGTACGGGGGGAGGAAGCTTGGGTAGGATGGAGCGAGTATACGAGTGGGTATAGGGAACGGGCAGGCTTGGGTCAGTCGGACCTCGTGGGAACTGGTCGTGATTAGTCCACGTCAATACCGACGCTAGTTATGCTAATTGCGCGAAAGCACTTCGCTCTCCTGCTACCACCGTGCTCGGCCGCCAGATAAGCTAGCTACGGAGCCACAACCTTCGTCGATCGATTTACCCGAGTTGCTCCCTTCAAATGCTTCACCTCTTGTACTCGGGACCAATACAATCTGATCTTCTCTGCATCTTAAACAAATTATGCTTTGCTACGTCTTTTAATTATTCCCTTTGCCAATATTGTTACGAGCTACAGTTTTCCGATTGAAAAGTATTCTTCGTTTCTTCGAAAGAACTTTTCCATATTTACTAGAGACAAACTGCAATATCGAATTGATAATTTTAGTACCTCGAGTATCACTCTTACCTAGCAATTATTACTCGCAAAGCATTTATAAGCGCGAATTTCGAAATTCGCAAAGGAGTATTTCACAATACGTTTGTAGGATAAAATTATGCAAAATGTTTGTACAGGTCGTTGCTAACGACCGGCTTGTATTTTTGATGACAGGCGGCGGGACCGCCGGTGCAGCTGGAGCCCGTGGACCTGTCCGTGAAAACTCCAGTGGTGCTGCAGGTGCCTCGGTACAGCCCAGCGGCTATAATTACCGCAGCGGCAAGAAGAGTCCCTTCGCCATCGACGACGCCCACACCACCGCCGCTCTGCATATCTACCGGTAAGCGAACAATACTTATCTCTATTTTTTCCTTGCTTTCGAAACTAGCTTCCTGCGAGTCACATTGCAGATCATGAGTACACGATCGGTAGTTCATCTTGGTGTACAACACTTGGGCCGGCATCACACATTACAGTACCGCTCGGAAATTGAAAACGTTCTTATCTTTTTATTCTATAACTCGTCTCTGATCCCAGCGTCTCTTTGTGCAAAACTTTGCACCAGGCACGAGCTCGATTTTCCAGTGAATCCGAGAGCACGATCGTGCAAGAAGGAAGGATTTCTAAAGAGCGTAATTTCGAGATTCGCAATTTCTAAGCACTGTACGTAGAGGATCGGCAGGTTGTAGTGTACGTGCCGCTAGCGAGGTGCGCTTAAAATTCCACTGGCTGTTATTCGCGAGCCGGTTGAATTCTACATTATGAACTGCTGGCGAACGATCTTGCCTATTGGCTATAGGTACCGTCTACACTGTCTACAGGGTCTCTAGGGTGCATTCTACAGAGTGTAGACATACGCGTCTCCCTATACCTGCGGGTCTAAGCTACTGCAGGTTGGTTCGCACTTGTACAGACACACGCATTCGCGAGGACCTCGCAGTAACGTGCCTCAGCTCGTTCGCTTATGGATAAACCATAGAGATCCCTGGCGATTGCGTTGCTTTATGGGTTAATTATGTTGGGTTTTTTCTGCGTATCGCGGACCGTCGAGCTAACCGCGAACCGGCTATTCTATGGAAAACCGATGTACGCGACGCGATCCACAATGTCATGGTGTATAATGTCGATGTAGTATCTACCAGTCGTTCGACGAATGCTTAAGCCTTAAGGAGTGACCCGAGGCTAATCTCCGCTTCTCTCCTCGTTCCTTTAGTGATCACGCGAAATTCATCGCAGACAAATCCTCTCGGATACCGATGCGCGCTTCAAAGTCCTGCTCGACGCGTATCACAGCGCTGTATTCGACTTTCGATGGGACTATCTCGGTAGAAAAACGTTTAGTGGATTAATTTGTATCAGCCACCACTGTGGATTTTGCAAGCAGCAAAATAGAGAAGCAAAGATCGCTTCGATCCGCTCGAAACGCCGCGGGCCAACGAGAGGATTTCGCGCGGAGCAAAAAAAAGACGAACGCACCGAAAATGATTTTAAAGGAGCTTAAGGATCGCTCGAAAACGAGAAGACTGGGAGGCCGAGAATAAAAACTAGCTACTGGCCAACCTTTGAGTACCGCGCATTGCGGTACAGTTAATAGTTTAAACCGCGAAATCGCCCACTTCAGGGGCACGGGCCCCGCCCCGTTTTTATTGCCCGAATCGAAAAAAAGTTGCTGGAGATAAATAGAGAAGAGAGTCGGTTGCAGGCGTGAGAGTGCGAGAGGAGGGTAAGGGAAAAGAGCGAGACGGTGGACGCTGCGGGCAGAGTCGTGTTCGCGGCCTAGCATTTGGACCCGCATTCACTTCCATTTCTGGATTAATGACCACGCACACCTGCGCAAGGTGGAATCCGAATGCGATTGGGGTCGCAACCCGTAGTCTTCCTAGCCTCGGGGCATCGTCGCGTCGTATAGTCCTCCTAGTCGTAGAGCATTTTTCTTCCGAATACCGTCGTTTACACTCTCCAGTGGAAGGAGTAAAAGAAGAAGGGACGATTTATTCCCTGGACATTCGAATCCTACCTTCTTCTATGCCCCTACTGTTCCACCTTCCTCGCGGTACTGATATTCCGAAGGAGTCGTGGGTTAATTCACCAAGTATCTGGTCGGTGATAACCCACGAGTAAGGGTTCATCCCCAAATACGCTATTTGGCGCGCAAATGCGACTCCACGTTAATTAAATACCGATCCAAGCGTAATTATATGGTATTATATGGGCATAACGGGATCGGAGCATTTGCTCTCGAGTAATCGAGAGCTATCGGTGCTAATAGCCGGCTGGCACTTTTGAAATTGAACGAAACTAGTTGATCGTTCGACCGCCTGTTTCTCCAAACTCCTTCATTAGGATCCTCGGGAGCAAGAGATACTCGTTTTTTTCCTGCGAGCAATCACGAGTTTGGGAGGATGAGGAAGGGATTGGGGGGAGGGGGGGAGGGGGGCGATATGCTCCCTGTGGAGAGTAGAAAATCCTTCGGTCCTTGGGTCTCTCGTGGATTCTACGGCAAAGCAGCGCTCGTAGGTGCACCCTCCGGGTCCTTCGACATTCTATTGTTTTCCAGCAAACCCTAGCAGCGATCTCCCGCGGCGATATAATGCAGGCAGATATTAAACAACATTGACTGCAAGCGTCGTTCGGTGCGCGCTTCTTTTCCTCCCGTCTTCCCTTCCTCATCCCTTCGAGAATGACTCCCGCGAGCATGGATCCGCACTGGCTCGCTGGCCTCCGTGTATAACGGCTCGCGTCCGTTTCCTCGCGCGTCCATAAATCGCTGCTTGGTGGCTATCGGAAAATTCCGATCGTGCGTGGATACCATATACGCCTGCGAAGCCATGGAGCCGATCGCGGATCCCTGTGACTGGTTCAGCCAGAACCTCGACTGCGCCTTCACTATTCTTGACTATTCTTTGACTGTACCTTGACTGCACCTCCGCTCCTGCATTCGTAAACCAACTCCAACAGCGTCTCTCCTGTCTCTGTTGTCATCTTCTCTCTGGCTACCGCTGTTCGGTAGGCTACAGTCTACTCGTGGCCCTCCGATCACCGGCTCGACCCTCAGCTCCGAGGGTCCGGTCGCCAAGTGGAAGCTGGTCCCGAACCTCGATACAGGCGGCTCCTTAACCCAATGCATATTCTTGCACAATTGCAGAGAATTAGTCGCGAACGTATCGTGCTCACCTTGGTCTCTCTGGACCACTTGCCTTTCGTGCGACTCACAGTCGACGAAACATCTGCTTAGCGAGTCAGCATTCGCGCAAGACAAATTGACTTTAATAGAAACACGATTGAGAGGGGTAGAACAGGCTGACTTGGTAAATAGAAATGTGAGAAAAGGAGAAAAGATTCGAGTGGAGAGGAGGAATCTCTATATTCGTGTCGCAAGCATAGAAACGTGGTATTGTCTCGTTAGAGGTGGTTATCGGAGAACAATTGTAATTAAGACGTCCAGTCGGACAATGCTGCTGCTGATAAATCGCGTAGTCGCGTGGGTCGGTGAAATCTTACTCATTTGTGCTAATCGAATTTAAACGTCGGTTTTTGTATTCGAGAGACTCTTCCGGAAACTCGGTCACGAAAGACCTGACGTAAAGCGGTGTCATCGTTGGAGCGTCGCCACGAAAAGTAGTAATTAAGGACGGCAAGACCTAAAACGGGCATTTCTTTTTTTTTTTCCACTGTCATTAGGCGGTGGCTTCGCGACGCGGCGTGCGAGCGGTCGTCTTCTGCTGTAAGAAATAACCGGCGGCGACATTAGCCTCAGCGGCGACGGCCTCCTCTCTTATTTCTACCTGCGCCTTTCATCGAGTTCGTTTTGATTCCCCTTACGAAAGGCACCGTGTTATAAAGGAAGCCTGTCACGCGTTCACGCGGGCATATCAGTGTCCCACGGGTTTAGGAGTGATGTCACTCGTTAGTCCGGGTAAAACGTTCACCGGCCGTAGCGTGATTTGGTAAGGTGGCCACCGTGCGAATCAACCGATTGGTTCCTCTTACCGTCTTTGATGTAACCGTGATTAGTCTGATTTTCAAATTAGTAGCATAATCCCAGATTAAATAGGTATACTTAATGTGCATCGTTAAATCTCTGCAGTTTTTCGTAAGATTCGAAATATTAAATATAAATATTCGTGAAGCAATCATTAGTGTTGGATCTCATTGCCAGTCTAGGATCTTTCATCCTACTTGGACGGCACAATAAGTAAATTAGAGAGCGGGCGCGTTTACGGTTGCATGATTACACGCCAATTAATACTATTAGCCTGATCATGGAGCACCGTACCAGCAGATGCTTACATTGTTCGTGGTAGTGAATAATTGAGACGAAGCATCAGGGTGTGAGCTCGGAACAAAGCTGCACCTCGTGCGAGAGTTTCCAGCCGAATTAGATTGTGAGGGCGTTCATTCGGCTTCTGAAAAGCGCCGATCTCGTATTTCACGAAACTTTGTCCGGAGAAAGGCGCTGGAAGGTTCCGGTGCTTTTCACGTGTAACTCGCATCCGGTGGAGAAACATCTAGGTGTAACCAGCGGTGCTTCTTCCCTCTCTCCTCTCGACTTTTTCCCAGTTTGAACAGAGCAGAGATGACGGATAGCGTTCCGTTTGTTGGGAGTCGGCCCGAGCCGCGGCTCCCAGAGTTTGATTGTGTTTGATTAATTACTCATGTTGTTTCTCGGTCGGCGGAAGCCGCCAAGTAACAATCTAGATAATGCGTAACCGTATTAACGGTCCGGTGCAATCTTTTTGTCTTTACGGAGAAACTCTGCCACCTCGTCGCCACTAATCCAGCTTTTTTTGTCAACGATAACGTTCATACGCACGCTCAAGAAAGACCGCTATCAACCCCCGCCCTGCTACTTTTACAACAACCTACACTTATGTACTATCAAATTGCCACTCGGCAGAAAGGATATCCTGATTACTCTTATCTGTTACACGAGCAGCTGGTTAAATCGAAAGGCGAGGGGCGAAAGGGGAGAGAGACCGATAGAGAGAGTAAATTGATTGTGGCTCGATGGTTCACGGCTATCATCGTCGTCTCTTCAATTGGCATGATTAATATTTGACTATCCGCGTAGCATAATTAAGGGGATACAGCTGGGTACTGAGCGCTGTTATTTTACTACGTGGGCTAACTCCTCCATTAAATAAGACTGTCGTTAGACTCCTACGCAGTAGTGGTAAGCAGTTGCCTCGATAGTGTGCGTTCGCGGTCGCGGTCGCGCATGACCCCACCTTTTATAAACGATTAGAGGCTAAACAAGAAGACGAAGTACGTGCAAAGTGCATACTCACCAAGTGACGCTACATTGCTCTGCTCCCAGAGATAGTACCAGTCGTTATCATAGCTTAGCTTATCGCGTGCCGCTGGTGCACCACCGTGGCATGTTCCACCGATCGAGATAAATCCGCGCTGAATGGTAAAACGATAATCGGGAACGGTAGCCGATTACCAGATAAAACTCCTGGTAATACGGCATGGTGTAGCCTCGTAGATGCTACCGATAGTCTGTTACATAAATGATTTACTCGGGATTAACCGCGACGGAACGATACACTCTATACTAGTCTATACGCAGCAGATCGTTTGGATCGGGCCCACAGTCCGTTTATTGGCGAGAGGCAGTCTCTCAGTTGACTGGTGGTCACAGTCGAAAGTAGGCAGTTGTACCTCTCTGGATCCGTAGGTAGCCCTTATCCAAGTCTAGAAACGTATTAGGATGATCGAGATAAGTGGCTACCGAATGGTAAAGTTAATCGGGCAACCGAGAGATTGAAGGAGCTGCTGGTAAAACGGGTAGCAATAGGCGGTGGTCATATCGCACTCGGACCATTTTACGATAGGATCTCAGATTCTTCGGAAGGCGTACGGGTTCGCTTGGTATAGTTATCCTATGGTCTGCTAGCGTACCGATCGTCGCCTCTCTCTTTCTCTCCCTCTCTCTCTCTCTCTCTGATACCATTGAATACTCCAATAGATTCATCTACATTGGACACAAATAGTGGACAGAGCACCGAGTCTGTCTGTCTGAAGCACTAACAATCGCAATTAATCTCGTCAATCTCGTACAATTTTCCCCTCGAGCTTGATCTTTGCGCTTCGGAGAACAGATAAGCCTAGCAACTTGGTCAAATTTCTGATCGACTAGGAGTAATTAATTGAAAGTAATCGTACTACTCGAAGGATTACTAATCACATTTCCCATTGGAACAGACAGTGACTAGTCAATACAGCATTGCGTTCGAAAAACATTGAAATCTGAGCTTTGACACGAGGTATGCGAGGATGTGCCGGGTACTCCGGGATACAGCGTCGTCAGGTATTTAGTTAGGAATGCGAATTATGAAAGTGTACGTATTCCTTCGTGGGATACCATCGAGATTCTCTTAACGATTTCCTTCCGTTCGGTAGAACGAATGGTATTCGAAATATTCGCTGCACGGATTTGCCAAGAGGAGCGAATGTCTCGAGTTGCTGGTTGTCGCGTTGCAACAAGTGCACTGGTCGAGTCAATACATCTGGCAGATATACTTCTCGTTATACGCGCAGGAACAGGTGTACCCACCCTGAGCAAGTGGAACCTCCAACCGCGAGTTCCTACTTACATACATGAGTACGAGCCAGCTCGAATCAATCGCGGATAATGTAATTTCTGCTGCTTTGATTTATGACTGGCATTACAATTGATCGGATGTATTGGTAGATAGGTAGATTAATAGCCAGGATATTTGTATTCATTTGTTTGGAAGAAGGGAGTACGGATGATACTGAGAAGCGAAACGAATATTGATAACCACTATCGTATACCCTCGAGGAATGCAGGATCGAAAGTAGCAATACGTATTGGTATGCAGGTTGAAAAGGCGAAAGTGAAAGAGGATCGATAGAAGCGGGATAAAAGGGCGAAGTAGAAGCCGAGAGAGCGCGCACAGTCTAAGAGAATCCAGAGAGTTCGAAAGGAAGAGAAGAAGAAGAAGAAGAAGAAGAACAAGAAAATGAAGAAGATGAAGAGCATCTCAGTCGAGGTAAAGCGTGAGGCGAATCTTTAAGTCGTTTTACGCTTTTATATAACGCGAATGCTTCGTTGCGCCACATTTTCGTCCTCGTCACGGTTGATACCGTTTCTTCCTCGCGCGTTTGAACGCCTCCTCCTCTGGTACCTCGTCTTCTTACCTCTCTTTTCGAGTGCCTAAACCACGACTCGCGTAACCTACGTATACGTATTATTGTATATGTATGCCGTGCTGGAGACACGTCTCTCCACCTAAAAGGTATCTTTCTCGACACTCGCTTTCGTTTTGCACACTGTCGCTTCTTCGCCTTGCCTTTTGAGCACCTCGCTCTCTGCCTTCCGCGTTGAGACTCGGCCTCTGCCAGGAAGTATAAGGAGCTTCGTATAGTTAACAGATAACTGTTACGCTGATCGCAACAATTGGAATTTAAGTGTCGGCTCGGTTTGTGAATAGATTTCCTTTTGCATGGAACATTTGCCTTTTGGATCTCAAGCGAGATTTCAACGATTCAGTATCAAAAATATTAATGGATTAAGAGTGAGAGGTGTTCCACATTTATCGAAACGAATTCACTGCAATTAATGACGGCGACGCAGTGCATGTTCGCTCGTTACCGCGAGTGTTTACGTGGTCAAAAATGTAGTTAAGATAAATGCTTGCTACCGGTAGCGGCACACTTTCGCAGAAATTATGGGCGATCGGACGGTCGAAATTTCGTTTAAATTGGACGGGCAAATGGAGAGGTTAATACGATTGATGGTGTAACTCTAGATTGGCGACGTCAAAATCCTTGACGTGCCCCCGGATCTAGAAAGTCTTTTGCGGATTGATTAGCGGAATCGAAGTGGCGGTAGCTCGAGCTATCTTGTCTGCAGATTTTCGTTCTTATGCTATCAAGCCAAATCGCGAATCGAGAGGACTCGCCTCGGCTGTTGGAACGGGAACGAGGATGGTCCAAGAAGAAGATCATTCGAGTAGGAGATCTTTAACCGTGTCCATCCTCAACCCGGAACCATTCATCATTTCTTTTTCTCTCGCCGAGTTTACAATAGGCCGATGGTTCCCTTGACATTATGTCCCCTTGTCGGCTGATCCTGGCTCGACGCGCCTCTGCTCACTCTATTAGAAGAGCGATAGTCCCCTGACATTTCAGAGATCGAACGCCACTCGCCAAGATCGTCGATCTTTACAGACTAACTCAGGTGTATATCAATACCGCCCCTCTCGCGTGCGCTAACCTTGACTCCAAAAATTGTTCTCGTTTAGCCTTTGTTGAATATTTTGTTTTTCGAGGAAGTCGAGGTCGAGAAGAAATATGTGAAGTGAGTTAGTGGAACAGGTGCGAGAATACGGAGGGCGGAAGTGTTGGGCCCCAAGGGGGCTCCTGGGCGAAGAGGGTCCTTTTGCATTGAGGGTTCCCCCTGCGGGAATGATCGATACTCACCGTCACGCACGCACGTTAGCGGCAATTAAGCACGTATACTAATCGGCCGCGTTAAGGTATGTACGCCTCGTCTAAGTGGGGTGCTTTTCTCCGACATGGCGGGGGCGTGAGAAGTGCCTTAGCCCTGTGACCTTCGTGGCCTCCAGGATACCCCGGTACTACTCCGTAGGTACTCGACGTAGCAGCGTCGTGCACTAAGCGACCAAGAGAGACAAAGAGAGAAAGAGAGAGAGAGGGAGAAAGACTGGACTGGCCGAGTGCAAAGTGCGACGAAGAGCCAATAGAGTGGTGGGTAAGGATCTGCGAGGAAAAGAGAAAGAAGCATAGAGAGAAGTCGAACTATACGTGGCCTTCTCGCGTCGGTTCAAACCCGTATGGTCCGATCAAATTTTGACACGTTCGACGTTTCGCTCGATCTTCGACCTCGGGGTTTGAGAATCGACGGGTAATAGTTTGTCCGTGGGAATAGCTTATCGATTTCTTTCCTGGTCCCCTTTTTCTTTAGCCCATCGCACACGAAGATAAAACGCGCCGACGAAGGAAACTAAGTTACTCCCTTGGGGGTGAGGCAGGTTGCAAGATGTAGCTTGAGTTTAAATATAGTCTGCTTCGATCCATGAAAGGGGCAGGTTAAGAGCTCTTCATTTGTATTACATATCCATTCCAGCAGACACAGTAGAATGATCTGACGTGACTGGTCCCGCCTTTGCACGTTTCCTCTCCTCGTTGTTTGGCCCAACTGCGTGTGCTCCTCGCGGAGTCTTTGCCTAGTTTCTCATCCATTTGGTCGACCCTCTCGGATCTCATCCGTCTCTCCCGTTGGTCCACGCCAGCCGCGGGCTTTCCGGACTTTCAGGCTCGACCTCAGGGCCCCGCAAGATGCGGTAGGAGAGTTAACCTTTCAGGAATGACTATTTCATGGCCACTTCCTGGGTTCAACGCTCCTGCGATTTCTATGCAGGTAGGGTAAAGCTATACAAGTATACATACACAGATAGACGCACATAGATACATGGAGACGAACACACGTAGACAGGGCGATGCAGACACACCGCAAGCGTGGCTCCCACACTGGCGCGAATCTCATCGCGTACGTACACAGACCCTGAACCCTGACGTTCGGAGAACCGTTCCCTTGTACCCGGGGCCTTATGTTCTGCGTGTACGCCGTGTAGCGTACCGCGACGTATCGTAGAGGGGGGGGGGGGGGGGGGAGGCGGAGGGGTGGGAGGCAGGACCCAAGGGATCTAACGCATTCAGACCTGTGTGTGCTTGCATAATATTAGACCTTATGCAACCTGCCCTTCCCACACTTATCACTGCCTTCCTCCTTCTTCCTTCTCCTACTTTGCCTTCCCCTCTTCGTCTTCTTCGTCTTCCTCGTCTTCCTCGCTAGGATGCTCGATGTTCTCCACTATCCAGGAGAGAGGCGGAAAGGAGCCGTCTTCGTCGCGGCTCCCCACTTCGTCAAGATCTTCGATGCGGCGCGGTGCCCTTGGCGCTGGTGCGCCGGTGCGCTGGGCCCCAGGGTGGGGTGCTGGAAGACGAGTCCCGCCGGCCAAGCGAGGTGAGACAAGACGAGATGAGACCAGTCGAGACCAGGCCAAACTCAACCCGACGAGAGGATGCGCCAAGAGCGAGACAGCGCTTCGAGACGCGAAGACACGAGAGAAGAAGTGAGAAAGAATCGAATAGAGAAGTCTTGGACTTGGCGTCGAAAGAGGGAAAGGGAGAGAGAGCGAGAGAGGGAAAAAGATGATCAGAGCCGTAGAAGAGAGAGGTATTAGGAAGAACGAGAGAGAAAAGAGAGATGAAGATAGAGGACAAGACAAGGGAGAGACGTAGGTCGTTTGTGGGCCTCGTGGGACCGCGGATGGGGTTGGTGGAGGGCCCGTTCTCGAGTAAGTCAGCGGGGGTCAGAACGGAGATGCTCCGCGGTCGTGTCGGGCGGGGCTGCCCGCTCACGACTTGAACTATCGCACGCCCCCACTAGCACCAGCATCCACCTTCCAGTCTCGGCCGCCTCGGACCGTTTTCTCGTCTGGACCCCGCGCGCGTCCAGCGGGCATCTACCCAGAGCCGGGCTTCTACCGCTGCCGTGGGCCGCTTAATTCGATAAATAATGCTGCCGGCTCAAGGTTACCCGCTAGATCCTTGTCAATTTGTATCGCAAGGATTCGCGTTACTTTCGGGCCTCTCGTTACCGGTCTCGTTGCTCTTCTCGTGAAACCACTCGAACCTGCACCGGGATTCGGAGACGAGATCCCGTTCTCGATTCGACACGATATTTAACCGTAAACTAGCGGACGATATTGATGGGATTTTACAGGTGTATACGGGGTTTCTTCCCCTTTGACGAGCATGCCAGCGAGTTCTGGGAAAGGTACTTTTCGACTCCCGCACGCGTTATGCAAACGAGCCGCATAGCCCAATTTGGTCAAGCTTTGCCATTTGAGCGCTCTAACGTGACGCGATCGAGCAAATTTGATTGTCCCGAATGCAACGCGAAATACAATTAGACCTAATCGCGACCAAAACTCGATTGTTGTCCTGACGGACAGGAAATCGTATTGCATGCACAAACACAGCCTGGTTTCGTGGCAATGCAAGTATGCCAAACCATGCGTTGTGTCACGTCAAAAGCCAATCCAGGGTATAAACGTATTCATCGCTGGACCCGTCACGAGGCGCGACTCGCGATAACCCCCGCAACGTATCGTAAATTGCCTATCGTAATAAACGTATTATCGCGCAGCATTAGCGGCTCTCGTATCGTAGTATCGTGGAACGTGGCAGACAGGCTAAACGGACCCACTTTGTACCCTGGCACCTGCTTATCCCGCACATTACCGTGAATAAAGCCGCGGAAAATTGGCAAGTAACCTATCGTTCGCAGGCGCGTGCGTGTCAGGCCGAGTTGTGGCCGGAGGGCCGAAAAATGGATGCGTGAGGTGAGAAGGATCAAAGGACCGGCGACCTGGAAAAATGCACCATGGCTAGCTCCTCGTGACCTTCGATATTACCCAGTACTCGTGTGCAATATTAAGATATTAGCATCATCATCAGCACTATTACCAGAGTACGCGATAGAAAGACTAGAAATAATGGGTCTCGCACTCGTTGCCAACTCTCTCCACAATTGCTCCTTCCCCGCGTGTACAGGTAGTCGACCAGCTAGTCAGTCAGCCAGCTAGCCAGCCAGCTCGGCTGGCTAGTGTATCGACTGTAATTATTTACCGGCAACGAAACTGGTGCAGAGCACGGCGCTCCGGAGATTCCCGTGCCCCCAGAGGCAGTGACGCTTGACCCAGTAGCAGTAGCCGGTGCGGCGATGCGCAAGGGAAGAGCGAGAGAGCGAACAAGAGCGTCCGCAAGTGGATAACTGCCACGAAGAAGATCGCTCAAACCAAAGTCGACGGCCTGGTCTGTGCGCGGCTCAAACGACTGAAGCTGTCTAAGCGGTCCGAGCCGCGCTCGATCTTCCCCTTCGGACCTATCTTCGTTTCGACCTCTTCCACTTCGGTATCATTACGGGTCCGACCTGGACTCGTGTAGGAATGTTTTCTTCCGCTGCTTCTCAGCGTCCCTGCCTTCCTTCGCCTTCGCCTTCGCCTTCGCTCTTCCTTATCCTCCTACTCGTGAGCATCGCCGCGCCGGTGCACCTGAGCCATGCACACCTGTGCACCGCACCGCGCCGTACTGCATCGCGAACGATACCCCTCTCGATTCGCCTCGATTGGCAACCATTTTCAAAGGTCGCGCACTTCATCTTCGATTCCATCAGGCTAATAGTATTTGGGAGCTTCGGATGTGCACGGCGGTCGGTCGAACGGCCAATCTAATCGACAAGCTTTTTTATGTTTCATCAGGATTACTTGTGTTTATGTGCTGGCGTGGATGCGGAAGTTTTTCCTAGAAGTTGGATTGAGCTCGTCAAGTTCGATTCGATGCATCGACTACTAAAGTGGATATTCGATTATTTCTATTAAACGATTCCGTTGCGATAATATAGTTCCTATTGCCCTACTATTACCACTAAAGTATGAAATACTTTTTCCGTAACACTGTGCAATAGTAGGTGGTGCACATTGTTCCCGGAATTTTGCAACTGCAGAGAGGTTTAGGTCCGAGAAGAGCGCATTAAGTTCATAAATTAGTGACTTTACATTCAGACGAGGAGACTCGTTCCTTGTTTCAGCAATCCTCACCTTTATCCGGCAGTCCTTACGGAAATTATTCCTCTGAAATATCGCCAGTTATTTGGCATTCGGTAGGAGCGCGCTTAAATACGCGAAGCGACA
Organism: Trypoxylon attenuatum; assembly: GCA_963989405.1. Taxonomy (NCBI): domain Eukaryota; kingdom Metazoa; phylum Arthropoda; class Insecta; order Hymenoptera; family Crabronidae; genus Trypoxylon; species Trypoxylon attenuatum. The sequence continues at coordinate 18,586,697 of OZ022488.1, read as the reverse complement.
CGGAATGCTTCTCCCGGTGAATCTGAATTCGTGTAAGCTGCTCGTGTCGCATTACGTTAATCATCTGGCGACCATTAATTCAGGAGTTGGACAGATCCTCGGGGCATAGAGAAGAAAGTACTACTTCACCGTGAAGATGTTATCCACGACGTGTCCCCTTGTAGGTTCGTCCATAATTCTATCGCTAATATTCATACATTATACCGCCATAAACAGCCGTGGACGGCGCGTAAAAGACCCGATAAGTGTCCGACTACCGTCCTACCGTCTCCTGGTGTCGCATCGCGTTCTGCTTCCCGAGAAGGAAGCGGAATCAAAAGATAGAGGTATTGCACGCTAGGCCGTAAATCAATCGGCGAAGAATGGTAGCGAGCGACACGTAGGAAATCGATTAACCTGAGGTGCGGGAAAGGTTATACCGAACAGCTTGCCCACCAAAACTATGAACTACCTGATCATAGCTTTAGGGGAAGATCAATTTTGTGCTTAAGCCAACGTGTTAGTCTAGGCAAAAAATCGATAGCATAGTCGCTATTGACGGTGAGGATAATTAATTTGTCTACGGAGATTGAACAGATTTTTACATAGTTGTCATTCGACTTGGATGCTACTTCGATTATCGCGACAACCACGGTAACGGTGACGATGGAGCAAAGTGGAGTCGAGACAAGGGAAATCGAGAGACTCAACATCCAAGGCGAGCGTCACTAATAGATTTATGTAATTCTACTGGCCGTGTATTTATAGCTTGCCCGATGTTATCAACATAAATCTCAATCAACCGTGCCGATTCGCGGCTTTTGATCGACTCCATCGTCGGAATCACGGCGCTCCTTTAACGACTTGTCAGTGGCTATATTTATCGCGCTTAGCCTGCCTAACCTGCCATCGACGGTCGGAGCCCATGATATTGCTAGCAAAAGTGGCCAGTCGCGCTCCCGTCATTAGCGTAAATCAGCAAGAGAGGACACTGTAAATCGCAAAAATTGCGGCAAATAATAAATTGCTTTATCGAAATACGCATCTTCTCGTGGTCGCGGGATAATAATTATTGGTGATGTACGAGAGAGAATTTTAAACTGGTATTTGTCAGTGGTGTTCATCAAGCCAATTTTTCGCTCGAAAGATGCACTCTGAGAGATAAGAGTGTAGGAAAAATTTGGCAATTTGCTTGGGTAAGACATATGGACATTAATCTTGTCGTAACGCGATTTGCTTGAGACACGTATAATCCACAAATCGAATATTATTTTCTTGGATATCGGGCCGCGGGCCAATGTGCGTTTAGGTCTGCAGCACGCGGGTTTGCATGCGCATTAAGTGCACTCGCAAATTGGTCTTATTTGGCGCAATCATCCTTACCGTTACTTTTCCTACTGTAACCCTTTCCTATCGAGCGTTGTCCTTCTAGCCACGCTGGCCGAGTGGAAATCGTCGCTGGGCGGCTCGAGAGGGTTGTTACCTCCGATCGATGTAATCATAGTCGAACGCGCCGCGCCGCTTATCCTGAGTCGCCAGATGATACTTTCGCACGTGCAATTGCTTCTCTTCTTTAAATCGAATATATATCCGCGAGTACCATCCGCCTCGAATTGCATTTTTCATCGCGAGCTTGTCGGAGAAATACTCTCGCTTCTTTCCGCGGAGACTCGGAGACTCTGTCTCCTGGTCTACGGTGAGAGGAGCACGATCCTCCCTTTTCATGAAAAGTGCTCGTTAAGCGACTTAACGAGCCGCGACGCGCCACTAGGAGACGCGGCTGGCGTTGGTCTCGAGAAAAATTTGGCCGGTATCGCACCGATCGATGCGCTGATGCTCGATAAGGAGGAGCCTGCCGACGCGACGTTGGGATCCACGTTAAAGGGTTAACGAGGCGCGACGTGCCGCGAAGGCAAGGGTGCGGGTGAGGGCGAAGCCGAAGACGAGGGAGCGAGCAGGAGACGAAGAGAGCAAGATATATATTTATACATATGATTTACCACTTCCTCGTATATCGAGCGGACGGCGCTCCGGTGCTCCGGCTCTCCGCCTTCCAACAGCAAAAGACGGAGGTGGAGTCGATGGAGAAGGAGCCGAGGGTGTGGAGGAGAGAAGAGAAAGAGAGAGAGAGCGAAGGGCTCGCTTGACCCCGTCGGAGCATGCCACTGGTTTTGCATATTCGCGAGCCCAGAACCCGGTGGCGGATATACATCATGCATCCGCCGCACCGGTCCCTCTGGGTCGTGGCGCAAGTGCAACGGTGCATCCACACGAGAGGGTCCCGTGTCCCTGCGGAGGAAAGGCTCACGAATGCTTGGCATACGTCCGTGCACACGTAGAGCTAGCCACAGCAGCTCCGAAGCGCGCGCTCGCGCTCGCGCGGTACACGCTCCTCTCGATTCTGCGGAGGCTCGGCTTCTTATATTCGTTCCTCGTTGTCTTTTCTCCTCGGCCCCGAGCCGAAGAAGAGGCTCACGATCCGGCGATAGCTCAGGCGAATTTGCATCCGAGGAATCCCCGGCGTGGGCCGTGCGCCTTGCGCCGTGTGCCGTGCGCCGTTCGCCGTTCGCCTCCTCCCCGCGATCCACCCTTCGCCAGACTCAGGCTCCGGGATCTACCGCTCCTGGATCCGAGATCCTCGTCTTCTTTTCTTCGGCGAGCCCGACACGAATTCTACGGGGTTCCACCGCGCCCCGCCACCCGGAGCCTCGTACTAGAATACCTTCACTATTCGAGTTTCATGAGGATGGATTTTTCGCATTATCGTATTCCCTCTCTCGACGTAATGGCTTACGAGGGAGACTACGCCACACGTGGGAAAAGAAGATGTCTTATTATGTTTTATCCTTGGAACGTGGAGTGTATTTTCCCCCCTTCTGTGGATCACTGGCCAACGTGATTCTCGGTTACGTTCGAGAGGGTAAACTAACAAAAGGGGAAGATATCCATTCGGTAGTTCCTTCGAGCTTACGTATCGCCGAGAGGTCCTCTCGTGATCGTTTCACCTTCATCGCAAGTCGCTTGGTGGACACTCGGGAGAGACGGACATCTTCCTCGAGGACATTAGCATTGCACGGACACGAAGGATCTACTACGGAGGTATATCCTTCGATCTTCCGCCGTGAGCCATCCGGCTTCGTTCGAACCGGAACTCGCTCTGCGAATTGCCAGCGCATCCAGTTAGATCGAAATTAATGCCACTTCGAACGCAACCGAGTGCAGGTTGTGCGGTAGAGATCCTCGTGCTTGCGTGTCTCTTCTCCTCGTCCGGAGTACGGACCCCCTTATAGAGTCATGCGTTATCGTGCGTGCGATCTTATCTCCTCGATGATCCACCGAGCACTCGCGCGCGCGACACTGACGAAGAAATACTAGATGCAGTTGCGTGGCTCAGGTGCAAGCCGCATCGATGGATCGAGTGAGCGATACGCATATGCGAAGTCAAACATGGAAAACAGGTGCCATTTCTGCGCGTTTAACCGCGATTCAACATCGAAGGTGCGCATAACTCGCCAAGCAGAATTTTGCGTACACGCGATATCGCTTCGTTCGATCGGGCTTTCGTCGAAGGAGAACAAATATTTTTACTTCTCCATAGTATACATATAAATTGTGCATCACGTGCGAGGATTCTATCGGTATTCGCGATAGTTTTGCTCGGAGTAGCGGCAATTTTGCTGATCTAATGTCGAGTAGCACTCGAACGATCGAGTGAGGGGGCAAGCGACTACTAAAACGAAACGCTTGTATTCGGGTGAGAAGAGCAGGGACTTCCTGTTGCGTCTCATATCTTATCGGTAGTGATCGCAGATATGGTCTGGCCACTCGAGTGCCCGGGAAGAAGCTCAGGAGAACTAATAGACCACCTTCTTCGTGCGCGAGCGAGTCTCGCAGCGCGGCGTGGCCGGGTACCACGGCCTCTTAACGCCTTCCGTAGCCATCTACATACGGCCACGATCCTGAGTTTCCCATAGGTGCTCCCTCCTACCATCCTCCGTGCAGGATCACGGACCCCTCGTTACCAGCCGCCTGACCGCCTCTATTCTTCCTATTTCGCCTTATCGCAGCTTCTCCTGCCGACCGATTAACACTACACTGACTACACCATCGGCTTCTATGGGAATATCTTGCGCACGGCCAATATGCTCCCTTTTCGTTGTGCTAACTCGCGAATCATCGCTACAGGGAATCTCGTCTTTCTCGCACCTGACGAGACTGCGATAAACGTCTCGAGAAAGTGGATACTCATAAAAATGGCTCGATTTCTTCAAGCTTTAGTTCTCCTTTTTCAGATGCGATAAATCGTATCTTGAATAAACGTACTGGCAAAGACAATTTCATTCTGTTAGAGATCGATATTCTCCTGGGTGGATGTCGGATAGATATAAAGTGGTGTGATACGGTTTCTTGGGGCGGAGAAGATGTGGAAGAGGCAATTTAGCAAAGTGCAAGGCGGATCGAGGCGGATCGCATTCGTGGCGGGCAAGGAATACCCGGCGAATTCTTGCAAATGAATCGTTTCCTGTTCCGGCGGGCGCAGCTGCGGCGCGAAGCGCGACACAAAGGGTAGATGCACCGATACTTACGGTGCACGGGTAATGGGAAATCGGAGTAATGACTCGCGAATAACCTTTATCGACGGCGTAACGAATTTACAATTACGTCGGATAGTTATCATTACGAGGACTTGGTGATTACCAGCACGTTGCGCGCGCACTCTTTTATGGGGTGCGTGCGCTTCCCACGAACATCGTCAATGGACACCTTCCACCACGCTAATTTACCTATCTCGCGTGCTCGTAATCACTTTTAATACCACCCTGCCACTATGAATTTGCTCCCTTTCTCGTATTTTTAACAGATTTCAAATGCTTGCGATTATAAATGATATTAGTATTTTTCTGATAATTTTAATCGTCCATAATCATTACAATTCATAATTTATAATGATAATTTACGAGCTACTTCGGAAGCTTGAGGGTTGTAAAAATTTGTTTCTTATATTTACATACTTTACGTCGTACAGAAACGGAAAGCAAGCCTCTCGAATTAGCGCAGACGCTTACGGGATCATTATGCTTTATCATGTCATAGATCATGTGATTTATAAGTTCACCGGCAGTGTAACAATTCTGCTCGTGCTGTTATTGAGCAATCGTAACTAATGAACTAATCAGAATGCAACGATCAAGTGGCAGGATGCAGCGTCATTAAATAGAGCGACCTCACAGCTGCACTAAAAATAGTCAAACTCGTACAAGAAAACTTGTTATTATGCGATCGATGCTGTTGGCACGTAACTTACAATAGTCCCGTTGGCAGAATCGATGTGCAAACGGAAGTTACTGCCCTCTTATGTAAGACATTTTTTATTGCCAAGTAAAAAATAAGCGATACCAGAATCTCAAGTGTCGAAGATAATGAGGTTGCCTGTTACGCTGTAGGCGTTGATGAAATAGCTGAAACTAGTAGATTCGGACTAGCGCGTGAAGATCGCGAAAGAGTAACCAACTTCAACAATTCGCAAGAAACCGACCACCTGTTTCGCAGCAGAATCGCCTTTCCTTCGCGGTTTTACGTCGCGTCACGTTTATTGGCAAGAACCGACCGATTTATCGACAACTTTGTGGGAGACCCTAATTTTATGTTAATAAAAATAATTGTGAGTAGGAAGTCGTCGGGCTGAGTCTTGCCGTTGGCAAAATGGAAATGCTGCTTTCGAGAGATTCCAGGCAGTGCGAATATCATGCGAATATCATGCGAATTTCTTAATGCGAGTGTGCTCTCTGTCGCAATTGAATCCGAAACAAAGAGTGATTCGATTCCTGTTTTCGTGCTCTGCTCTCTTAATTCCTTTCTGGAAAGTATTTCACGGCAGTGATTGCGCTTGGGACATCGCAACTAACGTGCTGGAACGCTGTAAAATTAATTCGCGCGTGTCCTGCTCGGCCAGTAGTAACAGGTACTATTGTTTTCTGTCGTCGACGGCTAGTCTTCGCTCGATTGGTCGTGCCGAACTTTATGCGCTCGAGTAAGAAAGAGTTTCACCGCTTCACTGGAGAATCGACTTGATAGGTTTCACCCAATTTTCGATACCCTCAAATTTGCGTGAGCGCTCATACGAATCGCGTGCAAGTGTATATGCAGCAGTTTATCGATGGTAGTAATCGATGTCACAAAATTATTACTTTCCTCTTGGTGGGTCTACGTCCCACTTGGATCCGCGAATTGATGGTTTGAAGTGAAAATTGATTTTCTCAAGGCGCCGATATGATGAATGGTCTGCAGAGGTTATATCCGTGTGAAATTTACAGCGGTCTGCATAGCAATTCGAGGCAGTCGCGATTCCCCAGTAGACTCGTCATTGAAGGGGCGTTCGCGTGTCGAAGTTGCGAATGGTTGGCCGATAGTTTGCTCTGACCACCTACCAAGGAGTTTCCACTATCGATTGAAAAATTCACGGTTCCCGGGGCAGTGGCCATTCCAGGTGGCCGTAGGGACATTGGCCCCTCCGGCCAGACGAGGAAAGGTCGCCAGGGCTAACGAGATGTAAACGTTCGGATGTAAAACGTAAATTGCACTGAAACTGACTGTGGTTACAGTGAAAACTCATTTCTCTGGAATGGAAGAAACAGACTGACTCGATCCACCGAGTCGCATCTTCCAAGAAAGTGTCCTAATTCGTGGATATTAACATGCTTCCGCATATTCCTCTTGACAAGTCTGGTATTAGGAGAATAACAGAAAATTGAATACGTCAAAAGTGGAACATGTAATAGTCCCCATTTACAGGTGACAAAAATGATCGGTAGCAGCATTAGAAAATTGTAGTAAATTTAGGGTTGTCGTTATCGTGTGACCAGGTCAGTGACCTCGAGAGAGAGAGAGAGAGAGAGAGAGAGAGAGAAGGAGGGATAGAAAACGCAGAAAGGTATATCGCGATGCAGCAGAAAGAGAGAAGAAGAGGGAGCGAAAGATATACTCGGACGAGGAGACTGGACTCGTAGAGAGATACACGCACCAGGAGGAATACAGCTAGAAAAAAGAAGAGAGACGGAAAGAGAGGCCCCTTTCGACCCCTGCCAAAGACCCCATGGTGAACCCCGCCCGAGGCGAAGGGTCACTCACCTATTCCTCTACCCTCTCCCTTTCTCTTTCTCGGCGTTCCCCCTCTTCTCCTCTGTCTCTTTCCCTGGGCAGCCTTTGCGCGGCACAACAGGCTAATTACGCCTGATTACGTACCCGGTTTTCAGGTATGCGTGCACACCATCGCCTCGGGTGCTGGCCTTCCTTGGCCGCTCGCAGCCCGAAGGAAGCGAGAAAGACTGAGTCTCGCTCGGATTCTCCCAGGAATTGACACTTTTTTCTAGTAAACAGGGCTCTGTCATTAGAGGAACAGGGCGCGTGCGTCGTCCCAGTGGCACGAGCTGGCCACAGCGCGGCTGTCCGTTGCCATCCGTAGCTATCCATAGCTGTCCATAGCTGTCCATGACTGTCGCTGGTTGTCGGTGGTTGTCCCTTTCCGTTGGTCGGTCGTTGCGTCGCGTGGATGCGGAATCGCGAGGCGAAGAAGCGTACGAGATCGATAACGAGAGGTATGAGGGTGCGGTGCGGGGGTCGCGCGGTGCCAGGACGTCCATGTTCATACCCTCGACGTCCATACTATCATCCATAGACTCAGCGTAAATCGTTTCGTCGATGCCTCGTGACGTTGGGAAGACTGCGTTTCCTCAGGTGTGCCGGGAAAGGTCTCCATGCTGTTCTCTCTTTCTCTCTCTCCGAGGCAGGAGACTGGCATTGCGACTGAATAACCGTTTAATGGGGGGTCGACGTCACTCGGTACTTGGAGTGTAATTATCGTATCGGCGATCGCTCGTGTAATTCAGCGGGTATCGGGCCTCGCCATCGATGCCGGTATTAAAACTCTCTGGCCCCGAGCTATTCTCGAAGCGGAGCTTTTCCGTCCTCGCGAGGAACCCCATTAAGCCTCGTGAGGATTCTGCGATCGTTTCGAGGTTGCGAATTCATGAGTCTGAGGAAATTTGTACTTCGTACTTGCTACTACTACTCTTGCTTGTCTTCTTGTTATTATGGTACTGGCGAGTGGCGGTAGATCGAAACGAGAGATTTTTCAGATCCTCCCAGACGATTTTCTTTCTTAGGGCTCGATGGAATCCTCTATCGTTGCAGCGAGGGCTACGCCAAGAACGGCGCGCAACCATCGTGAGCTGCCCACCACGAGATTGCACGGCTGTAGATCACCTTTATTTGCATCTGCACGACGTACTGTTACATCTGCACGGCTACCTGACTCCGTAGTAGCCTGATAATTATTGTCTACATGGAAGGCGAGGAGCGGCCAGTGCGCACAGAATGAAGACGTCGTTTTTGCGCTGCCGTGCCACGCCATGCCACGCCACGCCATGCCACGCCATCCTTCCCATCTTACTACTTCGACTACTAAATTTCCGTGATAATCTGCTTAATCGAAATGCAGCTTTGCCCTTCGCGTGTCGACACGCTGCTGAGTGTAGTCCGAGCTACGTGCGAGATCCCAAGAGACATCATCCCAAAGTTACAACACGAATCTTTTGAAACTGATACGTGATATAGGATCTAGGGGCATTGTGCTCACGCTACCGATAGTAGTGGAGCATTTGATATCTTTTAAAGACCCTTTCGAGTCTTCCCTTTTGTTGCTCAATCAGCCAATTTGATTTTTCAAACTTATTCGATTTGATACTTTGGAGATTCTTCAAAGTTCTTCAGAGAAAGAAGAATCCGCTGAACATAGAGATACGTGCAGTTGAATCCATAAAAAATTATACTGTCCGACTAATTAAGACTTTCATCGGGTTCCTTTGATGAGTACCGCGTCGCGCGAAACCAGTGGATGTTAGCAACTACCCCGAAGAAGGAGGAACGGGTCCGTCTTATGGGATGTCTGCCATATAAAGTACCAATCCTCTTATCTCTAACGTCCAAGTTCGACTGGTTCCATATTCGTGCGGTATAATTCGGATAGGAAGCTCTCGCGGCAAGGTTTCGTGCGTGAGAACCTCGAGTCGAGCCTTCCTGTTGCGTTACCACCGCCACGCCGCGCCGGAATTAATTATTTCTATTAAATCACGATTTTACCCACGACCTTTCGGGCTAACTTCGCGCCTCTCCCTCCCTCTCGCTCGCTCTTTGACTCGCGAGGCCACAATAGCCGCGCGGCCGCGATCGAAATACGATAGGATCAGCAATTTTTCCACCTTCCTCGCAAAAATATTAAGTGCGCCGAATGCCGCCGTAAAACAATGCTATGTGCCTCGAGTTAAGATATCAGGCAAAAGCATTGTGTGTGCCCTGGGTGCAACAGTTGCCTGGGCCCACTGAGGAAAGAGATGCAAATGCAAATATAGGAGCCACCAGATCGACGATAGCGGACATCGAAGCTTGCTCACGAGATTCCACGAGTAGCCGAAGCAGGAGAGGCGGAGGAAGAACCGAGGAAAAATGGGGGAGAAGTTGCAGATACAAATACATCCGCTATCAGATCTTTGATCCCCGGCGCCGAAGTTCACTCCTGGGAACCAGCAACCCCGAACGAAAGGTAGCGCCCATATAAAGGAAGACTCGACTTATCTTGCCTTTGCCTATTGCGCTCTTTTACCCCAAAGCAAGCCAGTCGGGTTCGCCTCCTCCTCCTCCTCCAACAACGACGACGAGGAGCGGAACCTTGACGCGAACGCCCGATTAGCATACGCGAGTTGGATTCTCTTCGTGGCCTCTATCTCTCTGCACTTGCCCTCCTCTCTCGATCGGTACTGCCTTTACAAGGAGATTTAATTCGATCCACCGACTCTCCCAACCAGGATAGATCAACAGAATCGCTGTCAACCTTATCTATATTGTTGACTTACTCTCGTCGGTACGAGACTGTTTGCTTGGCAAAACATCTTTCAGCTTATGCTACTTGGTATCCGCGTTACGGCCAGTTACTTGACACAAGAGACTTGAAACGATTGCTAGGATTATTCGCAATACTGTAATAAACTTCTAGAGCTGACGTTGCGTATCGATATGGTAGTATATTGTAGCGTGTGTAAACGCGGTTGCAGCTAATTCTCGCGGACCACTTACATCCGAGTCAAGTCGTGCACGACAACCGAGCTTAGGCGATACCGTGGCCTTAATATCGGTTTGATTAATCGCTGCTATATGCATTTCCTTAAGCCTCTTTCCGAGCCTGACAAGATTAACGCGTGTGAACTGTACGGCCAGTTACTTGATACGCGAATCAAGGGGCATCCGTCTCGACAACAACATTTTACTTCGATGACTCGAACTTTATCGAGTCAGATTGATCGTTCATTGAATCGAAATTGAATCAGAAAGTCCGATCAAGTCGAAACACATTATCTTACAGATTCTCTGGCTTAAAAGAGGAAGGTGAGGGACGCGTTACTTTCATACCGAGGAGATTAATGTTCAGGAGCCAGTCGGCAACCCCGTGAAAGTGAGCCCGGCCAACAATTTCCGGCGCACTGCCACTCGCACTACCACTCGCACTACCACTCGCACTGCCACTTATACGGGCAACTATGCGCGAGCGTTTACCTCCCAAAGACAATTAATCGGAGCGAACTCGCTCGGCACTTTGTGGGACGGATGGTGGTTTTCATCATTAGGAACGATGATTGAGCGAAATCGCGAGGAAAATAGGTTGGTGCGCGCGTTAGGATAATGCCGCGTTACGCGATCGGCGACGCAGTACGGAATTACGCCGGGTTATTCTGAGTCAACGATCCCCCTCGAATAATTGGCGTTACGTGCAATCAGCGTTCAATCGAAGGCTGAACTAACTTTACGGAGTGCGAGATATGTACTTGCACGATGGAAAACCATCCCAAGCGGTCATAAGCGAGTGTACGTATACTCGAGGAGGAGAAGGAAAGAGAGGCTTCGCAAAATTTCGTGCGCAATTGCGCTGCATAATAGAATGAAAGCGTAATTATAAGGTTAGCACGGCGTCGGTAGCCGCGTCATTACGGGCGAAGAATTGTGCCTGGCTACCATTTCGCAGCGCAGGGGCCGCAACTAAATAATATTAGTGACGGTAGGCAGAAGCAGTGGAAGCGTAGGAGAATAGGATCTCTGATGTAGGATGAGCAAAGTAGCCGGGATCCAGCGGACGATGTCGAGGACGGCATAGCACACCGTACCGCGCCTAATGCTACTGCCGCAATGTCTCTGCAATTAACGCTGCATGAGGGAAGCCCTGTGAGTCGGCAGTAAGCTAGAACAACCTTTCCTCCGTGGTAGCGAGTGTTCTTTCGTCGTTTCGCTCATTGTAACGCGAGTCTCACAATGCCACCCTTCCCCATGGCCACCCTCGAGTGCCCTTACGCGGAGCATCAGCGGCGCTTTTTACTCGCATAATTAATAGCGACTTCGGTGGGAAGCGTCATGAGCGGGAAGCTCTTCTCGCGTCATGCTCACTGGAGAGGACGAGCCGGAGAATCGTGCGATTGAAGGACGTTGCGCTCGACGTGGAAGGATTTAGATTGGAGTCCCGGTGGAGCGGAGTTTTCAAAGGCACGGTGAGATTTGTCGCGGCCTTTCGTGCCTTTCGTGGCAGTGCCAAGGGCACTCGCTCGCTCGCTCGCTCACTCACTCGCTTACAATCAGCTCACTAAGGTTCCGACGAATGCAGGTAATTGCATTCGCACCAGCATCGATTCGAGCGGCCGCGATTCGAGAGTGTGGGTGCAGCAGTGGTAGCGTGGCAGGGCATACGCACCAGCACTATGGGTAGTTTACGATCGGCCGAAGGTCGAACCTGCAAAGCACACACCAAGCCCGTGCGCACAGCGGAAAAATCAAAGGGAATCGAATCTGGATCGCTGGAAAATTATCGTTAGCTTGCGCTCTCTCCTTCTCGCCGCTCCTTCGGCCGCGCGAACGTAGCGAGACCGACAAAAGGTAATGACTGCGGGAGCAGGAAGGCGCACCTGCGCCCAGCGCACTACTCGCCTTCACTTCCAAGTGTCCTTGTCTAGCTGTCGGGACGAGCGAGAGTGAGTGAAGAGCGAACGAAGAGTACCGCTCTGCATTTCGGCGGCTTGAAGCGTCCCGGCTCGGGAACTGTTCGATGGGCGATCGACAGGTTTACGCAAGACGTCTTCTTTTTCTAGCTTCTACCGATCTGCCTCTTGCCAAATTCGCGGCTCGTTAAGCGCAACGATCCCTGCTCAATCTGCATGCTACTTCTAGAAAAAGCACTCGGGCTCGCGGTCCCACTCGCGCGTGTGCCCGCTCCGATTGCGCAATAACGCGCAAGCGTTTCCGGAACGGGCAAAAGTAAAAGTCGAGTGTAGTGGAGTCACCGCTGCCAGGCGAATCGAGCTCGCTCCTTGAAGTGGTGATTTTTTGCCACTTGATCCATTAGTTAAATTCGCCGTAAGAGCCTTGGAGCTCGTGCTGGCATACGCGCACGCCGCGCCGCGCCGCTAATTCATTCGTCGCCGAGTCGAGAGCCTGCAAGAACGATCGACCGATCGGGGAAAAAAGATATTGTTGTCTTCGGGGCATAATATATGTCTTCTGATTTCTCTTTCTCTGTTTCTCTCTCCCGGTATTGGCGCCGAAGATACGTCGCGTCGCACCGCGCTGCGCTGCGATGCAACGCGATAATCCAGCAAACATATGTCGAGCGTAGCTTCGATAAATTTCATGCAAATATAAATCGGATCTAAGATCGTGCGGATCCCCGAGACGTAGGCGTAGCTCATCGGTGCACCTGACTCCGAGGCCGGTTTGTACCTGTACATCCCATCTTGTCGCCGCTTTTGCACCGTGCGAGCCGCGCTTGCTGCTGTGACTTCGAAGGGAGAGGAGGGACTGGAACCCTTGCGAAATCACAACGAAACGGGAGGACGAGCGCTCCGCTTTGCGGCGACTCGTGCCGTTGAGCAATCACCGTTACCACTGCAAATATATAGTCGACTCGTCGTATTGTTTACACAGTCACGACCGCGAGAAAACTATTACAAATTTATGTGCCAGTCGCGGTATAAGCCGGGCCTCTCTGCCTCGTAAAATCACTGAAAAGTCTTAATATTCCGTCTGACGGCGTCGAACCTGATGAGGCAACCATTTCTAGAGTTTCTAGAGCAAAGTAGTAGGATCGAAAATTTCGCGCTAGTCCGCTCTCTTTTGACTCGATGAAAGAGATAAAGGGAATAGTAGATCGGTAGACGAGAAACGATCGTCGATTCGATAGTCAGACCACTGACGAGCGCTTTGTCCCTCGCACAAAGCGCTGCGCGAGCTCTGATTAACCGTGGAACGGTATCCAATTAACCGATTCTATCTTAATTACTTAATCGCTCTTTAATTATATGTATGAATGCCACTCGCCGCGGATAGACGTCCGATCGGCGATATATTCGTCGAGATATTTCAATATTCTCCGTGACGGCAATAAAGATTACTTCGCTCGATATGAGACATGAGAACAGGCACATTAGCATTTCAAGGCAAAGGAATAGTAACGCTAACACATTTTATATGTTCGGACTATGCGATAAAGGTGCCAATTACCGTATAAACCAATGAGTCCGAGGAGGTGCATCGAGCCACAGTGACGCCCATTAATCTTTGCAGTTATTGATGAGTCGAACTTAATCAAAAAATCCATAGATCGTATTTCCTTCCAACGAGATTCACACGTGTTATGAGAAAAGCTTCGCGCGGAAAATGATTCCCGCTCGAGTGGCGAGAAAGTGAAACAGGACACCGTACGAGCCTCGAGCGTACCAACTAAATGCACCGTTCGAAATCCACTTGGAAACCGAAGAATTCGCGCTGACGTTAACGTATTATCTGGCAGTCGTCTAAAATACGGAATTGGAGTAAGAAGAGATCTATTATCCCTCCGGCTAAGATCGATCGGCATTCCATTACGTAATGGACACTGGCATCGCAACGCCGAGTGCAGGAGCTCGCCAAAGGGGACTTTCGACCGCAGAAAGCTCACTCGCGTTTGGTGGGCCTGCAGGTCCCCTTTGCGCAGACCTTTAATTGTCTGTTCTCCACGGATCAGAGTAACTCACCTGACCGCCTTCCGGTTCGTCGGCGCAATCATATCGAACATACTCTCGACGAGATCGATCTCGGTCGAACAACGCCGATTCCGCTCCATCGGAGAAATCCAATAGATCGATACGGTAGCAACGATAACGGTTGCGCGATCCGCGCAATTGTTCTCGATACAACGCTTCCAGCGGTCTCCAGTGAGATTATCGTTCTATCTGGTGCGCCCGGTGTATTAACGAATCCTGAATTTCAGCGCAGCTTGCTACCGTTCACGGATCATTTATCTAATACTCTCATTCGACGTAATAATTATGTCTCATAGAAACATTCCAGATGGGTTTTTTGCGACGCGTAAGGCATGGGAGTAATGTATGTACTCAAAGATTCGGTTTTCACGGGTGTGGTCGATAAAAGATATTAAGTTCTTGGAGTTTGACAGATCGTACGACCGTTGTCCATTGGGTTTTGCTTCGTAAACTCGAAGACTACAGGGTTAATCCAGTTGCATTTCAGCGTCAAGTACGGTACAAAGTGACTGGGACAGCGCATTAGGCCCAATTTGCTTGAGCGCGAGCCAAAGTTTAAAAGGAGCTCCATTATCGAACACTAATATGGTTGATCGGGTAGCGCGGTGTTCGAGTCACGCAGCCGAAGGTGTTTTGTGAAATACGAGCACGCGGCGTTAGCGAAACGGTGAGCAAACTCTTCCTAAAAAGGCAAATGTATCGCGTGTGTGGAGTCAGAGGAGAACAAAACGGGTTAACGAACCCTTAGAGCCGCACGCCAGAGGTGGCGCGACGCTTGGATTCTTCTTCTTCTTCTTCTTCTTCTTCTCCGAGTGGGGCTTCGTGCCCGTGAATAGTGTGTTTTTTCGTCGTTCGCCCAGATCGGTAATTGTTTCTGCTCGCTGCTACGGCTACAATAGCGCTGGCTTGCACTTAATTAGGACAGAGAGGCGGGGAGGGTCAATAAATCACGACGCGCGTAACCTTTTCTGCATGCGGAGTCAGGGCGCAATTAGTTCCGCTAATTAAGGACTACCTGCCGATACTTTGTCGAGTTAATTCGAGTCCCGACGCTGCTTTTGACCGTCGACCACGGGAACTCTCGAAACCCTACGATTCTTATTGTCCCTCTTCTCAGAGTAAACTCTTCAGGATACCAGAACCGAGCATCATCGTGCTGCTCTCTTAATTACCCTCTGCCTTAGGCGATTATTTAATTGAAATACTAGTGTTTCGCGAGGCGACGCGTCGAATGGCGTCTATTGAAATAGCGATACTACGACCGATCCACACGGGACTGTGTGGATTCACTGGTTTCGGAATACGAGGATAGAGAAGAATGTAAGGCGTCGTCGGGACGTATTCGAAAGAGGGAATGCACAGGGGAGATTCGGAGGAATAAGAGGACGATCCTTAATTCCCATTAACTCGTTGAACTATAATCGTAAATCCCAGGCAGGTAGAGGAGGCAGGCTATCGTCGTAAATTCAGCTTCCTACGCGTCGAATGTCTCCGCGCGAGTGGATGCGAAGAAAGGCGCCTATGACAAATTTTATTTCCCTCCGCACGGTCGCGTTAACTTTGCCGATTTATGCATTTTATATTGCTCCCTGGCAAATGGCAATTCCAGTTAGTGCACCGGCTAATGCAATGTCGATTGCAGTGCGGTGCAGTCGTCATCCATATTAAAACAGTTTCCAGGGGTGGGCATCTATCCGATCGTACAACCATAAAGTTTATTGTCGGATGTTAAAGGTATCTCGTAAATTATCTTCTTGCTCATTAAACTCTAAGGTTTAGATGCCGACTATTTATCGCAATAGGATAGTTTCTTATTAATTAGCACCAATTTTCCGGAAGAAGAGTTACTGTCAAGGTCCCGAAAATGAGCTGTGATGAGATTGCACTAATCGCGATAGAGATTGCTACTTCACGATTCCGTCGTGGGCGTCATGTTCCCTCTTTAATTCGATTTAATTAAAGCGAGGCAGCCACGGTTCACCCGATCCGATCAATCGACCTCGCCTTATTTACTGCCTGCCCGCGAAATCCACCTCCGTGAATATCTTAATTAACGCCTCCACTTGGTCAACCGTGAACGATCGGGGGAGCAGATCTCGGGTATCGCTCGTGAGAGAAATCGGCGCTACCTTAACGCGGCTGCAATTTGTATCCGTATAAGAAACGGCAAGGACTCGGGAGCACACACGAGAGTACCGCCGTTTCCGCTCCGCGAACCACCGAAGACTCGATGATAATTATGTCTCTCTCGCCAGACAAGTTCTTTTATTAATAGCGCGATTACGAAGAGCTACTATTATTTATTAAGATTCCTGATGTATGAACTGCGAGCCAGTGCCCGTTAGATTCAAGTGGGACGACGGTCAGTCAAAAGCTGGAATGATCTCGCAACAATACTGTTCGCCATTAGCTAATAAACGTTGTTCCGAAAGACTCTAGTTAGTCGCATCGCGACGCAGTATCGATCAAGCCCCTCATAAGTACCAGTACAATCACAACATAATTCAATAGTCCCGCGAACGCTTAATCATTAGGAATCACGATCGCGAAGCAGCCCATCCCCCGATTCAAGTACTCTGCCTTACCTCTGACCGGTTTCTTCCTCATTCTAACCGTTTTAACGCTTTCCTCAAGCTGAAGGAGGCCTCGACGAAGAGACGATGCTTCT
This sequence comes from Trypoxylon attenuatum, assembly GCA_963989405.1. Lineage (NCBI taxonomy): Eukaryota > Metazoa > Arthropoda > Insecta > Hymenoptera > Crabronidae > Trypoxylon > Trypoxylon attenuatum. The sequence continues at coordinate 18,569,939 of OZ022488.1, read as the reverse complement.
CTCGAATGTATTCTAATGCTATGCCGCCCCGACAATGAGGCACAACTCATCCTCTGGCATCCTCCTCCTACACCTATGGAATCTCGCGGCCACAATGCTATCTCATCGCGCACGGTCCTATTCTCTACGGCCTCTACGCGTTTCTACTTCTCGCGCAACTCCCATCTCAACTTTGCTGCGACCTTGCCCCCTGCCTCTCAGGGCGAATCCACGATCTCTCATCGTCGAACGGCACACCGACGGAGGCCCGACAACTATTCCCCTTGTAGTAATCGCAATCGTGCAATCCCTGCAATAAGGATCCGCTCCATTTTGCAGTCTGGCATTCTCCTCCTCGGAAAATCTGGTTAATCTTGCCAAATTGCAGGAGCAGAAGGTTGCAGCGAGAGTCGCAGTGCACAGGTGCGTGTGCATGTAGACTACTCTTCTTCCAAACTGCAGTTTGCATCACTCCACAGTGTGCATTCTCCGCGCGTGGTGAAATTACTTAACTTTGGCGCGATTTATGGCCCGTGCTCGACGCGTGCACTCTCCGGAGAGCACGAGGGGAAGAGCAAAGTCGGTATGCTCCTGCGTTTCGCAAACGTTCGAACGCCCAACCTTTGAAAGTGACTGGGTTATGCACGTGCTCCTCTTCCTAGTCCCTACCTACTACGTGGGTTAAATGCAGAATCCGAGATAAAGCGATACGTGCAGCCTTGCGAAACGACGACTGAAATGAACCGCTGCAAAACTGTTCTGGACAGAGAAGAGAATCGTAATGCGAGGATTACGTTTTCAGTTCTTACTACCGTCACTATTGCCACCCACTAAAACTCCCAGAAATGCAAACTCGAAGATCGTGGTGAATTGATCAAATTATTGAAAATATTAGACGGCTTTATAAGCCTCGCGAGTGATGATCTCCACGCGGAAAGCAATTCGAGGGATGTTAGTATCGCGGAATGGATCAGAAATGCGCGCTGGTTATAGTCCCTGGAGATTTGTGGAAATTTGAAGATGCGTGGCCGATTGGTAGTAAAGGATACCAGGCTCGAGCATGTGTGCTGTCGACAGAGGCGAGAGTTTAATTATGCGAGTGCGTCTTCCTCGCGAAGAATGGACCTTCGTACATTCTCCGTGAAACATCCGGTCTCCGCGGGGACCAGTCCCACCGAGCGAATGGGCCCATAATGTGCCAGCGATGAAGTCAGTGATGCTGTGAAGCACCGATTTTATGGTGAGACGTTGCACATGGAACGCATTCGATAGTTCACCACGACATTATATTGTCATTGTTCCTATAGCATCAACGTCGAAGAGACTCATTTCTATGTAAAATTGTTATAAAAGAATTAGTATTCAACCTCCAATATTATTTAACGAGATTAATCATTTCTGAGTATATTTTAAATCGACGAAATATTCTCCATTTTGCGAATAAATATTATTGCATATTCTGCATGTAGATTGAATCTATTTTGAAATTTTACAAAAAGAAAACGGGAAGAAAGTGATGCACCCAGAAGAAACGATCTGTATCAATTGAGTAATGCTGCTTGTTAAATATAATTGAAGGTAACAGAAGACTCGTGCGACGGGGGGCATTATTCCCCGGCAGTGCTTCGTCATTGGTCCACAATACGAGGGCTAGCCGATCGTAAATGTTATGAATAGTCGCGCGTAACACGGTTCTAATTCCGGATGACGCGCAGCGGGTGGGAATTGCCTTCCATTGAGGTCTGCCGTCATGCCCCAGCGCAGAGGCACTCTCATTCCCCGTGAAAACCCCCTCGGCCCCTGATTATTTTTCTCTTCTTTCCTTTTCTAACCTTACCAACTTACAACAGGTCCATTGACGCCCCGTTATTTCGAACGGCGATTTGAATGCGGGAACAACGGGAGGAAGGGCAACGAGAAACTGCTCCAAGGCATCGATAAACGGTTCATTGTGCCTCAAGTGAACTCTGAACTTATAGCCTCGAGTTTGAGCACTCTCGACTTAGACTGCCAACCAACTGTCTCTCCCAAGTCCAATACGCACTGCGAGCTAATGTCTGTTTTGCGAGGATAACCCTAAACCCGAGCAGTTGCAACCATAATTTTACTGAGGAAAATTCAGGATCTGTCAACTTTAATTCCGATTATGCCGTAATCCGGTTAGGAGTTTCTGGCTTCGGTAGCCAGACGCAAAGCCCGACAGCCCTCTGGTTTCCGCATTGCGCCAAGAGAGAACTAGCCGGGTCATCGGGTCACGAGTGCCTCCGATTTTTACGGCTTGCCAGGTTCGCGAAGCGCGATTGCGTAGGGAATTAAGTAGAGAAGAGCCGTTACCTCTTCCCATTTGATTCGACGCCCATATATCAGGTAACGGTGCAGCCAGGGACAACTCCCAGGGTGAGAAACAGCATCCGTAAATCCAGCAATTGATACTGCCGTGAAAATTGACTCGCTACGGGTGCGAGAAGTGTCGTTTGCTGCTAGTAGGGAAACTATCGATGAAGAAATTCCAATAAATTACGCACCGTTCGGATAGACAGACGCTCGATTCCCCTAGCCGGTCTATGGCCGCGTGGCCATAGTCGGAGCCGGGTCTCGACAACTGTGCATCTTCCATGACCTATACTATGGTAATTCGGCCCGTGCGACCTCCCGGCTGACCTTTGATAATAACGCCGCTGCCATGCCGCCGCGAGTGAAAAGCCGGCATGTCGCGGAGGTGGTGCCAGAGCCGCGGGAGTGGCAACACGGCCAGGTGAGTCTCAGGTGAGGCTCAGGTGAGCCATACAGGTGAACCAGGAACTCTCGAGTGCCTCCTCCGCTCGATGCTCTCGCTCGACTCTATCTCGCAACCTCCAGATAGGACACCCGCGTCCCCGCGTCATCGTTGCCGCTGCCTTCCCTTCGATGTCCATGTCGATACCTCCAGGCTAGACTCTATAAGAGACTCCTCTTTCGCTACGGATGGAATCGAATTGGTAGTGTAACCATTCCCTTCGGGAGATTCTCGAACGCGCTAACCACGCGAGAGCGTGGGTTTTGATGGCCAAGGATATCGAACGGCAAAGAATTGCCACGCGAACCATAACATCCTTCTCCTCCGTTCCTTCGGGTCAATAGATATTTAGACCCTTTGGCGCGTTGAAACAGAACGATTACAGGGAAGAATGGTAAGTGGAAGTTACGTAAATCGAGTCTCTTGATAAATGATAAGTAAAACTTTCACGATTACGAACAAGCACGTATTACGCCTTCGCGAGATGTAAATACAAGGGGAGAACGCGATGCGTCGCGACGCGGCTGTCGAGGTAAGGAACACTCGCAGAGGCAAATAGCGAGGCTTCCAGGTAATTGATTATTTTCTCTTCTGGCGCATACTCGAATCTCGGGTATGCAGATGTTCCTGGGCCATATCTCACGTTGGGACGGCACGCGTTGGATTTGCTTCGTTGCGAAACACCCGACAAGCCTTCTACCAAACGACCCTTCTCCTTCTATGCTCCTTCGACGAATCGATTTCTGCACGAGTATGTGGGGCACGCCGCGCCACTCGCTTCGAACAAATGCACCCCATACGAATTTTCGTAATCGAGTATTCTCTCCAAAGTTCCAGACAATAAAAGTACATGCGTGTCTCGTGTCTGCTCGAATGCACGGTTTTGTCTTTACGAGGAAATGGAATGCACTAGTTTCGATAGATTTAATCGAAGGTATTTGTAGATATCAGAAATGCAGAAAGTATCGGAGACTTCGGGTCGATCGTGAGCCGATCAAACAGCGGGTTAGCGTGACAATCGCGATGATCGGGGCTTCTGTTGGCAATAGTAGCTCTTGGAATGTCAGTTTGGTGGTTACATCCTCACAAATATTCTTCACCCATACAAACGAACGCACACCTGCGCCTCTTTAAGCTCGTGCTCGCGAGGGCGTCTCGCTTCGGCAGAATTAAATGTCGAAGCGGGCGCGTGTGCTCGACTAGCATTTTCTCGGGTGACTCTCCAACCGGGTTGATTCGAGTTGTTCCATTCCCAGTTGCACCGGAGCAAGCCGTCGAAGAGGTTGAGCGCCAGCTCGAATGGCCAACTCTCATATACCGATCTGGCACACTTCGTGCCACACTCGGGGCACACGTACGCCGTAGCATCGCGCACGAGCTCGAAATTTACGGCACGCGAGCGAGTGAGCGTACTTTGGCTGCGCGGAGAGAGCCGCTCCTCTGCATCCTTGCTCGCTCACTCGCTCGCTCGCTCGCTCGTTCGCTTATTCGCGCATCTTCTGCCGCTTGCGCAACCACCCGACAATCCTTCCAACCATGCGCACAGGGACAGAAGACGAGAAAGAGAGAGCGAGAGGGAATGCGAGACATGCTCGCGCGGATCGAAGCGGATAGATGCAGAGATAGAGCGTTGGAGAGCGAGACGGGGGCGAACCCGCGCGCACTAGCTGCACCCAGGTTCATTCCATTTGCTGCTACAATACGTGTTCGTTATTGCACACCTATTCTCTCCTCCTCCAATCGTCGATTTTTCTTGGCTTATAAGCCTCTCGACTTCGCGGCCTTTCGGGGACGTTGAATTTTCAAGGGTGGATTTATGCATCGAGGGATCTGTTCTCTCGAAAGAGAACGATGTACTCGCTACTTGCCTAACATTTGGAGAAACCGCTGCATCCAATGTCCGAGGTGAGATGCATATCGCTGCACCGTGACATTTACTCGAGGAGGAGCCAGTTAAAAAAGTCTCCGGAGAAGCGTGCTCCGTTACAGTTGTTTCTTCTACCGACGCGATGTGTAGTTGGAAAAATTACGTAATCCGTACCGCATCGGGCTAACGCGCGTGAAGCACGAGGCAAGAGCTTGTGGATCGGCATATAACGTTGTGGCGCACTGCACCGGGGCGAGCGATTCCCCCTTACTAATTTCCTTTGGCAGTCGGGCAGCGCGTACACGCGAGCTATCGATCTATCGGTCGGGCGGCATCGGTCAGGTGGAAACGAAAGGAAAGAAGGGAAAATGAGAGAGATAGAGAGTGAGAGGGGGAGAGGTAGCAAGAGAGGTCCTCACATTCGTCTGGCCAGATACGCGTGGGTGTACCGCTAACGGGCAAAGATCACCTTAGCTCGTGCGCTAGACGTTATACCATAATTGGCTCTCATCTCTGGAAACACAATCCGATCGTTACCTATTCGTTATCCGCAATCTCGCGGGGTGCCCCGTACTTGGCAAGTCGCTTTCTCCCCCCCTCTCTCTCTCTCTCTCTCTCTCTTTTTCTATCCATTTTCCTCTCCCTTTGCCTGGCTCTTTCTTTCTCTCTTCATCGAGACACGCGCGTACCGCGACATCGTTCGCCTCGCATAACGAAGCGAATCGAGAGGATCGAGACCGGGGGAGAGGACTAGGAGCGGGCTCCTCCTTCGACTTTCGATGCCAAATGCCGAACGAGGAGCCGATCCTTCTGCCGATCAACAGAAGGAGCGGGCACCACGAGCGAGAGGCTCGCATGCGGAGCCTTAGTATTCCTTCTGCGTCAAATGTTAACTCGTGCCACTAACTATGCGGCTTTCTTATTCCTCTCTGCTTCTTTCTTGCTCTCTTTTCTCCCTCGAGACTCCTCGTCCTCTGTCGTCGGCCTCGTCTTCGTCCTCGGCTCTCGGCAATATTATGGAAATGCACCGCTCCAGCCTGACGACCAAACGAGCGACATCCACGAGAACTGTCGCGCATATTTGTATCGGCGAGCTATCCGCAGCAAGAGACGCAAGGCTAATCATTATTGTGGGGAACGTTATATTTAGATGGTCGGATATCGCTGGTGCATCGCGTATATTTGTAAGCTCGGTGCATTCGATCGGGCAGGCTACTGTTGTTGCTACTGCTGCTGCTGCTGCTTCTACTCTCGTTGTACCGAGTTACGTGTATGTATGCGTGGAGGATCGAGCACCGGATCGAAGCGGCTGCTCTGAAATTCAAAGGGGTCGGCCGCTTTGTATTAAAGTCGTGTAACAAGTGTCACCTGTCGAGCATGCGTCCGCGCTGACAGGAGTGTACTGCTTCTGGGATTTTAGACACGCGTCGAAGCGTGACGCTGCCGTATGCGCCGTGCCGACCTGCTCACGAGCTTTCCCCTCTCTTCCTGAGTTTTCGCGCGGGGTTATCTGGGTTGGCGCAGTTAGGGTGGTTAAATTCACGTGGGGATTGCGCGAGACTCAATTAGAGCCCTGTCTGGCCTGCGCAGTGCAATACTACTGTGCAGCAGCCCGTGGATTCAGGGTGCAATAAGACACTGAGATGAGAGCGTTGTTACGTTCCAGTACAATTTCAGCATTTAATATCGTTGGTATGGTCAGAATTTTATATTCAGCATGATATCTTCGTTAATAACTTGAGGTTTTCATCGCTGGTTTGTTGACAAACGTAATTACTAGATATTGCCATTGGCAATATTCCAAGGTGCAGACTCAGCAGTGTTCCATAGCGTAGTTCCTCGCGGAATCCAGCAGAAGCGGCGCGGGCAGCCGCAGAAGCTGGCTGGCATCGCAAACGTTTATCATCGAGACAGGACAGTGCAGAATCGCCATTCGGGTAAAAAAGCAAGGAACTCGGGTTGCTCGTTCCGCGCGCTATTTGTCACCTGGGTTGGCCTATCTGCGGCTGGTATCTGTTATCGCTGGTGCTGCGGAGGGCCACTTTTGCCCGGTGCCGGCCCCGATCTTATCGTCCTCTCCTTCCGTTCCGTTTCGTTCCGTTCTAAGTTCGAGTTATCCTTCCTGGAATAAATTCAATGCCCAATGGTTATCGCGCCGACAAAGTAGCGTTGCGCTTTCCTCCGTATTAGCATCAGCCAAGATGGCACCCCCTTCTTCCGTGCTTGCAACCTCTCGACTTTGGCCGCGATTTAGTCGGATAGTCGCATCTTCTTCTTCCTCCTTTTCCTATTTTTCATCTTCTTCGTTTTCTTCTTTCTTTTTCCTCTTCTTCTTCTTCGTCATCCTAGAATTTGTGCTTCCGCCAAGCAGGAACTTTGGTCTGGGCTAGTGGCGAACAGGTTCCGCGTGCTATTAAGTTACTGACGTAGAGTCTGTCCGAGGTAGAGACTCGAACCGCCTGCGAGAGAGGAGTCATTACGATGCGCACCATTACGTAAACCCTTAAAAGCATTAATATACGAATGCAGCCGCTCGACGTGTGCACCGAGATAAACGCGGCTCGAAAATATCCATGACTGGCCGCCGCGAACCACTCCCGCACTCGCGTTCCCTCGGAAAAGTACGCGGACCGGATAAAATTTCGCGACCGCCACTCGGCGGGAGGCCAATTATACATGTATACGCCTGGCACTTGGCAACGCCGGCAATGAAACTCTAATGACGATCCCTGTCAACCGCGCAAACGCATCCCAACTAAGATCGTAAAGTTCGGGCCCACCGGTTTTCCAGATACCAGTAACAAACCACCAGACAGAGAACGGCCAGTGCATTTACGATTACGTGCAGGTTTTAGTGTCCCACTCGTGCAAGCACGAGCAAATTCGGAACTCGAACTTATCGATCCTTCGTGTTCCTCTGACAGTCTTCCACTAGGTTTTTCGTGACATTACTGACGATGCTCGAAAACCGGGAGAAGAAGAATCGTGCTTCTAGTCTCCTTCGCACTGTGTAAGGGCGCAAAGTGCTTGGACTCCATTGGATACAGGTGGATTGTCATCCCACGATTATATCGGATGATCGGGGCATTGGATCTATAAGCTCGCCATGGTAAGATCGATATCCGTGGGTAGACTGGCTGTCTCCGCGTTGCGTTAGGAAAGTGAACGTCCCGCTTCATTCGAGATGATCGTCGATCAGCGTGTATGTACGCGCTTTCTGGAAAAGCACCTTCGAAGGAGGACCGCGGAAGACGATAACGGTAGATATGCCTCGCGGTGAAAGGTCGTCGGGGATCTGCGGCTCCACGTCAATTACATTGATATACTGTCCTCAACACTCTTCGTCCCTCTTTCTGCTTCTCAGCTAACATAAGTCTCCTCCCTACGCTAGCCGTCGCATCTTCGTCTTCATACGCCTATTTTTCACGCTGTTCCTATCGTTCGGCAAGTAGTAAATCTCTTTTGGAACTTGTGTTTCCCAATGGCAGTGGCAATTAATTACGCCTCCACACCTGGATCTTATTCGACCTTCCATTTCCATGTTTTCAGAAGAAGAAGAAAAAGACGAAGAGAGTCTCGTTTGGTACTCTTTGCACTTTTTCCCGACGCTCGTAAATTCCACCGGTAGAGTTGCTTCCGCGCGATAATGCGAAGCGAGAATGCAGGTATTTTGGCGTGGAATGCAGGTTTTTCGCGTAGGACAAGCCAAGTGAGCATATGTGGAGCGCGCGTATAATCGGTTTGCAGACATTAGCAACGGAGTACGACAAGAAACGAAAACCCGATTGACGCCGTGCAAAGCTGATGCATCATATACTTCTGGGTCGATAGATTGCCGCGGTTGTTTGCTGTCTGGTGGCATGCAAGAAAGATGTTTCGCTACTGCTCGAGCCCAAGCCGCGACGTAAGAATGCAGCTTTAAAACTTGATTAATAACGGAATAATAACACGTTTCTCTGACCCCTGCGGCACGTCGCCGTCGTAAACATGCAGTAGAAGTTTGCCACTCGTTTTTATCCAAAGATAAAATTCTGCGACGTACCAATTCGGTACTGCAAAAAGTGTGTATTTACGTTGATATATATATATTTCGACTGATCGATCGCGTGACGAGATCGTGGATTCTCTTGATATCACCAAGGAAAAATCGCCAATACTACGAACGATTCTAACAACAAGAAATTCATTTCTGAGGGCCGTCGAGTATTTAAAGCGAAACGTAACGTGACCGTTGACCTTTCGATTCTTTTCGAAGCAATCTACACGAAAATGAATGGTGCCAGGCACGTTTATCTATTTCTTTCGCCGAGTAATTCTGCATCCGTGTTACTGTCTCGGTGACTTATCGGCTTTACGTTTTTTCATGGCATGGATCCTCCCGGTAAAATTCCGATTGAGCATGTTCGTTTAAGGTGGCAAACTCGGCACAAGCACACGCGAAGCTCTCACAGCTCGAACCGTGACGCAATTTCACGAGCATCTCATTAGCGATGCAATTAATTCGGGGACGCTCGCAAAACCCGAAATACCTCGCGTTCCACGTGCGCTTCTCGGTGGCCGAATCTTGTTTCCGCCAGAAATAAATGGTTTTCGAGGGGAACGTTTGGTTTCACGAATCCCACTGCCCACTGACCATTGACATTTTTTTTCTTCTTCAAGTTCCACGTCGACGTTGCTTTATTTCTGCTTCCCTTTTCCCCCGTTGTTCTCTCTCGCTAAAATGATTTCTGCCATCTTCGATGATTCTCACGATACTCGTCATTTTCTCGAAACGATAGTAGACAATTGAAAAATGGTTCGAAGACTAAATAACGCAACTTTCTGGGGTGAAACGTTCCGTTAGTGGGATGCAAAGTGAGTCACACAGTGGACACACAGCAAAACGGTGCGCTGCGTTTATCAGGAAACGCCGCGGCGATCAGGAACTTCCGCGGAATGTCAGTGTCCTGTTCCTACGATTATGTCGACGTGAATCCTTATCCCCGCAGGATCATCGGTCGTGAGGTTAAGCCTACGGCTGGAAATAGAGGACGTACACTGGCAAAAGTGGCGAGGAAGGAGGAAAAGCACTATGAAGAAGAGTCTCGCGGGGAAGAGGCTGAACAAGAGAAGAAAAGAGAAGAAAAGAGAGGAGGAGAGAAGAGAAGAGAGCCGTGCGCAAGATTACGCGCAGAGATACCAGGAGGACGGCGAAATTCAAATGAACCGCGGGACTAAATCGAAGAGCCTCGGCGCTGGATCGGTTACACCGCGTTTCGTATCTGATCCTGGAAACTGGAACCGTACGGGACGTCAGAGAACGGTGCTGCAACTCGGTGCGTAACGCGCTCGAGCACCGTACCCCGGAGGTTACAATAGTCGCGATCATCCCCTCGATCGTTATCGCAATTAAAACCGGTTGCTCCCGAGGCACGCTTTCCAGCGCACGAGCGCACGCTCTCTGCCGTGCTGTTTCGTGTTTAGCCGTACCACTGGAACTACGACTTAGACATCCTCCATCGACTTTCCACTTTTTCCCGCCGTTGTTTCAACAATTTTTTTTCACCGCTATTCAGGCATTCACGACTCGAGAGTCTAGCCCTTCCTCCCTTTCACCCTCGCCTTTTCTCCTTCCATGCGACTGACTGAAGCAAGTCGAGGATCGCCGAGAATATTTTGCGAGCGGAACCTGACTCGCCAGCCGGACTGGCCCTGCTTCAGCTTGGAACTATTCTATGGTGGAAGGCGAGAGCACTCGCGGCTGGATTATGGAATTATTTGCGCAATGCTCGAGTACTTTAGTCGACGGACCGGATTGAAACGTTAAACCTTAATTAGTACTATGCCGCGGCGACCGACGGAATTGTACGTCAGCGCGCAAATACGTCTGGTTAATTCTGTCTTGATTATAATAGTCAATTATGAATTCTCGCGACATTCTCGAGAGGCCATATTCTCTGGTCACTCGATCGAATTGCTCAATATGTATCGAGAGTAGAGCATCTCGTGGAAGTGGGTGTCGATGACTCTCGCAGTGAATCGACTCTCCAAAATTATGGGGAAAGCCACAACGCACGAAGACAAATAGGCTGAAGGCATATTGAGAGTTTATTAATTTGAACACTAGGCAAATTTGCATTGCCGCGGGTCATCCGGGATTAAAATGGAACGTGACGGTTGCACGAAAGGCACAAAGCATTGGTCGAGCATACATATCGACCTTTAAATTGATTCGATACTATTATTTACAATTAGTGCGACGCTCTGCGGGTATTTCCGAATGCAGATTGAACGATAAATCAGTGCACACGGATATTTACGGAGTCTGGGGATTGTAATGGGCCGCGTAATCATCGATGATCATCACTAAATCCATATTCTCTCTCTCCTCAGAGACACGAGAATATTATTGACAAACACTAAACTCAATGTCTCGTGAATTTTTTATAATTCATCATAGTTTGCATCTCTAATAGAAACACGGAAGATATTTCCTCGCGGCTCTCCTCTCATCAGAGACATTTAGATATATTGAACCTTCTGTCACTAACGACCAAAGCGCTTACTTATATGTTAATGTCCAGTCGCCGACTGTTTTCCAGTCGTACTACCGATTGGCTAATATTACATTCGCAAAATTCCAGGCGTTTTCCCGTTGAGCGTGTGGCTATTATTGCCGGCGTACTCGAGAATTTATTAGCAGTAGCTGAATGCTTTAACGCGAACGTAAGTCGAATACGTTGATTTTCTCGGCGCGGCGCCTTACAATAACGAGTCGCATACCAGCGAGGCAGTCGCTTATCTTCGAGCAAGTCGTATCCATCAAAACGAGCCTGGCATTGATCCGAGCGGTGTCTTGTGCTCGAGTTTTCCAGGTTCCTCTACATCTATCTCCGAATCTATCCGTGACTGTGGTATACTCCTAACGAGTCGTAGAATTTCCGTAGCTTCTCCCCGACGATTCTCTTGACACCCTTAAAGATCCCACCAATGACGTTGCTATCGACTCGCTCGTTAGAGTAAATTCCATAAACGATCGAAGGCTTGTTTTTGGCGTGGTTGAAGGAGGAGGATCAAGGTGCAGGCAGGCGAGATTTCCATGCGGATACCATGCAGGTATCGGCTACCGAGGAGCGCAGCAGTATTCGCGAGCAATCGTGGTTGATTACTTGGCACAGTGGTATCAGAGCAAACGGCATTGGCGGGGATCCAATCGGCGAATCGTGGCACGTGGAGAGGTCTCTTCGATCCGGGATTTACCTGGCAGGTGGTGGAGTGTGACCCCTCCATGTCGCCGTTAACGATCTCCCTCGGTCCCTCGCGCACTCTCTTTTCATCTGTCTCCTTCTTTTTCTACCTTCTCTCGCTCGCTGGTCCCCAATATCGCTCGTTCGCGCGCGCGCGCGCGCCCCCACGAGTCAAGTATTTTTCTTTCTCTCCCTCTCCCTTTCGCTCTCCGTTTGTTTCATCGGTCTTCTGGAAAGGCTGCCGAAGGGAGTGGAGCGGTGAGAGGCAGAGGAGCTGCACAAGTCGACGAAGTCGTCGAGGAGGAAACCCCTCCACGCCACCCCCACTCGCAGGAGAGAGAGGCTATTTTACCGCTAGTCCAAGGCAAGATAGGATGACCTACTTCAGCAGGCTCCTCCTAAGTAGAGGGGCATCCACTGTGCGCCACGTTGATTTCTAATCGGAAAAGTCGCGGTTAACCGCGCCACTCGTCCGGCCAATCCGGGCAGTCCGAGCGGCTTTTGCATCGGGTAACTCGCGAAAAAGATATATCCCACCAATCCCACCGCGAGGGGGATCTCCCAGTGCGCGCGGTTGCACCCGCGGTATTTGCATCCGAATAGAGGCCGAACGAGGAGACCGAAGACCGCCCGATATGTCCTCCCGGCCCCCTCGAGTAATCTCGACTTAAGATACCAACCTAGAAGCCACTTGCGAAATGCCCGATCTACCCACACCTCGCGTCCCGATCATACTACTTCAGATCCTTGGACGTTTTCCATTGTTGGACGCGGGGCAGTACTCATCCCTCGGGCAAGGGATTTCTCTATGCGCAGGATGAGCCGGCATATATTAGCACAATCGGTTCCATTGCCAAGAACATTTACTCTATGACTTGTCAGAAAGGTCTGCCTCCGTAACGCGGACGGGTGTGGTGGAACCAATGTACCTGACGTGCGGGAATCGATGATGACTCTCCTGGCAGATCTGCACTCTTGGCCGATCCTTCTAGGTCGGACAGCAGCAAGTCGAGCGAGTGGCAGAGACTCGAGTAACAATTAAGAGATCGTGCTCCGGTCGCGGAAGATTCTCCGGACAGGTCCGTGGGAAACGATGCACCGGTACCAAGCGAGTGCAGAGCGGCTCCCTGCCCCGGACCCCAGGAATAACCGTTGTACATCGTTAAAGACGCGTCATTAAGGTTAAACGCCCTCGAGAGCAGTCGGTCGATGTCTGCCGTTTACATTCTCGCGCCCGGAGCGCAGGGAGATCCGTACGTTTCGAGCCAAACATCGATTTGATGCGCCGCCAAGAGCCACGTGACTGGAGTACGATGGACTTTCAGAGACTCTGAGCTCCTTCGACTATGCCCCGTACCATTTCAAGCTGGCCCCTCCGGCGCTCTTCTGCTGGAATCATCATTTTCTCGTTGTCAGATTGCCCTTCGACCGTGAAGCATCGAGCCACGTCGTCGGCATTTCCTCTGGGTTTCTCTCATTTCAATTCCATATGCTGTTTTTCATTCATTTTCTTTGCCCGAGCTACACCGTTTCAGGCTTAATGAATTCTTGATATACAACATTACTGTCGGTGATTCATGCGAGCGCATCTCAACGTCCCGCTCGCGACTGATCTCCACTGCGAAGAGGAGGTGGATTCGAACGGGGCAACGCGGGGGATAATTCGAGTTAATAATCCAGCTGATTTCTATAATACCGCTCGCCATCTAATTGTAAAAGGCGATCATATCGCGGTTGGGTTGATCGGCGAAGAGGCCAGGAATTGCGTAGCCGCGCGGTTAAACGCAATAATAATTTAGCGGATGAATCGCGCAATCGGTGCCTCAAGTATCATTTGTCGAGGTGAGGCGAAGTGAGACGAAGTGAGACGAAGTGAGACGAAGTGAGGCGAGGCTAGGCGAGCCAAAGCGGCTGGGATAGTCTGCGGAGCATTAATCTTTCCTCTCTTTCTTGGGTATCTCGATCAAAGCGTTTCGGACGACTAGACAGACGGAGGTACCATGACGGGAAATGTCGAGGTCCTCCTCGGCTGGGAATGAGTTTGCCGGTTTCCTCCCACAGGCACTCGCCGCACCGGCTCGCTCATCCTCGTCTGACCAATGCTCCGGCGAGCTTGACAGGAGCCCGCGACCATTGTTTTACCTACGGCGGATCCTCCGTTGTTGCAATTCCACTCTCCCTTCGCGTCACGATCGCACTCCACCTTGCACTCTAGGGGGAATTGTCCAAGATACCTTCACAGTGGCTTCGCGGTATTTCAATTCTCGGCGAGAAACACTACGCTGGGACCCGACTGTCCTTCAGCGGCTCGCAACAACTTGTGCCAGTCATAACCAGGTCCGGCGATGGTTCGAGCAGCGGCAGCAAAACCGTGCCGCCTCGAGAACGACTCTCCTTTTCGAGTCACCCACGATGAGTCCACCCTCCAACAACATAATCGCTGCTCGGTTTGCTCGGGCAAGCGCGGAATCGCTCCGAGCCAAGAGGCTCTTGCACCTTGGGTCGCTTTACAGAGTGGCCGTCTCGAGTCTGCTATCGAGGAATTAGTGGCGACGGGCCAACCAGCATGACGCGATCGGCGTTGAATCGCTGTCAGTGTCAGGCATAATAGCGAGACTCGGGTTTGACATTTGTCGGAAGGTGGGTGCGAGGCTAATGGCACTGGCGTGTCGTCGTTTGACGTGGAGAAAAGGAAGATGTAGGAAGATGAAGCACGAGGCACGTCGCAGGGTGCGGGGTGTCACGATGATAAGAATGAGATAAGAAGAGGGAATAGAACGCCAGAGGCTAGTCGGCACGGCAAGCAAAAGTGCAGCCAAGTATCATCGAGAATAGGGAGCAATCAGATATCATTAGCGTTTTTACGGGCCACCACTCGCGAAGCTACTCCAAGGCCGCTGCGCCGTTCCCACGCTTGCAGGTGAACCGATTCCTTTCCTCCAATTAATAATTTATCATCATCTTATTCGCCATGGCTAGTGCCGTGGTTTGCCGCCCACGAACACCTCAGGCGAGCACAAGCGAATTCGCGCTCTGTCCTATAAGTCTATTACCGTCTACGGACCTGGTTCCATTACACTTACGGGAAAGCGCGTGCTCTGCCTTCGGACATTCAATTTGTCCTCCTCTTCATCATCCTTGAAATCTCTCGAGTGTCTAGAGCCAATCGATATTTTCTCCGCCGCTTCGGGCTATACTAGATAAATTGCGCCAGCTGGAACACTCGATCCCGAAGCCCCGGCCCTTAGTTCTGTTTACACTCACGAGCTTGCCGCGTGAACGCGTAAAGAAACTTCTCTCGAGTGGCTACCGGTTCGGGCTGTGCGATCATTGCCCGGGGTACTTCCTTAAATATCGGTAAATAATGTATCCTGCCGTGGCGCGTCAATTTCGCGGATGGCACGCGCAGGTGTGAAAATTGCTTTTGACGCGGTTATCTTCTTTACAGCCGGCCCGTTGCAGCTTGTCAGGTGAAATGACGCCCTTGACGTGCGTGCGTGCGTACATACGTACCGCAACTCGCTTCACTCGCGCCGAGGCATCTGGCAATTCAACATAGTGTTATAGCTCTTTTCTCGGACAAGACATTGCCGATGTAATATCATAAATTGAAAGATACAGGATTTTGAACCGATCGCGAGGCGATCATAATCCTTTCTTTCAAAATCGTCAGTAACGCAAACCTTTAAGCGTCTTGGATACCGTTTTGTCGAATTACTTCCATACATCAATCTTCACTAAAGACGATTCACCTGCGCTCGTATGTAATCGTTTTACAATCAGCGCGCTCACACTCGCATCATTTCATCAATGTCATTCTTAACACGCCGATTACCACCAAAGATGACTAGCAGCATTATTCACGTGATTAGTAAAATTGTTTAAATAGTTTCGCACTAGTTTCACGAAGTTTACAGGTTAATTCCAAGGACTTGGTTGGATTCAAATCGAAGCAGGAATTTTCATAGCTCAGGATCTTCTTGGCGATGTTAAGTCAAACTTACAAACCCTAAACGCGATTTCAACAGTCTGTCGGATCTCCCGGCATTGCAACTAACAGGGATAACGAAAGAATCCACGCCGGCAAACGAGTCACGAGACGGCTTGGCATACGCACGAAAGAGGGTAAAGATAGAAGATGTTAACCCCCGAGAAAAAGCCAAGAGGGATAGGAGCAAGAAGGCACGATCCGCGACGGCCACGTAACAGCGTGCATCTTGACACGAAAGGGGGAAGAAGTCGACGCGGATGGAAAGATCGGCAACGCATAGATACGCGAGCCGTTTTCTCTAATTCTCCATGATTGATGGCGATTGGTGGATTTTTGTTTTCCTCTCGGGTAGGAAGAGCGGAGTGGCAGGTGATTACCTGGTCGGTAGGCAGGCAGTGAACCTCGCTATGGATCTGCACCTACACGTGCTTCTATCCGCGAATGGTGCAAGACTCTACACATACGTACGCAACTCGAAGACTCAACGACTCGCGGTCGTTAAGCTGGAAAAAGAGAGGGGTGCATCCGGGGGAAGATATTCGATAATGGCCACCGATTGCGTAAAACATTCTCCGACACGACTCACGGTTCAAAACCCTGATTGAGTCGTTGATGTGGAAACGCGAAACCAAGCAAGAAGAAGCAAAACGATGAAAACGAGGCTCGAGAAGAAAATGAAGAAAGACTTAGAAAGAGATTCATAGTTGAGGATAATCGGTATTTAATTTCCCACACCATGCCCCACTCGGTTTTGCCATGTAATTTATAGATTCCTCGCACTGTTATTTCTATCCTTCGCCCTCTTTGAACTCACTTTTGATTAACAGCAGGATCGTACGAATAGCAATTTTCCAAGAGCCTTCTCCCAAAGAACCCGGTTACAACCCTTCGTTGCAATTGCACATTTACCAAAGTAACGGTACAAGTTTGCAGTACTAAACAACTGGTTATCGCAGATAAAATTCATCTTGATCTATATGTTAATCGCGAAAGCTATTACACAATTTTTCTATGAAAATCTTGAGAAAGGAAGGATTCTTCGCAATTTCGCTACCCTACAATCCCATGTTTCTCTTCTCCACTAGTTCTTCGTTATACCAGAGCAATATATCTCCCCATCTGTCGGACATGGCGGGCGAAATATAAAAATTGGCGACCTTTCCACCACCGAGTGCACTCGTCCGTCTGCCCTTATTTCGTCGGTTCGTGCAGCAGCGGTCGCTCTTAATTGCACTGATATACGATTCGCCGAGTATTCGCGCCGAGTTCGGCGCTATTTCACCGTCGTCGTTAACGTTACGCCGTTACGCAGTTGGTCGATGCCGGCCGTAAATTACCTCTAATCCCTCGCACGGTTTGTACGCTTTCGTTTCACGGCCCGATCCCCCAAAAAGAAAGTCCCACCGTTTCACACTCGATCTACGTTCGCTCGTTCGCAACGATTTCAACCGGATCGATCGACCGGTTGAAATAATTGATCGATGGGTCTTTGAGAGAACCTGCACTACGGGCCTAAAGAATAAATCGACGCGTATCTCTGATGTACATATACAGATTGCCGTAATTTTTAATCGCGATATATGAATCACTTAACGCGATTGGCGCAGTGCTTGAATTTATAAATCTGTGTAACGAGTGGAATCAATCGCTTTACGGTACTTCCAAATATTTTTCCTTGTGATATTTATTTTTTCTCAGATCTTCACGACTCCATTGCAAGTTTTATTGGGGTATTTTTAAAAGAATGCTTTCCAGAGAGAAATTCATCTTTCGCCACTGACAAATGAATCATATATTCTGTCAGCAACAAAAGGTGTTGTTAGTAATGAGATACCATTTACCTATCGGTCTCCGCGCCAGTGCTAGCTTTTAAACGACGAGTGCTAAATTAGTGTTCGGTCGTTAATTGAGGCTACCTCTGCATTAAAATGGTAATTTCCAAGGTGCTGACGCGCGGCTTAATTAATGTCAAATACTCTCCTAGACCGAAGCTCCTGGTTTACGACGCGTAAAAGCATGCCAATACTCCTCCCAGCGGGTAATTCTTCCGACTACTTTGCACAGGTATGCTCATGCTAACGTTTACCTTTTTCTATTCGCTATCTTCTTCGTCTACTCAGAACCAAAGCCTCATTTTGCACACTTGTTTCATGCTCGGGACATATGTAACATTGCACTCTTCGACTCGTGATGCAGAGTTTGATTTACGAGCCGGCGATAAGAAGGAAGAAATAATTATAATTATTAATTATTACTTGTAACAGTTATTACAGTGTGAGGGGTTGTTATTGTTAGTAGTATTTGCGCGAGCCAAAAGGCGAGTGCTCGTTCGTAAGTCCAAGATAATTAAATTCTCATAAGGGCACCCATCGGACTAGCTGTTTTTCACCGTAATTGACGTGATATATAGAAGTATAAATATTATCCATCAGCACATCCGCGGGTAGACCGGGTATCGTTAATCTAGTTTAACCAACGCCATACCCTTTTCTGTATTCCTTTGCGATCACTGCATCGCCAGCCTCTGGAAAGATTTCGATCTGACCAATTATAAATTACAAGTCTCTCCGACAAGTGCGTATATCCACAAAGACATTATCCAAGCTATTATTGATTCACCATGAGAAAATTGCCTCGCGGTTCAGGAAAATTTCTTCTCACTTACGTATCATAATTAATCCGATAGGATCTCGGAGAAGCATTTACGATAACATAACACTCGATGGAGAAGTATGAATACGATGATTAGCCAATGCGTAAAGGGATAAAATCACCGTGTGTGGTAGATTAGATTCGCGTTATGAACTGCACCGATGAACACAGTGGAAGGATCTTCGGATCGTATTGGTTCGCGCGCGCTTAAGCAATTAAATGGCAATTAAAATCAAGGATCGTTGGAGACAGGAGCGGCACTGGGGGCCAGTGGGGCGTGAACCGGTAATTGCCATTCCCTTTGCTCGAATCGCACAAAAATCCGTCGAACAATGGGCACTGGCATCGACCGAGTCGACTCGTAGATCTTAACTCGCGAGTCTGTGGCTGCGGTTGCGCTTGCGCTCGCACTCGCGCAGACTCCTATTCGTACTCGTACTCGCACTCGCGATTACGCAAATGGAATTGCCAGTGAATAGAGGGCTATCGGTGGACCACATTGCCTGGGCCGATAAGCTTGGAAAAGGGGCCTCCCATGCGGCAACCAACGCTGACTGTCTGCCCATTATTCCCGAGTAATCGACGCCAAGAATTTTAATGCTTCTGTCGCCATTACTTTATTCCCACTTATTAACGACACGGCTCTTAGTATCCGCCGCGTTTGTTTATAATTGACGAGCGACGAGATCGTAGGAGTGACCTATTCCCTGGCTTCCCTAGCTACTTGTCACCGGTTAATGAACGTAGTCGCGATTAAGGAAGCTTTTAGTGCACCTTTGAAAAGTTCGACCGTTCAATTTATGCAGCACGCTTGAATGTGCATTCTTTGCCTGCTCCTTCTTCTTCTGAAGTTCCTTCATGGTGGCCATTAAGCGAAATTGGAAGATAGCGATGCGATTTATCCTCTGGATGTCACCCCGTGTAAGGGCTTCGAAGGATTATGAGCTAGCTATATGCAGAAGCTGAAAGTGGCAACCCACAGATTACTTTCCATTCTCAATTATCTCCCGCCTTCCACCTTATCCCTTGGTTACGCGTCTGTCGATGCGCATTACTCGTTGCTTCCTTGCCACTACCTATCATTGGTATTTCGCACTTTTTCTTATTATTATTTATTAATCAAATTGAAAAAGCGTTGGGAAGGAATATCAGAATAATAAGAGACTCGAGATACTTTGTGAGTTTAGAGGATAAAAATGAGTATAATGTGGGAGTACTCTGGTGTAGAAGATGCATACGGTGACGGTAGCGGCGCTTCTTGCATGTAATACAGTGGCGCGGCGTTAATTAGTACTCTTAGAGGAAAATGCTCCACGAGCAAACGCTGCTCGTGTTCATTATGCACTTAATGCGAGCCGTTGCGAGCTGGGGCCAGTCTTTCCAGGCAAATTGTTCTACGCTGCAAATGACTCTATACTCGATTATATTAGAAGCACACCGCAACGCGATCTTTCGATTTTCCTTCATCCCCATTGATTTACCGTTGCTGCCAATAGATCCTGGGTGGGCAAGCAAGCTTATCGCTCGACTCGCTGCTTCGATAAAAAGATCATTGCAGCGAGTCGCAGTTTTTCCCGAAGAATACTCCTGAAGAAAATACGTTCTACAGGCACTCGCTGAACCGTTCCGAGTCCGCTTGGAATCTGTAGAATTCCGCAAAAAAACACTTCCCATTCCATCGAAGCCATCTGTACTTCACATATACTATACGTTACCGCATTCGTACTAATCAATACATTAAAATTGATCGATGCATTAGCCTCGGCTAATTCCTAGCTGGTATTAGCGTGCTCCAAAACGAAGAGTTTCGAACGGTGGTCCATTCGTTTCCAGCGCTGACAGGAGTCCCTTGAGAACCGTAGATAAAAAGAGAGAGAGAGAGAGAGAGAGAGAGAGAGAGAAAGAGAAAGATTGTAACCAGTCGATCCACGCAACGGTCTACACGACTACCGAGTTACCGAGTACATACCCAAGCCGCAGGCAACGAGCGGAGGGTGGCGCCTCACCGTCAAGCAAATCACAAAGAAATTGCTTGCGATTGAGCGACGAGCGAAAGGTGGACCGAGTCCGTGCGAGTGGCACTGGTAGTCGAAAGTGCGGTGGTGCGGCTAATCGAAAGAGGGAGAGACGAGGAGACGACGAAGTTGGTCGCGCGCGTCGTGCAGCACCCGTGTACCGGGGCCAGTCGGGCCAGTCCGAGACCCTCGATCGCTGATATCTCAAATAGACACGTTAACGTAGGCTCTGCTATGAGCCTAAGGGCTTCCACGGGGATTGCTATATGCACGGGGCCGGTACCTTGCTTCTCGGTACCTTGTAGTACCCTGTAAGCTAGGTCCTCGGTTCCCTCCGTTTTCTTCTCTTTCTCTCTTTGGCTCCTAGTGCTGGCGCTGGTGCGCGGTGGTTGTGCGCTCGCAGCCTCTTCTGCTAGCCGACCTACCGTTATCCGGTTAACGAGCTACCACCGCTACATACACCGGCCACACGCTCTATACCCATTGCGCATGCACGAAATGTAAACGTGGGAACCGGAATTGGTAACCGGGAGAGCTAGGGACCACGGCCGTGGCCGCGGCCGGCGCATCTTCGGGTGAGAAAGGACGTACTGCCGCGGTGGTTAGTAAGCTCGACACGGGATTACACTGCACTGGGATGCCGGTCTTTACTCGGTCTACTACTGCTTTGCTAGCCTGTCGCGTTGACTTTGCCCGTGATACCGATGGGATTTTAGCTCTGGTTTCTCACAGATGTTGACTCCCAGGAGACCCTGTTATTCCGATAGACCCGAGAATTCTCCCTGTAGAGGACGGATGCGTTTCGAAATTTCTCTCTTAATGCTCCACGTAAGAGCTCTTATCGTTCGATTCCTGTTTGCTAAGTTCACTTCCGATGTGCCGTTCTACCGTTCAGGCAGCGGGCATTAACATAAATTCGTGCACCGTCTTTTTTCTTAGAGTTATGAGCGACGAGTTGCACGAATGGCAAAGTGCAGTTATCGTGCATGCACGATACGCGAACGTGAGAACCCGATGTAGTGGTCAGATGTATAGGCGCTCGAGTATATTTCTTCTTGTTTAGGAAATAGTATATTTTTGCAGGAATTTAATGACACTTTTGCCCGTGAATTGTTTATTGCATTTGCGTACTGTTTGTTGCGTTCATGTCTGACTGGGACGTTTCTTTGACTTGTTTCAGGTGAGTCTCCTACAGCGTGTACGATAAGAGCCTTGCTCCACGGGATGGGTGAGTGATTCTCGAAAGCTCCTACGTAATATCCTCTTAAGAGATCTCGACTCCCTGGGAAACGACGAACGTGAGGACAGGCGGAATGACAAACCGCACGGAAATCATGCTCGCTCCAAGAGAAAAACTCGCCTTGCTTTTTCTGATATCAGTCGCGTCCTGCACTCGCGGTGGTCACGTGCAGGCAAATGAGCAGGCTCCCCGAAAGATTTAAGGCCGGATTCCTTTGTCAGATCGCGATAACGCATCTTTCGTGCTCGCGTGCGCACTGGCGAGCGCGATGTCCACGCAGAGATTCGCAGGTGCACTCGCATTTCCTGGTGGAGAACAGCGCGATCTAACTCCGGATCTCAATTTATTCAGTTATTGTTTAGCCGATTCTTGCCCTGCAAGAAACTCTTCCCCGTCGACTTCGACCGATAGTACTTAGAGGCGAGCTCAACTTTTTGCCAGGGCGAAAAACGGATCGTTAAAACTTTTCCAGGGTCAGATCGCGAAGTGACATTTGAGTCCTCGTTAAGGATTCCTCTCGGCGACCTCGTCTATCGGCACGATCTCGTTCTTTCTCTTGGCGCTGCATCGACTTCACCTGCAGGCGTCCCGCGAGTCGCCACTCGCCGTGCATAGTGCACACCAATCTGTGTGCATCTTTGCTCGCCCCCGCGGATTAGCGGGCCACTTTTGCTCCGTGCTCTCTTCGTTCACCACCCTTTTTCTCCTCTTCCTGCTACGTGTCCACGAGACACCCTCGCTTTATCTAACTCACGAGCGAATCTGATCCAACTCGTGGCTCCCGCTTGTTCCGTTCTATTCGCGCTTGATCCATCCGCTGTGCAACCGACTTTGCACTTGGAGAGGATTGAAACGTCAACCGCCAGTCATAAGTGGTCGGACTCACTCCGGATATCTCTCCGATACCGGAGGCAAACGCAGAGGAAGAGAATTTCCCCTAGCGAACTCACTTCGAAATTTTGACGTGGAGTTTAACTATCCGTTCCACGGTCTAACTTTATTCGAACCGGCGTGGCGTTACGAGAGAAAGCGCACAAGTGCGACAGCTCGACAAGCGGATCTATTCTTGCATTTCGACTGGCGGATATTTGCACTCTGGTCACATCTGGACAATCGTGTCGATGATTATCCGGAGCAGTTGAAAACCGCGGAGAATTGAAATGGCAGAAGAAGCCCCGTGCTTCCCGTTAACGTCATAATAATTCAGCCTGGGGCAAAGAGTCGGCTTTGCGTTTCGAGCGAAAGAAACCAGAAGAATTCCGCTGGTCTGGTCGCATCGTGTACATCGGGATCTCGTCGGGGTTGTCTCGTCATCCGGTGCTATCTCTCATCGATTGAGAGGATCGATTCGCGAGTGATCCCCCCCCCCCTCTCTCTCTCTCTCTCTCTCTCTCTCGCTCCATCTACCGTCGCCACGACAACCTGTTCGTGATCCGTCCAATATAGTTTCGCTATTTATAATACCGGGCGTGCTAGCGCGATTAGTATCTCCAGCGTTTCCGAGCAGGTCCGATCAGATGATAAATCTGAAATTCCGTGACCGGAGTAAAGACGTCTCGTCCCGGACTTTTGCCTGGCAAGTTTTTCAGGACTCGCTCGCAACCGATCGTCCACCGTTTCCATTAAATCTCGGCAATGCCGTTATTACAAACTGTGGACGTTTTGTCGATGTCAACCGATTTGTCAAATGGTTTCGCGGAAAGGTGATGAACGGTTGGTCTGGATAATGCATAGTGATATAAGTACCGCGATAGCATCGATCGAGAAGGAGGACGAAAAAGAAAAGGTCTGAGGTCCGTGTCTGATTTTGTAGGAGATAATCCTTTACTACTTAATTTCTTCCTATCGAGATTGAGCCGCGATAGAAAAAGGGTCGACAGAAAATTTATGGTAGTTAGGGATTCGAAGTTGTTTCTTCTACCAGTACGAGGATCGATACTTTCCAGAAATTATTCGCTTTCCCCTCTATTAGAACGTTACATCAAATTATCTACTTAGCTTCGGAAAGAGGGTCCACGAGGTAACTGAAAGCTATCAAAACGCATCCCGGAGCAAATATCTCAGCGCAGATCGATGATTCCGATTGAGGATTGATAGGTCGATCGAGCCCTTTCGCGAGTCGTTAGCCCGAGCCGAGTGGTAGAGCCGTACGCGCAAGATCTACGGCCAACAAATGAATAACAAGCTTAAGTCGCGGGCGAAGAAGAGAAAGAGGAAAAACAGGTAGAACCCGGAATGCTAGTAGAAGATTCAGCGGAGGGGGCGTCGTCGTGTAGGACTTATCGACAGCGAAAGAAGAGCGATCGGGGGCTGGCGGATCGCGTTTGCTCGATATCGCGAGGTGGTATCGAGAGCGGCGAGACCATATGCACCCAAGAAATAACGGTCAAGATCAGCTTACTAGCTCTTCGCGGGGTTCGAGGGTTCGGCTTTCGATTCCGCGATACTGACAAACATATTGCCTTATAGCGAGCGGAACAAATGGCAATATATTGCGAGTGGCGGCGGCGGCCCCGTGCGAGGAGGGATCCCTCCGGTGGGTTCGTTCCCATAGAAGATAGAGGAAGAAGAGGTGATACTGCTGGTGATGCTGGTGGCGGCGGCGCTTAGAGGCGAAGAAGCAGCAGAAGAAGAAGAAGAAGAAGAAGAAGAAGAAGAAGGGGCACAAGAGGAAGTAAGAGCAAAGAAGAAAGAAGAAGAGTCGAGGAAGAAGAAGCAGCGACAGCGGCGAACTCCGAAGCGGCCTTTGCTCTGCTCTCCCACGCGGTCTCTCGTACGTTCATACAAACGTTCCTACGTCCTAGGAACGCTCGTTCCGGTATCCACGGTCTCCTGGCAAATCAACATCCTCTGGACTCTGGCGTATCCTGCAACCGCAATTATCGCCGCACATCGCTCCTACAAGATCGAGAAGCCAAGACTCGCCGGACCAGCACTCGGGACCATATTTATTGACGAGAGCTCGTTTCCTCCACTTTGTTTCTTTCTTGCTGACTCCACAGTACCATGCCGCAGTGATGCGCGCTAGATCGCGGAGGCTGATTTGTCCCGCGTGGATCCATTGTTGTTCTCGGCTTTGTCAACTCGCTATTACGAGCAGGTGGCCAAGGTCTGGCTAGGTACCCGTCATAATGAGAGCTCGCGCGGTACCGGAAGAATCTTGTGTAACGTCAATTATGTGCCATGGTACTGTGGTTCAAGGAAATTATCAAATTCTCGCAGCAGTTATTCCTAAATCGTAAAACGGATTCGCCGAAAGACACTTTGTCCAAGGGAACCAACGCGATATCCTGACTGTGAGTCACGCGACAACGATTGCGAGATGCGCCCCAAGGCTGTGGTATCCTTGGGTAAAATTTTTTCTCGCGACTGATCCACGGTGAAAATTAGACGACCACTAGAACCGAGAAGAAGACTTCTCTATGGGTTTCCTCTTACTCAAGGCCCTGGAAGAAAAGTCACCGAGGGAGTCATTCGGTCGAGAGATAAGAAGAAGATTCCTTAATAAGGTGGAGTAATTAGTTGGTGAGCTAACGAGCCAACGAGAGAAAGGGTCAGAAAGAAAGTACAGGGAGGACTAGTTGAACCTCGTAGAGATATCGATACGCCATAGACTGGCAGGAGGATTTATGGAGGGCAGATGGTGTGCGGCTACTGAAGTAGCCGGTCGTAGTGGAGCCTCCGGCCGATCGACGAGGACGGCCAGCGCAAAAGGGTTGCGCGCGATCTGAGAGAACGAGGCCCGCAAGAGATCCGCGAGGGCCCGAACGCTTCTAGAAACACGAGGAACACGGCTTCCTCGCGAAGGGAGGAAGACAGAGAATGCGCAGCCAGATCTTATCTCTCCGCTGGGGCGGAACATCGAGGGTGGTAGTTCTGAGCGCGGTAGTTTATACTTACTCGCACTTACTTTACTAGCTGCTAGAGCTCTACGAGATACGACGATACCATCTGACGTACGAGACTCAGCCGCGTTATAAAGACGTGACGATGCGCGATAACGAGGCATAAGAAACAGCGGATTATTAATTTCGCTTTGCTGCTGCACGCGTGACGACGATCCTGGCTGCTGGCCCTCCCTCACCACCTCCGTTATGAAGATCGCACGGATTCTGTACTTACAATCAGATGCTAGTTTCCATCCTGGTTTCCATCCTGGTTTCCATGCGGGTTTTCTTTTCTCGTCTTTTCGCAGCCCAATACACATCGCTCGACCGAAGGTGAAATCGGCAAGGGGTATCGGCAACGCGCGTTTTTGCCATCGATCTGCGCTACAAGGAGCGATAATTGCGAGCCGAGATCTAGGAGAGCCGTTCCACGAAACTCGAAAGATTGGCTAAGCGCGTTCCGCGAGATAGTACAATGCGCTCCTAACGCAAGGAACACACGGGGTATCGCGACAGCGACAGTATCGCGCGCTCATCTGACAGAACATACATCGATACGCTTAATTACTGGGTGGAAAAATTAGTCGAGCAAACGGTATGCAATGCTCGTGAAGCGCAATCGCTTTGTCTTGCGTCCTGTTAGGTGCGTGAGATTCGTGTTGTCAGTGACTAGGTTTTAAGATAATGATTCGATGTTTTATAGGTTCGATGTAAGATAATGCATTGTGCAGATGGGCAAAACTTGCTGAGTTATGCAATGGGAGATTTCGCCCTCGTAAGATAAATCTTAGGATCCTTCCCGTCATCGGCTACAATGCGAAACGAATTGAGTTATGCGGCTTTCCAATCTAACTGGTGGCACGTCGCAGCGTATCCAATTGAAAAGTACATCCGTCGCGACGCGTCGCGTGTCTTTGATCCCGTTGTCCTTGTTCCTATATTGCACGCTACGATAGTATCATACGATTTATCTTTCGCTGTTAGTATTCTTCAATTAAAACTTCTCAGTTTTGATAGAGACCAAAAACTTCGAAATTTTCAATTTTTCTTCACATTCGATCATCATGTCGAAAAGTGTGCGTTCTCCTCTTCTAAAAAGAGAGACACCCCGAATTCCAAGTATCGATTGCAATAGTATACTGCTTCTGCAGTGTATGTATACGAGCCCGATTCAGTTGCTCGCGTATCGATCGGAACTCGAGCAGAAAGGTAGCTTAACTGGTGGTCAAGATAAGTGAGCTCCAGCTGCAGCAACTGTCCGAAACCCAACTAATAATATATTTAATGCTAATTATGCCCATTGCCGACGATGGAATGTCAGGTTGCAACAGCACCGTAACCACAACTTCGGCATCGTACCCCCGTGCGTTTGACGGAATCAAAAGCACTCGATCGATCGTTTAACACGGTAGTTCGAAACAAACGAGCATGGAACCCTTTCTCCTCCGAGAAACTGGAAAGTACGTTAGCGGAATATGGAAAGTACAAGGGGAGCTAGACGTGCGCCATAAGGATGAATCGATAAGAGGGATCTTGAAAAATCAGCTTCCACTAGCCACGATCCCTTTCGATTTCTAGTACTCGAACGAGAGTGGCGAGCGTGCTCTAAGCATCGACCGAGTACACCACTTATTGCGGGACTTCCCGAGACAACAGAATACGTAAGGGCTGACAGCGGAAAAATAATGAATTATGCACCGGTCGGGCTGAATGCGTGGCCTGTACGCGCTCTGCACTTTGAGATTAATCCGTCACGGGGTACGTTCTCTTCCTATCAGACCCCACCGTGCTCGCAGGATAAATTCATGCCTGATAGATCCATGTCGAACGCTCGTCTGATTTATCGTGTCGATTTGACAACGAGACGAAATCGCCAGTGAAAAGAGACTTGTTCACTAGAGAACCTGGTTCTCCGGAAACTCTGGATTTCACTGCATCGAAACAATCGACCATGAACAAAGCTCCAGTCGAATAAAGTTATCCAACAATCAAAAGTAGATTGAATTTGCGCGAGCCGATTGAGTTACGTAAGCTCCATGAAATTATAAGGAGACTTTTTCGTTACTCGCTGCAACGACAGAGTTTACACAATTAGAAGTCTCCTGTTCGTAGCAGGGTTTCGTGAATAAGCCGATATTGTGATAAACGTCTATGGGATAGGTGAATGCAAAACAGGCGTGGGACGTGACGTGTGGGTGACGAATGTGTGAACCAGGACACCGCTCGGTGTCACCGAGTATTCAGATTGTCCTGTTACCAATAATGGGATCCCGAGGCGAGAGGCAGTACCCGACTGTCGCGTATCCGAGACAAATTGCCTCCGCAAAACCAGCCGATCCTGCTGATCCCTGCCGCTACGTTAATACCCATTAAACGCGACGGAAGGTATTAATTTCATAATTGCGTTAATTGGTAAATTATCGCGAATATATTAAATTGCGATCATCTGTTTGGAGTTGGAAACCACTTGAGAAATACAGCCACGACATGATTTGCAAGTCATAGTTTTCTTTCCCGGATGCAACATCGCGTCGGCATTTAATTAAACTTTCTAGGCGCGTGTGAGTTAATTGTCCGAGTGTTGATTTGAGTAAAAGCCTGGTTCAAAGCGGTGCGAGAAAGTTGTGCGATCGGATCACCTGCCTTATCATCTATGAGCGTTCCATCCCGCAGCGGCACGCCTCTTTACCAGTAAATGTTTACGCGACCGGTCGCTGCACTGACAACTCGAGGAGATTAGAAAAAAATTAGAGCAAATTGCGTAGCGCGTGCGGCCCACAATGACACACCTCAGGAGGATAAAACGCGCACCGCTCTGATGCCGGAGCGGCGAACGTAGAGGATTGCGCCGCTTTGAGTATAGGATGATAATGCGATCCGATGAGGAGTAGTTTCTCGCGAGGTGCCGTGCCTTTACGAGGCATTCATAAATAAATTCTAATGCATTGCCCTTGATTTCTATGTAACCGAGAAAACTTGGCCAAATTGGCGTGATGCATGATCCTTCTGAAAATGTAATACTTTCTATGAAATTTCGTCACGTTTCATAGTTGGACATTCCTAAATCATACGTTAAATCGTATTATGATACGCACGTATAAGATAAGATAGATTGGCAAGAGAGAATCGAACGTTGATTTTTCTTTAGCACAAAAACATCTTTGAAATTGGTATACCAACGATGCAAGGGCCTTTTTCGGTGCGTGAATACATTATCCAGGAGATTACGGTCAAATATCATTTCGTCACAGCCCACCGTTCCCTCTCGCGAGCGAGCGCTTATCGGCTCGTTTAATCGTGATCGGCCAAAAACACCGATCGGCCGATAGGATCGGTGCAACAGCCTTTAATTCTTTCTCCTTGCATCTCATCGGAGGCGCAACCGGGAATTATTATTTAAGGTGTACCGTTCGCCGAGCATCGACACAACCGAGTGTACCAAGGCTCCTTTGCACTCTCCATCTTCTTCCCTCTCTCCGTCTCATCCGAAGCCGCATTCCGACCGCGCCAAGCTCAGGACACAATTTATTAATTTATATTTATTCCTAGCACGAGTCTCGAGTCGCGGAGGTAAACAAGTTTTTTCGAGTCGCGCTCGGGCAAGCGCCGCCTCGGGCTAAATCGCGGTGGCTGGCGTTGAAAAATCGATCCTTTTCCAATGTGCGCTGGATATCGCGAGAGGGGCACCAATCGACAAATCGCTACTAGTTACGGCTAGAATACTCCCGCGGGTGTACCGGCAATTACGAGGGTTGCAAAAAGTTGTTTTCAGACGCTTTTAGCGTGACTATAGATCCCGAATCACGAGCTGTGATGAAGCTTCGAGTGATTAGATTTCTTTCGTAGCCGGTGAATCCTGCCACTTTAACGTCCTTACTAGCACGCGTGTAAGCCATCAACTAGTCTGACGCATTCTCCTTGACCTCAACATAAGATATTATGCCTACCTATGACCGCGTACAGCGGCTCGCCGTGAAACGAAGCTTTGATTTACGCGAGAGTCTCGCTGCTGAAGGTCCTGGGACAGGATACTCCATAGAGGTATCGGTACGATCACAAATTTCTTCGACTATCAGCTGCCATTCGTAGTCGTTTTCGTAGCAATAGAAGGACTCTGGTAGGACGTACGCTTCGACAAGACGATATTTTTGCCTGTTACGTTTGGTATGCGAAAAAAAGTGCAGTAATACAGAATCGTCATGGAGACGCAAGACTTTGCTCGCACGTTAGCTTCTAGGAAATCTCGTTTGATAGGATGATTGCTTTCGTAACAAACTGAGGCGAAAGCGCATCTCTATGGGGAAGCTTTGCGTCGTTGGATGTGTCACGCATCCCGGTGCATGCAAAATTCACGCTGACATGCAAATGCGTTAGCGCATCTCAAGTGGATAATGACGCGTGCAGTCGCGCGTTCGCGCGAGCATGAACTGCCAGTCCACCTGCTCGTCGTTTTCCGTTCGTTCAGTCACGCTACGTCGGCGGGAAACATTTTTTAAGGGACACTTCCGCGCGAGCGACTCGCTTCACATCGGGCAAAGCTGGAAAAATGTTGGAAAAATCGTGACAACTATCTACGGCTGGCAACGAAAGTAGCCAGAGAGGAGTGAAGGGTATGGGAGGAGCTTGCAAGTGGACTGACAAAGCAAATTGCTCCGCTTTGGCGGAGGATAGGATACATCCCACAGTTATAGAATTAGGATCAGACTGGTGTCCCGTTTTTTCCTAGTAGCATATAGAGGGTCGCGGTCCCGGGTGACCGTTCCAAGATACGAACGAACACTCCCGAGCAATTAACGAGACACCAACGACTACATACCGCCAAACGATAATATCTCGTTCGCACCGCGTTTGGACTTAATCGTACCGCAAAGATCGCGCGCGTGGCATTCGTGTATCTTACACGGATCTAAGCTACTTCGGGCCATGTCCAAAGTGGCGAGCCACTTGGAATACCTGCACGAAGCGCGCACGAAATATCTCCTCCTGGAATTTGTCGCGGCACTTTGCTATATCCTGAGAACAGGAACACCTAGCGCACCTAAAAGTCAAGCCGCGCGATCTTTAACCGTGCCCATTAACAGAGCCACGAAAACCTAGAAAACCCGTAGCGCGCGATGGCTCAGTTACTTCTGACGAAAAAGACTATGATCAGTACCTTTCGGAACGTAGAGTTCTTCCTCTGCCACCTGGTTTCTACTACTTGCGTCCTGAAACAAAAATAAAAACACCCACGTATCATTGATATTCACTGATACGCGTCGATGTCAAAGCGACATATGTTCCAAAATATTCAATTCCATCCCCGATAAAATCACAAAGCAATCGTACTGCTATATGCATTTCGTGAGAAGAATCCGGTAAAAGTTGAGAATCTATCTATCTATGTATTCCGGGATCGACTGGTGGATCGAGGGTGGCAGACGCGCCTATGTCGAGCCTAAAGGGCGACATAAATACATGGACGATCGAAGTAAACCTAGGCGGCGATTCACGGTGGATATCGAGCTGTTGGGGCTCGATCCGTTCGCACGAGTGAGTCGTAAAACTTTCTCACCGGGTTGCGGTGCACGCTTGGAGCTAAGCCAAGCCGAGCCGAGCCGGTGCGGCACGCTCTCAAGGATTCCGTGAGAGTGGCCGACAGCAGGATGTAGCAGGATACGCGTCCTCGAGATATTTAGCAGCGATCGGAAAGAACAAGCTGCCGTCTAATCACGGATCGACTACCGCGGCGGTCCCTGCGAAGCTTCCAGAGCGTGCTCTTGCTCACCCTGGCAGCCGTGCGGACTGAATCACGCTAACTAGCCATCTGTTACTATCAAGACTATCTAACGTAAGCTCAGCTTTGTTTCAACACAGAGTTTGGCAAGAGAATCTGATGTTGGTAAAATTTGATTTATAGACGACCCAATAAAATAATAATCCGAATTTCAATTAAACGTTATCGTAGGTGCATGTGCAAAGTATGCCAAGGGAAAGAGCAGTTATAATAAATCGATGTAAATTGTCTCCATGATGATAGGGCCTTCTCGGAGGTTTATTATTTAGTATCCAAGCGGATTCATTAAACATCGCGCAACGACGTAACGCAGCAGCCGCGAGCCTTAATGCGGTGTGGAGTTGGTCGTTGCATATGCATCGCACCGGGAATGCTACCGACAAGGGTTTCGGTGGCGAATTTGCATGGAAAGCTGTGTGCCAAAAGCGGCAGTAAAAAAGCAAAAAGAGAATCGACTGGCAGACTTTGTCGTAATATATCGCTCTGGTTAAGGTTGAAAGGGGGATGGAGAAGGGAGGAGGAGGAGGCATGCGGTCTCCGGTGGTGTTGCGCCGCCGCGTATGCCTCATCGATCTCGATAGCGTCCAAGTATTCATAGTGAGATCGTATCGTAAATCGCTTACGAGCGTGAAGCGATCGGCCAGAAAATTTACGTGGTTGTAAAACGTCCACGCGAGGGCAAACATCCGGCGCTGATTCGACTGCGTGAGAGAGAGCTGGTTCGCCGTTTCTCTGATTGCTTCTTCGAGTGGGAATCGGTATCGTAATTACTGGCACCGACGCGATTTCCGCGCTACCAATTGACGCTCGATCCGTGGCGAGGGGAAATTAGAGAGGGACAAAGAACGCAACAGACCCAGATTTTACAGTGGGGAAGCACGTCTGACCATTGCTCGAGCATTCTACTCATAATAGACCGGATTATTCGCCTCGAGCCTTAACGAGTGCGGAAGGGGGGGCCCGGTTAAAAATGCAGTCGCGCGGTGCGGTAGCCACTTCGGCTCCCATTCAACCAGTTCGCGCATTCTTTTGCCCAGACTTTCCGGGAGCACCGTTCGTTCGATTCCTGTCCATTAGCCGTCATCTTAATTTTCTCAAAAGGCTATCGATCCTGAAATAGGAGTACTACGGCCCATTGTACCTTTATATCCCTCGTTCCCGGGAGTGCTTGTGGGGGCCCTGTACCGCGCTGGCTTCGCATGGGAGCGTTATCGCGGACCCGCTGCGCTCGAAGCCGCCGAGTTTTATTTACCGACGTTTCACCCAGCAGCAGCAGCAGCAGCAGCAGCGGTAGCGGTAGCTACAGCAGCCTCAGCAGCAGCGTAACGATCCGACTGGAACTGCCAGAGTGATCCACGAGTAGCCTCCGCTCGCTCGCTCCTTTAGGCGAGATACGCAGACTTAATGTGTCCCGGGTGTCCAGTGAGGCCCTTAAATGTGTCTGCCTCTCGTCGCTCTACGTCGTTCTACGTCACTCTCCTTCGCGAGTCCGAAGCAACGCGGATAGCCTGCATTGTGTCCCGCGAAATTGTCTCCTCTTCGCTTTGGTCTTCACATACGCTATTTCCTCTTATTTTCTTTACGCACTCGACGGTATATAATTAATAGCTCGCTGCATGAATAATTAATTCTGAACGCACGCCGGCGTTACTTATTCCATCGGCCAAATTACCTCGATGGCAATTAGCAACTCGTTATATCATGCATGCGAGTCGATGGAAATTCCTTCGAAAGCCAAGATTTATCGTACATGCGTAAAGCCACTGATCTGTCTGTCCGATTTGCTCCCTGCTGTGATCGCCTTCTCGAGAAATTTGATTCCACCGAATGTCATGTACTATAAGCAAAACGTCTATTAGAGTGTACCATACCGGTATTTACTCTCTGGGAAAAGCCAGCCGCATAAACTTAACTTCCAATAGAGATGCGCGAGATCCCAGAACTGGATATAAAGATATTATGCAAGAGCGAGCATGCTCGCCAATCGATCCTCTAGATCAGCCGGATTATCGATTCGACGAAATTTATTGAGTCGAGCTGCCGCAATGCCGGAAGGGATGCTGCTAGCAGTGAGCAACAACAATACGGCTTATCACTATGCATCGCGTACCACTTAACTAAACGGTTTAGCCTGTTATCGAAATATTGTCACAGAACCAGGTAGATCGGTATCTTCACCGTAGCTCGCAGAAGCTGTGAACACGGTGACACCTGCGAAACAACTTCGAGACCAGGTAGAATTGGTGTCGAATCTGTATGCAAGATCCAACGACAGCCGCCACTTTACCAGTATGTAAACTATACAAAACGTTTCTGTCACTCCGATAGATTCGCAATCTCAATCGGGTTATAAGCATACCAAAATTAGTACCGAATATGCCCAACCATAAGATAAGACTCGTGTTACGTGAACAGGGAACAGTTATGTGCTACAGATAAGCCAGAGGCAAGAGAGTAAAGAAAAATGTGGCCTGACATTGCGCGTAGACTTGCCGTGAGTCAGTGTAATTGCTCATTGTACAGCAATTTACAGGAGCGCATGGAGAGAGGGCGAATATCGGATGCTGTATCGGCTGTATCATAGTGCAGTGCGGCACGGCTGACGCAGCCCAGGGCTTACCTTGCCGCGGTACATTCCCTTATCGGCAAATCGCCGGCTAATCATCATCAATCACTATCTGCTGTATTGACTGCGTGCACTCGCATGCGTGCCGGTGCTCGGACTGCGTACGCAGGTGGAGAGCGATCGAGTGCGCGCATACAGATATCCATTTGTACGTGTATGTGTACGTATGTACCACTTTCGTAGCTATATGCACTTAGAGCGGGCAGCATGAGGCGGGAGAGAATCGAGAGTACCTTTACCTTCCCGAGGCCTACTCCGTCACAGTATTATACCGCTTTTACTCGCATCGGGGTTACCTTCTGCTATGGTCATTTCGTTGAAAGATCGATCGTACCGACTTTTTCCAACTACTGCTCTGCTTCGATCGATTGTTCGTGGTCCCCTGGTGGGCACTGGTCCAGGGAACCTGTCTTTTTCAGGTCACGTTCATCCTGCTATCCTCTAATTAAGAAGAAAGCTTGCCTATGCAGTAGACAGTAAGCTAGGAAATGAAGTATTTTCCAACTGGCGAGACTCTGTATCCAGTTGGCAGAAGCAGAGTCTTGGAATCGCGAGCTGTCACCATTCAGCTAATGATAGCGTAATACATTAGTCCGGTGATATAAGTAATGGCTGTTGATCACACACGACAGTGCGTATTAGCGAACTCAATATGGTATAAGTGCATCTTGATCCCGCTTTTAGCCGCGTCCGATCCAGGATCTCAATTAATAGCCGCGCGAGTGGCTACCGTGCCGACGAGCTGGTCGGTCACTTTGTTTTTCAGGCAACCTTCGACTAGCAGGTTCAGGGTGTCCACCTCAGGGGCATTGTAATTTTCTCGAGGTACCGAGGTGCACTAACGATTCCCTGAGCGAGTCACAGCCGGCGTATGAATATTCCTTTCGGCGACAAGGCAGTTCTTTTGGCCGATGTGCGAGCGACTGCTCGCACCGTTCGTCTTCGTCACCGTGCTCGAAGACGTGCCGTAGTATATCCTGATGAGCGGTGCGGCCCGTCATTAGGCGAACGTGCTACCGACCTACCGGTTTTTCCACGCGAGGCCTTACCTCGTCTCCTCCTCTTTCTCCTTCTCCACTTCACCTTGGCAAAGCGGGTGCGCTGCTCGCGCTTCTACTCGTAAGAAAAGGTTTCCTCGTCGACACTCGAACCATCAACATCGCTCGCGGCCTCCCTTAAATACCTACTTAATCCCGCGGTTCGTAGTTGAAGTTTATGTAGCTCAGTCTCCTGGTAAAAACGACCAAAGATACGGTCGACGCTGGTGTAGAGTGTAATGGGTTAAAAAGCGCGTCTCGATCTCTTCTCTGAGCTTCGTCGTGTTTCGTGCTGCTCTGCTGCTTCGTGCTACAGCCGTCTCTAGTTCGCATCGTCGATCTATATAGATTTATTTAGATCGCACGCGAGCGCGACGCGACGTGTCTTCCGCGAGGAGCGACAGAGGCCGGGGAAGGAGTTCAAAGGCTCCGTTTGGCGGCTTCCATCGAAGCCTCTAATTGCTCAGACTTGTGAATTAGCATCGGCAATAAACTCAGCCGGCTGCACTTGGAGCCGGCAGCTGGACGTAAAGGTGACTGTAAAGGTTCATTAGTCACCGAGCACTGTGTAACCCGGGTATACCTCTGCTCCGCACTCTGCTCCGCACTCTACTCTGCACGCCGCGGCTATTCATTCCGTGTCCTGTGAAGGATATACACGTTACTCCACTACTGATTCGTTTACTCTTCGATCTCTCAACGTTCCACCTAGAGCGAAACGTAAACTCACGGCAAACTGCTCGTGCCTCTCTTTCTCGCACGTTGCTCGCCTCGAAAACACGCGATTCGTGAAAAACCGACCGACTGTAATTCCTCACTATCATGAGCAAAGGAAGTTCTTTATTGGCAGGAGCTCTCCGGGTCCTTGTCAAGTAATTTATGGAATCGGAGGATAGAGAGCAGGCGAGACCCGTGTAATTCCGATGGCGGAATAAAAGCCAATCGAATCGTGGATCTTTTTGCAGTCCTCTTGAATCAGTCGCGACACGAAAGGCAGGTTGATTCGATGGGTGGAAAGGCAAATCCCAGAGACGAATGATACCTCCGAGTAGTTAGCGTCGTATTCTCGGCTACTTTGTCAGTTCGCTGCCATCGGTCGTCCTGTTCGTTACGGTTACTACCGTGAGATCCATCGGGCTCATCACGCTCGAGGCATTAGGGTGTCCTCGTAATTCTGCAAGCTCAGGGTGGCCAGCTCTAGGAATAACTTTCAGCACAGGGACCCTCGTCTCGCGGCTGACTATCACTTGCCCATCCTGACGCGGATTCGTTAGAAACGACACTCGTTAAACTACCCCCTCGTTCCCATGTGCTTTCCATATAAGTCGCTGGACATCACCACCAGGAATTCCTTTTACCGTCCTCTCGAATATGCACGGTGAGTTTCATCGATTCTGCGGATGAATCGTTAGCAGCTTCGTGCAATCTCTTGCCACATTTGCTTGCAGCTCCATAGAAGCACTCGTAAAAAGCTCGAAACTGCGAGATCGTAATTTAGAGGTGGTCCGTTTAGCAACCAGTAAGACAGTTCTAGAACTCCCAGGGAACGTTATCGGGCAGCTATGGATAATACATAGCTAAACGGTTGCACAGGTAGCTCGAGCGATTTGGGTTAATAGCTCACACGAGCCAGCACTCCGACTTGAAGTTAGAAGCACAAGTTTCTCCGGTTCGATGGCGAACACCCAAGCATTCCCAGCTAGCCTGCGCAATCGCAATTTGTCACGGCGCGTAACTTAAAGGGTCTTATTACGGTCATCCTTCACGTGTCCCGGTGTCCGTGCTAATAAGATGTTATTAGTAGTAAAAGAGACCTTCCAACGTCGGTGCCGATCGCGGTTCGGTTATTATCGATGGACAACGATTCCTCTTGCATTCCGCACAAGGATCTTCGACATTGATGGATGCCCAAGAATACGAGTCGAAACCGAAACGAGGGGTTCTGCCTTATAGCGACGAGCTTACTCGTACCTCTACCAAAACTTAATCCACTCGACTCGGAGGGAGAACAGGTGTGTCCGTAGAACGAGCATCTTTCGCTCGAGGGAACTTAATCGTCCTGTCGCATCGACTCCAGCGGATCAAGCCGTAAAGAAGCAACGTATAACCCAGGAAGAGGGTCGTCAAAAAAAGAAGTTTATTAGCCATCGAAGCGACCACGGCAAACTTGCACGACGGGTAAAAGCCACGGCAAGGACCGGAGCCATTTGTCTCATTATCCGCAATTATTTCCCAAGCGTTTCGCTGAGTCGATCTATAAATTTCGAGGTATCTTCCACCTTGGACTGGGCTTAGTCCTTTGGGACATGTTTGTCGTTCTCTCCGAAAAAAAACCCTAATTCTGGAATTGCTGACTAATGCAATCTCGATATTGTGACGGGAAATTTCTAATTCCCTCGACGAGTCAAAGAGTCC
Organism: Trypoxylon attenuatum; assembly: GCA_963989405.1. Lineage (NCBI taxonomy): Eukaryota > Metazoa > Arthropoda > Insecta > Hymenoptera > Crabronidae > Trypoxylon > Trypoxylon attenuatum. The sequence goes on along the minus strand of OZ022488.1, from coordinate 18,532,452 downwards.
CCTGGAGGTTTACAACGGATTTGTCGATTACTTCCGAGAAAGACAGTAGCGCCGAAATAATAATTGTCGCGACACGAAAAAGACCGAAGACGCCCGATCAACGGCGAACGAAGGAGTGATCGATGAGAGATCGAAGAGATTACCTCGCTAGCTCTCGTAATGAGCACACGTAGATTTCGGCTCGAGCCCCGATAGCGAATAGCTCCTTTGTCCTGTGTGCGCGGTAATTTAGTAAAGTAAGTGGCCAAATGCGTAGTTTTGTCAAAAGGGCCCAATCGTATTAGTTGTTCGCCAAATTGTGTAAGGCGTTCAACTTTAAGAAAAGACTCACCAATATTGCCAAGTAAGTCATAAAATTTTATAATTTATCTGGAATTCTATATTATTTTGCTTCCTTGGGTCATTCCAACTTTCCCACTTCCCTGGGATAACGTAATCTTGTTTCTTTGCCGATTTGAGTAAATCGGCTGGCGCCCAAATAATTAATGAATTATATTTATTTTGTCAAATTAACTTTTGAGCCCCGGCAGCCCTTGACCCAGGCCGCGCCGGGTGTGGGTTTTCATCTCAAATAAATTCCTTAAAAATAAAACCCGTCTCAATTGGCGCCCAACGTGGGGCCCGTTGGAAAATATTAATAATTAAACAAGTTTATGGTAAAGGCAATACTAGAAAGAACACAAATATTGATAATTAACGTCGCTTTAAAATTTGCAAGAAATAAAGTAAAATCTGATAATTTGAATCAGTTGGAAATTTCTTTTCAATAATTAGAAGGAGAATTCAGATTAGTAACGGCGCAGAAATTTAGTCTAATAGAGTCACATTTCTTGCTCAGTTGAACAGATCATGTGTTTACATTACGTGCCGATACAAAGCGGGCCGTAGAAAAAATTTCCTTTATGTGAGCCTCTCCTCAATTTCCACTGTTGCTATGTTCCAAGACCTCTTGTCTACACTGTGTCCCATGAATATTGGAATAAGCGAAGCGACTGTTATATTGTACTGACTATTTATATACGAATATTATGCTGTGTACGCCTTTATCTACCAATACTGATCGTTCAATAGTACGAAATACATTATGGGCTGAATTTTATAACGCTATCAAGAAACTATCGAGTTGAACGATTTGTCAAATAAATTTAAATCTGTTGTCATGATGCTGGGATTTACAGAATGTTAATTGTTATTTGCGAAGATTTTATAATTAATTGTGCAATAGGAGAATTATTATTTAATGTTCATTTTACCACATTTTACAGTTGTTAATAGTTACTTTTTGTTATTTATTTTTGCCCGTCGTACCAATTTTATTGTTAAAATCTTAACTTGCTGATGAAGTTTATTACTTGTTGTACATTGGAATTGTTAATTTATATTGAATTTTAGCTTCATGGTCCCAGCAACGAATCTTTCATTAAATTTTACGAACTGTTATGAACCATTATACATCGAAATTTTGTTTTGCGATTTCGACAACAAGATATTTTTGTCGAACATTATTGTCTATATTGAATTATTGTCTTGTACCGAATTTTATGCGATATATTGCAGAAACTTTATAGTTTATTTTATGTTTATACAAGTGTGCTTGTCCCTCGAAATATTGAAGGGGTAATACACCGATACAAAATTACATAATAATCTTTTCTTCTTGAAAGCAATTGAAATTAGCAAGAATCATTATTCATTAAATAATTTGGCTATCCGTTCTTGAAGTCATTACGTCTAATTCGCCGCCGGTCAAATCAAAAGGGAAAACCGGGCGACGAACGAAAAATAGTCAAAAGGTAATAGAGTCCGGAACGTTCTCAATCTCGGGTGGAGTTGTATCCCCGGGTGGAGTTACTAGTAGGACCGATCAAACTAACCGTGAGAATTCGGAAGTGCCGCCGGGAATTTCAGGGGAAAACCGGCAATTAGGACAAAATGTCGTCTCGCGTGTAATTGTCGAAGGCAATATGGAGCCTCCGTTTGCGTCTGATCGGACGGGGACTTCGGCGATGGAAGGGGAAAGGGATTTACCGGACCTGGATTCCGCCAACAACGCGATCGACAACGGTATTCAGGCGCCTGGTCTACAGGCTGATCCTGAGTTTAACGATAGTCAAGGGCACATGGAAAAATTTTTCGAATTCTTTCAATTAATTCAAAATTATATGGGGCAGAGTCAGAACCAAAATCCGCGCACACAAGGGAATCTCGCTTTAGGCCATTTCGTTGAAGAAATGGAAAATAGAAATCCGTCACGTCACACCTATCCGTCTAGGAGGGGAGACGCGTCTAATTTGCCAACGCGACCGGAGGCTTTGTCGATTTTCTCCTCCGACAGCGAAGGCACTAGTGAAGAATATAGTACAATCTCGCGTAGTAGGGTACGAAGGGAATCCAGCCGGCCTGTAGACGCGCGTAGATACAAACAGACTCGGGTGAAGCAGTCTATTGTCGAACCCGAGCAACATTCAAGAAATCGTCATATGGAAATAATTAGCCCGTCGCGTCATACCCATCCGTCTAGGGGGGGAGACGCGTCTTGTGTGCCAAGACTGCCAGATGATTTGACGAGTTTCTCATCTGACAGCGAAGGCTCTAATCAGGAATTAAATATTCCAATCTCGCGTAGTAGGGTACGAAGGGAATCCAGCCGGCCTGTAGACGCGCGTAGATACAAACCGACTCGGGTGACACGGTCTATCGTCGAACCCGAGCCATATTTAAGAAACCGCCATATAGTAGAAAACCGAGATTTAGTCTGTAGTTCGGGGATACCCGATCCAAACCAGGGGGATCCGTCTAGGATCCATCCAAGCCAATCTATAGAATGTCGGCAACGGCCGTCCTTAGCTAGCAGGGATACCGTAATGGATGACAGCCGGGGAGGACCGCGACGAGCGCGAATCAACGACCATTCCCATTACGGCCCCTGCAAAAGTCAAATTGAAACAAATTTCCAACCGTCAAAGCTGTATTCGAACCAGAGTAACGAGTACAGAACGTTCGCGAGAGCAGAGATGCTGAGAGAGGGGGAGTCCCGAAGAGTACACTTTGACAATTCGGGATCTAACAACAAATATAGAGTCGATTCGGCAGTACAGTTCGATAGAAGACAAAACGAACTAGAACGAGGTTTCCACCGGGAATTAAGAAGGATTCAAAGTATCCACTTCTTGCCGAACGGCAGGAGAGTTGTCGAGGAAAGATTAGTGACAGACGAAGAGTACTGCCGGATATCCAGATTAGACGATTTTATTGACAATGATTGTAGAGACTCTTGGTCGCGAAATAGGGATTCTTTGTTGCGAAATAGAGATTGCTGGTCGCGAAGATCGGGCCCGAGAGAGTCCCAATTTAGGACGCGACAAATAACAAGTTCCGATAGTGACAATGACACAGCGCCTTCCCGGAGTTATCCATTTCGATCTAGGGAACCTAATCAGTCGACAAGAAGGGGCGCGTTTTATTGGCCAACCAGTGAATCGGATAGCGACGAACCGGTTAGACACACCATGTCAACGTTGGCCGCGCGCGAAAGAATAAGTAGGCATCGCCGGAATACCGAGCAATCTCTCGTAGCAACTGAAGAATATCGTCGAATATCTCGGTCAGAAGAACTTGCCAAAACTATTTGCAACTCCGCATCTCACGGACCGGGTCATAATTACTCGCAATACGGAGCGCGTCGTGTAAATGAAACGGAGTCGGATTGTGACGATGTCTTATCGTCCTTTCACAATAATTCGAGCCGACGTAAGGAGCCGTCGAGAACGCGCACATTTTATTGCCGAACCGGTGACTCGGGCGTTAGTAACAAACCGAATAGACGAACAGCGACTGCCTCATTAACACCTGACACTAAACCCTCCGTAGCGATTCCCTCAGCTATTGATGCACAGCGCGCGTTAAAAGAGACTGATTTCAACAAAAATAATATTAACATCGAACTGCAGAAAGATCTCGACAACAGGGACCAGTTTGAAATCAGAATATCACTCTGTGCAGAAACTAACGTGCAGACATACGACAACAGTCAAATTGTTTCGCTGGACATAGATAACGAGACGGACGAAGAACTGAACCCAATGGATGATAAATCAAACACCGCATTTGACGCCTGCGGAAACGAACCAGTTGAACTTTTGACAATCCATGATAACGGAATACCTGAAGACTTTATGCCAACCGTTAGTCCAGCACTTGTTAGGACGCCGTTAAGAGATTGGAAAAAGAGGAAAAAATTCTCAGTATATTAAGTCCACCTATTGACGCGACAACAATTAGATCGCGGAAACACGGATATCTCCGTTCTTTTTTTTAAAAGAAATCACGGGCGGGGAACTATTAGTCGAATATGGTCAACTTGGGCAGTCCACCAATCCCTCCGAACGAGATTGTGAACGAGTGGTTAGGAAGAACGAATCGGACAGACAAAGTAACGCATATAATCGAATTTCAATTGAAAAAGTATACGGATGAGCGGATTGCCAAATTAAATGAAGATAAATAACTTTATTTAAGTGAGAGAAGGGAAGAAGGTCTATTACCCTAACAAAAAATTTTTACTAACAAAGCGGAAGGCTACAATGCCAAATTAGCCTATAAATATCTTGGTCCAGCGAAGACCAGAAAGTGATTAGGGCTCATGACAGCAGAGTTGGTAGATAAAGACAACAGGGTCGTTGGCAAGTAATGCCTTACCGATTTGTACATACTGCGACATAGTTTAAGAAAATCTTGCGTTCCCCAATATGATTCCTTTGTCAACGTTAACCTTGTGTACGTCGAGATACACTATGTCAAATCTTAGCCCGGATACCCTCGCCAACAACGTAGCGTCAGAAGTCGAGGATGCCATGGAGGAGCATCGACGTCAAGGAAGAACACCGAGAAACCATGGCGTGCAATTGAACAGCAGTCGGAGACCCTGACAACGAACTCGTGCAGCTAAATCCAAGACCTGCCGAGGGAATATGGCTCAGCACGCCCGATTCCTGACAACAACGAGGACCACTATACCTCGTCAATTGTTGGATCGTCTCAGACAGTAGACCACGAGACTCAAAACCTACGTCACGAAGGTCAAAAAGCAGCATGTGGCGAGGTGCATCAATTGCTAATCACCAGAGCAGAAACTTTGTCAAATGTACACCACCGACAGTTTCGATACGGAGGATTGCATCCATCTACACGGTGTGGAACATATACGAATCCTGGGAAAATGCTCGGGATGCGGCCACAACCAAACCTATACTGCCTTGAATGTCCGGACTCCAACATCCGCTACAAGAGGCCCACCAATCGGTTGCAGCCGAAGTACACCATGCAGCCAGTATGGACAGTTCCCGCTGACCACCAAGCGATGACCGGCGCTCTCAGACGCCGATTTCGTATGAGGTTTGACGATCCTACCAACGAAGCCAGCAAAATCAGAAGTTTCCTCGTTAAGGAGAATGCCCTCGCCAAAATCAATTCTTTTTGCCAACCTGGCAGTTAAAACCAGAATGCAACTGTCGCAAGAGAGACACCAGCAGGACATACAGGCTCCTTACAACCTTTATGCCTTCAAGTCACTCGATGAGGTCTTCAAGGAGAGACCGGAGCTACAGGACGCAGACGAAGTCGCAGTAATCGCTTCCACACGTTACCAGGAGAAGAAGAAGATAGAAGACCCAAGGTTTTGACCAAGGAACTAGGCCCTATCGCGCTTGGAAGCTGTCCGCCAAATTTTTTGATGCCTTGTTATTATTGAGCGATTTGGCAAAACGTTGTCTATGTTTGTGTGATCCTTTATGTTCGATTTCCGATATCAAGAATATCATTGTCTGTCAATTATCCTACACCTGCCGTTGAAAAACCTTAAAGTACACCTCCAGCCTTGTCAAGTACGTGTGACTTCCCGAACCCAACCTTCTACAGGAAGCAGAATATTGAGTTCATTGGTTTTGCAGTTGACCCTATTGGGTAATTGATTCGACAAAATTCCAGGTAAAGTTGTGAAATTTTTTGACTTTGTCCATACGATATCTTTATTGTATAAGCTACTAACACCTATCTGTCCTAGGAATGTAAATTCGCGGTCACTCAGGGCACTCTTCTCCTACGTCAAGGTCTAAGGGGGGAGAGTGTGACGGGAAATTTCTAATTCCCTCGACGAGTCAAAGAGTCCCCTGGAGGTTTACAACGGATTTGTCGATTACTTCCGAGAAAGACAGTAGCGCCGAAATAATAATTGTCGCGACACGAAAAAGACCGAAGACGCCCGATCAACGGCGAACGAAGGAGTGATCGATGAGAGATCGAAGAGATTACCTCGCTAGCTCTCGTAATGAGCACACGTAGATTTCGGCTCGAGCCCCGATAGCGAATAGCTCCTTTGTCCTGTGTGCGCGGTAATTTAGTAAAGTAAGTGGCCAAATGCGTAGTTTTGTCAAAAGGGCCCAATCGTATTAGTTGTTCGCCAAATTGTGTAAGGCGTTCAACTTTAAGAAAAGACTCACCAATATTGCCAAGTAAGTCATAAAATTTTATAATTTATCTGGAATTCTATATTATTTTGCTTCCTTGGGTCATTCCAACTTTCCCACTTCCCTGGGATAACGTAATCTTGTTTCTTTGCCGATTTGAGTAAATCGGCTGGCGCCCAAATAATTAATGAATTATATTTATTTTGTCAAATTAACTTTTGAGCCCCGGCAGCCCTTGACCCAGGCCGCGCCGGGTGTGGGTTTTCATCTCAAATAAATTCCTTAAAAATAAAACCCGTCTCAATATTAACTCGCATAACAAAAAAACTGCTCTTGTCTCAATTCTCTATCGAAAATGCTAAATTGTGTTGTATTCTTCGTGGAACAGGAATTTGCCAATACAAGTTCTCAGGCGCGATCGAGCTTGCCATCGTATATGCTCATCACAGTTATGTTAATCGGGGAAAAATATTACAAACGACTTGCGTAAGTCGCGCTTTCTCACGATTCTACGTTGGGGTAATTATTTCTCATTACATAAGTATCGTAAGTGAGCGCGCGGGTGCGCGAACGGCGAATTTCAGTAATTATAAGGCTGCCGTAATCTTTGATGGTTAAGTGCTTTGTTCAATTGCCCGTTGTACAAGGAGTAAGCCGGTTGCGATCAAGTTTGCACGGATCTTTATGCACGGCGCTAACAGAGAGCGGTTGCTGTATGCCGTTTGTAATCGAAAGTATCGCGATATGGCTTATATTCCGCGACTATGCAATGTGTGTGCATCCGTGCGATTGTAATGAAGACCTTTCAGCAATGGATTCGGGGACGATGGGGTTCAGTTTATTTTCTCGGCGCGCCGGACGATTACCGATTCAAGCCACTCTGGTGGTAATATAATAAATTGTCCTTCGCCGGATCGCGCATAACGCTAAATAAGCCGAGTATGTTATTACCTGCGGAGCGATCCATTCCTGGTTTGCGACACTGGAATTTATGCGACCGCAACGGCCGAAACGAACTTACCGCAACGAGTGCTCGTATCGCTTTCACGGTCGTAAGAACTCGGTTTCGCGCAGGTGGGACCACCAGCGAGTTCCTGGTAGCGTTTACCGAAAGCCTTTTCTCTAACAAAGTTACAATCGATTTGCTCTAATTTCCTCAATATCAGAATGACATGAAGAAAAATGAAACCAGGAAGAATTCTAAGGGAAAGGTTGAAAAATACATGTGAAGGAATCTGAACCAATTACCGAAAAACTATAACAGGTCTCGAGGAAGAGGAAAAAAAATTGTGGAGGTTCGATGTTATTCGGTGGGAGCGCTCTTAATTAAGACAGTTAACTGGGAAAAAATGGGCAATGGCCAGACAGTTTACAGCACATTTTTATGCGATTACAAGGGTCAGAAAAATACGTAGCGGGGTGTACGTTACGATGCGGTATGCGCAGGCCTCCATGTAATAACCGTGATTATCGGCCATCACGGTGTGCCGAATGTATCGCTTCGAAAATTGATATTGCGAGATGTGCAATTTGTATCTCCTGGAGTGGACGGCTACACTGCCAAGGGGAGGAAACCTATTGGCAACCGACGCGCCTCTCGCAATTACCGATTATTTATTACGGACTTCGCCGTCAAACGGTTTCACCGTCTTAGCGCGTCATTTTCAATAACAGCAATTGCTTATTGCTAAACGAACTCCTTGCAATTATCAGTGCATTTCTGGTTCCGATGCGCTCGTAAATCAAAGCAGTTTTGCGTGTAACCATTCGGTTCCCGGAAGCATAGTAAATGTATATAGTTTAATCTCTCGTTCTATCGACTCGTTCGAAATGAAATAACAGCAGGTGGTACAAGTTAATCGATAGAGAAATGAAACGGAGCACAAACTCTCTAATAACTTCACTAACATATCAACGTGTACTCGGTAGCTACGAATTTCAGCTATGATTCCCGCTGTCGAAAGGGATCCTTAATGTTACCTTCATCTTGTCTAATATTCGTAAAATATGTAACTCGTTAAAAGTAGCCGGACACGGTAAACGCTCGTATTACCGATTTCATGCTACCGTTAATACATCATAAAATCTGTAATGTCCCGGTAAACCGCAATTACCCCTGCACCGTATTACGTGGGTTGCAACATCGAAAAGAATTCCACGTTCATCCGCGTGCCCCGGTCCGCATGGCAGTGAGTGCAACGAGCCAATTGATTGAGAGAAGTGATCTATGGATCATTACCGGATGACACGATCGTTGCAGACAGTCTTGCTGATCCTGGCGAAAGGTTTTCCACTTAAGATCCACCCGGAGTGATTTATCCTAGATTGTGCGTTGTGACAGAGATAATTAGCGTTCGGACCAAGACAAAACGATTCTAATTATGTACCTAGTTCAAAGTACCAACCCAATCAAACCGTGATTCTCCCTCTCGATGGTATAGGAAACGTGTGCTATACGCCAGCAGAGCAGAAGGCAAAATTTACGCTGCACTACCACCTCCTCTCTCGGATAATTGCAGAGCGGTTACATCTTGCAGCTGCTTTCATTGTACACCGTGCAGCTATCTACCGTGTTATCCGCCGTGGCGGATCGTAAACTCGAAAAATATACGTATTCCTTTGGACACCCCTAGTGCAATGAGTATCATATGTTCGACGTCCAAATCCGTCACGGAATTTTCATCTGGTCGATGAAGTATCGGAGGAAGACTATCGTAAGCTTCTTCCCGCACTGTCGAGACTATAGTCTACGGGAATAGTGTTATCCACGGCTAAGTGGATACTCGATTTATGGCTTCTGACGACAGAAGTCGAAGTCTAAGTCTAAGTAGTCGATGAAAAAGTTCAACTTCTAGGAATGATCCTCGAGGGAAAGCTTGATCGCATCCTCGTATTTTTGTTCGTCCACTTGACGGGATAATTATCGTGCGAAACCGTGGTCGAGAATCGGGCTGAAGCGCCCGTTTTGTTTACAGTTGGAAAATACGAGGCCTCGGCGAAACGTGAGCGAATTCTAAAGGGTCTTTAAGCAGTACTCGCGACTTCCGCGACGATCTCTCGAAAACCACTGCGTTCTCCCTCTCTCTTTTACGCTCTCTCATCGAAAATAAAGGACCGAAGGAGAAACGTCATTGGGCGAGGGTACGAGAGAGCCGTATACGGCGATGGCGGGTGTTGTAAATGTAAATGGAGTCGACCACCGCCCTGTAAGGCGAGGCATCTGTCATCGAGCTTCCTCATTTTCTCCCTCGAGCGCACCTCCTCGTCCATTTCCTCGCTTTTTTCTCCCTGGCATCTTTCGAGAACCACCCTGGAAAAGGATCGCTCGGTGTACTCGAGGACCATCGACCTCAGTTGCCGGCGTTCACTGGTGGATCGATTTTCCTCGTGCGATTCGGAGCGACTGTCTTGTGGAATGGGCTATTTCTGCCTTTCTGGGTCGCTCTCGGTCGCTCTCAGTCGCTAAACCGGCGTACGAGGTCGCACGTGGACTCTTGCTACCCGATGGATCGCAATGCTGATTAATTCGATGCTTGACGCAGCGGCTTATATCACGCAATAATAGCGATACTTATGATAATTAGTGAGTTCTCGTAAACGAAAACCTAAAGAGTGTCAACTATGGTTTGAGGGGATGCGTACTTTGCAGGTTACCACGCTCGAATCGCGTATTTCCAATTTGCTGCGAAATCGTAAACGCTTACTATGAAGAAAGAACGAAATCTTGAAATGTTACATTTTTAGGTGCGGCATGCGTTGCCCAGAGATTCACATCGCATTACCGTTAGGAATATATGTATATCGAAGGTTCCAGGATAAAAGTTACGAGAGAAAACGCAGCGAGAAACGAAACCGCCGATATACCCGGTGCGGAGCGTCCTATACAGTACCGGGTAAGAGGTTCTGAAAACGTCTGATCACGATGCACGATAGCCCGATGCGTACGGAACATTAAAAGCCGGTTTTATGGTTATTGCCCGCTGCTATGGGGCTTTTTTCGCGAAAGGCCCAGGCCGCAGGGGTCAGAGTTCCATACAGTAGCGGAGCCCACCGCGAAACTATTAGTTTATTGATTAAAGCTTTACTTAATGCACTATGACCTTCCTAACTTCCTATCTTTATAGGTATCTTCGGTACGCGCGTGTCCACGATGCACTCGGTGCACTTGGCGTTGCTCGTGCACTCGAAAGAGAGAGAGAGAGAGAGAGAGAGAGAGAGAGGGAGAAAATAAGGAAGAAAATGAGAGAGCTACCTCTCGCCTCTGCCTCCGCGGCAATCCACTACAGCCTTATAATTCGCGGGCTTAAAATCGTCGGCCGCGCGATTAATTCTCGCCCCGCGGATCTTTCTAATCGCGAATCGTGCCGCCACTAAGATCGCGTATTTATGCGAGGGGCTCCGAAGGTGCCGCATCCACAGGCGGTACCGGTTGCCGCTTTGTTCTTCGCACACTGGGACCGTCAGGTGTGACATCAGCTATGCGATTCACCCAACTCTCTTTGATCACAGCGCGAAATCATTTTTTCTTATTTACAATTAGATACTTTTGTTGCCCACAACAATTCTGTGTCCGTGCAGAGCTTTTACGGCGTTCGTCGATAGGTGTGGTATCGACATCCCGGTGGTCAGAAAGTCCGACGCATAGTCGCAATGTTTTTCCGTGCAGTGCGCAGCTCCATATGGTGGATCGGGTTTTTGCGCGGGTGCGCGGGGAAATAGAATCGCGAATACGGCAGAGACCCACATTTTTATCGGCATTTATCCTGAGCAATTTCATTTGTGTACTGGCCGCACGCGGTGGCGACCACGGCGGCAGCGACACATTGTAAAAGGGGAGCGCATACGCTGCCGATTGCAATTGGCACAAGGCTGCCGCGCGCGCCTGCATTTTACTCGCTCTCGGCCATGGTAAAAGTATTGAAGGTACCGGCACGGTACTCGCCAAAGCCCGCTCCTACTCGCTTTTGATTACCATTCCGATCACACGGCACGATCTGTCGTCACGATCACCGATCATCGTTTCGAACGGAAGTTTTCAAAAGTCATAGGACTCGCGACTCCTCGAGTCGGTGGTTCACGTCGTGCAATTAACACTAGAGCTGTCCAGGGGATCGTACTGACAATTTGCCAATTGACCCCGTCAAATATCTGTTCTAAAATATCCAAGTGAGAACAGTAATTTCATAAATCCGGCATCGTTCCAAGATTCAACCAATCTTTATGGCTATCAAGAGAGTCATAATGTTAATGCTACTCCTACTAATCACCGAATTGACAGATTTCACTCTAGAGATTTCAATAAGCTAACGCAGAGTACTTTCGAGAGTACGAGACTCAAATAGAAGCCCGTAAGATTAATCCATCGACCGCGGGCACGCTCTGCGACAGCTCTATGCAAATTGTATATCCAGAGAAATGCAAATGCCAGAGCTCTGCTATCGCTCTCCGTGGAGAGCACGATAAATTTCATATCGATCGATGCGGCGTTCAGCGCACTGCGTTCTATCTCTGATGCAACTCATGAAATCCCGAGCATGAAGTAACGACTGCTCCCTTGCTCAACACTGATTCCCGTCGCCTTAAACTTAATTCTCCTCGCTTATCATCCGGATTATTCCGATCGAACGTTATTTCCACATAAAATCGACATTACCAAAGCCCAATAGCCCTGTTTCGTACTTACTGCCCATAATGTCGAGTCGTCGACACCCAATCAAATCTGCATCGATTCAGGCGGTTGGCGGCATATCATTTAAATACTGCGCTAATAACAGTCTTTAGAGCGTTGTGGTGCGATTGCCTTGGTCCAGTCTGAATCGTAATCGCGGTAGTGAGCCACGAATGGGCGGGGTGGTATCTAGATTGGATCGGAGCATTCCACGGATGAACATTTAAATTGCCTGGATTCTACCACGTCATTTCGCGGCACGTTGTACCTTCTTTTTTCCCCCCTCTATCACGACCGTTGGTTGGTTCTCCCCGTTCCGTAGTGTGTCGTCCTTTTTTCGCTGAGTCTCGAGTGCAGCTTGCAACCGTATTACGCGCGACACCTATGCACCCGGTGCACAGCCTGTAATTCCGCGCGTTCCCCGGTATTAGGTGTATTAGCACGGCTATCATTACCTTTCGAGCGAGATGTAATCTCGTACGTCACTTATCCGAACTGGTTTAATAGTTGTATCCTGCTATCTTAATTCAATATTACCCTTACACCAGCGTTAAATAAGACGCCAGAAGTGTTTTCCCCTCGGGCACTATGATCTCGTGGAAGCTTTTTCCGCTACTTGGTAAGGTCTGTTATAAGTCGAGTTAGCCGAGCCGATAGTCGAGGCGCCGAAGAGGTTTACCTGGGCGTAACTGCGACCAGCCTCTACTTATGAAGTGTTTTTTACTTCTGGCAGCTCGTATCTTTGGAGATAGGGAGCAGCACGGAAGGTGCGGGTCGATAGGTTAACGTTTAATCTAATTAATCTTTACGAGTATAATTAGCTGGCAACTGGTCGCCCAGCTCGGGTAACTTGGCCGCGTAAACCATAGCTCGAACCGCCCGCGAATAATCGAGGCGACGCTTCTTTTATCTTCACGAGTAGCAAGTACACGAGTATCCCATTTCGAGGCAGTTTGGCGATCGCCAGCCATACTTTCGGTAAATCGCGATACCCTCTGCCCGTAGCCTCCTTCTTTTATCTTCCCTGTCGATGACCGCCATCTGAGAAATTTTGCTTTCACCGGCGCACCACGCTTTTCCATCGTTTTTGCTCGCCGACACAATCAAAACCGACTTTAAGTACGGATTTATCCTTACCGATTTACGAGACTCAATTTATCGCAGCGTTTTTCAGAGTTTCCATTAACTTCACCGTAGGATTCTTCCTACTTTCGGTTAACGGAGAAACTAGTGACGGGTAAAGTGTCGTAATGGTACATTACTTTAATTCATTTAACGTCGAGACAGGTGGAATAAATGGGGAATCGAGACTTGTGCACGCCCGAAGAAGGCCACGTTCGTTGAGACAACAACGACTTTATGCCACCACGAGGTTTCTCATTTTACGAGGCTCCGCCAGACCGCGATAAACTCTCACCAGCAGCGTACTTTCCTCACCCGCCTGCTCGCTCGCATACGATAACGCAAGAGTCTCCGATTTTTTTTTACCGCATACTGACTCTCCTTCCTGTTTCTCTCTTGGACATCGGGAGTGTCTACTTTTCTCCGGACTCTCCCATTGCAATCGACATTGCTTCCCAGTTGTACAGCTGTGTTACTGCGCTACGAAAAATTACGAGGTGGTGAGAAATCGTAAGGATACATACGCTAACTGCCTGATGCACCGTCGCGCATTCGGCCATGCGCCTTTATGGGCACATAATTCACGTTGCAAATTAATTTTCTCCAATTCCATCGACCGTGCAACATTATTACATAACCGTGAGAACCGGGCGAAAATATTCAGTTAATATGTCTGACCGGGGAAAATATGAGATTTTCCGCCGCGTATGAAAACGCTCGGTCAGCTTGGCGATCGGCGATTTCGCAAGCGTTTACTCTTTTCTCAAAGCGAGTCTCCAGCTGGTGGTTAGATAAAGATCCAATGGATGAGAACGAGGTGATGCAGCTGAAAAATAACGACTGACGTAAGATCGTCGGCAGCGATGTAGTCGCCAATCTCTCGATTGGCGGCGACTGTAGGGATCCGTTGAAAAAAGAGGAGTACGGCTCCTCGCTATATTTCTGCATAAGAATCGAGTGCGGGACTATTGCTAGTGGTGCGCTGAGAGTGCGGCCGGTGCAGCGGCGATCGGTTTTCTCACGGTGTCCAGGCGCGCCTGGAGAGGAGCGCGATTGCGAGTGGTCGTCCTGCCGCAACGGCAGCTTCAGTTTTAGCTTTAGCTTCAACTGCACTCTTGTGTCCCGATCGCGGACGGGGATCGGGAGAATAGAAGCTCTCGACGAGAGGGTGATCTCACCGAGATGGATTGGACGCCTGCACCTCGAAGCATCCTCACCACGAGGGTTGACTGATTTGTGTGCGCAACCTCCCGTCGCCTTCGCCTTCGGTTTACTTTAATGGGAATAAACGACACCGCTCGCGCTCGCGCTTCTACGGAGAAATAGAGAGCACGCCGATGAACCGTGGTGGTGCAGGTGTAGAAAGGCGTCGCGTCGCGTCGCATCGTATCGCGTCGTCTTTCGTCCCAACCTCGACGATGCCCGATTGCGGAATAATCGGATCGTGTGGGAGCCGATGCAACGGATGATACCTCGGTCCGGTAATAGGAAATAGCCTCGTTCGGTGCAGTAGAGTTTTATTCGCCTGACAAGATGCTCCTGCGAGATCTATCTCAGGTTCGATCTTTCCAAACTACCTTCTCGCAAGAGGCACTTGACTCGACCCTTTCCATCTTCCCGAGTCCAGAATTTTTACTTAGCTCACTTTTTCAGCTTTTTGATCATTAAACGGCACAATACGAGAAATGATTATTGCGAACGCATAAGGAAGTCGACTCGTGCAAGTGTATCGTCGTGGTCTCGCGAAGATGTCCCGTGTCTAAATCACTCGATCGCAGTTCATTGTTCTATAACAATACGATATTAACAAAACGCTTGGCTTCACGATCCTGGTCCTGCTCACCCGGTAAGAATGCGGCAGTTTTCGAGTGTAATTACTCCTCCGAGTACCTTTGGCCGATGGTAGAGAGTCTCGGATCAATAGATCGACCCAATAATCTTTAATTAAAGCGACATCGCCACCGAAAGAGGGATCGACATTTCCTTAACGACGATTCAGCTCACCGCAAGCCTCTATGGGAACCGAAGGGAACAATGAGAGTGGCGCGTCACCGGAGCGTCCGATTAGCGAGCCATATGGGCAGGAGGACCTCTCTTCCGCGGTCTTTTCCCGGCCCCATCCTCCGCGGACAGGTGAGCGCCCGAAGAACGTGGGCGCCCAGCTCAAGCGAGGTCCAACACCCCGTCCAGCTTTTTTCCGGATAGCTAAATGGAAGAACGGTGTTGCTCTCGGTGGGACCGAACCGCGAACGGTGGTTAGTCCTACGTATATACGCGTGCAACAGCGGTGCAACACCGGTGCAACACCGGTGCAACGACAAAGGATCGAGAGCTTCCGCCGCGCCACGCCGCGCCGTGGCTCTTATCGTTCTTACGTATTCCAACCGATCCGTTAGATCTCTTTCAGGGAGATGTAGCCGCGCTCCCTCTTTGGCCTTTGCCTTCTTCCTTCTCCTCTTTCGACTCTGATTCCTGAGCGTCTCTCTTCTTCCCTTTTCCACTCGGGACCAAGGTCTCCACGCTCCTCGGCGACGTTCGCTTCTCTTCCAGGTTCTTCAGTTCCTCCTCTTGTCTTCCTCTTCCTTCTTCTTTTCCCGTTTGATCGAGCCTGAATGCCTCTACGGTTTGTCCCACCCACGAGACACCCACTTCGGCATAACTTTTGAGCCCCCCCGGCGATGCTCGCTCTCGCGTATTGTCCGGTATTGTTGGCCGGCGTTTTACATTCTTCAACTGCGAAAAATATAATACACACGGCACCCACCGCGGTAACGTAATATTACGCGTAATTTATATTGCCGGCCCATATCGGCGTCTACGGCGCGCGCATCCTTTTGGTTGCTCCTCTGCGGCTCAAATCGCGATCCGACTCACCGTTAACCCTGTTGATCATCGATGCTAGAGAAACATCGTCCCAAATCGTATTCGTAGTCTGGCAAGTAGCATCGGTAACAGCAGTGTACATACAGAGTCATGCAGACTTTATCCTGGCTGTATAGACCGGGGAGCCAGCGAAATCAGCCCGGTGCTCTAACGACGTGATTACCCAGCGAAGCGCGGCAGCGCCTCGGGCAGCGAGCTTCGCACGGAAAACCGGGTTCTAATTGCACCGGGCTCGGCTAATAGCTTTTTCATGGCGCGCGGTTTCACGCAGAAGGGACACTCGGTGCGGCGTGGAACGGCGCGGCGTAGTACGATGCGAGTAGCCCGAGCAGGGACTCCAACAATGGGCAATAAGTAACCGCAGATATCGCATCTCGGTTCTCGTCCTTCGAGCTAACGAGACCATTCGACGTCGTCATTTTCCACTGTTCCAGTGCACCTCTTTCGCTCGATCCTGGCGCCCGTGGTCTGCTGCTCCTCCTCGTGGTTCTCCCTCGGTCTCTTTACCTCTCTCTTCTCGAACGACGAGCGTCACTGGACCGCTCGCGCGTCGCTGATGCAATTCGGTCGGCCTTATGCACCTGCACTTTGGAGTCCTTCGTTAACGGGGTTCGCGCAGCGTAACTCATGCGATCGCTATCGCTCGCCTGGGAAAGCGATACCAAGCTGGCAAGATAAGGCCGCCAGTCGCTGTGGATACGAGTCACCGGCTCCATTAGCGCTCCGATAACGCGAATTTAGTAAGGCGTTAAGGTCTCGCACTTTTTCGGTATTCCTCTGGTCGGGAGGACTATTTGCCCGGTCGTGATACCTCGGAATACCTCGTGCGTCACTAATCTTCTAATTGCCTTCGTGTCTGTCGAAGGCCACCAGCGAGTAGCAAGTGCATTTGTAGTCTTATCGATGCAACGAGGTAACACCTTTCGCGTAATCTTCTGGATTTAAGAGGGATCCAGACTCAGCGGGATAAACAAGACGATTATCCCACACGTAGTCTAATTAGAGTGCAGGGCTACTTATGATCTCGCGTGGACTCGATATTCCTTTATGCCAGCAATAATGCGCCTGTAGCCTCGATACCGATCTTATGGGGAGCGTAATTACGGAAACAGGTGCTTGACGATTACGCTTCGCCATTCGATTGTGCTCGTTGAATCGCCGTTCGTCCTCTAATACACTCGACACGACGGTTTGTTCCGCCTGATTTTTTTCTCAATGCATCTCTTCTTCTTCGGCATGGTATTAACCCCAGGGAATTCATCTCGCTCGTGTCTCTTCCCGATTCATGATTAACGGTCCACGAATACACTTCCATCCCGGTGCATCTTCCACCTACTGATTTCGCTCCTTCCAACCGATTATTTCCGTCTTATAGAAATTCTCTGGAGTTGCCAAGCGATGAGCCGGAACAGCGTGGAATTAATAGAACTCATAGAATTGCACTAGCTCCAAATCACGTTGGACGTAACTTCATTAACACTTACAATTAGACGCCAGAAAACAGAAAGAGAGATCGAGAGGAAGAAGACTTAAAGTTCCGCAAACAGACAGATATTAAGAAATATTTTTCTGCTTAATAATAACAGGTAGATTTGTCGCGCGTAATCGCGCGGCATTAGGGAGGAATGTAAATGGAGTAACGGGATTGGTGGCTCCTATTACTGTGCTTTTCGAATCGTGCGATTAGCCGGGCAAATTGCGATCGGCCACGGCAGGCCGCGACAAACAAGCTCGTAATGAAGATATTTGCCAAGGCGACGATACCAGCCAGTCTCGAGTACGTTAAGCAGCGATATTAATGGCGTTAGAGTTAACGAACTGCGTAATAGTCATTCCGGGCAATACGTGCGGCTATAGAATGTTAATATCGCCTGACCCTGGCGGTCAGCCTTTCTGGAGATGGTCATCTTCCGTCTACGGTTGCATACGCCGGATGCCTCCCTCCCGCGAATCTTCTACCACACTGGTCCGCGGTGGAGAAGCAGAAAAACAGCGCTGCCACCTGTCCCCTTGGTTCTTGACCGAGGGAAAATCGCATCTACCGAACATCATCAACGAGGATTCTGTCAAAGCCTCATTTCGCGGCGAGACGCAACTTATTTAGCCATACCGTTAACGGCGATTAAATTTTCTTGCCTCGTTACAATGGGTATCCCGCGTATTCGAGTAATGCGCGACGACGACACCGCGCGGAGAATCACACGTTATTCCCACGAGCGATGACTACTCTATCTCTTTCTCTTTCTCTTTCGTTTTCTCGGTAAACTTAATCAAGGAAGCACTACCTTACGCAGCTCTCGTCGCTCGTCATCCCCCTCAAATTAATTATGAGATTAAGCAAACTCGATTAATTCTACGCGCAGTAAGCGACAAAGTTACGCAAGGAGAAGCCAAGTGGCAGAAGAGCCAGTTCTCACGACTATAAGCAGATCTAGAAACAGAGCGGAGAAACAACGCGAGAAACTTGTCGAATTTTTTCAACAGCCCCTCTCGCACGCAAACGAGTGGAAACAAGGTAATTCGATCTGTCAGGAAGGTCGAGTGGCGTGTCTTAGTCCGCGAGCGATTCGATTCCGGCGCGAGTAAAGTCCTCGGGGTGAAATTACGATCGCGATCATCGAAACCCGTGTAGGTATCGTTTTCGATTGAGCCGAGGTAATCGTCGCGCCGTTCTTTCGCGAGTTTGATTGCGGGCTCGTTTACTTCGATGCCCGACTTGAATCTGCACCTTGCGTAGAATGTAAGGCTTACCGAAGCGAATATGTTGTTACAACCAGACGTCCTTAGTAAAAACCGAAATGCAACGAGGGGAGAACGCATGGAGCGTTCTTCCGGAAAAATTCAATTAATTTGACAATAGAATATTCCGCTCTATACACCACAAGCTCAACAATTGTCAAGATAGAGATTCAACTAAATAGGCAGACGTTGAAAATGTCTGAAATTGTTCGGAAGTTGTAATCTACAAAAGAAGGAGGTGGAGGAAAAGGCAACCGTGAACAGGAACAGAAGGTGAAGAGAGTTCAAGTGGGTAAGGTGAACCAACGATCCCATGAAATCTCACACGATGTTTTACATGCGGCTTGCCTCCATCAGCGGCGCATTGCATTTCGTGCCAGTGCCGGCACGCGCGACGTACTTACTTATACACACACACACATACACGCAAGAGTACATTGCTTAGCCTGTATAAATACGATCTCTCATGCACTTACCTTCATTATACCGACACGTCGCAAATAGCATCGGTTTACGTTTCAAAATCCGCGGAGATACGGCCTATCCCGCCCTTAACAAGCGTCCTGCCCTCCCACGGCGACTGCTATCGAGT
The DNA here is from genome assembly GCA_963989405.1 of Trypoxylon attenuatum. NCBI lineage: Eukaryota > Metazoa > Arthropoda > Insecta > Hymenoptera > Crabronidae > Trypoxylon > Trypoxylon attenuatum. The sequence goes on along the minus strand of OZ022488.1, from coordinate 18,512,984 downwards.
TCAGTCAACTTGTACTCTTACCCATTTAACTTTGCCCGCTCTGGTTCGCATTGCACCATTACAAACTGAATCCAAAGTACCTGCTTCAAGAGCGACAATTGCCTAAATAAGGGTTTTCCCGGGTTTCCGAGTGCGGAGAGAAGCGCGAATAAGGTAGTCACGGGGTACTTTGACTCGCCGGAGACATTTAGAGATCGACGACCTCACCTGATAGAAGAAACGGGGTTCGAGTCGCGAGACAGATGCACATATCGCGAGCGTAGATTGCTTGCCAGCAAAAGAATGATTCGAAGCATAAGCAGACTGATGATGATTGGACAATCTCTCGCGTGGACGGTGGCTACAGAGTACGCCTTGCTCCCCGCGGTAATCACTCTATTTATCACTTGCACCATTGCTCGTCCGCTTGATGACGCCCGCAACGGGCCACCCTTAAGTAGCGGCTTCTCGAACAATATTACCGCAAGATGAAGCCGATAAATTGTTCGTCTACCGAAATACCTTGCCGCCGAACTTGCTGATCAATTTCAGACACCATTCAACTCGTAAAACACCCGCTCTTTCTCGCTAGCAACCAACACAACAAGTGTTGGCTAGACTGGCCAAAGTTTCTCTGCGACGTTACGACTGTCTTACATGCCCATTCAAACGTCTCGGCTTATTCCGATACGAACTTATTCCGATAACCCCTCCCCTCGGTGATTCGAATTAATTATACCCATAATTCCACGGAATCGCATAATTAAGGCTCAGAAAGCCGGCCTTGCTCAGCCATAGCGCCGCGCGAGCCGGCTTCGAGCTACATACTTCTTTCACGACCAATTGTCGGGTTTCCGGAGTCACCCTTAATTGGCCTCTTTCGAGACAATACATGGGGGAGCACGAAGGACAAGTTTGCCCGTTCGCTGGTAGTAATCATAGAATTTCCTTCTCGTTGCTCTTCTACGAGGCTTCTGTACTGGGTTTCGCGGAGCTTTTAACTTTACGAGAAGTACCTTTGTTAATCGCGAATTCAATACACGATGGATACGAAGTCTCGACTTTAAGGGGTTAATCTACCATGGCTCTCTCTTCTTCTAGTCGTGGGTGGAAAAGGGTTGATGGTATTCGGGCCCTTAGAGCGAGCCAAGCAAGATCCGCTACGAAGCAGTGAGCAGCTACGCCCTCCAATAATCATAAAGTACGAACGACGCTCGCGCGCGCGAGTGTACGTAACCATACGGGAGTTATGTAAAAATTGCGGGAGGTATGCTTAGCCATTCATAACCAGTTGCGCGGCATTCATTATCGGGCGGTTACACCGCCAAGATTAAAACTTCTTGCGATCTTAGCATAATGCGAGTTTCTTGCTTCGTGCTGGTCTCTCGGGTTTTCTCTCTCCTTTCTTTCTTTCCCAGTGACTACTTCTCCCATCTTTTCAAGCTCCCTGCAACCCTTCGACCTTCTGGGAGCCCACCTCTAACCCGTTTCTTCGGCGGCATGGGAAAATCTTTAAAGCTAATCTCGCTTTGTGCGCGCATAAGCGTATGCATTGCTGCGTATCGATGACTGCGGTAGGAGGAACAAGAGGTAAAAAAGATGGAGTAAGAGGGAATAAGAGATTCGTTTACTGCGTGGAGGCTAAAGTGCCGCGGTTATCAGAACAACGCTCCCTCGACTTTGCGTTGCGCTTTTCACCGGCGCAAAAGAAGAAGCGCAATTGAAAGATGCCCAGGATAATTTCTCAGCGTCGTCGCATCTTATTTACGATGTGCCGGGAATGGAAGAAACGTGCGACGACTCGCGAATATCGCTCCGATCGAATCGAAGGAAGAAGGTTACTGACGGTTACGGGGGCTACAGTTCGAGCGATCCAACGACGATCTGACAACCGTAACTTTTCGCTCGTGCCATCCTGTTTTTCCACAGCGACTTGACTCACGCTGGCATTCGCAATCCTCTTATCGGGAAAACAGGGATCGAAAATCGTGTTTCTCGTCTGCTCGACAGTTTTTCCTCGAGATATATACTTCCAGCTAGTGTACATTTGTCAGGCGTTTCTCCACAAACGGAAAGACAAAGACAGGTGGCGAAGAGTAGAACAAGGATGTCACAATCAACCGGGACTTTTCTTCTCGACCCAAATAGTCTGCACTTGATCGCATCCATCCGTTCGATTCAAATCTGCATAACCTTTATGCGAGCAGACCGCGCTGAGCGACTTTCTCCTCCTGATTTCGTTTAGTCTCGACGAATCATTACGGTTCGGAGGTGCGCTCGCTCAGTAAGAGCTTAAATCAGTCATCGGATCGGCGCCGACGCATCTTCCTCGCTGGTTGCTGTACAGGGCACGCCTCTGCATTATGCAAATCCACAGGGAGAAACGGCGGCCTCTTTTGTGCCGTTATCACCGAGCCGACCACGAATTTACAGGCTCGGCCTCGAGAGTCGAGAGGTTCGAGCGAACAAGTGGTGGAAGCTGACGAGGAACGAAGAACGTAGAGGGTAGATTACGGTGGCTTCTCTTCTTCTTCTTCTTCTTCTTCTTCTTCTTCTTCTTCTGAGGTGCCCGTGACCGCTATCAGATCGGTTCTTGGTTCTCGGTTCTTCGAGCAAACTCCTCCCGCGGAACCTCCACTCTTCTTCGCTTTCCTCATCCGGCGAATGGACGTGGACACGGGCGCGAACGTAGACGAGGAGGCAGCGAGGTTCGCCTCGTTATCAGCGGGGCTACATCTTATTTTACGCGCGCTTCAACCACCCTGACATTTCTATGCGGCAAGTATGACGTCGGCGCTGGCTCTGCGAAGGCACCCCGCGTGACTTCTGCTAGACGCAAATTGACCGTGCCGCAACCCCATAAGGAACCCTCACCGCCGAGGCGAGATGGCAAGGCTTATACTAGCCGCTTGTGGGAAACACTACACACTACACACTACGTACCGCGGCAATGGTCAGCGGCGGTGGTGGCTTACATCGGTGTATACCTATCCTCCGCTAACGATCGATCGGAAGAGAGGATTCTTACTGCTGCCGACTACCTCGGCTAACTCACGTTTTACGGCTGCGATAGCGCCGTGGAAATTCCTTGCCTTTGCCTCACCCACTTTAGTTACTTTGGTTATAGCTTCTTTCTTGCTTAAGAAACATAGCACTCGCCTATAACGTTCGATCGGTGATGCCACGACAAACTAATTCTGCATATCCAATTACTCAACAATTATTCAGACTCCTCACCTTTCTTGCCAAGTTGCCGTATTTGGCGATCAATAAAATAGGTTTCTAATTTCCAATTTGCACGATTCGATTTTTCCTGCTTTTACTGCTAAATAATTAATCAGGAGAGTTAATCACTGTCTTACCTGATTTAATTTTAACGATTGCACGTTATAATATTTGCACTCGGAAGATATCTAGATCATAAGCAATATTGGAATAGAAACCATTCCTATTAACAACTTATTAACATCGACCGGGATATTAATAACCAATGAAGATGTGCCTTACACAGGCTCCTGCAAGTTGACAGCCATTACACGCATCATTTAGCTTCGATTGCGGTAAGCTCGTTGGACCACCTGGTTTGAATTAACGACACTATCGATTATCTCCCAGCGATCGATTACCCGGATTACCACTCTCATTCGACATGTTTTGCCTTTCTATCGCGCAACGGGATCTTACGCGTTCCGTAGACGCATTTTACCTTTCTATCTACCGCTGACCCGTCTTTCAAAGCGAAATCCATAGATATAACAGATGAAATAATTTTGCATGGAAACTTGGAAAAACACTGCTAGCGATACGAGTAAATACCTTACGAACATATCGGTGCTTCGAGAAAACAGGGTTAATCATTTTTACCCGTATTCATTAGCAATCTATGGTAAATTGGAATACACACTCATAAAAGATATTGAAAGATCTATACGACAAGTAAAATATTGTTTGCCGTACATCTGACTGCTCGTATGACCCTAGCGTTAATTAGGAACAGCTTCTATATCCATTTTCTCCAATCATTTTCAGTCCTGAAGGACGCTCGAAATTTACGATTATTATTATTATTATCCCAGGTACCTCGCTACCGGCCACCAGAAATGAAAGTAATCAAATAACCAACGTTGAAAGGTACACGGTGCATTAGCGCAATAATGAAGGAGCGTTATTAAAATGAACTGCGTTCGACGGCGTATCGGTGAGATCGGAAGCTCGGGGTCCGAGTTCGCTTTAAATATTGAGAGTGGGGTCCAGTCTAGTCTCTCTTTTCATGGCAGCGGCCTGATCGATTACGATCGGTTATTCGTTCCTTTAGCTTTACTATCAATTAGCGCCTCCGCAGTGAATCAGCGATTCCGATCTGGCAGTAGTAGTCTGCTCCGCGCCGTGAAACCATGACCAAACGAGTAAGCGAGTAAGAGAATGTTCGTTAGGCTGTGCCGCGCCGACGCGACGTTAATTGATTTCTCGGATTGTATAATTGGGTCTGTGCCTCGCGCGGAGTCAGCAGGTAGAGCAAACGCGGCGAAAGGCGCGTTTGCATTATTAAAAAGATCATCCTGCGTAGATAGAGGCACCGATTTATTGCGGAGCGGTGTACGCACCTCGTCGCGATTAAAACTCGCTTATTCCTTTTCTCGTTCTCCCGACTTTACGCGAGATAACCGATTTTGGCGGTGATCTAAAGTCAGTAGGATTGTACGTGAAATGCGTGCAATGTACTTTGAGCATACGTTCATATTTACGCAGGCGGATTTCGAGCCGCGTGCGCGCGGTCTGTGTCGAATTCCACTGCGTGACGTAACTCTTAATATTTTCACACGGACACGGCCTATGGTGTAGCATGGTCTGGCGTTGTCGTATTTCACTGGGTGCGTGGCACGGTGACGGTCCGGTCCCCTCGATTTGCGGTGCTCATTAATGCGAGGCTAATTTCGCGGTATTATGTCGCTTATTAAGCGCCTATCTCGAGCGAGCCGATTATTATTGAGCTTGCTTGACTGCCTATACCCTCTCTTAAAGTGACGCTGTCCCGGACAATTATTATGGGAGAGAGCGTAATTTAGGGAACGAAAATCACCCGCTCATATTTTCGCTGCGCACCAGCCAGAATTTAATACCACCGGTGCCTCAGGGCATTCGTTGCGAACCAACACTTAGCAAAGTCACCACGATTGAAATTTCCGGATCAGTGATTCCTCGCGACCTTTTATCCCATTTTATAATAATGAGTATTATTTGGCGATGAACTAATTCGATTTCCCCTTTGATGCATCAATTAAGAATGTTATCATTACGATTATTATTATAGCTTAGATATCACCACGGAGATCTTTCTTTTGCGTCCCAAGTACATATACCATATACATATTCAAATAATAATGAACGTAGTTAAATATCAATACATTGCTCCGCAAAGGAAGCTTGTATTTATCTTTCGAATATATATTCAATGGGTGTTCCTGTACTTGAATTGAGAAGAAATTCAAAGGCAAGCTTGCCCCATAAAATTTCAGAGAGCAATATCACGTCGTTCGAATGAGCCATCTCTTTACACGAATCAACATTCGTCCACGATGATGGGTACTTGGCTGCATTCGCGAGTATTAACATTATCTACTCCGCCCAGTCTCGCAATTAATCGGCAGTCCCAGATAAATAAGACGTTTGTCGAGCAAACCGGTTCGCGATGGATGCTCGAAACCGCGATTCAGGACCAAGGCCAGTCTGTCCATCGCAAAATCATCTTGACGCATCACGGTTCCTCTTATTAGGGGATTTAAAAGATCCTTGCGGTACGATTCGCTGCACGCGCCGATTATGCTCGACGATCGGTTCCACGATCCAGCACAGTCGTAAACGAAATTTGTTCCGACTGACGTGCGTCTTCTTAACGATCGAGCGAAGCGTGTAATTCGCGTGTGGCAAAGTAACGGCAGCGAGCATCGTGAGATGGGACGTCGTGAAATCGGTCGTCGCGCTTGCTCCTTTGCCGTTCTCGTTGGATGCACCGCAAATTACGACGATTTCGGCAGCTACGCCCATCAGCTGCTTCTGCTTCTGCATACCGTTTCTCGTTCTCCCTTCGGCGAACGCGAGAGATCTCATCTGGAATTGGCCAGGTTCGACTCTGGCGATCATTGAACTCGCCAACCGAAACTTCAATTTATTGCTCCGCCCACCGGCGGCTGATGCGCCGCGCGCGATTACCAACCAGTAATTGTGCCAATATCGCATTATCATCGGATTATTATCGAGTAAAGGTTCTCTCACGCCAAAGGAGAATCGCAAAAGGATCGCGCAAGCGCGTGAGTATGTATCAGGGAAAAAGTTGTCGCTAGCGAGAGTTTTTCAACGCATAAATCGGAGTTTACAGTCGCCACTGTCGCGGTTGTTTCTTATAGGATGGATCGTCGGTACCATCGTAGAAAAATGCGTAAGGTGGTGCGCGATGTTCAAGTGAATTTACGGAGCTCTTCGTTGCATTCCGCGAGTGGAACGAATACCTGACCTAATAATTGCTGCTTGATAAACGATCTCTGCTTCTGATAGCGAGGAACAGGATTTCAAGGGATCCGACTTTCCACGTATGTAAGTATGTACCATACGAGAGAAGAGCATCGCGTCGCACCGTGTTGCGTATGCGCTCGTTGCTGAAAATTTACAGTGCTTCGAGCTATCGGGCACGAGGCTCGGATTCCTACGGGCGTAACGCGGTAGAAAGCTCCACGGAATTCAACTTCTCCTCGCGCCACTCTCTTAAAAAATTCCCCCGGAAGTTTCCAACTTACATCGTCCTGTGAAAGCGACTGCCTGATTGCCCCGAAAAACTTCTCCCGTTAAACGTTCAGTCCCGACTGACGATGATATTGGTGAGATGGCCAGGAGAGTGATCGAAAATCATGATCTCCTCGGAAGCGCGAATTTCGATCCTCAACTCGCAAATGAATTCGAATGAGTCACGCGTAAGATAAACCAAGAAATAACGTCATATTCGATGGATAATTTCATACGTCCAATAGACTCATAAAAAAATTCGTCTGGAAATGTCATTTTGCATAAGAGGTCAAGTGGGTCATCCACTTTTACACGCAGGTCCTTCCTCACAATTTAATGAGAGCGGCGAACCCGTCCGTCGGTCGCGCGATAACTAAGCGAGTCGCGGAAATCTTTCATCAGACGGCAAAATTTAGAGTGACAGTGGAAATAATTATTGGAGCAGGGTGGCTCGTTCGCTCTCGAGTTTCTCGAGGACGGCTCCGCATGAGATAGTGGTGCACGCGGTTCGCAACTTGCCCCGGCATATTTATCGACTGCGAGTCCCGTAGGTCTCGAGCGCGCGTCCTGCTAAAATGATACGGACGTCTGCGGTTCGCGTGTAGCAAACTCGCAATCAGTTATTTCACTCTTTATCGCGACGCTGCATGCTAATTAGTAAGTGTGGTGTTAGTATCGGCGCGCCTCAGAGCAAATTATTGACTTATTGCCGAGAGTCTACCGTGCAAAAAGCTGCTAAGCGACGCGCCGCCAAGCGGACAATCGCGACGCGACACCGCAAATCAGAGTGTCGGCTACGCTCCAGCGAGTTAAACGGCTTATTTGTCCTCTATTACGGTGCAACACACGGCTTCCGGTGAACTTGCCACCAGAGGTTCGTAAAGGTTGCGTGTGGCGAACCTGATGGACTGCAAACTCCATTTGTTCTGGAATTCTCCTTTTCCGATAGTGCTTCTATTTTTGTCTTCACCTGGAACTTCGCGTTTTGCCGTGCTCACCGAGATCGGTGAAGACATACGCGAAGTGAAGTAGGATGAAAGTGTAGAAGAAATGTCGCATATGTCAAAGGGACAAAACGGTTCGAGGTAAAATAAAGTAATAATTAAGTTAGAAAGTCTCGCCGGCAAGTCTTACACCTTTCCAGTACATTGAAAGGTAAGCTTCGCGACAAGACAAAAACGTTAACATACGCCCAAGCGGTACGGCAAGCCTCTCATCCAGCTCGAAGCAACAGATTCTGATCGCGAGTTGCCGATGTGAGTCACGTAAGAAAGAAGAAACCGCTCGAAGACGCGCAGGTTCGCGTCCGCCCAGCGAATGGAGAGATTATGCGCCGTCTTCGTAGGATGAGACCTCTAATACCCAGTTTTACCTCACTCCTCTCCTCCTCTGGTCTTCTCTCTTTTGCTCCTCCGCCACCGGGTAAACTGTAAAGCATATTCCCGGTGGTCCGCGCACTCTTCTATACCGGAGCCGCTTTATTGCCAGTGCGCTTCGTTAACGAGCCGGAGCCTCACGGACTGGCCACCGCCTTTCTTTCATCGCTAAATCCATTGGGCTATAGTCTCGATCGGGCGCGACGGGTCCAACGAATCTCCAAAGACTCGCGGAAGTACATATCGACAGATCGGACTCTGTCTCGCACATTCGCGGAACTCTCCGCTAGAAGCGAAAGGACTTCTTGATCCGGAAGACCCATTGGATCAAATTACTTTTCATTGAATACGAAGAAGCATTATAAAGGGAAGCAAAGGATGCACTGGATAATTTAAGCCAGGTCGTCAGACGAGACTCTTGAACACGCAACGTTTGGGCCTTTCTACTGTCCATCTAAATGCATAAGGAGTTTAAGCTAGTAATAATATCGTAATGTTCCTTCTGTGACAAAAATTTGTTGAGTCGCGTTTGCGAAACACGCGCCGATTCAACGGAGAAGTCCTAGAAAGAATCCTAGTGGTCGCCGCGACCGCGACCGAATGATCCTTGCGGGAAGAACGGTAAAGCCACTCGAAAATTGGAAGCGCTCCGCTCGCAGTGTGTAACTGCCGCGGTGGTGATTTTATGTATATGCGCACGAGCGACTCTAAAGGCAAAAGCGATGATACCCATCCGAAGCAACCTCATCCAGCTCGCCTAGATGCGTGCATACGGACTAGGTTAACCCTTTGACCCACGCTTACGATCTCCGCGTCCAACGACGAGACGCCGCCGCCGCGCCACAGCTCGAAAGCTTTGCATGGGCTTCTCCTTCTCTTTCCTCTTTCCTCTTCCCTCTTTACCCCACGTTCCTTCCTCCTTTTATGTCTTCCGCTCTCGTTCTCCATTTTGCAGTCTGCTTCTGCAGATTCCACATTTTCCAGAGTTATCCTTTGTTCCCCATTGTCGGCCGGTTTTTGCTTTCAGACAAATTTTTAGGACTGGCGAGGCTTTGCTTTTTCCGTTCTAATTTGAGTTGGCAGTATTCGCGGTAACGCGTAAGGTGGAACTGTGCGATTAGATCTCTCTGTTCCTCGCTCGCTCGGTGTCGTTCATCCCGTCGAGTCGTGGAGTCGCGTTTTTAATAATGCACCGGTCCAAGGCCGCGTTGAACGTGTCTAGGCTGCATCTCTATTTCATCCGGCAGTCGACCATTTCCTGGCTAATTAAGAAATAATCGCTCCTCAGTCCTCTCGCGAAAATATGCAGCCGTGGCGGGTACGTGCCGCGCTTGTGCTGTACCCCGTTGCACCGCGTGCATTTCGTAATTATATTCCGCGACTTTTCAGCGCCGTGCAAATCCCGATTGGCCGTTCATCAACGTCCCTCTCGAGGAGAACCTCTCAGCAAGGTGCTACGTGGATACTTTTCCGTGGTTATCCTCAATAAGCTTGCGTCTGGGATTATACCTTGCGATTATAACTTTCAGCGTTTCGCGCGCGATCTCTGACATATATCTCATTTTCTCTCTTCCTTCCTAAGCTGGCAAACCCGATGGGTTGAAACTTCTTCCAACGCCACGACCAGGATAGTTTTGTGAAAAATATGTTTTACGATAAAACCTAAAGTCGTAAACATATTCATATATATTCTCCTTCAAATAACCCATCGTCGTCTATGGCTCATGATCTACCCCAATTTTTAAATTCCATTTTTCAAATTTTATCTCCGCACACTTTGAAGCTCCTGAAACTCATGATTCTTGAGCAGCTAGCTATCTCAGCTTCTATCGTGGACTCGATACGTTTCGTAAAAAATGAACTTCACGAAGTAGTTGCAATGCGAAATCTTCCCTATCTCGGGAAGTTCACGATCTCTAGTCTCTAGTGGTTAGTAGCAACCTACGAGAGGCAGAAAAGGTACGAGGAGGAGCATGAGTTTTGCTCTCCTCGAGGGGAAGAGCTACGAGTTACTCGACTGATATCAAGAATACCTAGGATCGGTGCACCAGGATGTTGGCCAGTGTCCGCCCGCTCCCTCGCACTGCTTACGTAATTCCACGTAGATGTACGCCGAGTATCGCGAGTACGGCGAGTCTGCCCGCTATCTTTGAGCATTAGTGGCTCAGTTAGCCATGTTACGTATTACACCCCGGCAAACTGGAGAGCGCGAAGCACCAAGCCGCGCCAAGCCGCACCAAGCCGCGCCGCGCTAAACAACTCGCACGTACCGCGGCGATTAATATGCGGTACGCTACGTGATATCGCCGCTCTTCCATACGTGCCAACACGTGTACCGTCCGACAAAAAGCCACGCCATACCATGCCCGGACTAACACTAGCTTTTCGCCTTATTTATATTAACTAAGCACTTATCGACCTACCCTTATATAATCCGTGTTTGCTCCTTCCATTGCGAAATGAATTAACACATCGGTTGGCGGCTAAGTTTCTGCTCAACTTGAGATTTATATAGAAATGAATCGGGAGAGGCAAATGTGCAACCTGGGATTAAGGTACAAAGAGAAAAACGACTTATCAGCGTTACTAATAATGCCAAGTTGAACTGAACTTGCGATCGATAATAGGAATTTTTAACGTTCCTCATCATATTGGTCTATACGTTCTAACAAGAGAGTTTATCAAAGGGTTGTCGAGCACGTTGCTCCCCAAACAGAGCTTCCTTCCACCTTCCACAGGTCGTAACACACTTGGGGGCAGCCGTATATCACGTCGGGTGCGTCCGAATAAATATCGCGCATTAATTCAGTATTAAGGCTTAAATTATTGAGGCTCGGAGAACGGGCGCGACGCCTACGGAGAAGGTGGGCTGGATTAAAGAGGTATCGTGGGCTCGTTCTCTCTCTTTCTCTCATTCTCGTTTCTCCGCTATAGAAAGCGGTGGCATAAAGCATGTCGGAAATTCGGGGATCCACCTTCCTTAAGAGGAAGAGCCGGTATCAGAAGCGATTGCGCGATTTACGCGGTTCACCTTATTTTTTCATCCTCGAGCGACTCGTTTTCACGCGGCGATAATAAGGCGAGGTTCTACGCGTATCGCATCGCCACGCACTCAATCTCCGCGCTCTAATGAGTGTCTTAACGATCTCGCGAAAGTAAGAGTGTTATTAAGAATCTCCGCGTATCAAAAGGTCTAACGGCTGGTCAATTCTTCCCTCGGTATTACGATAGCAACCGGTAATGCGGCCTCTCCCGCTAGAAAGTTCCCCCTCCTTTTGATCCCTTCTTCCATTCAAAGGATCTCCCTCTGAATCGGACTAATTAAGGATAAATCTTTCTAAATCAGCGGCTCCTGCCAGAGACAATCGTAATTGGTGCAGCTTTCTGCGCGGATCGCCGCGAGCTGCCGCGGCGGGATGTGCTCATTAACCGAGACAATCGCTCGGCTGTAATTAATGTCGTATCAGTGATATACGCCGGTGCAAAAGTAACACCAGTTCCGCTCCACAAATCAAGACGACACGGTTGAGCCGTGGAAACGATTCTCGACGGATTTTTCCCCAAAAAGAAAAAATCTTTATGCGCATTCTGATTCTAACAGATGTTAACTCTGGGTTTATTTTCGAATCGACCCGAATTTCAGCAGTGTAGTACATCACTGTTGTTAACAAGTTGGTTTCGCGTTTGTTAAAGTGGATAAGAGGATAACTTCTGTTTAAGAGAATTCTATTTTTGGATACGCGGAACAGAGCTGAATAAGGCGCGAGCGGGTGTTGAAACAGTTTAATTGTAAATGTTGGAAATGTTTGCGCGAAGTGGAATACAGAGAAGAAAGAGGTGGTTGAGATATCTGACTGGGCGTGGACGACGATGATCTCTCCGGCGTATTTCACTGTCCACTGTGAGTGTGGGTGTCAACGCCCCCGTTAAGAGCTTTCGGAGCAGGACAGAGAAAACACACGGTGTCTCAACCTGTCGAATCTTATAATTGCATGCGATCTTCGACCATCGTAAATATCACCCGAGGCTCCGCGGAATAACCAATAATTATTTACCATTCAATACGCCCGTTTGTCACCGAGCCAGGCAAAAAGTAACAATTGCGAAAAGAGGTGGAGGAAAAAATTTCTCGGAGGCGCGTGTCACTTTTTTTGACCTAAATTTCAAAAGAGGTAGATATAAAAATACCAATGTCGAAATCTCTCGCAGACTGGTGCGTAAACTTATCTCAAACATTTACCTTTGCGATAATGTTATCATCGAGTCTTATCCTTCCTCGGATCCAGTTGCCAAAGATTATTGGCCTTGCCCAACGACCGAGATTTCCCTTTACACCTATGCAAATTCCTGGCGAGAATTAAATTGAGCCAAGGTGGCATCCTCGCGAATACCCGCTATTTGCTCGTCTCCCAGTTTCTCAAGTATGGAACGTACTCCCACGCCAGAGAAGCTGGCGGTCGCGGCCGCGCAACTTTCACGCTGATGAATAATAATCGCTAATAACTTAGCGTCCGATCGATCAACGTCTCGGTCTAGAAGTTAGCAGGCACATGCACCTGCACCAGAGGGATCCCAGTTGGAGGGTCTGACGCGTTCCTCATCGATCGCCTCCTTTTGGAATTCCGCAATAAAGGATCCGACCTCACAGCGGGCTACTCGGTCGCATCCGAGAGAGAAATGATTATTGCTAACGAATTACTAGCATCATTTGTTAACCGCGTACTCCATCTCTCGAATGTTACTCAGAGTCGCGGCTGATTCGCGAGATTTTTACCACGGCAGATACCTACGCTTTTTCTCCCGCCGGAGATCGGAGGAGCACCGGTGTATTACTGTCTCATGCGAGCGTACCATTAAGCTCGAGAGAGGCTCGTTTCGTTGAAATTATGAAACTGCATTAGTATATGCCAGAATAGCGGGTCAACGTATACCCTGAGGCTGTCTAGTCTGCTAAGTCACCGGTAGATAGACTGCTGCTGCTGCTGTTGCTGCTGCTGCTGAAAATACCTCGCAAAATTCGCGTCTGCGACACAACACACGTGAATAGCTACTGGGGTGCACATACTATCACTGCCTTCTGCGATATTCTATGCCGCGCAAACTCGCGCGCATTCCTTTCTGACCTATCCCGCATCGAGGAGTAATTAAGTTAATTGCTTTTGCAATGACTTGGTGGTTTGCCGGTGAGGCTCGCCACGGCATAGTCTCTGGTTTGGGGGGGTATTATGCGGAGGCGCGGTACGAGACGCATCATCGCATCGGGGCCTCTCTGCCTCTCGAGCAAACTCACCGAGGAGGTGTATAATGTTGCGGAATGGCAGCTCGTGATGGATGTTCGCGGACGTCGCGACCCTAATCAGGCTTTTCCGAAGTCGCGTCATACCAGGAACTACTGCTTCGAGCGAGCAAACGGAATTGTTTGAAGAGTTAATAGCGAATGGAAAATGTCAAACCTTCCATTAACGCTACAACTATCAATTTCCTAAACTCAAATATGCCATTTAGAAACATCTTAATTTATTTTCAAGTCATAACAAGTACAATTAGAAGCTGTCAACATTTTAAGACCAGAATTGCCAAAGACTTAACACGTATTTATTTCTAAGAATGATTAAAATAATTATCTTTCTGAAAGGTCGAAACGAAGGACGAAAAGTGTCTCTTTCTATCAAGCTCTTTGCAATAAGCCAATTTGGAAAAACCAAGTATTACAACTACGCGCAAGACTTTAAGCCGAATCGCGTTAGACGTCAAAGCTGACTGATAATTGAGTTTGCTTAGGAATTCGTATCGTGGAATGTAAAGGAGCTAAATAAGAGCAGACAATCGATTGCGGTTGACAAGTTAACGCGAAGACCTTTCGAGACAGGTAAAGAATACGTTAGAACAAAACGGGCGAAGAATCTGCTATCCGTGTGATCCGGCCTAGGCCGACTTTCCCTTTTCCGGAAGAACGAGGTTATCGAGGCATCCGTTTGCCGCGCCACGCCATCCATTCTCATGAGAGGAAGGCTCATTTATTAAAGAGTTGATTCACTTCGGAGATCGGAGGAGTAATCGTCCATGAACGCGGTGGCATGAAACGTTCCTCTCTCGTGCGGCACGCATCACGATTGCAGACTCTTAAAATCGCTTCTATTTATCCTTGGCTCAAAATAACAAAACTTCCTCGTCGACTTCAAAGTCCTGCATCCTTGGCTTGCCATACGCGAGCAGCATGCGACTAGAAATCTCGCTTAATAGAATTTCCACGAGTCTAGAGCCACTGCAAACTATAGACATACCTACTTCTACCGATTGTAGCTCTTAGAAAATCACCTAACTGCATTGGTCTCGCACGTTGAATTACTTAATTTGGGTATTAATCAAGCAGAACGTGGCCTAGTGCACGCCCGATGCACCCTTGTCTCCCACGATGTATCGAGTGCGCTTATAACCCTATAGCGAGTGCGCTAAACGCGCGAATCAATTATCATAATTAATGGTCGGAAAGGCTGAAACTCGCGCGTATGCGGGGCCACGACTGCTCTCGGCATCCTTCACTCGCGAATAACAAATCTCTATTCATCGTACGAACGACGACTGTTCGCCGGCTTAATTAATCGATCGGCTATTAATCGGGACGATTATGTGGCCATTGCCGTGAGCGTAGTAAAGTATAATTATGCCAACCGGTCACGGAGTAATAGCCAACTCCTGCGCGAAATAAAGGGAGAGAGTGTAATTATTCCAGCTAATAAAAATCACCCGGTAAATTTCAAGCTTGAACGATGAACATTCCGCGTTTATCATCGTTCGGCCACTGTCGTCTAATTATCGCCGGCTAATGGATAATTTAAATACGGGCTCGCGATTGAGAGCAAGACGAATCGGTCTCACTTTCTCAAGTGGGAAAGGGGGATTTTTTCTCCGCGTACTGGTTCGCACAGGGTGTCCGTTGATGCTGTAATCATCGCGGATACCCACCCCGCCCGCGCGCGCGAACGCGAAGAGAGTAAAAAAGAGGCAATCGCGCACACGTCCCGACGATAAATTTACATAGCGATGTAATCGGTGGGGAACAAGTGACTGGACAAGAAGATTCTCTATCTGGACGTTAAGGTAAGGCAGTAAGGAAACGGCTCGTTGACCGAGGCTCGATGCCCGGTGCTAACGAGGCGAGGAGAGAAAGAGAAAGAGAGAGAGAGAGCGATGCAGCTCCGATTATAATCGGCGATATAGATATAACTACTGCGAGTAATATCGCGTTGAATCCGATAGCACGTTACGCGTGGCTGACCCGAGGAGATATCAGCCTCAAATCCATTTATAGACTTCGAGCCTCATACCGCGATCTTTCACTTTTCATTTTCATCGCTTACCTCACGTGCCGTAAGACTTACATAGGAGCGTGTTTCTGCCACGATCTGACGATCCCCGTTTGTTTCTCTGTTTCAGGTGAGTGCTCGCTGTGACTAGGACTAATTTAGTTCGAGGCTCTCCTACTCGCATTGGTGAGTCTGAACGCTCGATTATTCATTCGACGGGACGAATGAATCAATCGACGGGTCAAATTAGCGTGTTGACGCGCGAGAAAAGTTCTCCGCGGAATTCGAAGGCTGGTGCGAAGAAACCGCTATCGGCCGGATATATTTCTCGTACAATGGGGGGGCCGAACTTGAATGGAACAGCTCAAAGCCCGATCTCGGCGAGTATTGATTCGATCGACAGGAATTTCTCACAATAATGGCTCGAGGATGGGAATGCTCGCACGAAGAGGCGCAATTTTCTACTTTTATCGCGATACCCGATGAAAAATCGTGGAACCACCGAACGACCCACGTTCGAACTGGACCGGCTGCCTTATTTAGCGATCCACCGAGTGGAGGCGTTATTGGCTGCTACGAGAGTTCCTGTTTTCGTGGTGTACTCTGCGATGCCTGCTGATGCGATCCACCACCTCCACCTCCTCCTTATCCTACTGCCTGCCTAAGGAAGGCGTATTCTTGCTCGCGCGATTGTTAAGCTTTTAACCCACACGTGAGAACCACGCGAGCAACTCAAACTCCTCGTAATGACGGCCTCACGAACGACTGGCACATCTGCCTGGGAACCGGAATTAGCACATTTGCTGGAATTTCACTGTTCACGCCCGCACAGATAAAGAAAGTGCAATCGAGTGAGAGATCTGCCTGATAGAAACGCGAGAATCGTAGGAGTAATGCTAGTAGAGATTTTCTCAGTGTCAGAAGTGCAATAAAGTTTGGCGTAAAGTAGTCACCCGAATCGATCGGTAAATTATGATCCACGATTTGAGCAACGAAAATGCATTGTAATTGTGTCCGGCTATCCGATGAGTAAAGATACGGGAGTAGACGTAAATAGAGAACCGTATACTGGATGTGTAGATGGAAAACTCGTGCGCCAGCTGTGATTTATAGCCGCGCGTTGAAACTTACGTGGCAAGGTTGCGTTCGCGTCGAAGGTTCAAAGAATTCGAATTCCAATCTTCTTAATTGGTTGCGCGTATACGTTTTCGTCGTGGGAACATATGTACTACGTGCGTTCATTTTCATGACGAAAACGCGGAAAGCGACTTCCATCCGAATTGGTAAGCTCACCCGCTCCCTTCTTGCTCTCTTCCTCGCTCTCCTGGGACTCACCACGTTTTCTTTCGAACGCTCATTAGCGTCCCGCGGCCGGACGAATGACGGTTCCACCTGTCCACTTTACGTGCAATTAGTCTCCCGGCTGGATAGACACGGTGCTGGAACACAACGACTTCTACTGCCAGCCGCGAGTGCCTATTTCATTCAGCCGCGACGCGACGCGACCACGGGGAGAGACCGTCGAGAGACCGATGGAAAGGCTCTTGATCGGTAGCCACTCAATTTGGCGCTCGGGCCGCTGCTCCAGCCAACCTTTCCGCCGCTCCCAGTAATTGATCATTACGAGCTCGCATTTAAATCGGCTCGCCGATCCCATGTATTCAGCGACGCGACGATA
Source organism: Trypoxylon attenuatum (assembly GCA_963989405.1). Taxonomy (NCBI): domain Eukaryota; kingdom Metazoa; phylum Arthropoda; class Insecta; order Hymenoptera; family Crabronidae; genus Trypoxylon; species Trypoxylon attenuatum. Next base: position 18,495,867 of record OZ022488.1, on the reverse strand, counting down.
CTCTCCGCCAATATTCCGCCTCTTATTCTCCGGTCAGGTATACACTTACTTACTTCTGTCTCATTACGATCGATTCGACCGTTCTTGAGTGCTTTCCATTGCGACCGGTCTCTACTTTGCCAGGACTGCATTCGTCCAAATAAAAACAAGCTGGGATTGGATTACGTTGCAAAACCTATCCCCCAGAATATTCCATGCTAATACCAATCTTTGAGAACTCTCCGCAGATAACGCGATAACTTTCCATAAACACTGATTGGATATCCCTTATGGGCCAATGACACCTGCTCTTTAGATTGACTTGCAATAATGTGCTTCGTATGAATGTTCATAACTTCCGTCCAAGCTAACGTTACTACTGCAATTTGTATATTGTAAAAGAGAAAAATAATAAGGATAAGGAAAGTTGTTTATGTTGCGTAGCGATAGGTGGGCTCTCTCGAGCTCACGTAAATTGCTGTAGCTGTGAATAGCGAATAGTGTAGGGTGCCAGTGGGCTAGTTCTATCGAAGGGGCATAATCGAGCTGACAGTGGCAGTGGCAGTCCCGCGGTGGTGCAGCGGCGTAAACTGCGAGTGGTGCGACGCAGGGAGTGCGGGGCGACGTGTCGAGGGAGGGCCCGACTGGAGGATAGGCTTTATGAAGCCGTTGTAAGTTCGCCGCGGGGGTCCACGCGGCAAGGCGTGTTGCTTGCCAGCATAAATTACGCGCGATTTTGCATTTACACTGAAAACCGACTGGGACCTTGCTAGGAAATTGATATTTATTGTTGGCATCTTCACGCCCAGGCGCCCCACCGCCTCTGATTAGTCGAGAAACAGTTTACTCGGATTTTTTTCACTCAATATACAATGTATATATGTATATGACCATTTTGATCGAAATTCGCAACAATAAAGCATCTTATTGCGGAAAATGGAATACGTTGGATGTTCGACGTAATTATAGGGACACTGTATAGTAACAGAAATTCTACGCCACCATAGAGAAAGATTAAACCTCGCCGAAGGAACGTTCGAGCGACACGGAAGTTACGATTACGCTACCCCTCAAAGTCCCACTTATCCGACTGAAATCGACGAGGCAAACGGAATATAAAATAGCACGATGGAAGTGCGGACGTGAAGCCCGCGTAAATATCGGCACCGGCAAAACTATTAAACCATGATTATTAGAGAGCCCGTGGGCAGAGTGCGCTACGATATCCAGTGATTACGTAAACTCCGAACCCTCTCTCTTCCCTAATGGAAGTCAGACGCGCCGAGCGTATGATTATTCGAGCGGTGGCGCGATACGCACACTCCTGTCATTCCTGGATCCGCTTCCCACGGAAGGGATGTACGATGCTCTCGCGTCCGGCTGCCTGCGACTTAATGATCGAATTAGTAGAAAACTGGCGAGCGTACCCTCGACTCGACTCGATGACCGATCGAGGGCATGCAACCCGATCGCGTAATTAATGCTCGCGCATCAATTGCACGCGCTAACCGCTCCAACTGGAAGTGATCCTCATCATGCACCGATCGACGTGGCTCTGGGGCTACGGAGTTCAAGAGTCTCTAGTAAGTAAAGTACCGATGTATGTATGTACCCGTTCGCTCGCAGCCGGAAAAGGTTCGTCTAAATCACGTAGGAGGAAGGATCAAGCGAGAACGACAGCGCGAACGAACCTTTTTCACGAGGGCTCGTCGAAGCCAAAGCCAAAGCCGAGTTACGACTCGAGTCTTCTTACTCTCCATGGCTTCTCTCGTGCGAAAGCACGTGTACGCGAACCGAGCGCGCACGTGAAACATCGGCATGGTTCGTAAGCGGGTTGAAATTAATAGCCCGATATTAATTCTCACTGATTCCACGGCGAAATGACTGGTTGCTTGATTCCATCAATCTGCAGGAGTAATAACAGGCGTGCCTTGCTGGTTCCTCTCCGCGTGCTCACGCGTGCTCTACCCGCATTCAGCCGTGCGTTTGCATCGGTACTCGTAAATATCCAGCTGAACTATGAGATCCCCTTCGCGATCCGGAGATCTGACCCAAGCATGATCTATGAAACCCTAAATCTTTCGAGGAAACGTTGAAAACTACCCCCTGTTTTAAACAGGTATTTGTATCCACCGGGAGAGAGAAAGACTCGAGAGTAATTTATTCCGGAGTTTTTAGCCCGCGATAAGAATACGCTTGATGCGGGTTAATATGGCGAATTGGTTGCTCGAGCCGCGAGTTAATGAAATCCCAAGTGCCGTGTCTTGCATTCGGAGTACGTTTTAATTATTCAGATTAAGCATATCGAGAAGTTTGCGCCGGCAATTAATACCACGGACGGTGATATATATTCATTGTACTTACTCCAGAGTACACTGGTAGGTGGGCGTAGAATCCCTGGTAACTCGGACCGCAGCGTGCACTCCTCAGTTTTATCACTTAATTCGAATATGCACTTAACCCCTTGCCGCCGGTTGCGCCATTTCACGAACGAGGGACACCGAGTCCCGTGATATCTGGCCTCTTCCTGCTTACTGAGGAAATATTGTCCACGCAAAACGATTAGGGTATTCGGACGGGTCTACACCCCACCCCATTATCCCTGCCACTGTTTATTCTGCCGGTTATGTCGATCGGTGCCGTGTTTGTGTTGACCTGACTCAGTTTCCATATACGCGATCAACCGCGTAATACTCAAAACATGTTTTTGCCGAAACTTTCCTGGTAGCTGCATAACTTTTCCGTTTCGCGTTTTTTGCATGTTTTTATTTCATTGGTTTACGCCGATTCGTATCTCAGAAAGCCTTTCATCACAGCTTTGTTAATTTTTCCAGTCGTTTCATGTAATTTCTGTGTTCCTCGACATTATCAACTTGTAATTAATTTAAACAGTCATATCTCGACTCGCATCTGTTTGAAAATGTCTCCATGGTTGCATATTTAATTAAAAAATATTTTGATTAATTGGATTATGTTAATTTAAATTGTATCTAACAGATGTAGAGGAATTTTATAAAAAATCGAGAAATGATTTTACGATTTCTTCCTATTTTCCATTCATCTACTCAATTTTACAATTTCCATTCCCACCCGACTGACAAAGGAAAGCTGATAATGGAGAAGGGAGAATTTGAGGAAAATCCGGGACAGTGGTTAGTCGCGGAGAAGCGAACAGTATCGTTGATAACCGATGCAGGTAGGTGCGCTATTCACAAAGCAACGTCACGTCGCGTAGTCTGCATGCTCCTTTATAATGGAATAGTCTCAATAGTCCGTGGGGAGCGATTTATCGCAACTATTTCCATGTCGTCGTTCCCTCGATATCGCATGCTCCTCGTTCAGTAGCCATCGCTGTCCTCTCGCATCCTTTGGTTGCCAAAGACGTTTCAATGTCCGTAGCGTATCCTCTATCCCCGATAAGCTCGGTTGCACAGGAACTCGTCCACAGGACTAGTTCGCAAAGTTCAAATTTTCCGGTTTCTGGTGCGTTTCAAATACCCCTACTGGATCAATATATACAATGTACATCCCGAGCAATGCTTCTGAAGTCCCGGTTCTCACGCTACACAAGTTAATTCTTAAATCACATGAAGCTTTTTCCTACGTCATGTTATTTAAAATCAAAAACTAAAGATAAAAAGTTCCGCATTTAACAGATTCTATCGAGTCGAGCACCCTTCAAGAATGTATAATAATTAGCAGGGATAGGTAAGCCCTGACGCTAGGTACCCTTGAAAGTCGCCAAAGTTAGCTCAAGTTCGAGAGTTAATCAAAGCGGACTTCCCTCTTTCTCAGTGTTTACGGTGGATCGCAGTGCATCGCGATGCACGGCGATGCATGGCTTTGGATGGCTTTGGATGGCATTGGATGGTAGTGGAAGGCAAGGGCCGCCGAAGAAGTCGAAGTCGAGCGGGTGAGCGAGTGCTCGGCGATGATGCACGTGTATCGGTGAAGGTGCACTTGAGGAGAGTGGGTCGAGCCGCACGGATGAGAAGTTGTCGAGGAAAGGTGAACCGAGCCGGGCGCACCGAGGTCGTGGCCGTGCATATTCCACTCCTAACGACGTCTCTCCTCTCTCTGTCAGAGCCGAGCTAAGCCAAGCCGAGCCAAGCCGAGCGGAGGGTTCGCTTATTGCTCGTAAATTGCGCGTGGCTCCCGACCCGCTTTCTCGTTACTCCTAATCTGACCCCGCGATGTATGTATGTAGATTGCGATCCCCGATTTTTTCCTTCGTAATTTTTCTCATCCGCGGACCGTGACTGAGCGCGCCCTCCTTCACCTGCACCTCGTACGGATCGATTGCACCACGCTCTTCGATTAATACCGCTTAATCGATGGAACTCCCCAGTGCAAATTAATTCATTATCCTCGATGGTAGAAAAATCACGCGTTCTCGTCTTCGCCTTCTGACCGCGGAGCCCCTTTCGGATCCGATGTCAGATCGCTCCCCCATGTACATACTGGCGAACTGCCACGGCGAGCAATTTATGCGAACTGCTAAATTAACTTTGGATCGAGAAACCTAAGAACCAAGAACACAGCTTTGGTGGACCGTGAATTTGTACTGATTTTAAAACGCTCCAGACCACATTTCATTATTACTAGACATTTTTCTTAATTCTTTGCAGTCGGAAAGATTACAATGCAATCCTTCCGAGTGGTTCAATAAAGACACATAAAGAGAAATGTACCATTAATGCAATAAATCTTAAATGAAATATTGATTCAATTTAGTATGAATTAAATGTTAATGTAGATATTGTAACTCAACGTACAAGCTATTAAAAAGTATTAGAGGTGTACGAAAGTGTAGACGTAGTGCAAAAAGGATTAATGGAGCCGTAATAAAGTGAGCCAGTCTGTACGATGATTTTACTTCTCGAGACTAAAGCAACAGTGGTCTCCAGATGAGAGAGGCAATCGCGCGCGTTTCTCTCTTAAACTGACACATACACGTGCTTTCGATAAGGTGAATCACGTCGCCAACTTCTGCCTTAATAACGCGTTCCTTTAAGCGCCCATAACTGCTCCGGTTTCCAACTTGCCGAACAGCACATCTGCACCAATTAAAGTCAGTGCAATCAGTATCGCGTTTGATGTTCGGCTATAACAATTTGAAAATATCCCCAGTCCCTACTCATTGAAAAGCAAACAGCTATACCCACGTGTATATTTATACATTGCACCTTTCGCACTCGCCGCTTATGTGACCGGCCGCTCGAGAATCTCTGTTTGATTTTAATTAACATCAATTTGCATAATAGCTCGGCTTGCCACGGTGCGAGCGAACCTCCTCCGCGGATCGTTGCGTCACGGCCCACACACTCTCTTTCTCTCTATTACACCTTGAACGTGAATCATTTTTTTAAAGTGCTTTTCGATCCTCGGATATTTTTACGACTTTCACGAATAAATCAAAAATACTGTAAAATCAAGTAAGAAATGTGGATCGTAAGAAGTGTGTTCTGAGAATAATGGTGATAGAAAAGGATTCGGTATTCCGGTTGCACCTTGCGTTTGCATGTGCACTTCGGCTCCGCATCCGTACAGATCGAAGGCGATCCGATTTCGCAAACCAGAAGAACAGTTCGACTCCATTTATCAGTTCCATTCGACGCTGGCCTCAGTGGTTGGCCGCCACAGATTGGTATGTACTTTCAATTCGGAGCCATATAAGAAATTGCGCCAGACATGCGTATATGTATATGGAGCAGCCGAAAATATTGGTTCGAGAATAAACCGCGAGGCCGATACGCGTGAGAATTGCAATCGAGCACAATTCTCTCTCTCTACTCATGCTACGTTCAACTTCAAGTGCAACAGGTGTAATTAAGGTGCGATGGATGCAGTTCTAAAGCCGGTACTCGATGGTTCAATAAAAGCCGATTCCGACGCCTCTTAACAACCGTCAGTCTCTTTTTTTCTACAAGACCGTTCTTTCCTCATTTTTATGGCATAATTGTGGCACTTTACGGTCGGCCATTGCATTGTTACCATAACAGCGGAGATGGACCATTATTTTCATCAGGAGCGTGCTGCTAAGCTACTACTACCAGATGGGCAAACCCGATAACAGCTGGGATTGCATACACTTTTTTTGCAATTTCAAAATTTTCTCAAGATGCAAACTCTTTCTGCTCGTCTTCAAGGACTCGAGCGAGCGTGTACCTTCTCTTCGCTTGCTCACCCAATGAAAATGAAGCCCTTGTATCTCCCATATTTTCATCCCAGAAGCAACTGCCATAGATCATTCGTTTCTGCTAACGGAATGTCGATGTTCACTTGCGTTCGCTGCGCTTTTGAAACACTAGCTATCCTCGAGGAGTCGCGCTTGGCTTTCTGCATATCAACGAGCTATTGGCAAATCACTTGGCCGTTCGATTCTGCCACACACCGATCGTTACTGTTTCGGGCAAAAATTGGCCCGGCAAGGAACCCTCCCCCCCCTCTACTATTCTTCGCCGTTTCCTTTCACAAAGTGTCCACACTTGAGCTACATTGCACTCGTAATCGTTTTACCTTGAAGATGATACAAAATTTTATCGGTTCAACTCGCTAATCTAATTCTATGCATGTTTCTGATAAAAGGGATTTTTTGAAACGCTCGGAATTCAGGTTTTGCTCGTGGCAAAGTACAATGGTAGGAAAGGGGTTTAAAATATACGATGAGATCGGTTGAGGATCACTGAGACTGCTCCAGTTTCCGTCTCGATTCCGCCGCCTTCTCGCGGACAGACTTCTCCATGCGACTAGCCGGTAGATTACGTATGACCACGCATCTACTCGTAGGGATAGAAATCCTGCTTTCGTGCAGACTCACTTTATTCTCTCAGGCTCTTTCTTGGGCTCTCCCTCTCTAACCGGAGCACCTTGTGATCCTTTTGTCGTGTTGCGTATGCCGAGTATGTACCGGACTCTCGGATCGCATCTATCGTGGAAGAGACGAAGGAAGCGGCAAGACAAAGGGTCAACGCTGGCACCAGTAAAGTATAGAGTAATACAATTTAGAGATTTATAATAAGTACGTGTTTCTTGGTGAAGTTACGTAGGTGGATCTAGTATATCCCGCAAAGGCGTGCCATCATCTTTAGATCTATCCCGACTGGCTCTTCGCGCGGATCTACTACTCCGATTCGCTTCTGGAGCAGCATGAAACGATGGAACTTCCTCTTGACGGCCGACTACAAAGGCTACCATTCCAAATGGGGCTAGATATTCCGCTTTATAGAATTGTGTCGTAAAACTCTGCGAGAGTGCCGTGCCTTACTCGTGTTAAACCGTGAGCTACGTTCGGTTTCCATGGGAAGTATCATCATTTGCGGCACTATGTAACAAGTACATGGATAACAGCTGATTATTATCCTCGTATTATTCGTCTTAATTATCAACCGAGTAAATATGTAAGAGGGAATAGGGTGAAAATTAATTGAGTAATTGCTGGGTAATTCCTGTGTCTGTGCGCTCAGTGCATAATAGGTTAGCATCGCGATCGTATAATGCAACGAGCGAAACCAAAGTAGTTCTCTTTCTCTTTCCTCGTAATTCCTCAAGAGCGCAAGCTCCTCAGGATCCCGCAGAGTTTTCTTCCCCAGCCGGTCCCATTCGTCACGATCGTAAACTGTCTCCCCGTGCTGATGTAATGGACGCGGATTGACAAATCGTGTCTAGGGAATCGCGCTGCTTCGCGAGGTTCTTACCACTGGGATTTGCAGTACGGATTAATAATAATTTCATGCTGCCCGTTCGCTGTCCGGCAAATTGTTTCCAATTAAAGATCGATTAATTTCTTGCTTCTCATAGCAAACTCTCGAAGGCCTAACAAAATTGACAATTTCTCGGTGACAATTTAATTGGAGCAAAATAACCGCGAATAAATTTGCCACCGGTCGATTTGACTTAAGCGCATGTTTTAAAGAATCTCAAGTCAGGTTTAAAATAGGTTTCATGTGTACAAGTTTTATACCACGTTATTGGCTATTCGCGAATCTTCCCGGTCGTAAATAGCACCTACGGTGACACGTATTCAATTTGTACTTTCCGCCGTGATTTTTCGGAGGATAAGAATTGTAGCTGGTTCGATTAAATGGGTCCGGTATGGATTAATTCAACACTTTGCACCTCGCGGTATCAGTGGCGGATCTCGATAAGAGCGTAATAAACGGGAGCATTATCCGCAGGAGGATCGGTGCTGCGTTTACCAGCTGGAATCGCCAAGTTTAACGAACGGTTCGCGCCATTAATGCTGCGGCAGAACGTGTACGTACCCGGTAATTTACAGGGTATCACGGCGCGTATTCATTTTGCACTGCGCTCGCCGCGTATCAAGCCTCCGAGAGAAGTCTAGGATGAATTGTCTGTGCCGGTGGCAGCAGCAATCATTCTTTTCGGACTCCCTCGCCGCCTTCTTTAATAAATCTCGAAACGTGGGAAGAGCAGAAACCGCCGTAGACTTATGAAAACTACGGGACTGCCTTCTACGGGATGCAGCCTTCTATTCCTCGTGACCCATACTGCCCGGATTCTACGTTTTCGAGAGATTCAAAGACGGCACATACGTATAATCTTCATACTATTCGTACTCTCCTTTACTGTACCCCAAGAAGTACCACGGCATTCGTCCCTCGATAATGTTTCCTCGTAATAAGTGTCGTTAAAAAATCAATTGCTCGTGAGTCATGCTGAGACACAGAATAGTGATTACCTCCAGAAAAGTATAAGCGTCGCTCGATGGGATCGGCAGACAGTGACAGTAAGATTGCTCTGCCATCGGCGGCGTGGAATTTAATAAATCTCTAAACGTGGGAAGCCCGCCGACACTTGCGGGCGCGCGCGCACAGCTCGATTATTGCCTTTTACGGAAAATAAGCTTATTCCATTGGAAATAAAGTAATGCCGTAGCCTTGAGCGGAACAGAACTCTCGGTTGTTTCTTGTGCAACGTGATTATCGCGCGGTGCAACACGGTGCTGCATTGTCCTAGTACTCGAACGTGTAGAGTGGAGATCCTCGAAGGACGGCTCTCGCTTCGTAATCGAGTTGCGGACCTTCCTTTGTCTAAGGAGCCAGGAAGGACACTCTCAGCCACTCGCAAAAGTCGCTTTTTCCCCGATGCCAAACTCACAATCAGCTGAGCTTCGACTTCGCAACCAAGGACTTTCTAACTAACAAGATTGTCTCTCCGCGGAAATTAGCAGCAAATCGAAGTACAACCGAGATACGAATTGCAGTGTTCTTATTAACGAAGCTCGTGAGACAGCGAGTGCCATCGCAGTGGAATCGCTTATCCATTTCTGGATAATCGTATACCGAGCAACGAAACTCCCATGGGAGTCAAGGGACGAAGGAGCAGCGAGGCACGAGACTCCTTTGGTTCTTCCCGAGAAATTATCCTGGGTGGTTGCAAAATTGAGAGACAGCTTGGCGAGGGAAACTTTGTCGGTTCGACTCTTTTTCGCTGAATCTCGAGGATCGTATCGCTAACGAGCGCAAAGCGAATGGCTCCTAATTGTTCCATCGAGAACTCAGGGAAAAACTCAGACTTAATTGTGGATAATAAATCACACGCACATTAGCACTTGCCGAGTATACTGCTAATCAACGATGCCTTATCAAAGAGAAGATCCGCTAAGGGGCCGACAACTACAAGACCATTATAAACTGCGAACCGTGAAACTTATTAGGATAATACTGATCGGACAGGAGAAAAAAGGCTCTCACTCCAAATTCTGATCTCTGATGCGTATGCAAATTCGCGGAGAGTACTTTGAATCGGTTTGCACGAGTACTCGAGACTAAATTGCGCAAGTTCTACGTGCGTATCCGCGATCCGCTTGCGAACTGGCCGCGGGGAAGGAAAGAAACGCGGCTGATTTGTAGATCGCTCGCGTGCGGTGCGTTGTAAGTGTACAGATTGAAATCAGAGATGCGACCGAGATTACGTACTGTAAGCAGCGCATAATGGAGGATGCAATGAAAGGGATACCGTTGTGGCAATGCCGTGAGCTTCGAAAGAAACCCCTTTTTCCACGGGCGAGCCGCTCGCCCGCCACGATTTATGCTGTTCTCTGCCGATCCTAATTTAGATCCGACTTAACTTACTCGAGTCCTTAAAGGATAAGTTCATTTAAAGCGACCACGGGGTACCTTCCTCCAGGATCGAATATCCTCTTGGACAAGGCATTCCAATTGATAATTGCTCCGAATTTCTGAGTAGATTCAAGACCATTCGTGTAGTTTCTCATTTTCCAAGTAATCAACCTCAGAGACATACTTTACGATCGATTGAAATTGATTGCGACTCGCTCTGGCAGTTGATCAAAAATGGTAAAATAAAAGCGCGTGATCCTGTTTGCCGGTTGTACTTGGTTGCTTGAGTAACTGACTGTTGACTGCACTGTTGACAATGTGTTGGACCTGTATACGAGGTTCGAGGTGCTCGCGCGAGAGGATCATCGACGTCGACAATCCGCTTAAGGCACGGTATTATTGTCGACATGCTCGACTGGCGGAGGATTTACTGGTTGCCTGGGGAGGCCTCACGGTAACGGCGCTTTCGCGATATTTATGAATAGTTGTTTAACTTGCACTTCTCCGCCGCTTGCACTGCCACTAGAGAATCGTCCCTCGATTCGGACTACCGCTCCCACGCAGTTCTCGTCTTTCCGAATTTTTTCGTTAACGTCATCTCTCGATCACTCGTTTTCCAACTAAATAATTACGTCGTCACCCGTGACCGACAACTGTGTTGACTCTTTAAAAGGCTAAAAAATCCTACAGCAGAATTTTATTGATATTTGTCGTTACCCTAGTGTCGGCTGAATATCTCGGACAATAATAATATTGGTGATTTCCGTCAAAGTCAGCTTTCCGCGAAAAAGTCCTCCTCTAGTAAGTCACGATCGGTCGAGATGAACGTGGATGAAAACGAGCACGCGCTTACTTTATTCGACGAGTGTTGAACAATCATCGCGGTGAAAAAAATCGTAAACGAGCTGCGCCTTTGGGATGAAAGGATAATTAAACCAAGCGGATCTCAAGGTGAGGCAGTCGAGCGTAAAATATAAATTTCCTTGCTCTCGCATAAACGGAGGAATGGACGTACAATTACGCGTTTATAAGGTTACGAGAATCGAGCGGGGAGCATAAGCTCACTCGAGAATTGGTTCGAGTCAGTGAGCTTGTCGTGACGCCAGTCGATTAACATTAAAGTATTAAACCGACCCACGGTAGTCTGCATGAATTTCTTCTCTAGTTAGTAAAAAAGCGTGAGCATTAAAAAATGACTTTATTTAAGATTCTTTCGTTGATTGCGATTTGTTAGGTCAATTTATGTTATGTCATAGCACATAGCAGGATGGGAAATCCTCATCCGGAGCAGGTATTCAAGCCGCCAACGGGCAAGAGGAAACGAGAATGCGAGCACATCGCTGGATAGCTCTTAATAAGAAAGTTCTTTCTCGCAGGAAGAAGCGAGTAATGGAGAGAAGGGTGGAAAGGCGCGAGCCGTTAATTAATTACCGTTCGTCCATATCGCACACCTCGTTAGCCTGCTCCGCATGGACCTCGCGATTGCACAATCCCCCGTAAATGGTGACTGGTAATGAGAAAAAGCGTGCGGGGACAAATCTCGGGCGACACCCTGTTTACACCAGCCTCGAATGATTACTGCAAATTCGTGCATTTCGTCGAGCGTGGCTACTTATGGCAAGGTGGAAACCTGGAAAGTCAAAGCCACGCCTCCGATCGTCTCGTGTAAGTGCGGAAACAACTGTCTAATTAATACTAACGAACCTATTATGAGTGGCTCACTGGTTATTCGAACACGAACCGCTCGGGTTTATCCTGACTCTTTGCTAATAAGAGATCCGAAGCGTGGTAAGTGGAGACTGATATCAGTCTGTTGAACCGGAAAACTGATCCAACAGTCGCGATGTGGATCGATAATTTGGCGAGCGTTTAATGAACCGCGGAAAGAGCGTAACGCGATTGCGCATACAGGGCTACTTCTCTTTTTGGAGGTGTAATGGCAGCTGCTGTCCATTGCCGGACAGATACCCTCGTTATTTCCCCAATCGAATCGTTATACCACTTTGGCGTTATTGCTAGCTATTGCCGATCAAGATGGTCCGTCACAGTACGCGTCTTACCAATGACAAACGGAGAAATCTAATGGGAATCCATGGAATACATATTCGCTTCGAATCCTTGCTCTATTTTTTTCACTTTGTATTCGTTGCTTCGCGGAAAATTACGAAACCAGTACGAGAAACTATACGTGAAGCAATCCTCTGAATTTTTAATGGCTCGAAACTAATCGAAAAGGCTCCAAATGTGGCTGCAATGATCGTTAAATAGTTTAGAATAGTTGAAGCGCGTCGTGTCACGGTGGCACGATTATCATTCGCGTTTCGCGATTAACATACAAGCTACGGTTAATTGGCGCGTAACTAGGATCCGACGCGGGTCACCGAAGGGTTTCTCCGGTAGTATTATCATCGCCCAATGCTCTCACGAATTCACTTCCTCGTCCCGAGAGGCTGATGACCGTTCGGCGAAATCTGAAATCTCTGCGAGACATTTGGAGCGGGTCGAACAGCTTCCGCCGCGCCATAGTTATCCTAATCTGGAGCTCGGTTCTTCTGTTACCACGAGCTCATCGTTAGCGAGGGCCGGACGATAGGAGTCGCTTAACAAGTGGTTTTTGGTCCCAGACACGAAAGTCCCGTGGCTCGAACTTTCACATCGACGCCAGGGATCGAGCAGCAGGTGCAGAGGTCGAACATCCTTGCACTTTTACAGGATTAATGCGCAAAAGTTGGCACGCGTACCACGACCGAGCACGTAAGCCCATGATGAATTATACATCTCGATAAGCTCGTGTCTGCTAATTTATTATCGTGTAATCGCCTCGTTCGCTTCCAGCCCACCGGCTTAGCGAGATCGTGGAAAAAAGAATCCGCGCGATTCTAGGCGCGAACCAGTCCGGATGTGGTAGACTCCGTAGAGACCCGGAGAAGACTGGACTCGTTAAAAATTCAGGATTTATTGGCCGACCAACCAACCTAGCGGAAACTCATACGTGCCGTACACAAAGTGCGTCCCTGCCTTCCTCTACGAGCGAAACAAGCCTCGAGATCATTCTCGCGAAGGTTAAACACCTGCGACAATGCTCTCGACAGTCAGGCTCAAAGTTCTATCTGACCTTTTAGCTTGATTCTTGCAACGGTAATCCGGCACCTTGTCGCCCGTGATATTCCGAGAGCAGCATTGTGCCACGCCATGTCTTACTGTCAGTGAGTCAATGTCGAGTAAATCTGATCCGAGTGATAGATTAACCCTTATAGCTTGTAATTTATTATTATATCATAAGAGGATGAAAGATTTCGAAATGAGTTTCTTCGGAAGAACCTTACGTCGAGCAATAGTGCATCCGTAGACAAATAAATCGAGGATATTCGAAGCGTCGAGTTAATGGTAAGGAGCGAAAAGATTATTACAGCCATCCCTCGTCTTTCGATTCTAATCTAGTGTCATCCGTCGAGGGGGTCTTAACCTGACCGCGAAGAGGATCGCGCGAGAACGCGACGCTATCGGGGCTTAATGAACCGTGACGCTACAAGGCGTCGCTCTTTATATAAACTCTACTTAATAGACATCGATAAGGGTAATCGGGTCGTCAGCTGCGGCTCTCGTGGGCTCTCGGGTAGAAGACTACGGGAAGATCGCGAGTTAAGGACACGATTGCGAAGGGCTGGCACGGTAAGAAAAGGTAGAAAGAAAGAAGGAAACACAAGGTGAGAGAAAAGCAGCGAAAGAGAGAAGGGATTTGCTGTCGGTTGCTGGAGGCTCATCCGCGAGCGATTACAGGTGAAGGTGTACATCGAGAGACGCATCGTGCATGTGCATCTAGCCTCTCGAGGTGCACGGCCAAGCGAACCGGCACCTCGGCTCGTCTATCAGCGCTCGGATAGATTTATCGAGTATCGGCACCTTCGCGTCCCGACTGGCTTCGACAATTTATACACCTTCGCTTCGTTCGAGCAGAACTAGCGACAGGCCACAGCCGAGCTGAGCCGAGCCGAGCCGCGATGGACATTACTGTCTTTCTCCGGATGATGAGCTTCGGAGAGAGAGAGAGAGACTTCCCTCGCTAATGATCATTTTCACCTGACAACCGCTCGATCTACGACAGATTGGCCGATAATGAAATAAAGACTGTAAGCCTTCCCATGTGAGGCTAGGAGATAGCGTGTTGGCTAACGGTGATCGAGAGACGGACAGTTAAAATGTCTTGAGTGACTTGAAAAAATGATACGGTGCATTCGAAAGTATTTCTTGCGTGGGCTGCAATTTAAACTTCGCAATTTCAAATTGATCTTTCGGACAAATGTATCTGACATGTAATGTCGGTAGGATAATTTGGTAAAGCCATGAAACCGCATATTAATTTATCACTGTGAAAATATCACGGAGTGTAAGTAGATTCCTCGAAGTGATCAGTAAAATGGTCTGCAATCTTTTTGAGTAGCAACCACGTCCAGGTGCAGGATGCCGCGAGGATGATTCGCGGAAGGTCGAAATTTGTGATTTAATTTCGTGGTGCGTGAGCGCACCAGGCGAGGATGTTTCTCGAAAGTCGCGCTCTTGGAACTACCGAGGAGTGCATGATAATCACATGGGTGGAGGCTCCACGAATCGGTGGTCCGAATAAGACGTTAGCCGGAGTTTCGAGCGGTCGATCGTACGCGCATAATTCATTTGCAGCCCGGAAGGTATCAGGACAGAAGGCCCAAGCCGTAAACTATGCCACGATATCAGCAACTCGGATCCGTTACCCGAAACTTTTCGGTCCTATATAATTACAGAGGACCTCCTATCTCGTTTTTCGCCCCTTCCTATCTTTCCGCTCTTCTCCATCTCCTCCCTTACCTTCTTCGAGGGTTCGCCTCAGCTTTTCTGAACCTGGCGTTCAGCCGTGTCCGTCGCTCACCGGCCTCGTTTGCCGACCCGATCAACGTAGGTGGAACAGTCTCGATTCTGCCCAGAAGCGAATCGAGACAATCCTCCAGCCGAATCCTCGACTCTTCCAAAAGATCGGGAGAGTCGGCTTACCGCCAAGCAAAAATTACAAAAATTGCTCCTTTTAATTTTTATGCTCACGGCAGCCGCCTTATCACCTTTTTATGGGGATTTTATGATTCTCCGGGGAATTTATGTCCGCGTAAAGTGCGGCTTAGGGCATTATTGCAGAAATATGAAGGACTGGCCAATAGCATGAAAGGGGAAGGGGAAGGGTTAAGTACAGGGCCGATTACCTGCGAAACTTTGCGAAGCGTCTTAATCGAAACGCCGTCAAACTTTCGTATTTTACGAGAAGCACTTTCTCACTTCCGTCCCGATAGCTGGAGGGCTGCAGATGAATTATGTACTCTCGATCGCTCCTTTCCCGGCCGCTAACGTCTTATTCAAACCCGAGATAACCGTATTTTCCTTCTGGCCACGAAACCTGTTGTTTGCGCGAATGATAGATTCCCGAATCGCGAGTACAGAGCTCAAGAATCCAATTCGAATCATAATCTGACGTAGAAACAAAATCGACCTAAAATCCTCTCCTTCTTTCGCGAAACATCTTCATTCGTAGCTTGAAATGCCTAATTCATTCGTCGCTCTTGCAAAATCCGAAGAATTTTTCTCCCAAATGTGTTTCGCGAAATGAAGACACCGGGAAAGAGACAAATCGCAAATTAGAAAGGAATTTGAGCGAGCGTGCTCTTAAATTGTATTTAATGCACCCTGACATTACCGCCACGTGCCTGGCGCGGGTTTCGAAGTACGTGCTCGCTGCTCACGAATTGACATATGCTACTCCGTTTCCGCCTCGCTTTCACCGTGCTCGCGCAATTAGGGCTTTGTCAATTAGCCTGCACGAGGCGGCGCTCAATTATGACAAAGACGCATTAACGTGCCGGCCGACAAAGAGCTAATCGCTCTTACCCTCTCCCACCTCTCGATTGCACCATCGCACCGTGATACACGCTCATTCTTCCTGCGTGTCAATCCGCTTTACGAGTCTAACTTTAACGAACGCTACTCTTCCCTCGAGGATTTACTATTCCAACGGCCAGGATCCTAATCGGCGTGGATCATCTACAGTGCGCGCGCGAGCACGGGCAAAAGCCACGCCACCCAAGGCAATCTTGATTAATCCTTCTCGTCGTTCTCTACCACCACTGCATCAGTCGAGGAAAAATCCTAATCTACGATTAATTGGTACACGACGGCGGGTCAACCGCTAATCCTCATTTTCTCGATAAAACCGGAAACTTAATTGAAAACGCGCGTCTAACGAGTTCCGCGATGCGGGTGGCATGTCCACCCACCTCGCGTATCCGCGTGTCTCAACGTGTCTTGGCGTGTCCCAGCGTGTTTCGCTGCGATAGTCTCTCGGCTCTCGGGTCTCTGCGCATATTTCTCCCTATTCGCCCTTCAGGACCGCGTGTACACTATACACTGGCGATTGGCGATAATCGATGGCACTTCGTGGTCACTGGCTGTTACGATGATTCATTGCGACACCCCGTGTAATCGGCTTCAAATTACCAGAAGCCCATCGCTTCAGGAGCGAGGATTTCTACTAACCGAATCAAGATTCATCTATGTCCGAATTTTACCTCCTTACCACTTTGCCTGCATAATTGAATTTTTTTCCTATCTCCGATTGATCTATACGAACACACAAGTCCACTATATCATTTTAATTTCTTTCATTTCGAGGCATTGCGATTTTATCATTCACATAAATCTTTATTATTTCTGACAATATGATTTTTAGTATTGGCATTAAAAGAGTCGTTATCGGGCTTCCGGTAGGCAGCTTGCGGATATCGCGAGAAATGCATTCGCGACCCAAACTGAAAGCAGTGGTCAAAGCCCACTGTTCCATCTGGCCATTGGCCTTAGCCTATTAGTCATGGCTTTTATTCACTTGCAGCGGTAGCGAGCATCGTAACCTTCCGATTCCCACTTATCTCTGTCTCCCTCCGCTCTCCCCTCTAAACACGACACGCATAGCCCAAGCAACCCTTCGCTCCCTTCTACCACCTGCCCATTAATGTCAGTCTATTATCCCTCAATTTGGCGGATTCGAAAAATTCACGGTTGCGACCATAAATCGGCGGATTAACCCTACCGTTTAACATTATCAATTACCTTTGGAAAGTGTTCGTAAGCGAATACTGGGGAAACCGATGCCAGGAGGCCTCGGCATCCTTCAGGATGTGAGAGGGGGAAACGGAAGGAGGGAGAGGCAGACAAACGAGAAGGTGAAACCACATTATTACCCGTAATGTTCTTGGAGTTAACTTCGCACTCGCGTGGGCGAAACCCGGACGAGCTGCGACGAAGTGACAGTAACAAAGTTATCGAAGAGAAGATGAGATTTACACAAATGTACAGGTGAATTGGAAAGGATTTGAGTCTGAAGAATTAGAGAGAAAAAATTGGTTGTATAGGGGGAATAAGTGGTTCATAGTCAGACAGGAATCATCAGTCGTTTCGCGTTCGGCAAACTCTGAGTCTATTAAAGGACCAAGATCACAGGGCCGGTTTAGAGTCAAGGGCAGAGTTAATGGCCCTAACGAGACATTTGGAAAAAAAGTTGTCCAAAGGAGCGGCTAATTAAGAGAAACCGTCCGATGCCACTGCACGGAAATTGCAGCTAATAACAGCACGCTCACCACAGTGTATCCGACCACTTGAATTCATAATGATTCCTCAATGGAACTGTGCTCGAGAATCTCCACAAGATTTCCGGGCTGATAGTCAGAAATAAACGATCTTAGATACGCATCTGCTGTGTACATACATATCTGTAACATACTGAAATTTTCCCGCAGCATATTCTCCACCCGAGAGTATCCGAGGTATCGTCGGATACCATGCGCACCACTACGATTAGTGTTGCCCGTGACACATCAATTCCAGGTTGCGCCAATCCGACTTATCTTATCACCGGGGTAATTTGCATCGCGATACAAACCGGTCAGAAATCGAGCATCGTTTACGTCCGCGACAAGCAACCCGTGCATTTGCATTTGTCACTGATAAGCCGGGACTCCACTGAGCGGTGGAGTAAAGCGTCTACCGTGAACCTGCGAAAATGGGATACTGTCGCGTTGCGAAGTCAATTAAAAATCAATTTCCGGCACGATCATTCAAACTAACAAAACTCAGCAGTTGTGGTATCGTCTTCGTTACCTGGAAATATACGTATCCTCGGCATCCTTTCATCTATCTCCCCCTCTCTCTCTCTCTTCGTCTCTTTCTCCGAGGATACATTGCTCGTGTGGTTTCCATAAATCTCAAGCTTCTTGATTCACGAAAGGAGCCAGCGGTACTCACGTGTGAGTATTGCGTTACGCAGTCGTGGTATCCTCGTTCGAGGATATTCCAAGATCCTCGAGAAATCGATTATGCACCTCTTAATCCCGTTACGTCACGCTCTTTCTGATTCCGATAGAGGAAGAAGACGCGGAGCGGGAGGCATAGCTCGCATAATAATAGACATAGTGCAACGGTACAGGTATTCCAGCACGATCACGTTCGGCACTCAAAACCGAGTTTGCATTAGGTTTCGTATCACGTTAGGTTTAAAGGCTGCACCGCGAGGACAACAGAGAGCGCAGAGTTACGAGCTCCTGCCACGCGTCGAGAGATTTGCTGCGCTTGCCTGGGGACTTTGGCATTTATGGCTCATTTAATTTAGGCACTCTACCGCGCTGGCGAGACGGAGATGCCCTCGAAACAATACTTATCGGCCGCCTTCTGCATGCGCTCTCGCCTCTCACCCATCATGGGAGAGATGCTCCCATCTCTGCTAAAATACTACTCGACTTTCTCATGAATCTTGTGGAATATCATGTACGCGCACGAGAGAGAAAGAGATGAAGAGAACCAGAGTTGCGAAGCAAACGTAAAAGAATAAAAGTTGTGGGCCAAATCATGTTTTTACGTTGTTGAGAATTTTAATTCTGCTGCGAAGAATATTTACGTACCAGTGGAATGAAATGGCAACAAAATACATAGCACGATCTACTCTTGCTTCTCGTTTCTCCTTATCTAATGGTAGATAAGCAACGCATTACACCGGTTGCCGCAAAGCGCACAAAAGCTTTTAATTGAGGCGCGTGCAGGGTTGTAGGCAGCTCGGCACTCGGAACGCGAATTTATCGAATTCCTCGGACAAGTTTTCACGCGGCGATAGTAAGGGAAGACTTTGAAAACAGCGAGACTTTGTCTACCACCACGTGGCACTCCGAGTTGTAGAAGATCGCGAGATGTAGACGTTCGCACGCGGCAGGAATTTAAGTGCGAAAGAGGATTCCCTCACGCGTAATATTAATTCTAATGCAGCTGCGCGCTACAAGTCTCATCGCGGCTAATTTACAAATAATGAGGAGTGTTTCGAGAATGTTTACACCTCAGAGAAGAAGGAAACGAAAGGTTCGCACTTATTCTCGATGTTGAGCAAAATACATTTTGATTACGAGATTATATGGGTGATGCAAAATGTATTTAAAAAAAAAAAGATTCATTGCAATCTAAATTGTTCGATTAAATCTTAATCATCTGTCATTAAAATAAAATACTGATTTCTCCGATTCGGTGATCGTTTTTCGATAACCTACTTTTTCAAACGCGAAACGAAGAATTTAAGAGAACAGCATCGATATTCGGTATCCCGGATTGAAATTCTATTAAACGAATTATAATTACGAGATTGGAAAAGAAATATAATAATTACAGTTTCACGCGAATTACGAAGGAATCGGGCGATCAGATTGAATAATCGAAAGAAAGACGAAGGTAGCGTGTTTGGTCAAAAGTTAATCGATGATTCGAACGATCCACGCCGTTGAACTTTCCGCATGGATCGAACTTCGATCGTGAATCTATTGACCGTTGGCGCGTATTAATTAGTAACAGTAATGTCACGGCCGTTTAACATGCTTGTCTCGCAGCTCGAGGCAGGGCAATAAAGTGCAGCCGTGGCGATACATACATGGTGCGCGGTTGGGTCATAGGTCACCGAAAACCTCCCATACGATGGAGTAAATTACCACAATTCATCGAATACCTTAGCACCGTATTGACCAGGGATTTTTCCAAGATTTTAATACCATCGACTACCACTCAGCCTGGAAAACTCGCCTATTCTTGTACCGAGAAGACGATTTTTGCTTGGAGATCGTCGACTTTACCGTGCGAAGCAGGTGATAATGTTCGAGGCAAGAGAACCGAGTCGATACGCACGGCCTGGGCTGCACGCGAGGAGTGAAAACGCGCGTTAATCACCCACAGCATTATTCCCTCGCGCGGAGCTCGAAACAGCTCTGTGTTCGCCAGCCGCGGTTTTATTTTTCCCCATAAATAATAGCAGTTAACTGCGATAGCGGATAGCGCGAGCGAAATAGTACGTGTTTGCATAAAATACAGCAATTAGAGAGCTGGCAGTCGCGACTGCTTACAAGCAGCATCCTCCCCCACCTTCTTCTCCGTCTCTTCTTCCTTCTCCGTGAGCGCTAAAATCTATCCGTCAGTGGAAGTATAAACCCCTCGGCAGGAAATTATATGACCCCTAATTAACGCTCGACGATTCTGCTCTTTTTCCAGTGTCACCGCCGGTGCCGGCTGCTGCTTTGGGCGAGACGCCGTGGGAGAGAGATCCGGAGCGCGATAGAGACCGCGAGAGGAATCGAGAGCGAGATCGCGATCGCGATCGCGATCGAGACCGGGAACGGGATAGGGTGCGCGAGAGGAGCACCGAGAACGAGCATAGGGAGCGTCAGCATGAAAGAGAGCCAGGCATCAGGGAACGGGAACCTCGGGATCGCGACCGCGATCGAGAGAGGCAAAGAGATCGCGAACGGGATCGAGAACGCGATGTCTCCGTGTGCGTCATGGAACCACCTGATCCCGTATTCGTTTCCTCCTCCGCGGCCTTACTTGCACTCCAGAGGATAAAAGAAGCGTCCCTGTAAGTACTCTTTGACTATCCATCATTTTAAGTCACATTTCTTCAAAGTTCTTTTAGAATTAAATCTATACAAATTACCATATCTTGCAAAAGTCGTTTTTTCGAGGTTTAATTATTTGCAAATCTGTTAATGGAACTGTTAATTGGAATTACTGTTAGTAGTTTTAGCGCGTATGATTGTATGTACTTTAATGAGAAATTCTGTATTTTAATTGAGTTTGAAAGCTCGCAATATCGAGCAGCGATGATGCAGAAAATTACTGGGACCCGTGCCAACCAGTCAGTACGCGCTAAGGCTGACTTTATTATCAGTCTTTTATCGGTCGAGAACAGCAGGGTATCCCGATTATTCACTCTCGCTGTACTCACTCTACAATACCATCATATTTTATTGAATGTCTATAAGTACGCCCTAGGTTAATAGGAGCAGATCGTGCACGCTCGCTGTAAATCTTCTTCAATTTGCTCTAGCACCCTTCCGATTGTCTCGTCAGTATCCGGACGATGCCTTTCAGATATATTCACACAGTGAACTGTACATAAGGTGTCTCGTCGCTTAAAATCTAAAGTTAAAATTCAAATCGAAGAGTAAACATTTTCCTAGAGGTTTTTGTGTCATCTTCAGATAAAACTTCCAGTCTAAGGAGTTAATTTCAGTGGTAGTTATGTTTAGGTTCTCAAGGAAAAGGTTGTTCAAAGTAGCTTTAGCTCTTGAATACCTTCCATAGAGTATTATTGCAGTCACAGTGTGCGCTTTACCGTTAGGTCGCGATATGATTCATGAGTGGTGAGCTTCCGATTTGTATGCGAGCCTTCTCTGGTGAAACCGCCACCTTTGACACAGATCGAAGGCTGTCCCGGCGTGTCGCAGGGTCGTTAACCGATAGTTATTCTTCTGGTTTGGCATAAATCTTCTCCCGCTCGCCATTCGTTTCCATCTGGATCTATGTAAGTACACGTACACGTTCGCGACTTCCATGAGGTGTACGAGGTATAATGCAAGCACGCACATGCATACACGTGCATAACGTGCATACACGTCGACTGGTACCCGCATGTCACCGCCCCCCGTCGAGGAATTGCGGCAAGCTTGTGGCAATACCTTACGACAAATATACTTCCCAGTTCCTTTTCACTCTTCCCATTCACTCCGGCCACTCGATCGGCCACTCGATCTGCCACTCGAGAGTGATGCGTTCGGTAACTTTCTTTTTCAATGCCACCACGAATCGAGTGCTGACCTCGGAGAAGAATACTTCGGTTCTGCGAAATCGAGCGCGTTAGGTAACTCTGATGAATCGATCTTGAACTCCCACTACTAATTATTCACTTCGTTAGCGAAGTTGGGAACAAAGTTTCAAGTGGATTTGACTCAATTTTCAGACTATTCTATACCGTAGAATTTAATTATAAATTAATAGTAGTATTAATATTTAAGGTGAACCGCGTGTTCGGTGTCGAGAGATATTCAATATTAAACGCGAGTAGTAGTTTTTAGCCGATATTATACCAAGTGGTTTCCTTTATTCCGCTTAGCGGTGCTCTTCTGTGAGAAACCGTCTTGTACACCGTCAATTAGCCTGAATACTTGTCGACCGAAGCATTACCTAGTGCCTGAGAATTCTGTTCAGCAGAAGTTTGACTTGTGCGAGAAGCTCGTAAAATCGAGGAAAGTGTTGGTAGCCTTCCTAAAACAGTTTAGCGGAAGTACTAATGGGTGCTTGTTTTAAAACGCTAACTACACGGCGGCGGCAGCTTCCGATGAATTATGAATTACTTGTACAGTTGTTCGGGCCACTCCTAGCGAGCGTTTCGCATCGAACGAAAAAGAAATTCCGCGATTTTATTGGCTCCAGTTTAGAAGGCCCCGATATTATGGGCATATTCATCAGGCAAAATTGCTACTTTTGCTAGCGGATTTCGAAAGCTGAAAGGCCTCGATTTCTTTTCGATAACCAGTCATTAAGTGCTTGGCCCCTCGTGAATTCGTCATGGTAAATCATCCTTGGCTCTTGACCGTCTCGCGAATACATGCCGGACTCTGACAGTTCTGTTAATCCTATGCCCATAGAGTCTCGTCTTTCATCCTGTTGAAAGTACATACTTCCACGAAATGATGCTCCACGCCAAAGTGGCTTCTACATTTTTCAAACGTTCGACAGAATACCGTCTTGTCCCTGTGGGGAATGCCGATATCGTGTTCGCGTCGAGTCGCTTATTCTTCACTGAATAATGAATTATTGATACGCGAGAGTTCTATATAAAACCAGGAGGAAAGCCGGCAACGACTCGCCTCCTTCTGTTACACGAGCGCAGACATAAAAGTTGACACGCCATTTACCACTCCTCTCCGCAAATGGAGAAACCCTCGATGAAGATGCTTCGTCCATACTGGGCTAGGAGTAAACTCGTGACTCGCACTCAATCATCAAATTTCTTATCATTTTCTTACCGACCATAATCAATGTCAGCGTGGAAACAGCGTAGTTACAAGGCTGGGCAAAAAGCTAGACATTGCCGCGCTACCAATCGTAACTACATTCTCGGTATCGTTCTCCTGGAACCAACAGGTTCCCGTCGTCCGATAATCTCTACTGGTCTAATCTTTCTCTAGGTTCACAATTTTACTCGAGAGGTGTACTCCGTTACTCATGGTTTGCTGTTTTTCAATTTTTCAGGGTGTTCCATAAGCGTCCAGCGCTAGCAACGGGAATCGGACTTGGCGGCAGAGGAAATGCCGGAGTCGGGGGTAACGGGGCTAGTTTGGGGGTTGACAGTGAATGTGGTGACGCTTTGAAGAGGCGCAAGGTACACCGGTGCGATGTCGCTGGATGTGACAAGGTCTACACGAAAAGCTCGCACCTAAAGGCTCACAAAAGGACCCACACCGGTAAGTTCTCCATTGAGTATAAATCAACTGCTATCCGCCCCTGAACACTCAGTTTTCTGCTCTAATTGCTACTCTCTGATAATTATCGTTGGAAAATGCTAATTCCCTCGGCGGTTCGCCAAAGCCTACACGCATGTATGTATCGTAGCTACACGTATGCAGAGAGACAGATTGAAAAGCTTTCCCACATTAAACTATCGCGGAGATTGTCGATGATAAACAAATTACTACGGATTTAAAATGATAATCGTAGAGAGCGTCTGCGATGTATCATCGTCAGTTAAAGACCTGTCGTGTAGATAGGTCAAGTGCTTCTCCGCACGAGTCATTAGTCATAAAAGCAGTGGTCTTCAATTACGCCGGTCAATTTTAATTAACGTGAATCTAAATCAAGCGCTTCCTCGAGGCGCGGCCCAATGTTCACCGATAAGATTGCATCCAAGGCTCTTTGAGCATTGCGTCTATCGGCTTTTCAGAGTTTTATCAGCTGTTACGCGCTTCCTTTCACGGTGAAATATCGGCGACGACGGATTCACGGTGGGATTTTTCTCGCACGACGCGCCGCGGTATTGCATCTTTTGGCCGAAGGTTAAAGGTCCCCGAGATTCACACGGTGTTAGAGGTCCGCGGAAATTCGATAGTACTCCAAAGTGACGTCGAGCTCCATCCATCGAGGATGTATTTTTCCACAGTGGCTTCCCGTTTCGTAGGTGCATTCGCACGGGGCCATTTATTATCGGCTCGCGAGAACCTCCAAGGGGTCATACTGTTTGTAGTCGTTCGTAGTCGTTTGGTCCGTAGACGAGCGCGAGCCGCGCCGCGCCGCGTGTGTGTGGCTGCTTGTGTGTGGATAGGTGTACAGAACGTCGAAAGAACCGTGGCTCGAAGAATTTCCGGTGGATAGGCACCTTCGTGAAGCCGTGAAGGCATTGCCGGCAATGCCAGCGCGGCGTCTAGAGAAGAGAGAAGCCGTGGTAGTAGTGACGGTGGCGGTACTAGTGGCGGCGGGGAGAGGGCGTGGTCGTGAGAACCAGGATCTTTTGTCTGGTCCATGCTTCATCCAAGACTGTGAGACTGTGGTGCTCAACCTAGGTCGGAATCATCCTCACCGGCTATGCAATTCTCCTAGCAATTCGATATGAACGTGGTCTCGGCAAAATTACGTGTAGCCATATAATCCGATACTTGATGTCTACTGCATTTCCACGCGTCACAATGATGTAAAATTAAAACGGAAAAAACTCCTCTTGACACTTTTATCAACTCCCGTTGATTCGTGGAAAAGTGGATAAAGCCTGACTATATGTACAAACGCTTTGTATCTACAGTTAGAACTGTAACAAATTGCAAAAGATTCAAGTACTCTCCGAGCATACTTTAACACCTAGCACGCGTTACCGGACATGTAGAACCGTTCATTGGCAATTGGCGAGTCTGTTCTGCAGTGTACTTAGGAAGCGTTCCTCCGGCTGGCGCTGAATTCTCGTGGAAGTCAGTAGCGTCATAGGTAACTCGCTTGTCCAGGATAATCTAATTCCCCGCGGCAAAGAGGAGTCGACGCGTCACGTCGAAACGAAACGCAACCGAGAGAAGATCGGAACACGCTTCGCGCATTAGGATACCATTATCGCGAACGGCTTTACGAAATCGCGCTGCCGTGATCAAACGTGATCTACCGTGATCTAGCCGCGATCCGGCCTGATCTGCTAATAGAAAAGGCCAAAGCTAGATACCAGAGGGCAAAGTCGGTGTCCCAGCGTGGGCTGCCCCAAGAATAATAATTGTTTCAACGAGTACGCGAGTATCCTCGCTCGTGGCTGCGGATCGCTGCTCGCAATCCATCATTCTAACACCGCACCGTACCCGCGCGCCGTGCCACGCTGCGCTGCGACTATGCCAGCGGTATTCTACCATCGTTGAGGTATCCTTTCTTACCAAGCTAGGATATACCGCTACCCCCAATGTGGGAAATGCCAATTCATTGATTACCGTAATTTCTCCCGTTGCACGCCACAAATCGCCCACAAATCCTACCTCCAAGCCTGTCACTCGTTTTATGCCGCATTGTCTTCGAAGAGCCTACGCGAAATCTGTACCCGAGATCTCTCCTGAGAATCTACAATGTCCAGAGGTCGATATCGATCTTCGAGTTATCGGCGACATCCTTGATACGCACGGCAGCAAGTCGCTTAACGAGGAGAATTTCTCAGGTGCTTTGGCGATATTTAACGGGTTATCGAACTACTGGAATTGACGGAATCGACGGTGCACCGCAAAATCAATTGTAGCCCGTGTTTCTGCGTTATCGGTTTTCCTAACGAATAGAACCAAGTGCACCGGATAATCGAATCCATTCTCCTAACCATGATGGATGATTCTCACGGCTTCACCCTAGAATTTGCATCGAGCTTATATTCCACGGCACCCGGGCCGACCTGGTAATGGAGTAATGTCGGTCTACCGCCACTTTCAATACCATGAATCTTCCCCGTACAGGCCACGGAAATCGCAAGCTACATTGTACAAAGGGTTACTAGGGTAATACTGTTAGGATGTGAAAAATCCCTATAACGCTCAAGACTCTTAATACGAAATTTATCCAGATGCTCTTAACATCAATCTGCATTAATCAATCCCTAATCCTCGGTTATTATCGAAAAGAAACAAGAGTGGTGGTCGATCGAAATATTCGTTCGAAGAATCTTGGTAACTGGAATCACGTATTATGTGGTTAGAGTTGCGAATCGAGCATGGAGATAGGTTCGGTCGAACATCGAAGCCGACTTAATACGACATGAGAACCACTTTGGATAACTACCAGAATATAGGCTCGATAGCAGAAGGCTAGCGTGACCCTTGATGGACAGGAGGAGGTTTGGTGAGATCTCGTGTATTAATTAAGGCGAATTAGCCTTGGCATAAACTAGACAACGGCCGCCGATCGGTTCCGTGTATGGCAGGATGTACGAGGAGCCGAGGATCTCGTCGTTCCGAGCGCACATACGAGCTGAGATTACTTCGAAGGATACTTACTAACTGAGCCGTCCGACTGTTATTAACAACTCTAACATTCCCATCAGGAGAACCGTATTCCCTGTTAACTCTTTCTCGATCAAATGATACGCTGGAAAATTGATTACTCAAGCTACGGCAAATTAATACAGTTTACCCTTCGGAAAGCCTATCGTTAATCACTTTTGAACAGAATCTCGCTTCCTCTATCGTTTCTGACTTATCTTCAAAAAATAACACGAGAAGCTAATATAGATCTTGTGTGGAAAATATTCGGAAATCTCACAAATTATTAATATTATTATTATTATTATTATTATTATTACTGTTATTGGTAATTCTAACGTTTTCTAATCGGTGATTCAGTACTTTGACCACTACTCGCTTATCGCTGTAATTAATTTTCGCGGCGCTTCGATGGGATACTGTTAACGGTAACAAGTGTAGGTAGCGGGTGATGCATTAGACCGATAGCACCTGGAGTCAGTGGTGCGTAGCTCTCTACAGCAAACATCCCAGAAGCTCCTCTGCCTTTCCTCCTCTCCTCATCTGGAGAGGGAGTCCACCTCGGGAGTCGCGGGTTCGCTCCTCATTACCAGCACGCATCGTGTCACTTAACCACGAGTCTTGGCAGCTTTCTCACGCGGCGCGATGTGATAATTACGTATCGCGTGGCAGAACTGTCGTGGAAAGACACGAAACATATTATTACGACGAGGCAGGGCTCCACCAGTCGCCCGAAGATATCTTCGCGTCTACCGCTTACAATTAGTGTCTAGAGAGGAAGATTCGCGTACGATAACGATAGACTCTTAACTGACACCTTGTCCACCGTGTCTGTTTCAATGTACGTCGAAATGAGGGATTTTCGTATGAACCTAATTTTGGTAGTCTAATTAACTATGGTTCTGCATCTCGCTTTGTAGAATAAATTAAGCATTGAGCCGCAATGTATTATGCAATTATTATCCTCATAGTGAAGTCTTATTAAATGAACGGCATGATTAAACGATTCTAAGTACTTGTCTGCGGGGAGATTCGCTTATGGAGCATTTCACTGTCTGCGCTATTATGTAACGGTGCTGATAGAGCACGCAATCGATAATTATTTTTTAAATTGCACTATTGGACGAGTGAGAGATCATCTGTGGTATTGCTTTGATAAGCGGCAATTGGAGCTGCATCAGTACCGGATTACAAATGACTGGCTAATTTCGCGGTTACGCTTAATTAACGAGCCGAATGGCGTAACGTGGCTTTAATCCTTGGGGTAATGAAAGCGGCGCTTCTATGCAAAAGTGCAATCAAAATGCATTAATAACTTGGTGTACCACCGGTTGCGCGCTGTGCTGCACCGCACCGACTGATATTAGCCGCACATATGGTCGAACCGGAGCCACGTATTCGCTCCTGCCGCTCGTAAATGGACTAATTACTCGGGGTTTACGCAACTCCCAACCGCGTGGATGCCTTCTCCACCATTAGTTCTTCCTATACGCGCCGGATTACGTAATTACGTGTAGCCGGTGGGCGTCTGAGATAACTCTAGCCAACTTGGATCCAGCCAGTAGTCTATTGCCACATTACGTTTTAAGCTTTATCAGTACCATCGCCCGAGTCAGGCTTTCTTCAGACTTGGAACAACTTTAACCTTCTGTAATGCCACTCGATTCTGAGCACACACACACACGCACACACCCGTCGATCCTCATTTTTGCCTCTTATTCTATGTACTTCGTAAGTGGAATCGAAGGAGACGAATAGGAAAGAAGGATAAGTAAAAACTGTGAAATTTGTCTGTTTCAGGCGAGAAGCCATACCAATGCACGTGGGAGGGCTGCACGTGGAAATTCGCGCGCTCGGACGAGCTCACGCGGCACTATCGCAAGCACACGGGTCAAAAGCCGTTCAAGTGCCATCTCTGCCAGCGATCATTTTCGCGGAGCGATCACCTGTCGCTTCACATGAAGAGGCACTGATGAAGAGAAACGCCTAGACGATCGAGCACGTCCGAAGAGAGGAACGCGCCAAGTAGAATGAGACTCAGACACGAGACGACGACTCATCACCGGAGAAAAAAAATACGGTATATCGGATTGTTCGGTGAGAAAAAGAGCGTTTCCTTGGATATTGGGACCGCGAGTGATGATCCTAGGCGAGAGAAGCAACGGCAATCTTTTTCTTTTTACATTCGGGACCTGAAGAGCCTCAGTCCGAAGCGCACCACCAACTTCTCGTCGAAGTACCGGTGGTCGAAGAGGGCATGGCGGAAACTAGGAGAAAAATGACGAAGCAAATAAATCATTTATTATCTAGGTTATAGATGAGGCCGATTGGAAGAGTGGCACGCGTTTTCTCGCGGTGAATCTGCCGGTTCGAGCGGTCGTTCGCGTATTTATATCGGAGAAAAATATGAATCTCGAAGGTGTATCTTTGTCCATCCCAGGATGATGGTACAACTAGATGGAAAATTTTATTTATTCTTCTTTTCGGGATTTTTTAATCCTCAAGTGGCATTGTCTCGAAAGGCAATGCGATTGTTATATCCTCGGTTTAGGAAACCGTGCGTCAAGTTTAATTTGGAAATTTCGGGAAACGGGACTCGCGACCAAGTTGCGTTATATTGTCTCGCGCCAGTTGAGTGTTAAAGGTGAAAGTTTAGTAGAGGTTGTTCTCTCGGGAGACTCGATGACGACGAACGATACCAGAGGACGATCGCTCCGGTTTTCGGTGCAGATTCTAGAAAGAGGACGCAGCACATCGCGTCACATCTCTGTTTTTATTTCTAGCCAATTTTTACTTGTTCGTATTTTCCAGTTTGTTTTTTTGTACACGTTTAAATAAGGCCAGCTCAACTAGTCTAGAGCAGCATATATCGTCTATCGTGAAGAATAGAGCCAGTAATGATTATTACGTTAGGGTAGCTAGACGATTATTAAGTAAAGAGAATATCGGACTCCGGGTGTCGGAGCTTGGGACTTAGCATGCTCAGTTAAATAACTACAATCGTGATCGTAAACATTTTTGTAAAGCATTACTATCGACTATTCGATTGTGCACAAAGAATTTCGCGTTAGGAACGGACAATCATTGATTCTTCATTAGCGAGGAAATCGCGAGAATCGGGCGGGCGTTCTGAAAGCCAGTATTACATGTGCATTAAGCAATATCACCCGATGGCATTAAAACACTTCTCGAGTGTTCTTTCGATCGTACTACTACTATTATTGCTACTATTATTGCTACTATTACTACTACTACTACTACTACTACTACTACTACTATTAGTACTAGTATTGCTACTACTACTACTATTATTCACCCTATTACAACTACTATTACTACTACTACTACTACCACCACTACTACTACCACTACTACTACTTAAATTGCACATTTTCGTTCGCGTATGGTGCCAAAGTAGAAAGTGCAATCGCGTGTCTTCGTTAAACGAAACGGGAATTACGACGCTCATAATTGAACACGAGGAATAATCGCTAGAGGCAATTATTTTTTGATAAGTTACACGTCATCTTGCTTGACCGAATACCGGAAATCTCCCGGTGCTCCCGTACTTGCTTCGTGCACATTTTATTTTGGCATCGTGAATCGATCGGTCGCTCAAGATCTGTACACACATCCGTAGCTTGGCGAACGATGCAAATCATTCGATAAATGAACAAATTGAACACACAGGTAATAAAAAAAAAGAAAAAGGAGGAATCGATTGACCAAGAATCTGTATCGAGTAAATAGGATGCATTCCACGGGGAAATATCCGAAGAAAATTCACACTGTGATTGACACTCTGTAAATAAACCTTTATCGTAGAAACCTTGAGAAAGGTCAAGATTTCGTAGGGCGCACGTCAGTAGCATTCTATGTTTCTTGAAACTGTGTTTTTTGCCACTGCATAAGTAATACAAGTAAAGAAAAAAAAGTAGCTGGAAACCATTCGGAAGTATAGTCGAAACGATGGAACAAGATGCCAGTATATGCTAGAGCCAGTGTATATCGTTAAAGAGAAACTTCTACATGTAAGATTAACGCGAAGGTTGATAAATTAACATTTGTTACGTGTTGTATTTTAATAGGGAATAGTGCCTTCTAATGTTTAAGGGAGAGAGAAAATGAGAAAGTGAGAAAGAGAGCTAGAGAGAGACAGAGAGAGAGAGAGAGAGAGAGAGAGAGAGAGAGAGAGAGAGAGAGAGAAAGAGAGAGCCGCTTAGGCCTTAAGTATACTGCTAGTGCCTTAAGTCACGCGAATCTTCGTGCTTGTACACCTTTCATAATCTGATTCTTCAAATCCTCGCCCGAAGGACCAGCGAATCCTTTACTTCTATTTCATCACCCTCTCTTCAACCGGGAATCACTTTCCTCTCTATCTGCGACGATCTCACGTCATCTTCGAAGAAATACATTCGGTCCTTGTATCGAATCAGCTTCGATTAGTCCAAGTTCTTTTACTTCTCGCAATACTTTTGGGACGCTTCGGTTCTTCACTTCCGATCCAATATCTTCGCTTTATCATTATACTCGCAGTGTTTCCGAGTTTTCGTGCAAGCAGTAATCATAGATACGTAAGTGAAACGGTACGGGACACGAATGGCAATTGAAGGAGTTTATTCGGAGGTACATAATAGAAAATAGAACATAGTAGAAGAATCGTTGACGCTGACCGAAACGAGTCGGTCTGGAGTTCGCGAAACGAACCGCGCCCACGAGATGCATAAATAATTTTCGTAGTGGCGTCAGTGCGAAATTCAATCCGAAAATGGACGAGGTGCCACCCAAGACGCCGTTTTACGATCTTGATGACTGATACCGTTGTACCTTCCTTGTAGGGAATTTCTTTAGAGGAGAGCAGCCGTCAGTAATCTGAGCGCAGCGCGGCCGATGAGAAATGTATACTGACGTCATGCCGACACCATCCTTGATCATTATCATTTTTTCCCGGAGCACGGCGCCGGGTCGTGCACTTTTCGATCGACCGCATCCCAAAGTCAGTCGGACTAACACCTAACACACCGCGATATTGTACATACGTACCACCGAAAATTCTTATCAGACTTCGGCGCGCTTCATCGCGTTTTTCTGTCGAGACCTCAAATCCGCGAAGGGTCACTGACGCCTTTTTAATCTTCATCGCGTTACATTCCAATTAGAGACTATGTAGTACTTACGCAGGAGCCATCGATTAAAGTTTAATCATTAAACTATCCATTAGCGAACGAATGCCGAAAAGAATACACCTAACGCCTCCCTTGCACTTTCCATGCTACTTAATGTTAACGAGGACGATTCTACATTCCCGACAGGCGTTGACGTTCCTAGACGTTCCTAGGTCACCGTAAGAACAGGATGTCCGAGTCGAATATGCGCGCGAGTGCGAGCGGGTAAATGGATCAGTGCTTATTTCTCATGTTAATGCAAGACCTATTGGATTTTCCGTAGAAGGCAAGCCATCAATGGAGAGGGAAGCGGGTAAGGAACTCCATCCTGAACGCGACCGATTTTCTATGAAGGCCCCACCTAGGAAAATTAGCATTTCAAGTGCCTTAACAGACGCTAACTGACAACTAACTAATCGAGCCTCCGCGCCCGATTCGAAATCACCTTTCACGATTCGGTGGACTCTCTCGAATATTTGGAATTTAGTTGGCACACTTCTAGAGCGACTCCGATCAAAACGCAGAAAAAGAGCAGTCGCTCGTTTGCGTATGTACTTCTGATGGACGAATCACTAACTGGTGTACTCTGGAAGGTTTCTCCATCAATCGATCACTCTTCATCCTCCAAAGTTGTTTTTCCTCCGAATTTTGTCAACTGTTTCGTTAGCTCTCGCTCGTTCGGGTTGGGTGCTTCAATCCTAGCAGACAGGCTTTTAATTTTTATCGCGAGAGAAGTCATTCGTTAGACTTTGTTTTTAAATATGAAACAGCAGATTTTTATGGAAAATCTATAAAGTAGCAAGTGTGCGAACAAGGGAAACATTTTAGAAGATACACATAAGATATATTTGTGCGTTGTGCAAGCTTCATAGACGCAAACATTAAGAATTCTATAGCAACGAGAGAATCTATCTTTGCATAGGCAGCCGCACTCCAGTTATTATCAGCGGTCTCGTCCGAATTCCATTAACGCGAAGGTGTAAACGACCATCGCATGGGTCAGTCAGGGTAAGCGCGCAATTTTAGCCGTAAGGAATTTCTTTCAGCCGCACGCATGCTTGTCGAAACGATTGCAAACGTGAAACCGTGTCTGTCTGCGATTCGCAATCACGCAAGATGCTCAATCTTATTTGGTGCTTTCGTATGTATCGAAACTTATAATCTATACGTACATGTGCGCGTGGACAATACGAAATCGATCATTCGACTACTATACTCACGATGCAGTGGCAGGAAAAATGCTCTTGATAGAAAGTTCACGAGTAAACGAGTCCTTTTGCCAGTCGACAATACTCGCAGTAGATTCCATCCCCCTCGAGCATAATTATAAATTCGATTCTCATAAATTCGCCTCTTTATCCTTCTTATTCGTAATTTTACCACGAGAGTCGAGTGCACTGGTGAGAGGACGATAAGATAAAGGAAAACAGAGAAAACACAGAGGAAGAAAAGAAAAAGCGCGCCAGTGTTCGTAGGCTCGGATGCGGATATCCACGTGGATTATTGTAAGATAGCGACTAGAGGAGCAATAACTACTGTACATAGTATATAAAGCCGACAGTCGAGTATCGTTTACAGGTAATCGACGATCTTAGAATAGCACGATCCTTTTGGAATAATATAATCAATGGGGGCCAGTAATTCTCTCTTGGATCTCGCACGGATTTATACACTGTGGAGCGCGTGGCCGGTCCTTTCCTCCGAATCCCACCAGCAGCTTGTACCAGCCGAAACAATACCACCACAACATCTAGCAATAACACCTCCAACAATACCAACAACCAACGCGCCAGAAATCCTCAGAGGTGATCTTCTTTAAGTCCTCGTGTATCGAGCAGCTTAAAAACATTGGCTGTAACGCATAAAAAGCTGAGACATATCCAAACCGAGGACTAAGGAAACCTCCGAAAGAAACTTGCGCTTCTTCGTTGCGCTCGACGTTGAGCGTTTAGAAGGAAAAGGATCAAGCGCCAAGCGTTCGAAAAAAAAAAACGGTGACGACAATTGTCGCGCACCGCTAACTATTACTTTCTAAGAATAGCTGTACATGATAGGAGACCGTAGACCGATAATAATATATTACGTCTCACTGTATAAACAAAGGCATTATCTTAACTTTATACCTTGAGTTGTTAGTTTATATCGCGTTGCTTGAGGTGATCGCTCGCTATCGCGCCGCGCACCTCGGCACCAGGGGGGCGACGAGGGGGAAATACGTTCGTTAGTGCATTGAGAGAGAGAGAAATAAAAAAAAAGAGACGAGGAATGACGACGATTAACAAGCTGATGAACACGAAGAAGATATATATAGAGAGAAAGAAAATATATAGATATATTGTAAATGTGGTTGTAACCTTATTACTGTTATCGATATCGCTGTCCTTGATTTGGATAATTTATTTATTGCGACGAGAGATGCCGGAGAGTGTATAATTATCGTATCCCGCGGAAGAGGAATCGCGCGCGCGCGCTAATAGCGAATTATTATATATTGCACACGAAATTCTATATTTATATACGTTATTACCGTGTAATGCGTCCGGTGGTGTATGTGTGTCTGTGCGTATGTGTGTTGTCTTTTCTACGAGGCGAAGGGAGAAAAAGAGAGAGAACGTATGTGAGTGTATGCGGAAATGTATGAAACGAGTGAGAATGAGAGCCTCCCCGAACGGACGAATATATGTACTCGGCTCGATGCGGCTCCTATCCTGAGCTGATTGTGAACATGTGTTTGATAATATGCATAACCAGCGATTCCTACCGTGGAAAAAGTAAGAGAAAATCTTGCATCGCACGATCTCGAGGATACACTCGGTTATGATCGATGTGATTTCTCGTTGATAAGCGCGTCGCGTTCCGTCGCGCCGTCATCGAGCCGAGCGACGCGCGATGTACATACACATACATGTGCGTACAGATACGGTATGTCGCGTTCGTCCTGTGTGGTACAACATCGCGCCTGTCGATGATCTTATTATCGAAATGAGGGTTACATATTTTAGATAATACTATTATCATTATCATTATTATGATTCTTATTATAATTGCTACTATTACTATTATTATTATTATTGTATTTGGCAGGGTTACGACATTAAAATTGAACAAAAAGAGAAAAATTATTTGTGTACCTTTTTCTCCCCAATTACTTACTGACTTTGTAGATCTGTGTAAAGAGTAATATTAGTTATTGGAAGAAATGCTCAATTATCACAATTGGAATTTAAATGGGCTTACTATAATTGTTGGGAGTAAGAATAATTTTCGCGAATCGATTGACGCAGCGGAAAGTGTGCTTAACCATTAACCGCTCGGGCGTAAAGTCAATTTTTCCGAGAGTTCATAAATAAAGGTAATGCCAGACAAGGCTCGCGGTTAACTTCTGACAAGTACCAGCTCACAATACGATCATTAGACCATTTTCCAGAGCGCGGCAGTTCGAGATGCAATATCTCTGCCGCGAGCGCGTATTTGTCCCGTCCGGCAACAAGATTTCTGGGCAGGCTGGTATTCCGTGCTAGGTTGTAGGTAGCCTCCGTAGTAGGTAAGTACAAATCCTACCGTCTACCGTCTACCGCCAAGAGAATTTGTAGTCCGAACGCCGGCCATAACCGAGGCCATAACTTAAGCGGAATACCACCGTTGATTCCAGTCTTGGAATTCTCCTGAATCGGTCCAATCGCCGATATCACCGACGACACGACGCGACATATCCCTTCGTGTTAACCTTTTGTAACAGTTAAGGCCGAGTCACTTATCAAAGACATCGTCACGATCGATTTTTTCGTCGAGTCAATTTTTCCTCAGACCGAAGTAAACTCACTCGGACTTTTCCAAGTCATGGTTTATTCTCTCCCTTCGACATTGATAGCTCGAAGCTCGATTATCTGCGGAACCTGATCAACTCGGCTGTAAAATGGCACGCGTACACTAACCAGTATTGTTTTACAAGCTCCACACCGAGCTACGTTAAAGCTGCTGCTGCAGCTAGTGCTCGCGAGGCTGGGAAAAAGAATAGAGAACAAAGCCGCTTATGGTAGCTCAAGGAAGAAACTGGTATTACTGTCGCGCGAATGGCACCGTGCCACGTGTCTCGCGAATTAACTGCTGTCGCCACCGTTGCAAAATGTACCACCTACGTTATGAAAGTGCGACTGTACTCCTAAAGGAGAGCATGGTGTATAACAAGATATTAGAATTTGTTAATGGAACAATATCGGCGATTCCGTTATCCCACTTAGCAAAATCGGTCGAAATGGATGAAAAGAGAGGTTTCCAGCTCGCGGGAATTCGAAAGTGAACTGAAGGATCGAGTAATCGAAAAAAGGGAAGGGAGGTATTGGAACAATAACGAGAATAGCACAGAAAATGTTCGCACGGCTGCACGGCGTGGAAGGTTTCGAAATCGGGATATCTGCATGTGCCGCTGGAAGCTGGGGATTGCGGAGAGGCAATCGCCGATTGCGGCACGCATCCCTGAATCGGCAGCGCTACTACTAGACGTTTTTACTGCTCGCCGTGGCGCGCCGGCTTCTAATGCGATCGAGTCCCCATAATTGAATTTACGAAGGAGCCTCGTACGCCCGATTCCTCCGGTTCTCCTGGACGTTCGTTCCCATCGCATCGCTCTCATCGCGAATCGCCAATCCGACCAATCGAACGATCTATTTAACACACTCGTCCCGCTTTCGTGCCTGAATACGTTATTGATACTAATCACCAGATAACTTTGAAATGACTACAAATTGACACCCGAGTCGATATACCGTGCGATAGCGACAGAAAAAGAGAGAGGAGTGACGAGAAACACCGTGGTTACTAAGAACTTATGGAATAGAAGCGATCTGCGCTAATAATAATTGAGATCAGAAATAGAAATTACGAGATATCGAAAGGCATTTCCAGCTCGAAGGAAGGAACGGCAAAGATAATCAAGTAACTGTCTTTCGAAATGATGAAAAGTACATTTAGGAGTATAAACACTGTAAAAAATTCAAGGATAAAAATTGCAGAATAGAATGACTGTACTTAAAGCCACTATAGGAAGACGTATTAATGATTAGTCAATGTATCTGTCAGCGGCGACAGCTTTGGCAGATTCGTACGGTTTCTTCTTCTCGACTACATGCGAATTACCAGGGTCAAAAGTTCGCGTAGACGCCAATAAAAATCTTATAAGTCATTTAGCCGGTTGAACTCGACGTTCAGCGTCGCTACCAAGGCGCCACCGTGTGCAAGCAGCAATCAGGGTGATTAAAACATATGCGTTTGGATACTACCGCGTACGTAAATGATAACGCGACTCATTTATCTTTGCGGGCTAGCATTTTTTCGCCAGTTTCCGCGACACGCCGTTGAAAAAGGTGGAGCGAGGGTGCAAATAAGGGTGTAGGGCACACACGAGGCCTCGGTGATTACCGTTACGCTGGCAATGAGATATACGTTCGCGGATAGTTGAGCGTAACGAATGGTTTGGAATGTCCACGGCTATTATTAATTGCGACGACTAGAGAGAGAGAGAGAGAGAGAGAGAGAGAGAAAGATGTATTTGTCATCATTAGCGGCCACGAGAATATTTGTACAGGAACCACAATGCGATAAGTCCGAAGCCATTAAAGGCGTGGAGGCCGTTTATCGGCTTAGCCTATCGACCGAGAAGGATAATTCGCCGGCAGAGTTGGATCTCTCGCCAAAGGCGAATTGAGTTGTCCGGGCCATCTCCCCTATTTTGACAGTCCGATCAATGAAAATCAGGGAAGAGAAAAAAAAAATGATTCACAGAGTTGATTTAGCGCTCCTACTGCCAAAGATTAATTGGCATTCGATTCTAATACTCATTCAAACTATGGATTTAACCCAGAGTTGAAGGAAGAAAAATAGGAGCAGGCAATTGGAGGCTTTGGATGGTTCTAGTATTATGATAGTTCGGTGATGCACAAACGAAATCAAACATCTTTTCTGGTGTTAGACGGGGCTATAAATCATGCTGGGTACGCACACTTGCCACGAGACTATTCGATTGCGCGCGTATAAGGGACTCGGTAGATACCTACTCGCAGAGTGCGAGACCACTGCCGTGGTAAAAGTGACGATATAATTTTAGCCGGGCATTAGAAAGTGAATTACGAAAACGACTGGCGCTCGTAAAAGGGACTATGTACCGCTCGCTCGGATCGGTACACTTCATTTTGCACGCTTTGGAGTTCGGTAATTGAGCCTCTCTGATGAACTTGCACTCGATAATTATTGCGTTCAACACTTTTCTTTAAAAAAAACCACCGCTGCTGCAGAAATACTCATATGTCTGATAGTACGAGAACGTTTTACAACTGCAGAAAGAGGCATCGATATAGCGTATCCTACTTTTGCGTAATGTATTACATTTGTTCGATTCAAGAACAACTCTGTATATGGGAAATGGGAAACAAGAGAGCCTTGAAAAAAGCCTCGGAGTACCTCCGCAATTTCGCATCGCGGTTTCCTCATAAAGTTCCCGTGATACGGAACCGAACGCGAACGGAGCTCGAGACATGTCCGATGACAAGCAAATGAGTAATTTATTGCAGTCGGCCATCAGGATTTCTTCTACATATCGAGCATGTCGAGCTCTCTTAGCGACGACCTCTAGCCGCGCTCTCGAAACAGCTTTTCAGGTTTAGGAGCGAGCCCGTGTCACGTTTCCCACGGCGCGATACAGCGGTGTAACGCAAGTTGCATAGACACGCACATGCAAGAAACTCCAGCACCATAAAATTCTCTTTACGCATTTCGCAGTTCCCCTCGAAAGGCGAACCACGGAAGGGAGTAGTGCGCTAATGTTCCTCTCATTTTTCTATCTCGCTGTACGTACTGGATTCGCCTTGTACGTACTGTATTTCAGCAGGCAACACGTTATGGTAGCCTGCAATCTGTTATTGGCAGCCTCCGTTCGACGGAGGTCAGCACGTTTCGAGGGAAACAGGGAAAAACTGGCGAACAGTGAATGGAACGTTGCCTTCGATATTTCAATGGCAACTTTACCCTCACCTTCTTCGCGAAATGTAAGCGGCGAGGATAATAATTAGTTCGCGATTTCCCGGAGTCAAGGTTGCGTTCAACAACTACGCTTACACGAATATGACGAACAAAGGGAGAATTGGATTGATTTATGCCTCTTACTTTGCGCACGAAGAAAGGTATCGAGGTTGCAGCGAAGTTATAGCAGTCAGAAAAGAAAAAGAATTTCTGTTGTCAAAATAAGCAGATCTTGAATTGATTAAGATTAGAACTGTCGAAGAACTGTCGAAGAACTGTCCAAGTGGTCACCGGTGATTGGCACGTGTGCAATACGTATGCAATGCGATTAGAGTTCGGACCGAGCGTGTAAGGGCCCGACATAAGAAGAAACGAGATAAGGAGGACGCGTAAAACCGGTGAGACGAGCTTAATGAGCCGTTTTCCTGCGAGACGCGAAATCGTTTGGATTGCGAAATAAAAGTAGCCCCGACTCGTTTCCGCTTTTATTTATGACGCCACTCGACGTTTCAATAAATAAATCGCCCGGCAGACTCACCACCGATACTTAAGTTCAACGGAATCGCGCGTAAAAAGGATGAACGCGACGCGATTCGGTTTTACTGTAGTACTAAATGATAATCGCACCACTTAGTTATCTATTTGATAGTTCCGTGCAGAGAAAGTGTGCTAACAGTAGTTTCCAGCATCCTTCGTGCATGCTTGTCCATTAATATGGATAATCAGACGAGTTTTACGATTTCAATAAAATCTAGTTTCAATTGCCAATAAGCAACATCTTTGAATTACATACATACTTATGTCATTTGCAACTCAATAAAGAAATCTTCACCGATCTAAAATTCCATCGAAACCAATTGTAAGTCAGATTTTACCACCCATGCTACATGGTTGCTCTTCAATTGATGCACTTGGTGCAGATGCAGTTTAAACCATCCAATCTATGGGCGCGAGTGAACCTGTTTTTAACAAGATATTTCCGTATTGTCGCGTTAGAGCGTACTACACATACTAGCATACACGAAGACAGACGGAAAGTATCTCGACCCGCCCCTGTCCAGTCATGTCAGCGCTAAATGAACCATCAGGGCCGCCATAAATCCTCGGACTATCAGATGAGCAGCCAGAGACTCACTCGTCCCGGATATAACGAGGGACCACCGCCCAGCGTAATGGAAGCACTCACCGTCGACCCTCCAAAGATACCTTTTGCATTGGACACCACGACTACTTCTCCGATTCTACCTAACTTTAGCTCGACAATCGGGTTCTTCGACTGACACCTTATATTCTCGTTAAATTCGAGATCTTTTTTCGATACCAAGAATCACTATTAATATCCCTTTCATGGGGCCATTTATATTGAAAATCTTGACGCGAGTCAAAAAATCTAAACTTCCAATACAATTGATCTCTGTTGAGAGAATAATTGAACAGAGATATATAGTACAGAGTATAATAAGTAGTAGATGATGAAGACGCCGATTGAAATTCGTGCAGTAGGTTGCTTCAACGAAGCGAACAAAGAGGAGAAATATTGTTAATTACACGGCCGTGCCGGTATCGATGAAGCTACCGTAGGAATAAGCGAACCAAGCGGCCAGCAGTAAAGATGGCATCGTGCACACTAACGAGTAACAAGTGGCGTGACGTTTCAGTTAGCGTTCGCTGGCCGATGGGTGCGCAGGACTGAGAAGAAGATATCGGTATGCCACGACTGGCTACCTATCGCCTCACCTTCCAGAGCTAATTAACGCTGAGATTCATTATCGACACCTCGTTGCTGCACCAGCCGCTGTCTTAATTTAAACTTCAACATTTTCCGTCATCGCTCTTCCCGCACCCGGTTACTCTTCCACTGGCATACATTAACTTTGAGAAATCGTTCAGCCTATTTCCTTGCGAATCTCGCCACTTAATTAACGATATTACGCGTCGATCTCAAAGATACTCTTTTCAATACAGTCGTCAGAAAATTTGTATGAGAAATTTAACTGACAGGAAATAATATCCTTTACCACGCAGTGAATTTTCTACGAGTTTTCTAATCGAACAATCCGAGCCATCTGCACTGAGGATACGCAGTAATAAAATCATAATAAAAGTTCGTCGGTTAAAATCGTGTTAGCTGTTCCGAGCAGAGAGAAATTAGCTCGACGCGCAAACAGCAAATGGTGAGCGAGTCTCGTCATTTGTAAGCCGCAGGTACGGCTCCTTTGCATGCATGCATCTCTGCACCCCGCATTAAGTTAGTTACGCTTAAATGCAAATTGATGTGTTAATCGATCTGTTTGAACTTCGCCACCGCGTCTGTGTGTATAATGGAGCACATCTGCTACTTTCTTCGCTTATCGTGACCGACTATCTCAAGAAAGTCGGATGTTTTTCCAACGTTGCTTGTCTTATTTAGCAACTCGTACATCTTCGAATCTTTATGTCTTAATAACGACGGTTCAAGAATAAGATAGGAACTTTCACGCGATACGCGATTCTCCAACTACTCTTTCGTTCAATTAATACAATTAATAATAATAATAATAATATTAATTGTGATTACCCATTAGGCTCCAATTAGGGGCAAACCAGAAATGCGTTTTTAGTGCGTGAAGAATCTCGCGGAAAGCCACTAAAATACGAAGTGCATTGAACGGAGCTCAAATGCTTTCTCATAGAATCGATCTCGCCACATTGTCTAGAGAATTATGGGAACCTCTCTTCGACACCGAGAGAGAATTCCACGGTATAACAGTACAAGAACGTACTCCGAAGACTATCACCTTAAACCCATTCTGAAATTCAGCCTCAGGCTGATCAATAGACTCGTCGCAATACGTTTGACTAGGTCGTGACTGGTGTCCGAGTTGCAGTAGCTTTCAATTCTAATACTTATTTATACCTGAATCTTGATGCAACATTGGGATTGCTCAAATTCAATTGAGACCATTATATTCTAAGCTCAGGATTACATTTAGGAATCACGTAAACAGACCTCAAAATATTAAAGCGAATAGTACAATAAACAATCTTGAAAGAAAAAACATAAGAAGTTCGATCACACTAGCATTGCAACAGCAATGCTAATTGCAATTAAATGGAATTAAATGGAATTAAATGGAATTCATTCTCACTCACCCCACTGCATTTTCAATTTCTTAGAAGTATGTACCACATTCCCTGGCATAAACGAAGCTGCATTTCCAGTAGAATCATTCCAGTTAAGCGCAGACAAGAGGCTGTAAAAAGAGAAAAACAAGTTGAATCCCACTGCAAGTTCCGATGCTAAGATACATCAACACCTCCTAGTATCTTTACCGGGGTAATATAGAATTGATATTAACTATAAAAAATGCAGTCGTTATTAAATGTCGTGAGATTTAAGCCTCCAGCAGCCTCCGTGGCGCAATTGGCTAGCGCGTTCGGCCGTTAACCGAGAGGTTGGTGGTTCGAGCCCACCCGGGGGCGCTTATTTTTGGTCTCGCGACAATAATTCTTAAATTGAGTGACCAGAAAACACCCTGTAATTATCGAACGCGATCTAACGAACCCTGCGGACATACTGGATACCGAAACTACGCATCGTATGCGCCATACATCGCGTTCTGACAAATACTTGATAAAGTACGTGATTCAAACTCTTTTACTATTCCCGATACAATTATACATGAATTATCGGTCTCGAGTAATCGCGGAGCAAGTAGTATTGCGTGAGAAGCAATAATACTGTGATAACAAAGTTTGGCACTATGGCGGAAGGTTCACTCACCAAGCTGAAATTCGAAGATTCGGGAAGAATCGACGATGGTGATCTTCCACGCTATCGATACACAAATCACTACTCACACAACTAACAACACATACTACGCGTACTTTCTGTGAGAAAATCTACCGCAAACCGCACAAATTTCCACGAAATTTCCGAAAAATATCACGAGCCCGCACTCCCGATTTCGACCGGCGTTCAGTACTGAAAAGACGCTTCAAATTTTCGATAATCCAAGATGGCGCCAGAATCGATTCTCGAAGTTGGCATGTGACCGCGTTTAATGGCGACCACGTTCATGATTCTGTTGTGGTTACCTGGACTAACCGAAGAAGGATTTTTTTTATTCAAGTAACGGCGTTTTCGGTCTATAAGTGTGTATATTTAATATTTTCAGGAATAGAACACCGGCTAAGTTGAATTTACGATGACGGAAGATAAAATAGAATTCGTAAGTAGCATGAAAAATGATCAAATCTATGTAACGATTTGCCTCGCGTAACCTCAATAACATAACACCAACGCATCGTTGGATTTATTTCGATAATACTAGTCTTTTTCCCCTGGTTCTTTCTATAGGACTGGGGAAACGAAAAATTGCAACGAGCTCAGAAAACCGTCGACGAGAGTTTGTACGACCTGGAAGCATGGAGCATCCTAATCCGCGAAGCGCAAAACCGACCCATCACGGAAGTGAGGCCTGTCTTCGAGAAACTCGTCACAGTTTTTCCGTCTGCCGGTCGTTACTGGAAAATTTATATCGAGCAAGAGGTAATT
This sequence comes from Trypoxylon attenuatum, assembly GCA_963989405.1. Taxonomy (NCBI): domain Eukaryota; kingdom Metazoa; phylum Arthropoda; class Insecta; order Hymenoptera; family Crabronidae; genus Trypoxylon; species Trypoxylon attenuatum. The sequence continues at coordinate 18,452,231 of OZ022488.1, read as the reverse complement.
CATCGCCACATCCCTCTGTATATTTAATTGTTAAGTACTCATTGAGGATTCTAGCAATAAACTAAAAAAATAACTAGGTATACCCAGTTTGCAAATACGTATCCTCTATCGTACAATTTTCCCTCTGTTCCAGATGAAAATGCGCAACTTTGAGAAGGTCGAAAAGGTATGTTAAAATTACTCATGAGTCTGAACACTTAATGAAAGTATTGAACAATTTAATGTTTAAATGTTCATAAGTTCATTTTTCAGAATCCCAGTTGTTCAATTAAACTATATGTATATTGCGTGTACGTATTTAGCTGAATTCCTTTACTATGGTGCAGTTTACGATAACTAACAAAATGAAACGTATTAGCTTTCGTTGAACCGTTTAATTGAACAACGCTATTTTAAAGCAAAAAAATTTGATTTCTCAGTGTATTATAATAAATGATGTCAGGGTACTACTAACCAGATCAAAATATTATGGTACAATGTGATTCCGAACACTTTGCATATTATGTGAGGTGAATAAAAATACTCTTTCATCATAAGTCAATTATTTCATTAATTAATGCTTTATGTGTTGATATGTTTGGGAGGTTGCTTTCTTTGTTGATCGTATATCTGAAATATGCTCGATCTAAAGTTTTGTACTTTGTACAAGTAAGGTTCATAGGAATAAACAACTTATGAAGGTAACTTCCTGAATATAACAGCCTTGTACTCCTTCCTATAAAATATTGGGTACATCAAAAATCATTTGGAACAAATTCAATCTCGACTGGCTCAACTCTATCCATGGACATCAAATTTCTTACAAAATACGTATATCTTTGAATTATGTTCGCATCAACCTGGGAGCAGTGCCAAAGGCTTATTTCCTTGTATCTTGGCAAATCATACATATTTATATTTTGCTCTTGTTATCGTTCAATTTTGTTATTGGTCACATTATAGTACAAGACACAGGCTTTCGAATGCAAGTAACAGAGGTACCTCCTTGAAAATTTTGCATACTTAGAATGTGAATTTTCAATTTCTTTTCAACAACGGAAACACCCCCGTCTCTTCCCCTGCGGCAACAGCAACAGTATTCGAGCAGAAGGAAATATAGCTCGAAATGCTGTAGGAACTTATAGAGGTAGCATACAGTGATGAAATATTTATCGAACAGTTATATCAAGAAGATAAGATTTTGTACGTTCAACCTCTTGGTCGAAGAAAGACTTTCTCATGTTCGATTTCATCACCCTGTGCTGCTTCGTGTTGTCTAAATTTTTTTCTCATGTTTTTGGGATCACTTATTTCTCGATCCCGCTTAGGGCTGATTCTCTCATACCAATATTATATCCCCCACCCGCGGAAAAATAAATAAACTTGCTCTCACTTTGTGGGGTTTCAATTAAATGTCGCACCTGTATTTCCTCACGTCGAAGACACATGCTCTCCCGAAGTACATACTGATAATTCAAGCGAATGTTGATGCAATAAACCATTCTCAATTGATGCATTGGTGCATTCTTATTTCTCCCATTGTTCTCGAGCAAATACCACCATAGCGATTGTACGAATATACACTTGCATAATAAATCATGTAAAAATTGTTTTCCTGGTACTTTGATGTGACTCTTATTGATGTTCAAATATGTGTAAATATAAATAAAACTTGCCTGTGTGGGTAAGTAAGGTAGTAGTTATGTCTGTTCTTTTCGAAGAACACACCCTAAAGGGATTTCCTTACACGTTCGGCACATCATGTTCACATACATACGATATTCTTCTAAACTGTATCTTTTCCCTAACAGCTTTTCCAAAGGTGCCTCATGAAAATCTTAAATATTGAATTATGGAAACTATACCTTTCTTATGTCAAAGAAACAAAAGCCAGTCTTGCGACATACAAGTGAGTATTAGAAAAGGATGGCCAAAAAAAACGTACTATCTATTCTTCGTATGGTACATAATCAAATACTTTATAGGGAGAAAATGGCACAAGCGTATGACTTTGCACTGGATAAAATTGGAATGGACATTCATTCCTATAGTATCTGGAACGATTATGTTATGTTTTTAAAAAGTGTTGAAGCCGTAGGGTCGTACGCGGAAAATCAAAAAATTAGTGCCGTTCGCAAGGTAACATAAGCGCACACCCGAATTTACCACTTACTTACGTACTTGGTCAATTTCTGTGAATTTCTATCTTCATCGCACAGGTTTATCAACGAGGTGTCGTGAATCCCATGATCAACATGGAACAACTATGGAAAGACTACATGGCGTTCGAGCAAAATATAAATCCAATTATAGCAGAAAAAATGGCAATTGAACGATCTCGAGATTATATGAATGCAAGAAGAGTCGCCAAGGAACTGGAAGCTGTTACGCGAGGTTTAAACAGAAGTGCACCAAGTGTCCCTCCAACTGGTCATCCCGAAGAAGTGAAGCAGGTACATTCAATTGTCCTAATATTCAAAGGCGAATGGTTCCATTATTCAAAGATAACAAATTACCAATGATATAGGTGGAACTGTGGAAGAAATATATCGCATGGGAACGTGGCAATCCGCTAAGGACCGAAGACACATCTCTGGTCGCCCGTAGAGTAATGTTCGCCATAGAACAGTGTTTACTTTGCCTGGGTCATCATCCAGCAGTATGGCATCAAGCAGCGCATTTTCTAGAACTCAGCTCGAAAATTCTAACGGAAAAGGGAGATGTAAATGCAGCGAAAAATCTAAGTGACGAAGCAGCAACAATGTTCGAGAGAGCAACCAGCACGTTGCTATGCAAGAATATGTTACTCTACTTTGCACACGCGGACTTTGAAGAAGGAAGAGTCAAATATGAGAAAGTCCATCAAATTTACCAAAAATTCTTGGATATACCTGATATTGATCCTACACTAGTTAGTATGAACCAACACCAAAAAGAGATTTCTACCTTTCACGTAAACCATTTAATTAAAATCGGGCGATTTTTGTAGGCATATGTGCAATATATGAAGTTTGCAAGGCGTGCCGAAGGTATAAAATCAGCACGGACAGTGTTCAAGAGAGCGCGAGAGGATCCAAGATGTAAACATCACGTTTACGTTGCGGCAGCACTTATGGAATATTATTGTACCAAGGACAAAAATATTGCCTTTCGAATTTTTGAGCTTGGCTTAAAGAAATTTGGAGACAATCCAGATTATATATTGTGTTATATTGATTATTTATCACATTTAAATGGTAATCAATATCGTCTTGACCCGATCTTTAACTTCACACGTTATTTCACATTTACGTTTTACCTTTGTTCCAGAGGATAATAATACGAGAGTTTTATTTGAAAGAGTATTATCTTCCGGTAGTTTAGAACCCGAAAAATCTGTGTATGTAAACACAAGTTTTCAGTTTGGATTCTATCTAAAGGTACACCGCGACAAAATATTTAAAAGTATATTTTTACAGGGACATATGGAACCGCTTTTTAGAGTTTGAATCCAATATAGGGGACCTGGCGAGTATAGTTAAAGTTGAAAAGAGACGTAGTGCCGTATTGGAAAAGGTAAGTTCAATTTTACGTATCTGCGCTTTGTGATTCAGTCGAGAGAGAGAGATAGAGAATCGTGTATACAATTAATTATTGTAACACAGATTAAAGAATTCGAGGGAAAAGAGACAGCACAATTAGTGGATAGATACAAATTTCTCGATCTCTATCCATGTACGCCAATGGAATTGAGATCAATTGGTTATATGGAAGTATCTAGCGTTGGTAGGAACGCAGCGTCCACATTACCACGAGTACCAGACCCAGAGGAAGCCATGGCATCATTGCCACGTCCAGACATATCACAAATGATTCCATATAAGCCGAAAGTAAACTCTTTACCCGGGGAACATCCTGTACCTGGTAGGTGTTTAATAAGGTTCTTCAGCCTGTAACATGCCTCAAGATACTGCACAAATAATATTTCATAACCGGATCCTTTTGTTACAGGTGGTTCTTTTCCACTACCGCCAGCAGCAGCTCAATTATGCACGATGCTCCCACCTCCCGGTTGTTTCAGAGGTCCCTTCGTCGCGGTTGATTTACTAATGGATGTGTTCAATCGAATTCAGCTACCAGATCACGGTAAAATCGGCAAGTTTCCGCGAATGATATGAAATTTACTGATTAAACGAGTAACTAAAATATCTTCTCTCTTCTTTCTTCTTACAGCGCCTCTGCCAGTTGGGGACAATGGTTGTGACACAAAGTTATTTGACTTGGCGAAATCCGTACATTGGATAGTCGATGAGAGTAACGATGGCGTAAGTCTCGGCTCGAAACGCAGAAGAACGCGTTTGGGTGGAGATGACAGTGAGGAGGAGGATTTACCACCTCCTCCGGCAAATGATATATATCGTCAGAGACAACAGAAACGAGTAAAATAAAATACGAAAGCCGCGCCATTCGATCTTTTCCATCGATCTCCATTGTACGCGAAAGATTATCACATAGCCGTCATATATTTTTCCATTCAGTTTGTTCCTTGGCGAAACCGGTGGAAGGGACAAACCTATTATTATTGAGAGACATACATTATGTATAAGTAATTCTTGAACTCATTATGTGACACTGTGCACGATGCTTGTGAGTACTGTGTACTCAGAAATCCTATCTTTACATTGATCATGTAATCGTCCTTCGGCTACGTTTTTCTTATGTACACAATTCGTGATTGCCGCAACGGACGATATTGGAATATTCCTCCAATGAATTTTGCTTTATGCTACTTCACCCAATTTCCTGTATATTGTCAAATTAATATAAATACAACTGTGAGGTCTGAACCTTTCTATTGCAGAATTTATTATTTGAAGCACGAATTAGATGCATGATCATCGATCATGAGGGAATGCTAGTCAGGTGACTTTTCAGCGTTGGCTGATCGGTATAACAGTGAAACTTTTGGCTACTAAAAATCATATTATCCATAGTTTCCCAATTTCCCCTCTTTAAGTTGATGTTTGCTATCTGGTGTACAGATCTAATAAATAATCTGCATTGACGCAAATTTCAATATTTTCTAAAGTTAACCCAATGTTCATGTGTGTATGTGTGTGTGTGTGTGTGTCATACTGCAGGGACAGGTGTCGAAAATCTGGTCAAAAAACCCATTAGCATACCGACGGCGTAAATAGTCCGTCATCAAGGTTTCTCACAGACGAGTTGGAGTTTGTTGGCAGATATAACTGCTCGATAAGGGTGCAATTAAACTTTGATCACCATTCCTAGTTCGAGTGGCTGGTAATGGCTCCCTTGGGTTCATGCTAAATTGGACTGCGAGTTTCGAAAATAGTTTCGGTTGCCGCTTCTAGGATTGTTCTGAAAACTTGATAAATGTCGAAAATCTGTGTGCCGAAGAACAAATGTTAGAGTTATTTGGCAGTATCAGGTCAGTGTTAGCATTATCCAAGGTGTCTGTAATTAGGGAAAGCAATCACCAGTGGTTGTTGTAGGTCTCGCGGTGCAAGAATCTCAATTAAGTGAAAACTGTTGCTTTCCATCGACGTTATAATTCTCTCATAGAACGGAACTGTGCAAAGTATTTCTAGTAGCTGCAATGGAATCTGTATTTCGCGAATACAAATCCCCCAACGTTTAGCGCGCAATTGTGACATAGTTTCAGCTTCATCTATCTGCACTGTAAATGCCTTGCATTTGCATGCTCCCCATCAAGCTCGAACTTCAACTGCAGTTAACGCTAATTACCACAGATTTTATGCGAGAGATATTTCATTAAAATCCTTGTTTCTCCATACCAAAAACAGTAATCCACGCAATGAATGCGGACAATTGCCTTTTTCAAGTGGCTCCTATGTATTCTGCAAAATTGCATTTCACGGTGTCATCGATCACTTTAAGAGCGTCACGCACTTTACGGAAGTTTGGCCGTCGAACTTTTCTGATAAAAGCTAACGTTCGGAAACTTTCGCGGCGGCACATCATTCAGTTTAATCAGTTATCGATCACGCCAAAGACGAGCATGTAAAATGTATTAGCTATTGGTACGTAAGGATAAGGGATTTCAAAAATTTTCTTATTTCATACGTTTTGCATTCCGGAGACAACAAAAATCCTTGCCATTTGTTTTATACATTTACGAAAATTGAGTAGTAATATGAAAATTCTGAGGAATTGAATTCCTTTGTCGCGTAAGAAACGGTACACTATTTCTCGTCTGGTTTCTATTGTAATACTGCGGTGTCTTCGAAGAGAACAGAGAACCTGTGGATATTCTCGGAACCACCTGAACCCATGGATCCAGGTGTTGTTCTGCGAATTCGATAATAGGCTGCCATGGTGCTTAAATCTGCACTATACCGCACAAGACTTTTAACAAATAAACCCATCCTACTTCCCTTTCGTAACACTTAAATACTCGAGATGTAGCAACATTGATTTTCCACATTATTAGAACCCGTATAAAAAGTTCAAGTATAATCCTTACGCTGCAGCGTAACCAGCTCGCTGGTTACTCCAACATGTTAATCATTCTGGCAAGGTACTCTTGGCCAGCGGCAAATCGTAAGGCTTAACTTGCCACTCCATATTATGTTCTAACGGCTTCTTAACGAGCCAAATGCATGGTGCAGAGTACATACAATGGTACGGCTTAGCATGTCTCATTTCGCTCTGATTAATGTTCTCACCGTCAAGTTCTCAGCTATAATTCAAAGTTGTAGGAGTGAAATTGAAACAAGGAGAAATTCGATGGGATTTCGTGCTTCATTTACAGCTATCTCTGTCTTAATGGATATTTCGAAATATTCGAGATCAAATGACAGTAGCTTGTAGCTTGAAAATATCAAACTTCTATCTCATATAGCAGCCACGACAATTTTCTCGTTAAAAACCTAGAATCCACAGCTTAAGCGAAAATCTCCACAAATTCCATTCGTTGGATTTCGGGAATTACTCCTATCCATTTCGATTTCAATTTAGACCATAGACCGAACCTCGATTTTCACTTTGGCCATCTTTCAGTTTTCCGATTTTTTTCTTATCGTTGGATCCACTCACTTCGAGTCACGCACTGAAGAAACTAAACTTGGTTATTTTATATAAAACACGAACCCATTCAGAGTGATCCCTGAAAATGGGAGGAAAATGAATGTATTCAGCATAGGAGGATTTATACGAGGATACCGTATATCGGGTAGCGAAGCTCGCTACATCATTTTTCACCTGGAAAGTAAATTGCCTTCGACCGCCCTGGAGGTTACAATGAAATGTAATTTGCACGGGATAAGCATCTATCGCTCACGTGTTTACAAATGAGAAAAAATAAATGGTTTCCGAATGTCAGCGATGAGTTTCGCGACCGTCAATATAATCAGCAGGGGCTACCCTATCAATCTTCGAGAGCTCGAACGCCACACGAATACGTAATCGTGGAAAAAGCGCCGGAAATTATTACCAGTGCTTTTTTAGACGATTTTCTTTTGCTGCAATTCGAAATTAGTACACGAGAGAGCGAGGTTCGCAGAAGAGACATATTCCTGCCAGCATATCTCACTTATTATACAACTTATCACAGAAAAGCGTTTTGCACGCGTCAGACGTTATAAAATCAGCCAAGTGCCGCCAAATTAATTACGAATGAATTACACGAACAGAGGATAGTCGTGCGGTCTTTGAACCAACGGCATTTAATTACGAATGGTCTTTGCCGCCTTTGTGCAGTCTGATAAAACTGCAAACGTCCGTGTAGCATACGACGTAACGGAAGTCTGGTAATTTGGAAAGGAAGGTAATGGTACTGATATTTGCACGAACGTTAAAACGCGACCGAGAAGGTAATAACTATATAAAGACCCAGTTTCGTTTCGACTGTTGGTCGAATGGGGAACACCAGTTATTGTCGAATTTGCTTCTATTCTCTCCAATATCGTCGACGGTTCACAGTGTTGAATTGCATTTTCCAAATTACTCAAAAATTACTTACCAGGGTATTACAAGATCCCGTAGCGATTACCGAATAACTAGAGGGTTCTCATTATGCTTCGCGCGAAAATCAAACTGTCGTACGAAACTGTAGGGACATACATCGACTACTGAGTATGTACCACTCTCCTCTACGCGACTTAACGAAGATTTTACAAACTGAGTCTCCCATTAATTCTACAGTGAGAAAATTTAAGGAGCCACTCTCACGTAACCGCTCGGGACGCAACTTAGAAAGGACTTTGAAACTTTGGTTCTATCTCAGAGGAAGACAAATGACAAGAGTCGAAAGGAACCCCGAGAACTGTAACCTCGCCTTTCATAGAACGTAAACGCATAATTCTCCTACTTTGGACAACACTGTAGAACTATCGCCTTGGAACAGTACGTAAGGGTAGTTTCTTCCTCCTATCGATAATCCAGGTACCAAAAAGCTAGTTATCCGAATAAATCTATCCGAGTATAATTCGGGGGATCGAGGCTTGGCATTAATGCTGCAGAGTGCAGAGATGCACCTTACATCGAAAGATTGTTGAAAGCAATAACTGAGATTTCGTGAGTATATTAGCAGCATTATCGGAGTGATTCAATGGCACTCGTCATCTGGGCACGACATCGTTATCCAGACAATGGCCATTCCAACTACGCTCGTCTCGCGATAATGGTGTTTTCTAAGACGACTCGCTTGCGCTATTGCACCATGCGATTCCTTCCTCCCTGCGAACCAAGCTCGTGCGCTTACCTTAAGCTAGAAAAATGCTCCAACAACAAGAATAGTGGGATATACCCAATGGTTACTCGAAAGTGCTCTCCTTTTTCTCGCCCTCGTTTTTCCAGTTAGCCTGGACTACAAAGTGCAGAACCACCCACCCGCCCATCCAGACCGCCTGATATGCATTATCGACGTAATAAACTTTACCGGGATATTTGTGCTAGATTACAGCGTTATCCTACGTGAGGGATGCTCATTCGTGCCAGTAAAATTGCCCCTTGGGAGGGTTAGCTAATGTATTAACATGCAACCAACAGGAAGAAATGCTCGCGGGTGTCAGCTCCGACTTGCCCCATTAAACAAGATTACAGTATCCTTGCGTCTTAATAACTCCGCTTGCTGGGCGATCTTTTAATACCGGCTCGTGACGTTTGCGACCCTTTCTAAAGTGGAAGCAATTGAGGATGGAACTCGCGATCGTTCGAGCGCGCTTTCGCTTTTCAGTGTCCAGCTAGCCATAGCGATTTAATTAGAAAGTTTCGAGACTAGCTTTTTGCACACCGGCTGTCCTAATGAAGAGGCATTAGCACGATTAGAGTAGTGTCGACTTTATGAGCGGTTCTCGTCGAGGGTGCAGCCCCGCGAGGGTGGACGGCCCCGAGAACTGCGCTTCGAGCCGGGTCACGGAACAATAGTGTTAATTACAGAGAGACGTTATCTAATTGTAATTACGCCGATGTCCGTACCGTTAATATTAATTAGTGGGCTAATTGTGTGTATTCCGTTGAATTAGCGGCGATGCGCCGCAGCGTGCCGCGGCGCGAGTTATCCGCTCTAACCGATGACGTGCTTCTCTTGGCCCGAATTCACTCGCGTTCACCGTCGCACTTACACGCGCCGCGGCACGCACCAAGCCAACACCCGGCTCGCAATATTTACGCGACAAATTCACGCGGGATTACCCATCGACCCCCGGAACGTCACGGATATTACGGTGGCCCGCGATGCATTCTGCACGCGGATACGTTCTCTCCTGCATTTGTCCAAGAAATTGACAGACGCGAATCACGTATCACGTCAGTGGGTATAACGAGACTGCAACTCTGAGTCTGCATCGGGTTCCAACGTCGCGTCGTCTGCTCTGCCACTTCGCTTAAATCACGAGAGACCAACAAATTTAATAGTGAGATGCGTCTCATCGTAATTTTGATGTGAACGTGCCACGCCCGTGACCACCATACCCACTAGCGTAACTAATACGAATTTTCTTGGGAAATTCGGTAACCGACGATCATAGCTGACTTTCACAGTAATAACTTCACAGTAATATCATAGCTGACTTTCACAGTAATAACTATCACATATGATACTTTTATTCATATTGTTTATATTGTATTGTTTTATATTATGCTCTGCTGTCTTATACAATTCAAAGTGCCACGCGAGTTTCGTCGTGAGAAAAATATATTTCAACGTGTTAAATCTTGTCGAGTAGTTCAGTTTGATTACGACAAACAACGTAGCAAGTTTGTTCTTTCAGAAGGATTCGGTATCGATTGGAAGGCTTGGTCTTTATCGGGAGCTCCCTTTCCGATTGCACTAGCAGCTACTCGCGTACGTTATGCGCGACGTTGGGCCGCTTCACGTCGAGTGTCATCGATAACCATATGCATGCGAGCATGCACATATTTTCGCACTAGTGCCCGTAGTCGTTATAACGAGACTTGAATGGATATCGGCCGTCCGCCTGGATCAACACTCACAATACCTCGTCAGTCGCTGTAGTGTACCAATCGCGCAGAGGTATCGATTGCACGCGACGACCTCTAAGGAATTCCAATTTGTACCGAGGAGACGGAAAAAGATTCACGCGAAAACCTGGAAATCTTGGCTCTGATGAAAATTGCCGACGCCTAGGATAATTAATGTCTCCGATGTCCTCTCAAACGGCAGCAAAATAAAGAAAATATCCTCGAATACGTGCAATACATGACGAAGCAACGGAGGCATTGATTTTCCGGAAACGCGTGCGTTAGCCGATCACGAGTTTCGATTGGGAAGACGTCGCGACACCGCAGGTGAGCTTGCGGATGACAGCGACATCGATGTAATCTTCGCAAGAAAGGCGCTTTCCGTTTTATTCCGAAGGGAAGAGCATTGACCGTCACCGCGAGCCACTGGAAGGTTCGTTCAGGAGTAAAAAGAATGTGAAAGCCCGCCTCTACCTTGCCTGTAACGTACATCGATGTAACGATGTCGCAGGCTTCGAGTGTTTTGTAGATTTACCGAGCACTCCGATGGGAAGCTATCGCTTTGCTTTCAACGAAATCCGACCCTAGCCAGCGGCGGGATCGAATGCGGCGAGCGAACGGATGAAAACTCAAATCGAAGAGTAGTAGCGGCCAGACCAGTGGTAGTAGTACCATCCGAGACGTGTCAGACACGGGCCATTTGTTACGCGTATAGCTGGCGGCTTAAAAAATCAAGAAAGCCCCGAAAATACAGAGCCAAATGCGTTGCAACGGGCGAAATTGATAACAGGAGGAAACGCGCAAATGATAAATAGTGACGTTGGGTCGGTCTGGAAGGAACGAGAACCGAAGCGCAACGAAGCAAAGCGAAGCAAAGCGAAGTAAAGCGAACGCGAAGGGAGCAGGCAAAAAGGCGCCAGAGGAGGAAAGCTTGGGCCGTAGCCGTGGTCGAACTACAGAGGGTGCTCTGCTCGGTGGTGATGGTGGTGGTCGGGCAGCGAAGGAGACGAAAGAAGCGTGAGCGTGGTTCTGGGCCGAGCGAGCAAACGGCACTATTAATCAAGAGCCGTTTTGTTGTTCCCTACGAAGAAGATAGCCGTCGTAATCCGCTCGTACCTCTCACCGACTCCTAGGGGGATCCCCGCGGGAATTAACGGAGCTTGTCTCAGGAATTGAGAGAATCTTTAATTAGTCCTGACAAGCCAGTCTCGTTTCTCTCCCGTTATTCCAAAGGACATCCTTACCCAAATCGCTCGAAAAGGACGCGAGCTTGCAGTTTGAGCTTTCCGCTGACGCTGAAAGAGATCGCACGGGGCAAAGAAAATTTGATGCGCGCTGTAAGACGAAGCGAGCGACTACTCGTCGTTACGGTAGAATATCTCGCCGAACGAGCAGCTACATAGCACTTTTATCGGTACAGCAACGAAAATAGCCGCAACCGCGTGTTCGCGTAATTAAGCAGACCAGCCGACAAGCTCGGCTATTATTTTCGAGGGAAATTAAATTCACCGTCTCAACGCACCGAGTGAAATACGCGGAGGGTGGTAGGAACCTACCAAATTCGACGAAGTTGCGAGTTGGTCAAGATAATATACTCTCACGACTAAAATACGGAGAGGAAGCTGAGAGACGAGACTCGCTGCGGGACACGTCGGCTTTCAGGCTTTCAACGAAGTTTTGTTTCCGCGTAACGTGTATGTATCCTTTCATGAACCCGCAATACAACTGGCTGGTGGCGGAAATAAAGGTACCTATATGGAAAGAGGGTATAGGAGTTGGTGCGCGAGGAACCAAGAGGGAGGCCGAGAACGAGGTGGTAGCTGAGCCGCGAAGGATGAATTTTCCGGCGCGTTTAGAGCTCAAAGAACTCCGATTCTCGTGGCACAGCCAAAATGTTTTAATTACTCATAGCACAAAAGCATGGGAAATGTAAAAAGTGAGTGCACGGGAAAGGTGAAAAGCAACAAAGAGGCCCCGGCGTTCGTGCGGCCGAGAATACAGAATGAAATTAGAAAAGATATAAAGGGAGGGCTGGAAGGACAATGACGCGCGCGTTACATTTTATTTTTATTTTTCTCTACCTTAGGAATGCCCACTTGCTACGAAAGGAAGCTCGCGGCCGTGAAACGAAGGATCGCGGAATGAGGTGGGCGACTACATTAGCGCATTGTAACTTACTTTACTTGTTAGTCTCACTCCGTGGATCCACCCATTTGCCCCATACGTTTTATTGTCGCGTAGGGATTGCGCTCTTCTATCTTCTTTCCAGCCCTGTCTGCTGCACCGCATCGTTTCGACGTGTTTGCGAGTATGTATTCCGCGCCCAGGCAGATTCTCGTCCCGAAAAATCCGGAATTATGGTAACAGCGAGCGTGGCAGGTGTGGGTACACCCGCGAATACTAATGCGGAGGTCGTGTCTATGCGTCGGAGAAAGATTTTAATAAAGTTACAAGCCGTCGACGGTAACGAGTGTGGGATTTGCTCTTCCGCGCCGGCAAGAACGGAAAAAAGATTACGCCCTCCGAGTAAATTCCTTGTAAAGCGCACACTGCGCCCTCCTCCTTGTCGAAGTATTTCCTTGCACAATTTTAATTCGTTACATTGGGTGTAAATCGCGAACTACACGACAAGAGCGTGATAGAGTAACAATGAACGTATCACTGCAAAAGTAGCGCGACAACATTTTCACCAACGTCATCTTTTTGTCTCATGTAACCAAAGAAAAACACTTAATCGCGCAAAATGCTTTCCGTGTTTCGTGAAAAACGTCTACCGAAGCAAAGCCCAGTCGTAAAAAATTGCCGCAAAAAGTCGAAGCAGGATAATAAGGAATCTTTTCTGAAATCACCCTGACGTGTTTCGAGGGTGATTATCGGGCACGCGAAACACGAGAAAGGTCTGCTTCTCTGTAGTGCCGAATAGTAGCAGGTTTGGCGCCAAACGATGCGACTCGCTTACTTCGTTTCCGTGATGTCTTCGTGCTTCTCGCAGCTCTCTAATTCCCTACGTTATTCTTCGAGCAGTAAACGCTCGCAAATGTCTGTCCTCGTAAACGGAGAATTCGGCGGATAAGAAGCGACGGGCTGTCGGAAGACCGTGTTTACGTGACCCTACATAAACACGAAAGGGCTCCTGGCACAAAGTATCTCGCATTAGGCACGCGTCTCCGGTTTTTCCGATACCGCCATCGCTCACCCTGAATCCTCGGATCCCGCTTTTTCCCTGAGCGGGAATTTCCCAGAATAATGAGATATAAGTAGCATGTATACACATACGCGAGAAACGCGAAAAGAGCTAATTAATCGAAAATTGACTTTTAACCCTGGGCGGAAACGTTCTTTGGGAAGTTACCGCAAAGTTTATAATTCTGACTGACCCCGTACTGACGACGGGGTGAACTTGCACCGAAGAGGGCTGCTACCGCTTGCTGCTGCTCCTGCGGTTTCCACCAAGTTCTGACTACGAAGGATCGATAGGAATCACCGGACTAACGTCAAATTTTCCTTCCGTTTTGGCTCCATGGCTCTTGCCTACCCTTGTGGTTTGGGGCCGGTAGGTTAGCTGCCGCTGCCAACTCGAGGAATCTTCATTGAGTTTAGGCCAATGTTTTCTCGAGCTCGACCGCTTCTCCGTTCTCCGGCTGTCTCGGTTCTCTTTCTCTTGCAATACACCAACAAACGACACGCTGACTAATATTCCTCTCGTGACTAGCAACCGACAACTGATCCGCCGAATTCGATCCTCCCAAAACAATTTTAACCCGTTAGGGATCCTACAATTTTATCCGCAATAAAAAAAATATTGACCCAGCCAATTTTGCACGTAATCATCGCACGAGTATCTGGAAACTACTGCGTTCGGTAGATTTTCAACACGTTCGTTGGCGCGCGTAGGCGCGATCACTACTCTGTAATTAAAGGTTCGCACGTCCGGTGGGGTTATCGATGACGCTGCCCGGCTTGTTTATCCAACGTTCAATTAACTCTGCAGCATTCGAGTATTCGTAAACGCATCCCTTCAGCCGTGTCCGCTCAGTGATGCCAACCGGTTCTTACTCAGCATCTATCATCCCTCTTCCTTTGGGAATGGCACCGATTCGTCAGTAGGTGGAACACAGTTCGCTTTTGCGATTGTTGCCTTGCTGGACCGAGTCTGAGTAATTCTCGAGAGGGGTGAAATGTCGGATGGAACATTGGAAAATTCCCTAACATTGCGCAGCAATGCCTGATTCATCGAAAGTTTTTATTTCGCGAAGCGAGCATGGAATTAGGGGTGACTCGTCCCCAAACTTTAGGGGACGAAACTACCAGCAGTATAGTAGGAACAGCAACCACGTTCCACTCCATTGCTTCGATTCTTATATACTAAATCATCGGGCAAACGTTATGGCAATTACGCTCTCGCGTGTTTGCGAAGCATATGCACGCCTAATATCAATGTTCCTTTTAATTAAAATATCCTGGTGAAAGGGGAGACCTAACTCTCTGTTTGCCGCTCAGTCCCGTTCTTCTCCCGTATTTACGTAGGATCAACGATTCAGGCTTACGTTACCAGACACAATGCGTGTAATATGGCAGCGCGCCCAACACTGGGGAGCCGTCTCCATCCGTTCGATCGGTCCTAAAGCTAATCGAGAGGTTTGTTATGCTCTCGCGAAGCGGCAGCGAAAAGTTTTAATTGAATCTGAATGGATAATGCAAAACGCGATCGACTCGAGAGACGCGATCGAGAGAGAAGCGAGGAATAATATTTCAAAAGAGTTGCCATTAAAACAATACCCTCATGGCGCATTCCAATGGTAATTTCTCATCCGAGAAAAGTCGTTTTATTGTCCGGATGAAATAAGCAAACTCCTAATGAAGCAACAAGCTTCGTGTCACTTTTGTTTTCCATTTTTAACTCAACTTTTTTCTCGTGCTGCTCGTGTTTTTCTGCGAAACAAGTTTCGCAGAGTTTATTGGCGCTTGTTACGAATAATTCAAGCAGAAACAATACGCAGACAATAAGCCCAATAATAGAATAGCCGCGGATGGTAGAGAGATAAATAGTATGTTGAAAATAAAAGTACAATAAACTAATAAATTAATAAACAATTATTTATTGCTTGGGTAAGTTGTAATCTTAACCGCGTTAATTCTTAGGAGACAAGGGTTGAAAAAAAAGGGGAAGGTCTAATAACTTTGAATGCAGAAAGAGAGCCCATTGGTCATCCTAACGCTGGTGCACAGTAACAACTTATTCATAAAAGAGATCAGTCTTACCTTCCTCAGCCATTCTTCTTAGACTAAAATAAGGTCCACGTAAGTCGGCATCTCATCCCAATATCGACAGCAAACAGTGGCCAGAATCGAAGCGTACCGTATCGGTCGAAGGATCGGCTCGTACCCTTCTTACTGGTCCAGTAACACTATCTTCTTATGGCTGTACTTCGGGCGAACCCACAGTGAACGAAACGAAAGGCTGGGCATTCCTTTCGCATAGTACTAAGTCGTCTTTGCTAAAGCAATCCTGTCTGAGACCCTTGCATATCTATATATAGCCTATATGTGGGTAAAGAACTTTATCGACCGGTCGAGCTCCCTCTGAAAATAGACCGAGACAAAGAAAAAAAGTTAGGGAAATTCCGTAATTAAATTGGGGTTAGGTTTTCGCGCGGTTAAAACACTAAGGAGAATCTTTAATAACTTTCGCGTTAGGTTAACGACTGAATTAAATTAAAAGAGATCGGATAATAATTTATCCCACGTCGAAAGTTTTATCCCGTCGTTCCAAGAAACAAATATCCCGATCGAACAGCCACATTTTCCTGAAAAAATTGTGGGTCGTCTAGGGGAAAACAGGGAGAGGGAAGCTTTCGAGCCCGCGTGATAGATACGTCGTACACTTTGTAAGATATATCGCATGCGTCCCTGAAGGTGCACGTGAAAACCGGGCGCGAGTGCACGAAATGTTCGTGATTCGATATCATTCCTAGACGGAGGTATGTATTGGTGTGCGAGTGTGAGTGTCAGATGGGTCGAGAGGGGGGTTTTGGGCCTCGGCTCTCGAGCGTACCACTGAAATGGATCGACCGTTCGATCGGCAGACGTATTTCAATTTCATACGTGAGCGCCTCCGTCATTTTCTCGCGCGTGGAAAGTGTCAGAGGGCAACGAAAAATTTACCATTCGTCGACGAGGTCTGACGAGCCACGGACCTGGAAACCGAGAACTCGAGTTTTTACTTCTCGGAGGCGTGGTCCTTGAACTTGTGTAAACGACGAGCTTTGTCCCGAACCATCTACGATAGTCTACAGGATAACGTGAGTCACGTGGAATTCGCGGATCGATGGATCACGTGGGCGTCTCGACGAGCTTTCTTCGGGGGGACCAGGAGCAAGAACGAAAATCAGTAAAACGTGATACAACAAAAACGGCCCCTGGCCCGGCTCTTTTGGGAGAGTTTGGAGAGCCAAGAATGAAGTGGAGTGGAGAGAGCGATCGCGATATAATGGAGTTCGTTATTCTCTCAGCTGGAAATAGTATACCGTTGTAAGCAGGTGGCGCACCGCTGTTGCTGGAGCAGCCCATTATTGCATATACGTTAAATTACAAGCGCGCAGCAGCAAAAAATGAGTTTGCATGTCCATCACGGTATGAAGGTGCAAAATGCAAAGAATTTTTTGTGAACCATGCGAAGCGGATAATGCGCGAGCGTCACGATAATTAACAAGTTTCTATGATATCGTTTGGGTTGTAAGCCGGTGCGACATAGCGAGAGCCTGACGCGACACGGCGGCTTAATTAGAATTTCTGTAATAACTCGCAAGCCTTGCGAGGCAAATATACGGGGAGTGACCAGCATTTGCGGGCACGAGGCCACGCGGCCACGCGATCCGTAACACGATGGATGCAATAGATGCAAATGCGGTTATGGACCTTCCTCGTTGGATTGAGGAGATGGCGAATTCATGCAGCAGGCTAAAGAACAACGGCGGATGAGAGCGCGAGGACCCTTAAACTGGTGAAAATGGGAAGTTGGATGTGGTCCAATGTGAAGGTAATCGGCAGTCTCGAATTTCGTACAAACAGTAAAAACTCTCAGTTGGAACTCGACCAATGGATTCAGTGGCGCATCGTAACTTTTTTCGTCTTCTCGAGTAACGGGTAGCTTGTAAAATTGAATTCTTAAAACTCGTAAGATACGGTGTTTCCAAAGTCCGGTCAATAGCACCACTCGCGGATGGAAGGCACTCAATTGACAAGGGGTTATCGCAAATTGGACGACTGCAGATTCGACGCAGAACCCATCGAGTGGTTCTCGAGAACCGATTCGCGGACGATAAGCGTAATTTTTCGGAAAATCTATCACAGTCGTGCTCGAACAAAACGAGTCCTGGATGACTGGAGATTGCGGTCGAATCCTGCGCCAGCAGGATTAATCTTCATTATTTTCATCGGAACGCGAGCTACGAGAAGAAAACAAATCTCCGGGACGCCATCGCGAGATTTATGCGGGAAAGAGTAGGCGATTTGATTCCGGGAAGAAAGGAGAGAGAACGATGAGGATAGTTTTACTTAAGAAGCTTCCGGCCCACCTTACTTCACTTAGCTGCAGAACCCGATGTGGTTGGAGTTTCAAGTAAACATCCGGCTGGGCCACTTCCTCCCAGGAGCGAAACTCACCGGCATATCTGATTTTCGAACCAGTCCTGCGCCAATAACTTTCACCCCGGCATTCCCTATCCCTCGTCTCTCCCTCCCCCTCTTTCGATCGGCGCATCTTGAATTATTACTCGGATGCGCGGGACCAATAATCTCTAACGAAACTTTGCTCCTCTATTATTTATCATTTCAATGGTTTTACGAGCAATCTATAAGCTCGGGGCGCCCCTGTATTCTGAGGCTCCCTTTGTTTTCGTATGATTTCCTATAATTTTAATCCGCCCCGAGCTACCCTCGTACCAACCATCGGGACAGATTGACTCCCCAATCCGACGATTCGACTTTTCTCTATTGAAAAAATCCTAATTCTCTGGTGATGCTGTCATAAGAGAAGAGAGAAGGGAGAAGGGCGAAAGTGACGAGGTGTGATCTTTCACGGAACTATGCGGTGTCGGGCTTTCACGCAAGAATAAATCTCCGGGAGACACCGACGCAACGGGGGTGGCTTTGGTGGCGAAGCGTCAAGCTGTGCCTCACAATTCCCAGCATTGTGTCGGCGACCGCGGTTGAAATAATAGTAACTATTATTATCTATTTAACGGCAGGCCCGCTGACAATTTAGCGGTAAACGGATTATCCCGGGGGAACGGTCAGGGGACGCAGTGCAGCGCAACGCGGCGCGACATGCCGTTCGTCGAGCGCATCCACGATGCGCGTTGCGACCTCGTGCACTTTACACCGGTCGCACCAATGACAATTTTAATGCGCGCATTCATCACAGCGAGCTGCGCAAGTCGCGCGAGCAATGGAATAAATTTGCCGGCGCCTGATGCGCCAGAAAGGGCTATCCGAGGGCGCGCAAGCCCGCACAACCCGCGCGACCGCTATGCCACGCAATGCCATGCCACACCGATGAGCGGACGACCGCCGTTTAAACGCCGGCATTATTCACGTGGCTCGCCCTCCTTTCGCAGCGGCACGCTGCAGCTCGGCGCCGACCACCATTTTTGCCGGCGGCTGCCCCAACAAATTTACGCGAATTCACCCCAGCCCTCGACAACCCGAAACCGGGCCTGGCACGTCTATTACCGCGCCCACCCGCTCGACCCGCGCGACCCACTCGACCCGCATCGCTCCAAGTCTGTCACCATTAACCGAGCAGATTTTTCCCGCGGACGCTCGACGAGTTACTCCCACGAATAGAGCATCCACTTTTCCGTGGAAAATGCGCAATTCCTCACCGGTTCTTGGCGCCCTCAAAATGGACTACCGAGAGAACATGCGCGTGTTGCTTTTTAATTTGGAAATTAATTCGTCCTGAGCCCACTCCGCGAGTGGTTCATCCGGAATTTATAGCATTAGTGGAAATTGCGTGAGAAGTGGGGGATGAGCTTTGCGAGAATTAATTCGTAAGCAAACGAAGATATGATCAAAGGAGTTCAACGATCGACAGTTCGATCAAAGTTTCGGCTTCGCAACCGGTAGGACAAACCGAACGGAGCAACGCTACGCTTAAACCGATCAGAGCCGCATTACGCGACCTGGATTCTAGCCTGCGACCGAATGAAACCCGGCCGCCTACGAAAATTCGATTAGCGTTTCGGCGCTGACGCGCGAATAGTTAACCCGTGCCCTGGCTGACTGTACCTACCAATTGACGATGTCGACGTCCATTTGCGGCTCCCGCTAATGATCACGATCAAAGTTCCTCGAACCACCCCGTGAACCCTTTATCGATCATCGATCGAATCCCCGTGAATCAGAAGTGGCCCTGAACGGTTGTTGAGCTACTCGCTTTGATACCGTGATTTTCCCTGCTACACGTTATCCTCAAAGGATCGCACCACTATTTTTTTATGGGTTTCACGGCCACGGCAATGCCTGTACTATACAGGTTTGACATTCGAGATAAGAGAACAATTTAGCAAAGCAGTCGAACATCTTGAATCTTTCGGACCGTAACCCATGATCCCGAACTCTTAACTTTCGCTGGGCCTCAGTGACGAATGTTCACGCCAATGGAAATAGCAAGAAATTTGGCTGGATGTTTCTACTTAATTCGTAAGGATGATAAGTAGAGGAGAGAAGGGTACAAGGGTGCAGGGTGGTACAGAGCGCCTCGCCGGATCCAAGATTTACCGTATCGTTTCGTATTCCAATCTGCAAGGAACCATAAATTTTTCAAAAGCGTTCCGCCGTAACTCAGCCATTTAAATATCAGTAACAGGAAAGCAATCTACTCCATTCGGCTGCCGGAAATTACTTTCGCCCCGTTCCCAGGCCGCGTTAGCTCTAATGCGGCTTTCGAAAAAGTGCTACTACCGCTGCCGCCCCTGTTGGCCCGCACGCGAAGCCCACTAAAAATGTTATTAATGTTAGAAAATGAAACATAATATTGCGTGGGACCGGTTGACCCAATTGCTCTCGTAATGCGATAATTCCAAGGACGTTTTAAAATGTGCGAATATTAAATGAAATTCTCGTAAAGCTTTTCTAATTGCGTTACCTGGCCACGATGGGATATTGGCGTACAGTGCTACGGGGATGTACGCGATATGCGAGCGATGTACGAGCGATGTGCGCGCGACGTGCGAGCGACGCGCACGTTATCCCGCGTACACTCACACCCTGCGACCAATTGTATATGCGATTTCATCGGATCCGACGATCCCCGAGCAGTAATGCGACGCGGTTTGCGAATCCCCCTTCTATTATGCGAAATTGAAACGTGTTTATGGAAAACGGCGATCGTAAATGCTGAATAATGTGGCTCGCCTACGTAAACCGTTCGATCGACGTTCCCCAGAAATTAATGTCGTCGCCGACGGCGCCAACCATATGCGACATGTGTTGCGCCAAGCTGCGGTGCCTCGCTTTAAGCACAAGCGTTAATCCAGCCAAGGTTGTTGTTGGTTGTGGTGGTGGTGCTCGCAATAACCGGACAACCCTGCAGGAGCGTATTTGCCGAATTAAATCCAAGAAATCCTGATGGTGGCTTCCGTCTTTTAATTGAGTCTCCGGTGACTCGGTTAGTCCGATACACTGCGCGACCCTTCCTAAAACCTCTTAACCTGACGCAATATCGTCCTGCCTATGAATGTAATTATGAGGAAATTAGCAAGGGGAAAGTCGAGGAATAGCGACTCTTGTTCCGGGTGTGGATCCTAAATTCGTACAGCGTAAATCACTTAATGCGAGGATCAAACCGTGTACTTCTCCGCTTCGCTCCAGCCCCTCGAATTAAGCTTTCTCTCTACGGGAGAAAGAGGTAGTGCGGTACCGTGTGGCTCGGTTCGGCGCCACGGGGCGGTTAGCCCCGATACATAGAGCCGGGGATTACCGGGTTACAATGAGATTCCGTTACGGCCACGGAAGCGGTCGGGAGGTAACGCGCGACACGCAACGCCGCGGAAACAAAGCGCGACGATCTTGGTTATTTCGTACCTAAATGCAGCCCTCACGGAGACGTTTCAATGTGGAGGACATAATGGCTTGGCCAACATGTGCTGCTATCGCAAGGCCAGAAGGTAATAACTCATTGTCCATTGCTCCGCAACTCCGCGAGTCAGGTACTGATGATTTCCTTCCGGGGCTGTAGGCCTCGTCTAGCTTCGCCTCGCCTCGCCTCGCCTCGCCTCGCCTCACCCTACCCCTCGCTCTAGCTTACCCCACCTCCTCCACGGTCAGTTTCGCCGAGCTGCGGATGCTGCTCTGATGGATATTGCATGGAAGCTGCAATTCCGTCGACCAATCTACCCAATCCCAATGATTTACCGAAGGTATCTCCGCGTCATTGACGCTTCAATTATTTAGACTCGCCGCGTTGCTTTCGAATCAACGTCAAACGATACGCTCATCTTCCTTGCTCGCGAAGGACAACTATACCTGAAGTATAAGGCTGACTCTGACAATGAATCCGACGAAACGGAAGCATAACACCAAAGCTCATAAAATTTGAGACCCCTCCACGATGCCAGCACGAAACAGTCGATCCAAAATCATTTTCCCTTAACCACTCTTCGAAAAGGGATGAGAAGTGAGATCGCAGAATCGGATCGTGAACGAGAGCGTCTCCCGATAAATCCACACCCGGTGACTTTACCGCCGGCAATAATCCATCAGAACTCGTCAAAAATCGTAGCCACAATTCACCCCGGCCTGATCGAATGCCAACCAGCCAGCCCTTACCCTGCAGGTTTGCACCAGGATCATCGAGGAGCAGGCAGTGAGCGCGCTATGCTTGTCGCGGCGCGGCGTCGCGTCGCACCTCGTCGCGTCGAGACGTCTTTCGCCGTGTCCTCTTTACTCTCTCGACGCTGAGTGTCGGCTGATGGAACGGTGGGCTTAAAACCTCGAATCGCTCGAATGCGAAAGCTAAAAGGATTCCGATAGAGGCGGCGAGCGTTGGGTGAAAAATCAAAAAAGGAGGAGGAATGGGAGGAGGCAGTCAGGATTGCGGTGAAAATGAAAAGATTCGCCGAGAGAAGAAAGTGCAGGTGGACGAGAGAGGGCGAATCTACGCGCGCAGACAAGCAACTTCTTTCTTTTCATTCTCTTTGCGCCCCACTGCCTACCGAAAATGCAGATGTTCCAACGCCGATCTTCATCGAGGGCGCTTGACAGGAATACGCAATAATCTCTGCTGGCAGTATACGGTGGCGGCTGTTGAGCATTCATCATACCTGTCGATTTCTCCGGCGCATCTATCCAGACACCTTCACCCGCCGCTCTAAATTATCGCGTCTGGCTAGCAGGTAGTACCAATAGTACCGGTAGGGCCAGTAGGGTCGCTAGGGCCGGTAGGATAGCGTCCGTTTAAATATATCTGTGTCCGCTGGACTAGCGCCATCGGGGCTATCGCGGCTATCCGGTGATACGAACACTCGCGCGACTTGGGTGCATCCATCGGTGAAAATATAGAGTGTGTCGGGTGTTTTCCTGGTGCGCGCATCCTCCGCATTCTCCGTATCGGCGGAATCGCCAGAGAAGAGCACGAGGAGGGGCTTCGTCAGCTTTTGTTTCTATTTGCTAGCATACATCATCGGCTCCTAGCCCCGCGATGCCATCTCAATCGCACTCACTGGCAGCGTGCTCGAGTGCGTTGCATACTCTTAAAAAGCGCGATATATATTCTCCCTTCTCCAACAGGATCCCCCGTCAAGTTCTTTCTTCTCTATCGTTCTCTTTCTACGGTTCCTCACTCTTTCATCACCAGCTCCGCAACGTATGGCGAAAAGATCGGACTCCAACGTTACGATAATTTTATACCGATTTTACGGCTGCTTTCCGGAACAAAGGTACAACGGGTCTGCGCATAGGGTCGATGATACCGGTGGAAAATCTCGGGGGGTTACGGCGATGCGTTAAATTCGAAGAATGATCGCCACAGAATTAGTTCACAGACGTTCCGTTTTATTTCAGTAGCCCGGTGCCGCCGGTTTTAACCCCCGTCCGCATAAAAGAGTAATTGAATTCAAAGGTGGAGGAAAGTACGTTCTTATCTACCCGTGGCCTTATTATCCGTATGGTTAATGCAATGTGAAACTCTACTCCCGTAGGGATAGACTTCCTGGAACCAAAATCCAGTGAGTCAACTCGTCGACTGCGAAGCCATTGGAGAATTGCGCTGTCAGATTCATTTTTGAGATGATGGCTCAAAACTACTCATTCCTTTTGAACTTGGAATTTTTTCAAACGACGTAATGGCGAACCTTACACTATGGTAAGAGAGTATCGTCATCCGCTTATGTGTGCCTCTAATAATTTTGAGGCTCGAGCGCCGTTTACATCTTCCAGTAAAGGAATGTAGACTCGAATTTAGACTCGAGCGACGATCATTATTCTCGACACTGCATTTTCCAAGCGGAGCTACGGCTCCGTAAATTCATTAGAGAGCCGGTATACTATGCCTGCCGCGATACCGCTACTTAATATGTATATTTTATTACTCAATTAAACTCTTTACGGCGTATACACTATACGGCCGTTCGCGTGGTTCGCGGCAGCGTTCTGCACGCATGAGTTGCATGTAGTACAACCTCGATAAAGTAAGAACACGGAACGGCCTCTCGGCCAATTTGTCACTGTTTTTTTTCTCAAGTATTGCATCTGCGGTAAGATCCTGCTAGCTACTCTCACTCTTTCCTTCTTTAGGAATGTACTCGGCCTCTGCCAATCAGTACCAAGCGTTATCTTCTCACTAATTATCATTATCATGCGCTAGTGGACTTCGCTAAAGTTGGCTCAATGTCATCATTTCGGGGGAAAACAGTACGACGATTACGTTGAGTCGTGTACCGTAATTCGGCTAGATTTTTCTCCAAATTTTCCATGGAATATCCGCGAGAGCGTATATGCAGCTGCGTACCTTCCAATTAAAGCGATGTTTTTTACCAACAGAGCCAGCGCATCATCAACGAGATTCCAACGATTTCTAAATCCTCGCGATTTCAGTACTTTGGCTGTGTGTAGTTGAGGAATTTCCATGTCAACCTGGTCGACCGGTTATTTCCTAGCGACATATTTAACCCCATCGTAGGATAATCGATTCACTTACAAGATACGATGTAGTAAATCGGTTACGTATAGTACGCAAATCCTGTCGTATAGATGTACTTAAAGCATAGAGTACGAAGAAGCCGGTCAGAGCTGCTGGCTGCAGTTATAAGAGGCGCGGAAAGTTCCTCATACCTTTCGAGCAGCGTGTATATTTCTTCCAAGTTGGATTGCTTTTAAGTTTATCTGAAACGCTATTTCCAACGTACAAGGAAGGACCCTCGACTGCGGGATAAAACCATCGAGTCGCAGAAGCAGAGCGATGCAAATTTCCTTGGCAACCCGAGGACACGTACCGGGTATAAACTCGAATTTTATCGTTCGAACGCACGCGAAATAATTCCTGAGGGTGGTAGTTTTATCGTTCGGCCATTCGCGAGACGCGAGGCGCGTGAACCGCGCAATTTTTGACGCGGATCTGCCGTTAATAATCGCGCACGGGCTGTTGGAATAGCAGTGGGATGCGCTGCGCTCGACAGCCAATTATAATCAGTCATGGCCCAGTCAATTAGGCAATCAAAGCGCGACTCGATGCGCGGGGATCATCGAGACAAAGCCCATGTCTCCTGGGCGTGTCATTTTAATTAGAGGAATATTTTCAAGAATGTACCGCTGTTATCAGTGAGGAAAAGTCGTGTTTAGGGGCGAGAGGCAAGTGTTTCGGCTATTCGGAAAATTGGCGGAATGCTTGGTATTAACGGATCACAGGTGGATCCGGCTGGGGTCCCGGTCGAGCCGAGACGAGCGGATTGGCCAATCATTATGCATGAGCGTTGGCGATGGATGACACGTTAGATAATAATGCGCATTTTACACGGTAGCGCGCCGCACTACGCTATAGTACGTACGCCCGGTGTGTCCCGGTCGCGCATGAAATATTCCATATATGCGGCTAATCAAAATATGTAAAACGGCCGACTGGGCAACTACAATGCGACCCCGGTCGCCTGGTACTATGCGAAATTATGTGGAATTTGCTCCGGTCCTTTCACCGAACTGTTCGCTGATTTGATATTGGCGTGGTCGCTTGGCTACTGTGGATCACCGAGAATCCACTTGAACATTTTCTCGCCGATTTATGCTCGCTTCCTCGAAACAAGGAATCTTCGCGGCGCTTCGTAAACCGGCTTGCATATTTTTAAATAGTCTCGAGTTTTAAAAGAAAAGTGCAAGCGTCACAGGGTGAAATGGAAAAAATGATTCGAGCCGACGCGAAATCGAGGGTATTACCACGGTTTCAAGACACATTCACTGGTTTCCCTGCCATAAATATCGTGTGCTTTACTACGAGTGAAGGTGCTTTCCGGAAGCGCGATAATACGAAAGTATAAAATTCACAGCGAAAAAGACCGCAGACGGAATATTGAAATCGCAGCGATGAAATATACCCCTTTCCTGGTTTGCCATTGAACCTGCCCGAGGAACGTCTACCTTGAATCACGAACAGCTCGCAAATAAATCAGCGAATAAAAAGTAAGCGCCTTCGTTCCATCTTCCTTGCTTCCTATTAATCCCCAGCTTCGAAATACAAATGCTCTCAGGGTCTCTCGAAAATGATTTGACCACAGAATCTCGTACCCTTTTCTTCCGCGTTTGCGCGACGAATTCCCACCACTTTCCTGCTTCATTTTCCAAGAGCTTGGGATAGCAGGGAGAAAGTGTAAGAATAATAGGCGAAAGCACGATATTATTAAAATCCAAAGTCCAGGCAGCAGCAGCACCACCACCACTACCACCACTACCACCACCACCTCCGGCAAGAATATTAAAATCCTCCCAGCGGAATCAGAAATTCTCTTATGCTTCATCGTCGAGACCCCGGCTGAGACTGGAAAGTATGACTAACGTCGCGAAATTTGCTACCTCGCTCGAGTTCTATGCGGTGAAGAATATACTCAGAGTGAGTACAAACGTAAGAAAAGAGGGAAAAGTGTAAAGGAAGAAAACTGAGAAGAGGGAAAAAGGAAAGCAAGAAAGAAGAAACGAAGACAGAGAACCAGGATAAAAGTAAAAAGCCGAGACAGGACTGGCAATAGCACGGTACACGTCATATTAAATCCGGTTGCACCGTTTTCTTATTGCGGCGGTTGATATGCGGCTTTATGCACAGAGGGTGCCTGACATTGGAGTGTATTACTTGGAACAGGCCGGAACTGAGAGAGCGAGGAATAACCCCGTACTCCCACGCACCACCGAAACCCAGCTTCTTGCTCCCTACGACGACATAGACTATACTTTCAGGCTACAATTTTGTTATGGAGATTGCGCCAGTTTGACCTCGGGTCTGACAGCCAATTTTGGGATAATACACCAAAGAATAGACTTGAAATTAGAAATCTCGGGGAAATACTCAATTCACTTTTACACCAGGAATAGTCTGATCTTGGTGGGAATGATTAAAAATCGCGAAGCTTGAGCTCCGAGACGTCGAGAGAGTAGAGATGCATCAGGATATGCTGTTTATTATGTGCAAGAGGAAAGGGATAATGGATTATCCTGGTCTGCTTAATACAGGAGAGCTTTGCGTGATTGATGCCCGCCGGCCTGCCAGTAGAGCCACCAGAATCATCGGAGATCGTCCATCCCAAACCGCCCTAAATCAATATTTATCATTTTCCTAGTCGATCTTTCTATTGGGCCGCGCTGATCCGCCGATTTACGAAACAAGCCCCGAATGGATATTTCGCCCTGGGGTTTAATTAAATTCGATTTCCAGCAGATTTTCGCGGCTACGATATCCGCTCTCTCGCTCCTACCCTCTGGGAGCCATGATTACAATCAAAGCATCGTCAGCTCCACGAGTATATCCCGCTCGCTCTGATCCGAGGATCCACTCGATGAATATTCCAGCCACTCGAAGCAGGTGTATAAATAAGAGCAAAGTCGATTAACCCGACAAGATTATGGATGTTTGACGTCGACACTACGCGAAGATGGATAAGGCTGTGGTGTGTTCGTTACCCTCTAAAGTCCCTGGCGATTCATTAGTTTCACCGCACGACCTATATCGACGGCGAGTGATGATGTATACTTCGAACCTATGTACTTACTTACTTACGACGCATCGTCCAGTCGCCCATTCGAGGAGCTTAACTCTACTATAGTATGCTTCACTAGACTCTGACCGTCCTACCGTTAGTTATTGTCCTTGCCCGAATAATAATTCCAAGTCGCGAACGTCGTTACGCTTTAACGATCACCACTATGGACAAAGACAACGAGACTCGAGATTTGATTTAACGAATTTCGGCATAAACGTGCGCTGGGTCAGCGAGCGCTGATATCAATTTACGCAGTCGTTTGACTATTGTCATGCGGATTATGCTAGAATTACATAGGTCGACGGGGGAATTTCGGAAACAGTTGAAAATGCTGGAAATCATGAGATTCTCTTCGGGATAAAAATGAATACGCTTTGGGCGTTCGTTTCTGGCGTGAACGAGATTCCGTAATAATCGGGAGAAGCCGTGCAGTCTCGGGTGAGAATCATATTTCACTGCTGCAAAAATGAAACTAATTCTCATGAATGACCGAACGTCTAGGGCGTATCATCTGATATAATCCAGCGCGAGAGGCGCCGAAATAATTTCACTCGGCCGAGTGAGTATTTTCGCGCGATAAAACAGTGAAGAATAGTGTTTGTCTCGCATATTGGAATTTTCTCTGACCGTGTTCAAATGGAATTCTGCAATGTGTCGTTGAGTTGCATTAACGTAACGATCCGATTTTTCGCATCTTATCGCCCAGAGTCCTATATTCCAATTCTGCATTTCCTAAATCCATTGAATTCGCATGTATTTGCAAGCTCGTCGATCCGTTCGCAGATACTGCCGTCTATTAATTTTCATCTTTGACACGATGGCAGAAAAAAGAAAAATATAACTAGTTCGCGGCTGTTGTGTGTTTTGACAAAATTAGATTTTCCTGGAGTTTACGTGCCAGGGATCATACATCAAACGAGCTTGTTTTGGTCGACAGGGCTGGCGCTACAAAAACGAAAGGAAGGACAGCGAGGAACACAAGTTTCGAATAAGAAATACCAGTCGGTGAGTTCGTGTAAACAAAGACCTTGTCAAAGGAAGACGCATTGAAAATGTTTGTAGCTTTACCCTCGAGAATTCTGCTTGAAAAAATCCCTCCAGTCTGTTTGTCAACCAAACACTCGAAAAGATCGTATTAAACTAGAATCAATTTCTACTAAGATCGCAGTGAATTTTACGAATATTACTAAAGACGAATTCTCCCTGAAAGTCTCGCCAAAATTATTCCCGAGGATTTTAGCTTTCTATTAGCTACTTTTGTTTCCGTCAACAGTATATTTTCATCGCACGGTGAACCCAAGAGTCTGAAAGTTTCTTCAGTCCAAGTTCGCGTTGCGCCACCCTCTAATTTATGCTTAATTGTCAAAGGGAAGACAAAATTCGTGTACTCGGGTGTGCAAAGTGCATATAATTTGGCCGTGGCGTAGTGGTCTGCCCGGCAACAACTAATGCAACAGCAGAACGCACTCTGTCGCGCAGGAAATTTCTGTTCTGGTGAGGGCTTGGCAAGAAAAAACGAAGTGAAGCTAGAGAAGCAGGCAGGCAGCCGTTTAACATGGAATGAATTGAGAAGGGCCGACATTGAGTTGCTTGTGACACAGTGCTGCAGGGGACAGCGATCAATGCGTCGTCTCTGCTCAGAGACGTGACACCTTTTAGAGCGCATTTAGGGTGCACTTCCGTCGTCTTTAATGTCTAATGAAACTACAGGCCCATTGTCAAGCGCAGATCAAAAAGGACGCCGCTGCGACATTGATCTCCCCCTCTCCCTCTCTCTCTCTCTCTTTCTCTCTTCGATGATGAATCGCAATTTTTTTTTATCCCGCAACGAACCCGAGCAAAAACTATTCCCATACTCTAGGAAAAATAGGGTAGCGCCCAGTACTCGAGACCTGAGTAATGCGAATCTAAGGCGTAACGAGTGATAAAAAGTGTTTTGAAAATTTCATCGGTAAAATCTCAGAAGGCCTCTCACTGTGGTCTCGTGCGAGGAAGGTAAATGGAGGCTAAAAATGAGGGTGTCGTATATAGCTGCGTAGTGGTTTTTAGCCACACGAACTCATCGCTTTCATACACTTCGGAGGCCCTCAATCTCCTGAGTGAGTAGGCCTCAAAAAAGCACGGGGCGAGGTCTCCATTATTGAAGTCGGGCGAAGAAGAGGCGAAATCCGATGGGAAAACAAGAAGGTGTAGCCTGGGAGTGCGATAACCGCTAGAAGTGAAAACTTAATATTTCATCTTTATCTTCATATTCGCGGAAACCCTCGGCTTTAAACAAATTTCTACGCTTATCTACTTTGGTTCGACTTTTATCGACACAATACTTGGAACAGATTTTTCATTTCCAACTTAGAATAAGATACGATAAGAACCTGCTGACCTCGTTGAGACCAGTTGACTTATCGAAGTGAGCAAAAGTGAGCAAAAATTAAAAGATCCCTGCTGGACAATAAAATATAGCGATCGATCTAAATATTTAAATGAGATCGATAAAGATGTGCTGCGTGCGCGTTATTTATCGTTATAAATTTCGAATAAATTCGCGTCACCATGCCCGGAAGCAGGATATGGAAATGTGCGCGGGTGTACAGTGTACACGTTCGGAGGTTTCTTTAAGGCTGAGCGTCCCCAAAGACCCGATCCTCCTTCGGAACCTGCCTTTTTCCGGACTTATAATGGTGGCCTTTGAGAATTCAGGGAAGGGTAGTGATAAGCGCAAAAAAGGTGGCATCTAGGCGAAGACGTGAGACCGAAACCACCGTGTGCAAAGCCGCTCTCGATGAAAAATAGAACTAAGCTAAT
This sequence comes from Trypoxylon attenuatum, assembly GCA_963989405.1. Classification (NCBI taxonomy): domain Eukaryota; kingdom Metazoa; phylum Arthropoda; class Insecta; order Hymenoptera; family Crabronidae; genus Trypoxylon; species Trypoxylon attenuatum. The sequence goes on along the minus strand of OZ022488.1, from coordinate 18,421,764 downwards.
AAAACGCGAGGGCTGTCGCGAAACCGATAGTCCGCACCGCAGAAACGATAAATCACCTCACAGTCAGAAATCCTTAATCTCGGCGCGAAAGAAATAAAAAAAAAAAGTGCAAACTTTGAAGAAAAGAAAGGATCTTTGGTAGCTGGCTGATAACGGTACTGTTTAAGAAGAAACCAGCCAGCACCGGTTGGAAGGGAAACTCCCAGAGTTTTAACTTGGACGTTTTGTTTCTTTCTCCTGCTCTCAAATATTGGGAGCTGCACATCTAGAAGATTTCCTTTAAGGAGGAAACTAATTAGAAGACCTCGGCTCCCTGCCGAAGGAAATTTCTTTCGTGTAAACCTCTTCTATGGGATTCGCTACCAGCCTAATGAGAAGTTTAGCTCGAAGAGGAGAAAAACGCTGAGTGTGTAAGCATATAAATCTTAATTACGGAGCTCTGTCGTTCCGTGGATCAACGTGCTGAACATTTTCCGTACAAGGCAAAAGTAACGTCAGTAGATTTTGACTTATCGTTTGTCACGTCAGACCTTTAACCATCGAACCTACCTTTAACGAAGCCAGAGAAACGATCCGACTGTACTTTGGCAACATGGAGTAAAAAGGAGGAGAATGTAAACGTTTCGATGTTAACACGACTGTTTAGCTTTACCCTGCCAAAAAGGGAGGGCGAGAGTACGAGGGCACAGATCGTTTTCTCGGTGGGATGAATATTCATTGGCTAGATTGAGAGTCGCTGTGCAGCATAACGAGACCCGGAAGGAACACTGCCAGCAGAGGCAAGGTTCTGCTCCAGTCGGTGCACTCAGGAGCCTGACAGTTGTAATTAATACAAGCTTTGACCATCAAGCCTAGGCCGCGCGGCTCACCGCTCTAAGACTCTCCCCGTTTCTCTCAAAGTTCTCGTACTCCCATAAATCCGCGTTTCGCCCTCAAGCCTTGCACTCTCTCGCGCTCGTCCCACCCACCGTCATCTCCCTATCTATTCGTCTGTCTCGCATTCTACCCCTGTCTGCAAGCAACAGGATTCCACCCCAGAAAGAACAATTCTACGCTCAACTCCTTTTGCGAGTTCTGCCACTTATTTACGATTCAATCAGCTAATTGCTTGAGAAACGCCCTACAAGATTCGTAGTAACATACACGACCCTTAGAGACAAGGGTTATGACTACCCTTGCCCGCATGTTACCCGCGTCTTGCGCCTTTGTTCCTCGGGTTTGAAACCTACTAACAATAAGATTGCTCTTACCGACAGGGACCCACCCTTCAATTTTTTACTGCGCAACGATGGGGGGGACAGTGACCGTATATATTCATTAAATATTGACCGAATGATTCGGTGAAACAAGCTAGAAATATTTACTAAAAGCGTGCTGCAATAAATTAACGCGGTTGGCTATCGAACATTACACGTGGGTCAGAGGGGAAAACGAGGCAAGTGTTTTCCCGAAAAAATCCCGCCAGTTAAGCTGTTAGGGGACTATCTGCAAGGCTAGATTTTTTGCAAGCTCTTTTTCTCGCTCGGAAACAATCAATGTGATGACCACTGGCCGATTATTATTGAGCTGTAATTTGACAACCGCGAAGAGTAGAGTTGTTCGCAATACTTTTATGCTATTCAATCGGCGTCTTCGATTCTCGAATTACATCGAGGTGATTGCGGGGAGGGCAGAAGGAGAAGCTACCACGTGCATCGAATAGGCAGAGACTTTTTACGAGAGCGTCATTGGCTTTCGCTTGGGAGCCGTAGATCAAGAGGATCCATTCAGTAGCTATCTGCTCTAGATGGCCGCTCTATTCGTCTTGTTTTTGTCCTGGCAATAGGGTCGGTCAGGCCAACGTCACTATTACGATCGTGAATGGCCTCGGCACCGTGGCATTGTTGCCCAAGTAGCCGGTGTCACCTGCAGAGCTGGTAAATTAATCGTAGCAAAAGCGTGATATTCACCCCCTCGCCACTCACGGTCGACTCACGACTCGTGACTCGCCATTCGCGGTGGCGAACGATGAAAATTTTAAACCGCTGTTACTCGCTCAGCCTGATTACTCTCGACGTTCGGCGAGTGGGCCATCGATTTCAGCCTCGGGCCTGGCACGTGACGTATCGATGGTTTTCCCGCTGGAAATTCACTGGTACGGTATACCAACGAAATAATGATATTCTTCTTATAATAGAAGCATTAGCCCTCGGACGCTCAGCATATTTGGGTGATCAGCTAAGAACATAAATCAAGTGGGGGTGGATCCACGCACCCGCGCAAAGATTAGTTCAACTTTCCCAACGACACCATTCGTATCCTCGCAAGACATTTACGTAGATTTTTCCTTGTAGCGCGAGCAAAAAGCCGATGACAAATCACCGCGCTCGGGGATATATGGGACATCGCGTATGCTATGCTATACTATGCTATGGTACGCAACTCGGCACGCCATGCTTTCTACCGCCTATCGCTCTCACTTTCCTTCGTGCTGGCAAGTTAACAGTAGCATTTATGGGCAACCTTTCTTGCGAAGGGCCTCGACAGTCGGGTGGGATGGGGCTTGACCGTTTTTATGAGCCTCGATCCCACGTCCCTCTGACTTTATGTACCACTGCGCAAATTCCTCCTAACTATCATCTTCCCCTCCACCCGTAAAACAAACGTCGTTTACGATTCAATAGCATAATTTCCGCTGATTCACCGCGATAAGGGAAACTCGTGCAAACGGCACTCTCGCGATAAAGGAACGCGACTGTATTTTATTCCCTCAACCACTATAAAATTTTTCTCCCTTATTTTCTCAGCTTTTGGAAGGTTTGAAAAGTCTCGCAAGGAAAGAAGCATAGAAATTTTTCTATTTTCAGTGAGAGTGAGTAACAGCTTACAAGCGTTTCTCATGTCAGAAAAGCTGAGTACATTGAGGGGAGTTTCCTTCTCGCTAAATCTTGGTACAATACATTCTTGACTATAATTTTTGGTAATAGTACAGTTCTCTAGTTTCGTCAATACGACGGCTTTATAGATTACATAAAGTACATTTCAAGGTTATTGGAAATCCGTCAGTCCTTATATCATGATTTCAGTCTTTCTCTATTATATTCTTCAAATCCATGTCAGATCCTTCTCGAGTCAAAACTAGTTATCAATTATGTATTCGAATCCTGACAAGAGTCATTCGAATCATGTCATTCGAAGTCATCGAATTTTTCGAGCAATTCGAAGCAAAGCCCAGTCGTCGTTATTCCTAATAAGACAGTTTCCTCTCCGCTTGCGAGGATTCGGCAAACCCACGTAGTAACGTACTCAAGCAGAAACCCTGCCGAATCTGGAACTACTAGGCAAAGTTAGAATCGGCTAATGCGTCCACACGGTAGCTCACGCTCTTCCGCAAAGCGGAACGCTAATTTCCTCGTAAACCGGATGTCGAAGGCAATATGCCCCAACGATGTTGACAATGAACAAAACGTTGCTTGCAGCGCGCATCCATGCCTTATTAAACCAAGCAGAATTCGCAGCAATTCTACAAACCTCAAGTCGTAATATATGTATAATATAATATCCGATAACACATCGCGGCCGAGATTTACGTACGCTCCAGTGACAGCTTTACACAATAACGTTCCCTAGCGTTTATATCGCAAAGGGAGCAAAATTCGACTAGCCCAAAGATATTACGCGAGATAGAAGCAGAGTGTGTAAAAAGTTTCGTTACATCGTGCGATGGTTTCTCTTTAAACAGAATCAAGATCCAATTGGCGAACCGTCTTGAAGTTGGTTGGCGTCCAGCAAGTCCATGTTTATCCGGATAGATGGTTAATCACAGGTTAACCATACGGCCGCAAGCTCTACGTCTAATAGCACCTGCGCGGCGAGCCGTGCATTGTTACTGCATTGCACATCGGAGTGTTTGATTAATCATTGGCTCAGACCCTGTAATCCAGCTGTTAAGGTTCTGCCTGCAGGCTTTCGAGCGTATACCGCTTGTACACCTCTCGAGCGACGCTGGTGCGCGGCTGCATCTGCTTGTCTCCGATCGTAATGGCGGCAACAGAGGTGGTAGTAGCCCCTTGTCCGCCCTTTAAGGCCACTGGCACGGAATCGCCAGATAGCCGGAAAGCCGCGAGAACCATTTCGGAATTTAATAAGATACCTGGCTGTCAGCTCCACGCGCCAACACTTCTCGCCCTACGAGGCGAAACCGTGGCTTTTGCGAAAATTCTGACGCTACCATCTTCCACCTCTCTTCTTTCTGCACCATAAATCCGTTTAAAAGCTGAGGATTTATGTCGTCGCGTCCTCGCCCACGTCTCTACCTACGTATTACCAGCGCTCCGAGTGACTTCAACCGTTCCCTGCTTCAGGTGCTACCTTGCTGTCTGGCCTCTTAACATCTGCCCTGCTTACCCGTTTTTCCACTTTCTTTTTACCTACGCTTGCTACCGTAATCACTGCTCAATTGTATTTCGTACATCTGGTTATTAAAGTCTACGGTATAATGGTATACAGTCACTTTAATCGACTGCTGGAAAAATTCATAGTAGATCCATGTATAATCTTGTTGAGCCGTAAGTAACGATGTTTGGTATCATTGGCTAACGATCGAAACAGTCGAATACAGCATATCGACTCACTATCTGATTTAGCGAGAGGAAAAAGAAAATTGACAATTAAATGGACGCTGTAATTTATACGAGTTCCGCACTCGCGGATAAACGCGACTCCATTAAATCAAATTGTCCAATTAGGACGGCTTTGTTTGCAAAACAGAGAACGGTGCGATTGATTTTCAGCGGATCAGCGCTGCGCTTCGCTCGAACCAATTCATGGTCCAGCAGTTGGCGCATAGCTGAGCGAAAGTACTGCGAGATGATACAATTAGTGGAAAGCGGTGCTTCCTGCTGATTGCTCTTTTAAAACTGTGAAAGACTCTTTCAGCAAGTCACGCAATTGTGCGCCATCTTCATCTAGTCGCGAATAAAATACGACATCGTCGGCGATTTCTTCTTTCGGGCACCCGCTAAATTATTAATGTTCTGCTCGGAATCGAACGATCGAGTAATACACCGCATTGGACCGGCAACGAGAACGGTTCCAGAGTTAAGAATATTATCGAGCGTTTCGCCCCTTTTCGAATGCCCCAGATAGAAGGTCCTTTTGCTGTCGGATACTGGTGGCTTGCAATGAAGTTTAAGTGGTCGTTCTCGCCAATTCCATGTGTGTGCGGATAAAACGACAACGGTTAAAGGCCATCCATGGTAATTCGAATGGCTATATATGTACAATCTGATACCGGCCTCATGGTAACCAACGATTCACCCATTTCCAGTTCCTCTCGAGAAGTAACGAAACACCAATAACAAGTGTGTTGAGATGTAAAAGTTACTTTAAAACGAGCATGTAAAATTCGAATTAGTATAATTTGTGTTAATTGAGCGGAAATGTTTCGTGAGAGCAAAGTAAATCCAAAAGGAGAAGAGGTCTTAATTGAAAGCGAATCTTCAACGTGCCGTGGAAAATGTGGAGAATTTTGCGCTTGTAAGGTCGGCGAACAAAGACTTGTCTACGGCACGGTGAGTTCCCGAAACCGAGTGATTTCAAGCGAAGCTTCATTTAGTCTACGTGCCTAGTGGATTCTGGCAAAAGAGTTTTTTCTTAGTTTTTCCGATATGGGGCAACCAAGCATGACACGGAGTCTTCCACCGTGAAACTTTTAAGGAACGGCGATCACAGGGTAATGGAGCTTTCAGGGATAGTATAACCACCACGCATGCCCGTCACTAGCTTTTACTACGTAACTGCAACATTGTCTGACGGCGGACGTCGTTATCTACTTTCAACTTTGCTCGCGTATTTCACCTAACGAGAGCAGTGAACACCAATGAATGCAGTCCAGCAACACTCACTTTTTCGTAAGCTAACTGATTGTGCAAGCGTGTGAGTTTTAATATCGCGACATTTTGACAGGATTTTACAACTAGATTTCTCAACGCAGTTCTTTCTGTCATTGGCAGAGACAGCTGAGACCGAGACCACTGTTTTGCCATGAAACTTTTAAGAAACGATCTGCCCGCTTTCAGCTTCACTGAATAGAAACCCGCTTGGGAATTGACCTTTCCGACGTAAGCGTTGCATTGTCTGTCAAGCCAAGCAGTTCCGAATCCGAACTGCATTCTTCCCGGCTACGTTGTGACGCCACTGTCCTCTCCTCGTGACGGCGGAATCAGAAAAAACGTTCGTGAACTTTATGCATTGATGATTTCTTGCGACGTCTCGTTTGTTCTTTATCTCCTCTCGTAAATTTCTCCGTTTGAAAACCTAATTAAACCTGCCGCATTGTCGCAGTTCAGTTTTGAGAGCTTACAGAACTCGTGGGGCTTCCATTTGCGTAATCTGCTTCGGAGAAGGATTCGCGATTCGAATAGTGTCAACCCCGAGAATCGTTGCTAAGGAATTGTTCAAACTGAGCGAGTGTTTTCAGACGCGCGATCTTCGGAGGATTTCAAGATAGAGAGGGCTTCGCAATTTACGGGAAAACGGTTTGAGTTCAGGGCGTCTTAACCGCTTGGAGCCTGTTACGTCTCCGAGTCAACGGAGGACGAGTGTCGCTCGCGAAATAAGAGAAGGTCTGGGACGCGTTTCGAGCGCCACAAAGTGCCAAGAGTAATGAGGTCGTGAGAAATGCGCGCTTGTCAGAGAATCGAGCAAATAATTCATTAATAGCCAATCCTACTTTGCCTGGAATCGTACGATTCGGACGAAAATCTAGTTGATGATGCGATCGGAGTAATTAAAATGTAAAAGATCCCATTTAGCACTGTTTCAAATTATAATGTATTTCTCAGCATCGAAACTTTCGGCGGATGAGTTAACACCGGCACACCCTTTTGTCAGATTCGTAAAATCGCCAGCATCGAACTTCACAGACACACAGCGCAAAGTTGGTAATATCTGTGCAAACAGCGCGCTTCTCGTTCTTGCGAGCCGGTCCGCGCCGGTCCGCGCTGCGCCGCGCTGCGCCGCAACGGCCGGAATTAATTAAAGTGTTTTTGCGCGAGCGCCGCTTCACCGAGTGAGAGCAATCAACATCGCTCGGGTGCGGAGCGGCGCGGTGCCCCTAATTGATGTTGTTTTGTGAGCCAGCCTCCCATTTCGAAGACGGTCCTTCGATAGATAACCGATAGCAAGCTTTTTCCGTCTCCGAATAGCGATCCCTCCGCATCGCATCGGCGCGCGCGCATGGAATCCTCGGAAACATTGAATTTCAACCCTTAGAGCGATCTCCTCATCCTAACTCCGACCAAAGCATTTCACTGGACTAGTTGAATTCATACCTTTAGCATTAGTGAAATTCACTGCAGAATTTTACAGTTTCGCCCAAAGTACCCTCTATAGACTGTACCATATTTCCGATTTCATACCCCTATCTTTCAGGAACAGGTCACATAATAAAGGACTGTTCTAAGATAATTTACTAGCGCACCACTGTCACTTTTTTTAAATCCCGGAAGGATTAGTTCAAATATTGCGCTCGCGCGTGTGGCGAATATTAAAAGATATCCGACGTAACCAGCGGACAGGTTCATCGCCTCGGTGGAAGAAGAAGAAGAAGAAGAAGAAGGTTTACCAGGCGGCATACATACAGATACATCCGAGAACGTTTCATTTCCTCAATGTTGAAATTTCCCAAGTATTTCGCTCGAGGAGTACCATAACTACCGCGGAAATAAGAATAGTGCTCCATAGTGTCAAGGGGAGTGTATTAAATCGCGGAGCGGTCGCTAGCTTCGCGAGTGCTTAGGAACCCGGGCCAAAATCGATAGAGTACATCCTAAAGATACCTGGCGGCGAGTTGTAGAGAAGCCGAGCAGTGGAAGTAGGTGTGTAGCTCGATACTACTCTACAGAGGTATGTAGATATACGCGGCAGCACGTAAGAAAAGTCTGAGAAAGTCCACGGGGAGCAACGACTTGTGACTACTTTTTGCATAGTGAATGCCCGAAGACAGCAGCGAAAAAGGGAAGCAGAACGGAGGCCGGCTACGAGCGAGACGAAGTAAGGATTGGAGGGCCCACGAGAAGGCCTTATATATACTTCTACCCTTTCGAAAGACTACTATTTGCTTACGTTCCAACCCCTTCTCTTTCCTCTCCCTCGTCTAACCGGCACGGCGCGCTCCCGACTTGTCGGATCAATGCTGGATGTATCTACTCGAGGCAGACTCGCCACTGTAATCCGCCGCTTACTACTTTTCCCTCGGCAACTCAGGCTTACGCTCCGCTTAGAATCATCGCTCGACTGCACCCGTTTATTCAAATTAAGCTTAGCGAATAATCAGCCGCACTATCTCTTATCTTCATCTCCCGCTTGGAGGAAGAGGCTCAGAGAGACATGAGAATGGAATTTTTACTCGCGACAACGCGACAGAAACTTCTTAAGAATTAGGCTCGTGAACCGACAAGCGACTCCCTTGCGGAAACGACTAGTTATCGATACACAGCTTTGACTTGGGATAGTCTATCTCATCTTACGATACCCTTGAGTCGATTATCAAAATACTGCGGCATTAAGATCTCCGATCGACGAGGAAATAATCAAGAATAGTGGGTCTTAAAAATCTCTGAATTCATTTAATTTGATTACTCACTATTCCCATTAATTCAGATTCCCGAAGCAAGCGTTGCTTTCCTTAGTTGCTGGCCTTCCGAGCGTATCTACTGCTCTTTCGTTTTTCTTCTCAGCCGCCGTTTCTACCCGGGAAAAGGATCCGGGCGCAGGATAGAGCTCGCGGAATTATTAATGGGATCCGAGGACGTACCGTTAATTGACTCGGAGTTTATAACACTCGGTCTTCGGGGTTCGGTTTCTCATCCAGCGAGGACGATGGTAAAAGATCGCGCCGCAAGCAGAGTTGCATGATGGATCGTCTTCCTTGCCTAAGGTTTTCCCTCTCGCGAGTTCCGCTCCACAAGGGACATTTTTGAATGTTAAGTCATCCGCATCGAACGCTATTCAGGACTCATCGCCAGACAGTGGCGAGACAGATAAAAACCGTAGGAGATCTTTTGTCACTACTGAGGTTTTGCATGTCGCGCAACTCGCTCGATTAATCATTGAACGCTAGGCGTAACTGGCCGTGATAATTCCAAGACCAATCGAGAATAAAAAGAAAGACATTCAGGTATATTCCTCTTGAGTCTCAATTCCTTTCCTGGACGGCTAGTTTTCAATTACAATTGCGAAATGCGATTAGTCGAGAAATCGGTCAAACGTAAACCTGTTGCACTCGAGTCGAGCGAAGCTCGTTGTGGACTTTAATAAGAGTTGGCTTGTAACGCGCCGATTAATACGAACGAGATCGAATAATTTTATTTCTATGGCCTCTACTCGTGCCGTTGCTGGGTACTACAAACGGTGGATCGAGTGCTTTTGTATTTGCTCGCCGTCCACTACTATACCCTTTCATTTCGCATCAATGCCAATGATCGAGACGCGGAAAGTTCCAGTAACAGTACTCTTCGGGCACTCCAAACTCCTTTCGCCTTCTACTTTCCTACTTTTCTCTCCCAGAAGGAACTTGTTAATCCAATAAACGTCCTTTCACCGAGGAGGCATTAGCCGCGGCGTTAATCTCGCTCCGCAAGAAAAAATTCACCTTAATACACGGCGACTTTGTTTTATAGTATTTTACAGAAAAATGCATTGTTTAAATCGCACCGTTTTCTCTCGCACTACTCTCCTAGAATCCATGGTACAACTTGTGTTTTTGACACTCGCGAAGGTTTCGGATAAAGATGAATACAATGACCATTGATGAAAAAAACTGCATCGTTTCTAAATGATTTTACGATTTGAAAGATTATGGGAACAGCGATTGGCGATAATACTTACTGAGACTTTGACGAGCCGTAATTACGAGCGTTCAACAACGGTCCATTAAGCAATCACAGGATACTGGTTAATGATATTTTAACCACGGCAGTGTTTTGTCTGGCAGCGTTAATCAACGTTATCGATAATTTATAATTAACGACAAAGTATGGAATCAAATATCCAATCACCGTGGGTTGCGGAAAAAGAAACCGAAATTTTATTCCAGTGGATCGCGATGATTGGGGCCCGGTGAAAAATGTCATGCAAAAAAGAGAAAAAGAACGGTACATTAATTACAGCGCGACACCCATGCAAATTGAGAACAACTCCCACCGAGTCATCGATCTCAGACACCGTTGAATTGTTAGGTAATTACTCGAGTCCTCGAGCGAAACTCGATTATACTTTAAATTATGTCAGCCAAATTCCTCGGAAGCCTAGGTACTCAACTCGCCAAGCTGCCAGACGAGAGCGCGAAAAATGGGGTGGCCAACCCCAAGTCCATAATTCTTCGGGCTCCAAGATCACGAAGCCTCAAAAATATTCATTAAAGGATCGCTTGGCAGGAGGTCGCTAAGGACTTTAGGAGGAAAAGCTAGGCAAAGAGAGCATTGACTGTTCGAGGGTGGTCGGACGCCTGCGGCTTCGCGCGAAGAGTAAACTGTGGAACAAGACCAAGAAGAATAGCAACAACGGCAGGCAGTGGGAGAGCGGGAGAGAAAAATGGCCAAAGAGGAAAAGCTGACGGAAGAAGCCAAAGGAACGAGAAGAACGGAAAGACAGGTAGTACGACGGCGGCATAGCATTGAAAAGTTTCGTGAAGACGCGTCTCATTTTCAAATTACTAGCGCCGGTGAGCTGGCCGACTAGAACGAGCTGCTAAACCCAGTTGGTGAACGGGGTGAGATGCGGTGAGGTAGGGTGAAGTGAGGCAAAGCGAGGCAAAACGAAGCAAAGCGGGGAGAGACGACGAGCCGCATCGGGCTTCGTCCTAGAAGCGAGCGAACGGAAAGAGGGGTAAGGGCACATTTTAATCAAGCGCTTATTGAGTTGAAAACTCGAATATTATTGCGAGACCTCGGGAAGTGAAGTTTCGCGGGGGCCTGCGCCGCAATTCCACTTACAGATGGAATCTGCAGGTACTTGGCGCGCCTAGTGTCGAGAGCCCTGATAATATAGAATCGATATTTTACGCTCCGGCTAGGAGAATGCAACGGGTTGAAGTTAGCGAGCAGCCAACTCTCCCTGGCAATCCATTTAGCGTGTCGCGCGCGGATAATTGCCGTTTCCATTATTGCGCGCCGCGGTGCGCATCTTGCGCAGTTCCGTAATTGGCAGGCAACGAGCGCACGCTTCGTGTTCCTCTTCTTCCTCCTCCCGGCACCGTTCGCAGCCTTCGGCTCCACGACCTGAGCGCAATATTGCGCGAGTGAAAACTGTGTCGGATCGGCCAACGTATCCGTTTGAAAATCGAATATTCGGCCTCTGCGAAACGACCAAATTGTACGGGGCCGCCGTCCATCCAGCACAACCTGCACCCAGGATCCGCAAAACAATTTCTGTTCCGTTCGTTTTTCCGGCGACTCCGAGACCCAACGAGGAAATAGCTCAACCCTGCGCATCGCACCTACTGTCTCGATCTCCCCGCGGCCATTCGTTCCTCTGGGGCGATGTTGATTTTTTACTCGCTACTTCTGTCAGTCTAAAAAACTGTCGACTTCCTTTTGCTCGTGAGTGCGACACCGAGGCGCCCTGGCTCCAGCACACTACCACCTGTCCCTTCGCACCTTCCTCCCTCCTGCTTTGTATTCCATGAATGCCGGCCCAAGCGATCGATACGAGTTTCATAAATTAACTGGCCGCCACGTCGATGTCCGTATGGTCGAGTCGAGGGACGACGAACCATAACTTGCCCTTCTTCCCTTTGGTTGCCCCGTCAGACTTCCCTCTGTTTTCTCTCCCGTCGCTTCTTTATTCTGCGCCGCGCGATATTTTCACTGTCGCTTCTGCAGGAAATGTGACTGGTCCCGGGCATAGTCGATTCCCGTGTTCATAAATCTCGGTCAAGTTTGGTTTAATTTAACGGGACGTCCGGAAATCTCGCGAACCCACGACCCATCAGGTAACGCACTGTGGCGTGGCTTCACTGGAAAAGTGTTGCCTTGCATGGAACTATGAAAAGTAAGAATAGTAAGAAAACGTAGAATCGAGTTGACTTCGTCGCAACTGCGAGAGAATCCTCACTCCATTGCACGCGTCACCCTCTGCCACTTCCAGAACACTGTTCTCCGCAGTATTGCGAGAAAGAATTCTCCTCGAGATTCCTTCTTGTTCAACGATATGCGAAGGAAGAAGGCGTATTGCGCGACACTCCGAGACCAGGATATTAATCGAGATTGCTCGGATACAACAAAATCGACCAAGAAATTTGCCATTCGCTTGGAGAATTTTCGTGGAAGAGAAGAAACTGAGGTTGCGGTGGAAAGAATCTTGAGATCGAGGAAATAGAAACCCTCGAGTTTCCACGAACGATATGCCTGACCCGAATTTCAGTCTCCCAGCAGAAGCAAGGACTCCATCGCGGAAAGTGATTATGCTACCGGCATCAGCGATAGCGTCAGCAATGGTACCGTTGCTAGCAAGGAAAAAAAAGAGTCTAACCCCAGTCGGAGTAGATTGCTGGTGACACATTTCGAACCAGATCCCTGCTCGATTCCACTGAGAAGAAGCTAAGAATTCTCTGGGTCGCTCGCTTGCTCACTCGGGATCTTGGCGTTCTTTTTCGCCAGTTATATAAAACTACCAAGTTCCCGGCTACTATTTCATAACCCCGTAACAGTCTGCCAGCTCTCATTGATTGAGCAGATACGAGTTGGAGCTGGCAGCGGCACCGAAATGGTCGTCCCATCGTGCGTCAAAGCGCTCGGGAATAAAAATATATATCCCTCGAAGGGAAAGTCGAGAGGGCAAGAGCGTACACGCGAATTCTCTCCATACGTGTGCATGCGAATGGACCAGCATCGTCAGCGGAATTTTAAATTCCCCTTAAAAACGTCCGCAGCGTATCGTGGAACATCGAAATCTCGTCTATTCTCAGGGCCCTGGACAGCTCGCTTTCGTGCCAATGGGTATCCTTGGCGAAAAGAATACGCGAGTGACGAATTTAGCGGCAGTTCTGGCTGCGTGAACGATCCCTTGCAGACAGGAACAACCTGGCAATCGATTTCGCGGGGTTTCGCCCGCGTTTCCTGACGCAGGGCTCGCGACAGTCCGGATAAACGTCGCAGTCGGAATTTATAGCCGCTAAATTCTTCGCCGACGTTATTCGAGACGAGGATAGCTCGGTGTGCCGTGGCGAATTGCGAAATTGTTCGCTCCGAGGTTTGTACTGCCCTGAACACCACTGGATCACGACATAAAAGATTCTAAGAGGCAAAGTGCAATTGCTGATTGCATAATTCTGAGCGCCTAACGCGTGCCACTACATGTTTGATCATTGGACGCATTCGATATATTACAGTTTCCACACGGATTACTTTGACATTCGAAAAAACAGTGGACATTATCGATCGAAAAAGAATCTGCGCTGCGCCGCTACCTTCGTTTCTCATTTCCTGGGGCGCGAAACGGGGGCACAAATCACGAGGTAATTGCTAAATGTAGCGTGACGCGGTTGCCGAACACGAACGCACAAATACCGGGGAGTATGTAAAATTGGTAAAAGTACACGGCAAAATCCCCCACGCGGCTGAATCATCCCCAGAGTGGGCGAAGTGCATTCACTCCCTCACTACGAACCCGCGCGCGCTTTTCCGTTTTCCCTGGAAAACACTGCCATCCGCCGAGCCATTAATTCATCCTGGCTGGTCGAGCTGAGAGCTCGTCGTGGAAAAATGAAGAAGGAGACACGGAAAAAACTCCCGTTAAACAGCCAATCAAGCTCGAGTAAAGCAAGATTCGCGTCAACATTAGTGCAACTGCTTGTCATCGACGAGTCCGATATGTCAGGCTTCTAATCAGTGCCAAGGTATTTGCAAACTCGAGAAACTGGGAGGGTACTAATTCCAGGGAATATCATTAGACGCTGGAGATGGAGCAGTAGGGAGAGGTAGAGAGAGAGAGAGAGAGGGTGGCAAGCAATCGATAGCTAGTTGCTAGTGGTAGCCACGATTTTCCACAGTAACGCACGCGTGTGCACGCTCTTGGAAGAGGTACGCACGCAAGCGAGACTCTGTCAGCTCTGAATCCGGCCGGTATTTGTCTACTTATCCCGAGGTGAATTCCGACTACCTCGTGTCAACGTACCTCCTCGCGAGAACGGGATCACGCCGGATTTCAGGATGCAAATGTGCACCGGAGGATCCACCGACACCGCTTGCACGCGTGTTTCCGAGCCACGGACGGCCGAGGACGTGGCGCTTGCATCCGCAACCCTGCTACTGCAGATTCCAGTAGCTCCCCTTTAACGGTGAAACACGAAGCTGCTGATACGAACTGACAATGAGTGCGGGGGTTTTGTAGCAACGAAATAAGGATCAAGGAAGTCAAAAGTATTTTGTTCGTCACTTTTGACTCGTTAGGACGGTATTTTACGTTTCTTTGACTTTGGCTTTTACGCGAAGCGTTCTTGCTAATTGGACATGCAAGAGACAGAGATCTCTGACGTTGTCTCGTCGTAAGGTGCTCAAAGGAACCAAACTACACGTGTCATATGTTCTCTCCATAGCCAGGGGGTAGAGGGAGTTTGCTTCGCTAGACTTCTACCGCTTTTCCACGGTTATCGGAATGCGTTTAACTTAATATCTCGCCTGCCAGAGATCTCACCCTCGGCAATCGCGTGGTTCCCGCGAATTTATTTCGCGAGACTTGCAATGTTTCGTGTGTGTTCTGCTGCTGGCGATATCCTTCGCAGCTTGGAACTTCAAAGCTAATTTCACGACCGATTTCTTTCTCTGTTACTGCGCGTTCGTGTTCGCTTAATTAACGCAAGCAAGTTGCCGCATGCTTTACGTGACATTCGCGCTTGGCTGATTTATCTCATGATCGTTCTGCGACCAAGATTATTCCATTTGGAAAATATGCGAGGGAACGTAACGTGGCCGAGAGGACGGCGACTTTGGTCCCACGGTGACAGCAATGGTAACAGCTCAAGCCAGTCCGGAAATGGTCCCAAGCAAGGTAAGAGGATAACAGAGTAAAACACTCAGTCCGGCTTTATGCAGCCGGCAGCGCGAAAGTCAAACTCTAAGCTGACAAAAGCGACGGAAACGATGGCATGTTTACGGTCGTCAAGCTTTCCAGCCCACTGGCCGGAGACCCGGCGATTTTGACCCGGCCGAAAGTAGCCCGATTCAATTATCCGCGGCTCGATAGGGAAATTATCGGAAATGCACTTACCTCGATTGTATCGAGTTTTTCCAATGACTAAGCAGATTTCCTGGAGATTCGATGACAAACGGTACAACTGTCCCCCCGATATTTTTCCTAATTATCCTCGAATTCCTTGGAGTCTGTTCACGAGCAGTGTATGTCGTCGCGCAAAGGCGAGAGAAGATTAGGTCGTCGCGTTTAAGGAAACAACGATAAATGTAACAACCTGACCGCGCGACCGGGAGGAGGACCAGCAGAATTCCAGAGATCGTGTTGTATCACCGGAGGAGGGCTGTTATTTCTAATCCGCGCTACGAAGCCGTACATTTTCATTTGATTCCAACAGCGCCGCCTATTACCAAAGCGTCAGCCACGGTATTATTAGACTGTAAAACAAACTTTATGTTTTGCCAAACTAGAAATGTTTATTCCTAGGGTTATAAAAGCTAAGCGATTCCCCGCGGAGATCGAGTCATCTCGGTCAGCAACGAAACGCGATATATGTACTCTGTGTTCTAACTGCGTAAATTACGTGTACCAATGAAGCAGCGGGTCTCGACGTCGTAAAGCAGACTGCGCGAACAGCACAGTATCACTTACCCTCTTGGATAAGTGATACGTCAAACAAATATTTCAGTGGGGTCTAAAAATAAAGGGACTTTATGAAAATAGATGTGCGCTATTCGTCGTTCGCAAGAATCGTAGAGCATGTGACGATGCCCGCGAGAACGAGAGATGCGTTCCTTCTGGCATACGTCGCCTCATACCACGCGACTATTTGCAATGATGCTAGGTAAGTGCGTCACGGTAACCGCGCCGGCATAAAATGCAAGATATGTCATCCGTTTCCGTATTATCAGCATTTCCTCGGTAGCGAGTCCAGATCGTGTGCTCGCAGTCGATTTCTGAAATACGTTTCACAGAAAATATCGTCCCCCAGGCAACCAAGGGGTTCAGCCAAGTAAAATATTTCGGATCGTACATATGATCCTTACCCTTCCCAAACCTCATGCTCTCCCTTCACCCTGAACGCACTGCGAAATGATTAATCGGCAAAGAGTCGCATAAAAATAGAGGATAAAAAAAAAGGTTCGAAACACGACATTTTCTCGGTCCAAAGTTAACAGTTGCAAAGATAGTATCGCGCAGAGATTTATTCCGGGCTGGGAGACCCTCGCATATCCAAGTTTTCGGAAAGCCAGAGGGACGAGAGGAGACGGAGAGAGGTCACGCGATCCCTGGAAATAGTCACGGACCGAAGCCACGCCAGAAATTCGAAACTTTTGACCAAGCCCGCGGCGCATAATAAAAGTACCCTCGAGCCGGTATCGACGAGCGGGAGGAGGCGTGCGGCTCCACGAGCATTCAAAGAAAATTTCTGGTCGATGTGCATTCGACGAATTGGCAGGAGCGGTGCACTCCAAAGTGGACTAGTTTACGTGAGGTCTTGTGGGAGAAGGTTGATCGGCAAGCTCGATTATTGTCGAGGTTCGTCGACGTGGCACTTTGATGTCCCTGATCACCAGCCGAACAATTGACTAGTAAGCAGCAAATTCTCGCGTGGCACCAGATCACTATTAACCGGAGACATTTTTTTCTCATCACCAAACTGAGTGAATTAGCCCCAGTAATGAGTCGAGTCTACGTGGGACCAACAATTTACGGGCCGTTAATTCCACATTACCATTTGTCTCGTGTTTTTTTCTCGAGCATGCGTGGCTAGGGAGCCATTTATCAACGTAATACTAATATTGTTTTAATTTCCATCCGCTCGAAAGTGAGTGGCGTCGATGGTCCAGAGACGAAATTTCATTAGAGGCGTGGGCCATCCGTCCTTCTCGATAGTTATCGCATTATTGCAGTGTCGGGCCAGAGGGCCGCGTAGTATAGGGTATTGTCGGTGGCCAGCGGAATTCCACGCAACGCTGCGATACGACAATGAGCCCCATAATTCCGGGGGAAATAAAGCATATCCGTTGTGTTTTCCCAAATTTTAATTAAATCCGCCGAAACCGAGGGAAGCGGAATGGCGACTGGCAAATGGTGAATGGCGAACGGCGAAGGGGAAGGAGGGTTTTGGGGTTAATGGAGATGGGTTCGATGGTGGCTAATAAACTTCAGCTGGTCGCTTTGGGAATATTTGGCAGGGGGTCTCGGTACACCGAGGTGGTCGCGAGTCAACCGCTCATTTTGCCGAATATAAAAGTTTTACGAGGCGCACGGGAGCTGATGAGTCCGGTAGGTAATGCTGGTTGATCCATCAATACCTGTCGGCCAGTTCTGCGGACACCCGCACCCAGAAAATATATCATTGCGTATAAATCAGTCGTCGTGACTGGGGAGTTTTCGCGGCTCGGAGCAAAGCCCCAACCGAGAAAGGAGGCTCTGCTCGAAGCGCCAATTAAGAAGGACCCGGAAAATCGCTCGATCGCGAGAATTCCCTCTCGGCATTGTTACTTTCGAGCTTTTTTTGCGCCAATTTGCGGTCGTTCCTTTAAATGATAAATTCCGCTAAGAGTCTAAGAACTAATGAGCCAACGAGGAATCGTCTTTGTAACATCAGCGATGAACAAAAAAAGAGGATGAGAATGCTCGAACGAGAATTTTTCTACAAGCTTCTCCTTCGGGCGATCTTCCTACGCGGAATATCACAAAATTAATGTCGCCTCGCTACTCCACAGTTTTATTGCATTCTAGGAGACTCTCTTACTAACAAGGACACTCTGTCAACTTGTACAACACAATACAAGTAAGCTCTCCATCGTTATTTCGTCCTGTCAACTAGAAGGCTTGAAAAAAATTCTTCAAGATGGAATTTCATGAATTTACCCTAGCTTCTTGGAATTATTCTTGTAATGTAAGTGTGTCTATGTGTTGAGAATTTGCTTTAGACCGTAGTGTTAGTGTACCTCCATTTGGTCGGTGCGGCAATAGGTCGAGGAGGATAGCACCGACAATACTGCTGGACGTCCTTCCACCGCAGGAACTCGTTAAAAATACGTTTGTAAATGGGTTACACTGGGTGACAAGTTTTTTTTGCTACGTGCTTCTCTCTGCCGTCGTTTGTTACCCTCTTTACTCTTTCATGCCCCGTGAAAAATGCATTACTGTCTTCCAACTAACATTCTTAAGCTACGTTGCTCTCATTGTCGGTTGTCCGATGAGAAAGATCCGATCTTCTTCTCGTTGAAATTGTACGATATACATGTACGTATACATATATGTACATGTATGTATGTATATCAGTTCGCATTAGTCTTTGAAGGATGTAAATTATTCGCATACTCAGCCACATTGTTCGTGTATGCGAGATTTCTTCGCGTAGTTTGCTGTTCTCGATGCGAAGTAACGGTTCTGAATGGTTCGCCGGGAATGCTGGTGAACCGTAAGCGACAGGAAGAAGAAAGAGTAAATCCCGCGTGCGGGGAGTTTTCAGCTCGAACTGTTAGGCGGTGACATACACGGTATCGGGATTAAACTTTAACGTATCACGCGAAACCGAAGCTTCCCCGTGAGAGTCGCGCTCGTAACTCTCCCCGTATCGGATCGGTGTCTCTCTCCAGACGAGGCCGTGAAACCTGGGTAATATCCATTTCGAGGTGCGGCACGTCGAAGATTGATCTCTTCCTCTCTACCTGCTTACCCACTGATCCGGAAGAGTCTGCCGACTTTGTTAGACGCTAACATACATACATGTATAACTGTGAACGGAAGTGTGCACTTGAATCCGCGAAACGTTGATTCTTAATTGGACACCGGTGGAATTAGTCCCTCTTATTAGTAATAAATTCAGTTTCTTATAAGTCGAGTCAGCCTGTTGGTAATTATAAGCGCTGCTGGTACATACATGGCTCACGAGAGTGCGTTTTCTACGACATCTGCTCGAAGCAACTCTGATCGCCGTCGATCGAGTACTTTTTTACTCCGACGAGTCTCCATACTATACCCTCGAGTGAATGAAATCCGACGAAAAGTCGTAAGGAGGGCGAAAAACATCCGAAAGAACGCTGCCACTGTGATTTATAGGCAACAGCGGCCCGACAGCACTCTCGAGGAACTCTACGATTTCCTCCCATTATCGAGAGGTCCGTTCATTAGCGCGGAATAAATAAATGTGTGTTGGACGAGTCTCACGAAGTTGTAGAGAAGAAGAGGGAACGGGAGAGATAGAGAGCCCGGCAAAAAAGAGAGCAAGAAGAAGAGAGCCGAGAGAAAGGGTTAAAGTAAGAGAAGGCCGCGAAGCGCGCGATCCGTGAAAATGGATAGTAGCTGCTGGGTGTTCGAGGCCCCGAATCGATATACGAGCCGACTTCAGAAGATACCGTTCACCGTGTCAGACCCTATTTTCACTCGGCTTCCCCGGAAATCTATTTCATCCTGAAAGTAATCGTCGAATCCTCGTCCACGTGGATGACCAAATTTCCTTCTCGTTCCTCGTTAGCCTCTTGGCCACGATATTGTAATCGCTCGTGTGTAGTATTAGTACTGGCAGCAGTAGCAATAGTACATAGTAGCAAGGTAGTTTGCATCGCGAAATGAATCGCTGTTCGAGCAAAGGCTCGTTGGCGCGAGGAGATACATAGAAAAACTGCCGGCGTAAATTCCGATCATCAAACTAGTGGCTGCGGAAGATTAATGAGAGTCTGCCTGTGCGAACAACTTCCCCGTAAATGTGGGAACAACAGAGGGAACCAAGCTCAAAGCGAAATTTGTTGTTGGATGCGAAATTCGGCATTGATTTTGAGGCAGAAGCCACCCCACCACGCTATGCCATACCGCCGAGGATCATTCGCGCGAAAGTAGGCTTTCGACTGTTTTAAAAGCAGCACATAATCCGCAATCCAAAGCACGTCTGCTTTGCTGTGCCCCTACACGCTTTTACTGTCTATAAACAGAGTAAGTGGTTTCGTATATCGGAGTACGTATACACTGCTCGCGCTCTCAACGCCGAAATCACGCCAATCGTTTGTACTTACGCTACTCGACATTCTAATGAATTGTTATATCGCTTTAAACGCTCCGCTTTACTGCGATTTTCTCTAAAATGCAAGTTACTCGATGGATTTACATTGTTCGTGACCTTAGCAACGATTTAACGCGACAGCACTTTGAGGCGCACCCAAAACCATTCTAATAGAATTAATAGATTCATTGTTTTTCCAATCCGGTAAAATGTACGCAAAGACTAATGCAAATCACGCAGTAGCGTCGATATTTATTATAGATGGAAGTAGCCGATGGTACCAAACGGCATGCAAATATTAACCACCGCATTCGAATCCGCGAAAATTAGACGGGCACGTGGCTTGCAAGTATTTCAATTTGCAGTCGCATTCTGAGGCTTCTGTTTGAAATCCAGGTCTGCGCAGCAAACGCGTGAATACATTTACATTACTTAGCCCGAATCGCGATATTTAGCCACCGCTTACTCGGCATACGCGTTTCCTTGCTACCTTGCAGTTTACACGGTATACACGATGTATGTCTCGGTTAAATGGTTAGAAGCAGGTTACCCGGTACGGTATTACTCCAGCGAATACATACAGCCTAAGAATATATTTGCATTTGCCTCTCCTATATGCATATGTCTGTCTATGCGTATACACACACATGACTCACACAATATAATGAGTCTCTTAATAACAGAAAGGCTCTCGCGATATTGCATCGTCTGCGTCTCTAATTTTTTCTTTGCTATATCAACATACTGTCGAATCGTTTATTCCTTGATTACTCAATAAAATTTAATAACCGTTTATTAAATTTAGTATGTCAGCCTACCACCGTGCCGAAAACCTGATTATAAACACATCAATCGCGGCAGCTTGGTTACTCGTAATCGCGCGGAAAAAAAGTAGAAATTATGTCAGACATCGCGACAGCTTGGAAAAATAAGAATCTTGAATAGAAAATTAGTTCGTCGCGTGTCACTGCGAAATTACGAGAAGACGGTATCCGAATGAAAAGTTGGCGATCGTGCAGTTCGGTAATTATTTTCTTGGCGGGCTATCTCATTTGATAAGTATATCTTAATATAATAAGAGAGTTAAGTCACTAATTCGCTTGGGGATTGTCCCCAAAGCCCGAAGAGATACGAACCCTAGGCAGATGGTTAAGGCCTCGCGAGAAAGAAAGTAATAATCGTTATGCAAAGCTGTAGTTTGTTCGAGATAACTGGCGAGGACCACTTGGAATAGACCTCTCTAACCTCAGCTCTCGCTCCCTGGTGTCTTACATTTTACAATTTCGAGCGAAAAAAAGGACGCTCCAGCTTCGGTATCGCAAACCCGCGATAAGGGTGAGTGGAAAATTAAAAAGAGGGGTGGTACACGAGACACCACTCGGACGGTTCGCCCATTTTCTTCAAGCACCGATGAGCCACGCGTTATCAGACACTGTATTTATAATACTTCCGGTGCCGGTTTCGCCCGTTACATATTCAGAATAAAGATAGCTCTTCTAATTCTTAATAAAGCCGTAGCCCCGAAGCCTTCGAAAATCGCGAGGTAGGACTGGTTCAATCTATCCTCTGCCTCCTACGGGAGCAGACACGATTTCCCTAATTGTATTGCCATCGAGAAAAAAAACTTGACAGTGCTGTCATGCGGTTTCACCGGAGCACAATCGTGGTCGTGACGTCATGACGCCAGTGTAAAAATGAGCGGAGCTCGTATCGCGTGAAAAGTGGATGTACCGGATAGAACCCTTTACAGTTTGACTGGCCATTCGGCCGTGATAGTACCCGGTTTGGCAGCTGATACTGCAATGATTGATGAAGGTCTGCCGGGGACAGCGATTATCCAACGACACGCCGGCGGCATAAAAAAACATCATCCATAAACGGTGCCACGGGAAAATAGCGGTCAGTATAATACGGGGTCATGCGCAAAAACCATAGAGGTATCCGCCGCAATGTCGTTTCTCATGATACCCATGAAAAACTCTCTTGACGGTAGCCCCATGGTATTTACCTTATCAGCAAGAATAAAACACCAGGAATTTAGGGCTCTCGATTTTCGAGTTTGAAGATTTCCCACTTTAAGGACCTCGCGAAAAATTCGCTACAAAATTTGCAGAAGCTTGACTTATTTTCCAAAAGCCACTGATAATAGAAAACAAACTGTTTGGCAAACAAAAAAAAAATTAAATAAAAAGGAAACCGGTAGAAACGCGGAATACATTTCCCAGCGAATCTGGAAACGGTTGGGTGGTTAGAATGCATATTTGGGGTAATTTCCAGGACTTTTTAGATAACCTTTAAAGATACCATTAGCCTTACCGTACCATTAGGAAAGCCAGGTTAATCGCGTGGTAACGCACGTTTGACTAGACCAATGCTGCGGGAGTTTAGACCGCGCGAGGTATGTACCCTGGTCCCCGTGCCAAGAGGGGTGGGAAAGGGTTGAGTGCCACTGGTGTTGGAAGCGAGACTTAAAAGCCTACCTGGCACTCTCTAATGTTCTCATTACGTTTTACCCCCACGCTTCCGTTTCGGATTTAATGTACCCACCGTAAGCGCAACCACATGGATTGTTACGGCCTCGGAACCGCTCTGTCACGATGGCTCGTGCTCGATTTTGAGCAAACTTTTGAACTTTCCGAAAATCTCTTGTTGCTTTAAGCTACATCATTTTTCGAATTATCGCTCAGTCAAGTAAAGCTGACTAACTTCATAGTTTTGGCGTCGGTACTTCTTCGGAAGTTAATGTTTCAGGATGAACGACTTCAGAAGCTACTGTGCACTTGAAAAGTTGGTCCTTTAACTGCACGAAAGATATGAGGTCGAACAGTGCGATAGCGCCAGTCGAATTGACAATTTCAAAAAGCAAACTAGTGGTGAGTTTCGGCTAATCGCGGTATCCGGGGATGAAATCTCGATCGAAAGAAAGATAGGAAACGAGCGCTCAGGGGTGAATGCGATTCCGGTGGTGGGTGGCGTTCCGCGGAGCAAGGTGTGGGATCAGGGATAGCGCGGAGGCGCAGGCGGTCAGTAGGATTTATGTATGAGACGCTCGGCGGAGCTTAGGGAGATAAATTAGCCGACCTAGCAATAAAAAGTCGACTCGTGGATAGCCCGGATTACACGGATGTACTGCCAGAGGATCGATGGTACTTCTTGCCAAGTTCTCGCTGCCTTTCCTTCCATTGACACTGGCCGCTTCCTAGCTGACCTTGCAAATACCCTCCGCGTTGTGCGCAATCTGTCGCGACACTTCTTTTTAAGCACTTCTCGACCCTACCATTACCGACGATTACCCATACACATTTCTCCCTTTTTACTCTCACGAGAATGCTAGCTATTAAAAAACTGCCTGCTATAAATTAGTTGGGTCTAACATATTTTTAAAACAAATAAAAAATTAAAATTAATGTATGATACAGTGACGAATAATTCTAGTATCAAAAGTACTTGAAATCGAATAAGCATCAGTTGTAAAGATGTGAGAAACTGCGTAAAATGTTTGCAATTATGAAATAGCAGTATGTACTTTGATCACGAGACCGGATGCAATGTACGTATTGTGCGCGATGAAAGAGAAGATTCAAGGATTAAGTTGCTTCGCGCTCTATCGCCGACCTCTTCATCCTCGAGTAGCGACGCAGCGCTGGCACAACGACCGTTGACAACTCGCGAGTTGCGAGTACTCGACCATCAAGAAGTTCCTTCCCGTGGCGAACTCCAACGACATCAAAATACTGAATGAAAGGAAATTTACAGCGCAGGTAAAAGGTTCTCTCGCAAATTAGTTGGGTTTTGCGCGAAGCGTAGCTTCCTTGCTGCTTTCGTAGGTAGGGAAAAAAGAAGATACCCGACAGACCGTAGCAAACTTCCATAAGGAGTCTGTAGACGATTTTTAAACGCTCGCCTCGTCGCTCAAGCGTGAAGACACCGAACGAGGGTCGCGACCGTGTACTCTCAGTCAAGTTTATTTCGCGAAGCTTCTCCCGGGAAAATGTACTATACTCCACGTACACGTAAGTGAGCAGAGAAAGAGAAAAACCGCGAGAACAGGTAATGAACGTTAGGCACAGGAGAAATTAGCGACAGTGCAGTTACTGCAATGTGTTAAGGGGTGGGAACAATGACCACCCAGCCGCACGATGCTACTGACGAGCGAGCGGGAAAAAGTTCCACGGATGCCGAAAGTTTCATTTCGCGAAATGAAAATAACATTAAATTTGAGAGACACCGCCTGTGCTACTCGCGTTTCCACTGCCAGAGAGAACCTCGTCGAGTGGTAGTCTCCCGCAGTTGTGCAGCGGAGAATTCGCTCTGTTTACCTGTTTTTATTTCCTTTTAATTCGACACGACTCGTCTTGCCGCTCGCAACCTGTGCCTCTGGTCCCTCTTTCTTTTGGAAGTTTGTGCCTCCGCAGGCACAAACGTTGTCCCGTTGTTGGACGTAGAGTCGCGTGAAAAGTAGCAACTGCTACTGACCGAAGATAAAAGGGTGATTCCGATTTACGTTCGTCTAAAATTTCTTGATCGATATTCAAAGCGTTTGAGGATAGTGGTAAAGATTGTTAAGACAGTAAACTATTCGGCGCGTATGAATAACCGGGCTGCAATTTTGCAAGAGCTTCAACGCACTTTCCGAAATCACTCGAAATTCCGGATTCGACCCGGAATCACCGGCGTACAAATAATTCCTAGTCAGCGGCATCGAGAACAACGGATTTCCGGGAGTGTAGCATTACCCACCAGTGGTGGATTTGCAGAATTCGCGCCACGAGAAATATTAGTACCCGATGCCGAATACATAAAACTAGGTCACGGATTTATTCAATGGCACTTCGAAGAGCAATAACGCACCTGTGGTTGTGCTATCAATATAACCCATCGTGCGGTTGATTGACACGAATCCCCTGATTTCTAGCCGTTCCGACAATTGGACAACAATAATTATACGAGCAACATTGTTGATTAGAATCACGATACATCCATCCACGATACATTTCGTTTGCATACGAAAGCAAAGCTTTCCGACAAAGTCGAGCTTTATTATCTTAATGAAACGTTGCAAGATTATACATTTGCCTGGTGAACGGGCGAGTCTTGGCAGCAGCCATAATAGGGAATTAAAGGAAGCTTTTTAATAATTCGAGCCAAGCCAGCGCAATTTATGGTGGACCGTGGTCCTACTCGTGGTCGCCACTTTAAATTACGACACTGCATAATTAGGGCAGAAGGAAGGGCTGGCGTGCCTTCTGGCTACCTCTGGGCCACCCCTCGGCATCCCCGGAGCACAGTTTTTTCCAGGGCAGTAGCGCCCTCGACTTCCCCTTCAAGTTTTCGCTCACATTAACGCTTTATTCACCCCACTCAAAGAAACCACCACTGTCACGAATATAATTTCGTGGGTGTTCCCGTGGCGTGCAACTCCAGACTTTGTTTACTTTTCTCTTTGGCCGACTGATCGATCTCCCTCGCTAATAAATAATCAATCTCGCTTGCGATTTTACTCTGGAAAATTTCACCCACATGGCATCGTGCCAATCGACCGAAAACGAGTGTTCCGAGTGATAGGTCTCGATTTCTTCTCGCGTGACGCGAGATAATTAGGAATCGGCCTTGCAAAAAATGTGCATTTAGGAGTGGCCTTTTAAGAGTATCAAAACAGGAGATCCGTTCCGTGGGGACACAAAACAAATGAACAGGAAAAAACAGGACGCGCGAGATAAACACCCATAGTCCGCCTCTCTACCGAGCAAAACAAAGTTTCTCCCTCTCTCCAGAGCCTCCGGCACGAAGGATTTAAATCGCGACCCAAGCGAATGGGAGCTTAATCCGATTTAATCATATTGTGCGTACACACACGACAAAGTATTGTGTCGCACGGCCAAAGTGCCCGTCAAAATAAACTATTGAAAATCGAAGCCAGACGCAACCACCAGGAATTGAATAGGGCCTTCATATATCCAATTATCGGCTTCCTTCTAAGATCGCATTGGATGAATTATACATTTTATCTTTCCAGCAGACTCGCGAGTCCACAATACACAACGCAACTCACTACTGTTCACTCGGCAACGATTCAATATGCTATTTCGAGCAAATGATACCTCGTTTATTTTTTACCGCTCGGAAATCGCTCGCCTGGATTTGTCAGGTTCGAGCCTGCGCTTATTGATTCGCATAGTTACGTGACTAGCATCCGTCATGTCTCGGAGGGGTAATCGATCAAAATTACACGGCTGGTTGTCGACACTCGCGCGGTTTATAGATCATCCTCGATAATGCTCGCGCCACGCTTCCGCAGACTTGGCGTTTTCGCTCTTCTTCTCTCTTGTTTTCCTTTTTCCTGTGTAGATGCACAGTGCACGCGTCTCTTCTCACAGATTCCTTTACATAGAGTCTGTTGCTGCGTGCTGCTCGCACAGCCAGCAAACAATTAACCCGCTCAGTCGAGTTTGCAAAAGGCCGCGACTCTTTAATTTTAACAACTCGAATTTTGAAATTTCATTTTAACCACCGACAACCCTGGCAAAAGGCTGAAAAAAGGACAACAAGAGGAAAGGTTCGAGAGGGCAGGGGTGAACGCTCGAAGGGTAGCTCTGTCGGAGGATCTCGCGGTTGCAAATCGAAAGCTCGTTAAAGCTCGGCAGAGAACGCGCGGATTTCTCTTCTCGTGTACGTATTAAGACTCGGAGAGCGATTGCTTCTCGGTATGCCATGCCGCTTACAAGCAACTGCAGTATCGCAGCAGTCATTAGTCGAGACAACGGGAAAACGGAAACAAAGGGAAAGCACTGGTTCAACTGGGGTAATCTGATTACTCGTCGCTCGCTAATCTTTTCCTCGAAATTAGAGCAAGTTTTCTTTCTGGGAGAAACGAAGTTTCGCCGGCTCGTGTGCCCCGTAAAGTAGATTCTCCCTCTCGCCGTGAAATTGAATCTCCGCGGAACTTCGATTCCCTGCGAAATAGCCCGCGCAACCTTTTGACATTCCTCGAGAAGAGAGGCTGAAAGAGGGTGGGAGAGAAAGAGAAAGAGAGAGAGAGGGAGAGAGAGTGGAGAGGGTGTAATTTCGCTGATGCAAGATTCCACTCTCCACGAGCGAGTCCGTGTTCGCAACATTTGTCATATTATCTGACATGTCCGATGCGAAACTTAACAACAAACTTCCCAGCCGATACGTATACTTTAAAGTAAACCGAACACGGCTTTCAGCGGATTTCAGATATTTAAGGGTCGACAACTAGAAGGGATAGTCTATCGAAATGCCCTCAAATCCAGACTAGTGTCCTCTGATGTTCGAATAAACGGCGAGATCGATCTCTTCTTAATGCGATTCATTAACGCTGACCGTGCAACAACGATCGTGGTGCATTTCGAGAGCATTTGAGAAACAACATTGATAACAGCTTCGTTTCGAGCTATCTAGTTAGAGAATGTTCAATTCTCAATGGATCTATCACTTCGCTTCAACAGATTTATCGTGTCGTGAAATTCACATTGCACGATGACAAATTTTTCGATAGTCATATCTCTAGGTAATTAACTTTAATAAAGCCTGCAGTAATTGATATCTCGTCTGGATAAGAATCTCTAACGCAACACGTGCCAATCCCCAAGAGAGAGTCTGACATATAGTCAACCCTGACGTTCGATCTAATTAAGGGTCACCGCGCGTACTCAGGGGGCTAATCAATCGCACTTCTCAATTACAGCGATACCGCGAGAATATAAAAGACCTGGCAAGCAACTCCTGGCTTCTATCTAAAGCAAAGGAAAGCGCTGAAAGCGCGGCAGACTGCGGTGCATACATATATAGCTGTTAAGCTCGAGCGCAACAATTACCGTGCGTAGCCTCGACGAGAGTCCAACGCTGCGACGCGACCCCTCATCGAACAAGTCACATTTTCGCGGTGCTATTAAGCGCAATAATTACGCAATCGTGCTCAGTATCTAGGGGTGCAGCACAAAGTAGCTCGGGTGTAACGAGAGAGCAACGCTGGACACTGCTGCCCATTAATATTTCGCGCTTGTCATCGAAATTCAATTTCCGAGCAGTGGTCGGTGTTCGCCAGGAACTCTAATTCAGTGTCTGTGGTCACGTCAATCAACTATGGCATCGGCCAACTAGTTTCAAATAATTAACGGTTCGTGAATTTCGCGGGATAAACATATTCTGGGGATGGTAAACCTCGAATCTTCTCATCGACACAGCTTTCCACCCTCGGTGGACTTTTAAATATTCCCCTACGTTATACGACGATCAAGGCTTCCAAGGAAATTAAGGCTACTGGGTCGTCAGCAGTCGAACGAGCATCCCCGATCCGTAGGAAGATCCCCCGAATTTCCCGAGATTTTCGGGGGAGAGTGGAATAAACGGGGCTGGAACTACGCGCGAATTTCCGATAATGACTATGTGTAGTTGGTCCTTGATCACCAGAGATTAAACGGGAACGCTCCGGGGATCGATCCTCGCTTGATATATAGCTTTCATTTAGTTCCAAACAATTAATCTAATTACCATATCCGATTCTCATATCGTTTCAGACAATTTCGTGAAAGTTCCAAGGATCGAAGATTCCGTTTTAGCAGGAGAGGTATCATGGATCGAGAGAATGCGATGTCGCTCCAAAGTTATACCGTTCGCGAATACTGAAAATAAATATTGCAATTTGCTCGGCAGCTGGCATTGTTTCAATTACAGGGATTTTTTTTGGTTCGTGAATCGCGCGTGTGCATTCGCGTTCAATTTCCCGGAGCACTGGTGAGAGAAAGAGGATGTTCAATCCATAGGAAACTGAGACGTCGCGAATGTGTAATATAGAGTACGTACGCGAGCGATGGTACGAGTATGTGGGATATTTTAATACCTGCATCCGACGTCGCTAACTCGGGAACCAGCAATCTACGATTTATGTATACGCGAGGGAAATATTTGTATCGATATTAAATGCCTCCTCACACTGCGCTACAAAACGTCGTCATCGTTGTCGATGCACGAGAAGCGGGCGAGAGGGCCCGATCGACTCATGGTATGCCTTTAACAATCCCTTCATACTCTCCCAGCTTCCACTCGCGAAATATCCGAGCACGCGAATTTCGATCGGAATGAGATGATCGGTTGCTCAAATTTTTCAAACCAAAGACAAACTATTTCGAGATGCAAACCAGACGAGAATCGAAATAACACATTTACGTAACGCGAACTTCCATCGACCCGTTTGTGGATTTGCAGAAGCTTGAAAAATTCCACCACTCGCTTCATCGCTGATTTCAGTTCCGACTCATCGCAAATAGTTCCCGAGACTTAACCACAGATTCCCATCCGCTTCAAAGAGAGGAAGTTGTACATATATGAAATAGTTCGCGTTCGAGTGCATTATCAAATGATTCAACACAGAACCACTAAAGCGTTTGATTCAATTGTAACGCGTTAGTTTCTTCAATCAGAGAAAGAGGATTGAAAAATCTCGCAAAATTAGAACCTTAGGTAGTGAAAATTTCAAAAAATTGAAACTCGTTTAGTAAAGCAAAAAACGATAGTAAAAACAGTAATCAAGATACTTTCGTGTATGGGATTAAAAATATCTGCACTTCCGGTGATTAAAAATAATTACTTAAGTTCTCACAGGGTATCGTCAACATATTGGGTCGTGATAGGTATAAATGATTCTGCTAATAACAAAGCGCTGCTCAATCGTCACGATGCCCTCAAAATTTTTCCCATTGATAGGAAGAACATCGGTGCCGGTGATTGAATAAGCAGGAAATTAAATGAACAAGCGCAAAAGATTAAAATGTCGAGGCAAACGATTTAAACGAGTGCAACGTAATGCAGTTTTATAATTCACGTATATCCGATGTTTCATTCTGGCGAAATTAGATCGCGATAACGTTGGAGGTCGCATAAATTTGAGTATACGCCGCCGGACCGGACCGTATGTTTAGCGTCCAGAACAATCCGATTTTTATCAATTCGCGAGTGGGTCATTATTCAGCCATTATCAACGAATTCCTGACACACAAAGTGCATCGCTGAAGGGCGCTTAACCAAAATGCATTTTTACCCGTGGACATGCTCTTTACTTTCGAAATTATTTCCTCGACAAGTTCGGCCCGTCACAATTTTCACATTCAGCACGAAAAACGCAAAGTATATCCTAATGAACGACAGACTCGTTGGAATTTCTTCGCAGAACTATTTCGACTATTCCGAGGCGGCGAGGTTACGACGAAAGGTTGAAGGGTGAAAATTATGAGTCTAAAGAGAAATTGCGAGAAGATAAAGAGGTAATAATAACAGAATTAGCATAATGGTTTGGGAATGCTAAATCTGTTTCTGTATAATGTTTCCGGCAGCAGTGAGAACGAATGTCATAACAGAGTTTAATATTTCTACGAATTTGCTCTCGTCTTACGATATTCTTCTTATCGCAGATCGAATTGACGAGTCCTACCCCGAATTGTCTTCCTCGATAACCATGAATTTTCGCATCTAGTTACCAAAAGTTATCTTCTTGTCTCGAAGTGAGAATCGTGAAGAATTACTGCGATTACCTCGTATTAGGTTCGCCAATACGGACCCGCCAGATATCTAACTGTGCGGATAAGTTATACCAGCTTGCATCGACTTTTTCAACGAAGCAGCTCGCGCTTCGATAACTTTTTAAGGCGAAAAAATATGTATCCTGGCGCGCAGGGCTTTTAAAATGCGGCTGTAAAATTGTCAGCGCCGTGCAGCGCGTAATTTTCGAGCTTTTACGGTTTGTACCGCGGAAACAACTTTACGATGGACCCCGCTCTCGAGTAGTTCAGGACAAAAAATGTGCATAGTTGAAAAAAGTTATGGTATAATAAATAAATTCAATCGTTTAAGGGACCTATTACCTCGATTTTACAGCCGGCAATGTAATCTCCCGCCTGAATTCACTGAAGAACTTGATTATCCCACCAATTCACTCTATACTCCAATTAATAATAATTGACGGCCCGGGTTATTCTGGCTGGCAAGTAAGCCAAATTATTACAATATTTACCAAATTCTAATTAGCAATATCGGTAAATTCACGCGCAAAATATATTATGCGATCGAATTATCAAATATGTATCCTATGGCTCAAAATAAATCAGAGTGTATGGGATTCAGAGTTGCATCGCAAAAAGAAAAACTTGAAGATACGAGCGCGCGTACGCGTATACACGCGTCTGGTGGGCGAATATAAGCGGATAGTCCTCAATGTCCACGCGATGCGACTGAAAGGAATCTGGCGTCAATCAAAGTAATGGCTAAGTATTCAGGCAACGTGAATCCACATTGATTGAATGCGCGAGGGACGTTTGATTACCGTAATAACGCAGCTGGGGCTAACGCAAAGGATGCTCGTGAAATGCGTGAATTGACGGTGTCAAGAGTTTTTTACGGAGACCCTGTAATTTAGTACTCTTTGATGCACTTACTCCGTAGACCCGATACACTCTGATTTTGTCAATCCTACCATCGACTTTATTAAGGTACCAGCAGCCCACCGCGAAAAAGAGATCCACGCGGCTACCACTAACACAGAGTTGTTATTACTTTCAGGTAATTCAAAAGCACCATCTCGATCCAGTAATCTCGACGGGATACAGATTTTCTTCCCGATCCTCTGTCGCCATTTATTTTAATGTCGTATCTGTCTTTAGAATGTTTATACCGTAATGTAACGACGTCAACTATTTCAAGCCAAGATAGTCTTTAATGATACACAAGAAGTCGCTCGATGCAGATGTGACCGGCAATTAAAGAAAGATGCACGTAAGCCTCATAATTGCACGATCAACGAAACGTACGTACGCGATAAAACAGTTATTACACATCTTATTACGTGTATAGTCGTCCCGGATCGGAGAGCCACCGCCCAGTAATGCGATTATGCATATGTGTGTACATATGCGCACACAACAGTTGCCAACTCGATTAGCAGAATCCGTACAACTGCTTCTGTATCGCGATTCAGAAACACTAGTCCACGTGGAGAAGATTGTTTGACCGCAAACCAGAACTTTGCTCCAAAGATCTTACCGTCTATAATTACCTTGGCGATAATGTTAGCCTGCTCGTCGTTCGTTATAATCGAGCAGCGTGCACCTAGCATAGTCGATACGGTTCTTGCGCGTACCGAAGAAGCTAACCTAAAGACACGGTAACGGTTCATCGCGACAGATTAACGCGAGCATCGCCAGGTTCGCCTAACCTTTCATTAACCAAGAATTTCGTTCGCTAATCCACTGGTAAAAGTACGCGAGAAAAACACTGAAAATGAGACAATTGAAAGTCGCCGACAGTACGAGTACCTTTCTTATAGTACACTCGACCAGAATTTAGCTATGCGCTGGCCGTTGAGGCAACTGGCGTAACGGAGACCAAATATAATAGATATTTTTACGAGAATGACGGGTACAAGAAAGTTCTGAATGATTATCTTACCAGATAAATTCTGGTGGTGCAGTTCTTATGGTGTCTGGCTCACGTAGCTCTCCTGGTGCACCTCAGCATCCGCGGTTCCAGACGGCACGCGTTCGATATATCGGTCACGTACGCCATCCTGGGGAATCGCATTGGTAGAACTTGTGGGTGATATCGTCTGGTAAACATCGATAGGAAAGCATTGTCATAATGCACGCTCGCGTACATTTGCCTGACTTCAGTGGAGCCTGAAGCTAACTGTGTCGGTCGTCGACCAGATCGCCTTACCTGTGACTATGACCTCTGTCTCTTTCTCTCTCTCCTACTCGCTGTATCTTGACGTATCGTTAGCCTCTTTTCCGCGGTTTATGCTGCGATAACGTCTCCTCGAGCAAAACCGTACAATCTATGGTCCATGAAACTGCTCCCAGGTTTTTTCTGCCTGCTTCTGAGCCGCCTGGCACGTAACAGTCGTAATATTTTCGTTAGCTCGTTCTCTGTTTCGCGGAGAAGTTGTAAAACAAATTCTACGTAGCCGCTTGTGCGCCTACTTTCTCGCGAAAGGATGCCTACTTTCTGAGGTGAACGCGAAGGATCCTTTCGGACTAGTATATTTATGTCTTATATGTAGTTATGTATACATACATGTATGTAGAGATCATTGCGTCACTTAGGTAGGGTTAGGAGCACTGGATTCGACGAACCAAAACAGCCAGACTCGGGAAGGGCGACTCGTATCTTTCTTAGAATTTCACGGATGACCGAACACGCCGCGCAGCACAAACTTCGCACCACAACCTTTCGTGATGTTTACATTTCATAGCTGGCTTCGCGTCCCGACTCGAGGATGTATGACGTTCGTAATAAAGAGGGTAACGTATACAAGGTGTATCGGTAACACAAGACGTCGCGTTTGATGAACCGGCGAAACACACACACACACATAGATACATGCATCGAAACTGTTGCTCGCCAATCCCAGCTAGACCATAGCACGCCACCGCGTAGTAATACACTTACTTATACGACTACTTTTTATCCATAATTCCTCCGCGGACACCATAGTTTTTACCGGGTACGTTACAACTGTTCGCGGCCTATTTTCTCCCGAATACTTTGCACAATTATCGCTTACCTGTTAACGTCGGTAGGCGAGGCTCTGTCTGCCAAAAGAATCCGAAGACACCGAAAACTTTGTAACAAACCGGACAACGTATTGGCAACAAACACTACGCGTCGCGTTTGATGAACCGTCGAAATACATACAGTTGCCGCCAATCACAAATAGATCATAGCGCGCCACCGCGTAGTAATACTTAAACGACTACTTTTTACCCATAATTCATCCGCGGCCACCATAGTGTTTATCGGTTACGTTATGCTAGTGCGCGTTTTATTTTCTCCCGAATATTTTGCACAATTAACACGTGTCTATTAATGGCGGTGGGTGAGGCTGTTTCGCGAGAAAAATACGGAGACGCGAAAAAATTCATCGTAGGCGAGGAGTTGCAAGAATAGATGGAATAAGAAATTCGGTGAAACTTCGAGAAGGCAGCACCTGAGTGGCGGAGTATTGTCCAGTGGAAGAATGCGCAATTATAAGCGTCAAAGTGCAGCAGAGACATTAAAGAGGTATGTTGCAAAGTGCGTACGTAAGTAAGTGAATAGTTAGATGAGTGAGAAAGAGAGAGCAAGCGTCCCTACGTAGTATGTACTCCGTAGGACGTAGGTTATCGTGGAAAGTAGGTAGACGGTAGACGATATCGGACGGTGCTATCGGGGGATCGGGGCGTTCAGCGCGTTCGGGCGATCTCGGCAGCGGCCGATGTCTCACGAAGCGCACCGAAAGCAAAGCGCGCGGCAGACGGTCTTCGCGCGCCGAGCTATCTGGTTGGCACTCGCGCCGAGTCGGCTACTTACCTTCGAATTCGACGTTGCAACTTGTAGTAACCTTTCGAAATCGTTCCGAATCTTCGCGTTATCCCGGTCGCTGTGCTCCTGGACACGCTTCTTCGTCGGAATTCGCCGAGTTTTGTGCAGTTTCGCGAATACTACGAGAGACCTCGCGTTTGTCGCCGCGCGCGCAACGCATTTTGGAGAGAAGTTTAGACAGTGTACTTTTTTTTACTTGTGATGTGCGTGGAATCCACGGGCCGCAGCTACAATATGATGACCTACACCTGGCTGTCCTGCATGATCGTCGCCTTGCTCTGCTCTACGACTATTCAAGGTGCGATAGAATCAACAAATTTTCCTTTGTTTAACCTATTTTATATCTCTACGCGTCAGTATCTAGTCCCCCATCTTTGTCGCGGTCAGTTAGGCAGATTATACCGCCGTTTTACCCGGCGTTACAAGAATTTTTGCACCAAACCTCTTCGTTGACTTATTGTTTCGGAATATCGGCCCGATTATCGGTCGACGATTGGGAAATGCGTGATTATCTCATCGAATCTTGGGCGTGGAGGGTCTTGCCTCTTGTGCGTTTGGTGCGTGTGGAACAAGTGGTTTGAATTTGTTCGACGAGTGTTAGGGAAAGATACGCTTGTGTCCACGAAATGGATTATAGACATTACGGTAGGTTAATGCAGACGCGACTAATGTTGCAGTATTATTTGATCGAGCTCGAACGAGCTTTCGCACTCTCCTCGTAATCTCTTTCGATTAGCTGCTGCAGTCTGCGAGACCGGCAGGCAACGCTCCGTGGCCGTTAGCTTTTAACACGTTGGCTGTCACGGAGGTCACCGGTGGCCGACAACCGTAGTCAACGCCTTTTGTTTAATTTTTTTTTCTACCTCTTTTTCGTATCACTTTCGGACATCATTAGCGTCATTATTATCATTTTTATCGTTACAAGGGTACAAGGTTATACGGTTAGTGTACGGTTGAAAAGCAGTAGATGAGAAATTGTGTGTTTAGGAATATTTGTTCAGGAGTTTTTATGTGAGGCTTGAGTTGAGGGAAATGTGTCTGATAGTCGACACGTCGCGTCGCCGGATTATCGTTAAGGCAATTACTACCGGCGAATGCGCTTTTACGTGTCGCCCTCAATATCGCTTCGCGAGCCAGATCGCTCTTCGCCACTCAACCGAATCGTAATTCGCGCGCCCGTACTTGGGTTAAGGTTAAATGACTCGTACACGGGGGTCACGGTCATAATAAATGTGAACTGTACCAGCGAAAATCGGTTGTGAAAAGAATTCATTTCGGAACTTGCCGTGACTCAAGTTTCCATTCTGGCCCTCTCCATCGACGACAGTCGGGCCCTTTTTTTCTCTCCTCTTCTGCAACCGGAGATTCGAGACTTGGGCGGGTTATCTCTCAGGGTTAGATTTCGGAAAAAAATTGAGATATCGTGAAACGGTTCGAGAGAATAAGGGACAGCGTTGAATTTCGTGAAATTCGGTGCTCGGAAAATTGTTCGAGTACCAGGTATCGGAACAGTCGAAGAAAAAAAAAAGCAATTTCGTCAGAGTACTGCTTGGTGTGCGATAGTAGAAAATTTATACGATCAATCCATTTTACGTGCTGCTGAGTCAAAGTCATTTTCTGTCGCAATTCACTGTAATTGGAAACTTTTATTACTGTTAATGGGACTGCGCGTTGATTTCATCCATCCGCATGGCTTCGAATACAACTTCTAATGGCATGGAATGATTGTTTAATCATTTTCTTTCTCTCTCTCTCTCTCTCCATCCTTTTGTTCATTACATTCGCAATAGAATTCTTTCCTCATTGATCAGCGCCTCAGCCTTACGTAAAAAACTTGGCTGTGCACTTGAATTTCATTTGTCGCTGTACCTCAGATTCCATTTGTCCTTGGCACCGCCGGGAGTGTCGGTGTGAGTGTGTCAACCTTAAAACATTGCATGTTTACTACCTCGTATTTTCAAGCCTAACATTGCACCGTTGTTTCGTTAGAACAAAGAGGACAAGAAAACCAGGAGAAAATTCGTCTTTTTTTTTCCTCGTCGACCAGCAACGAGGCGTGAGAATGTGCGCATGCGATTCCGAAATTATCGTAAAACTCTTTAAACATCCATTCACAAAAGCACAATCACCGTCGTACGATAATTATCTTTGCAAATTTTTTACAAAATACTCCACTGAACGTGAGCGATAAATCACGTCGACTTAACATTTTTTTTTTTTCACCTGCGGCTAAACGAGACTTGCCGGTCGCGTAGTTAGATAAAGGAACATTTTGCTTCATAGTTTATAAATTTGAAAGAATCCCGATGGAACAGGTTCGTAGTTAGATACACAGTCGCTACATTGTCTGAATTCGATTACCATGCAGAACGGAGCCGCCCTCGTTCTGCCGGGGCATTATTTTTCCCGGACGCCGCGCCGTGTATAAAGTAATACGAAACGGACGGTTTGTCTAGGCCAGGGATAAAGCGAAATGAAAACCCGCTGTTTATCGATCTATCTTGCTCATGAGCAGTCAGCAATATTCAAGCTCCTTTATATTACATATATCGCAACAATGTACATAATTTGCATTTCTTCTTACTTATTCTCGTAGATTTTCCCACTTCTCCTGAGTCAAATTACACGAATCATTTTTTAATTAAGAAATTATACGAAGAACAACTGTGTCTGATAAAACATTAATGAATCTAGATCAAGACCATACTTCTTTTTGCACCAAAACTATTTTTACGCGGTTGAACCTTCGATAAATAAGTAGAAATTATAATCGCTGCTTATTGGATAAAACCGATAGAAGCGAGGAAAGTGTCTGCGCGGGCGTGCACTAATTAACATTCTGTTCTCTAATGCAGCTGCCCTATAGATTGTAGGGTTAGTGGGGGAGGGGTAGGCAGGTCGTGGATAAAAGTTTCGTGTCGCTAAGTGGTCGTTTAATAAAGTTGTATCGCCCCTCTAACGGGGTTGGGCAGGGTAAAGCCCTATCCAGGTCGGGGTTAGACCAAGGGAGGAGTGTACCGTTGAGTCGCGGGTATTAAAGTCGGCCGGACATTCATTTTCATAATCCAGGAGACTAGAGCTGGAACTGTGCCTTTAGGATTATAATGCTGACCACGTGCACGGCATCGTAGGCCGATCAGGATACGCCTGCTCGTATACGGAAAGTTTAAGGTCACCCTCACACGAAATGCCTTTCGCCTCGCGAACTCGCTGCTCATGCTTACCTTGAGCTCTAAGGAAAGGTCGATGCAAATGACGCAATGGAAAACTCGGCTAAAGATAGGACTACATATTGGGCTTACAGTTAAGCGAGAAGAAGAACAGTGCGTTGGGCGAAATTTAATCGGAAAATTTCATTTTAGACTCTTCGTATTTAGAATCTATTTTTATCGATGATTCGTGGTAAAAGTAGCTTCGTAAATGGTTTTGTGAGGAACTACGGACTCGAAGGGTTCCCAGTCATTTTTAATAGTCCGATGGAATGCGGCAACGTCATCGTGATTTCTGATTGTCCAGTCGGCTTTAAAAGCGCGGCCCCCAAAAGATTCGGTGAGGCGAGCGGTGATCGATGAACGCGAGTCATCGGAGCAAGGATAAGGTCCCGAACATTTGTCTTTTGTAGTGAACGTGGCGGTAACCGTACCGTAGAGCCATCCTGACCGCCACACCGTACGAAGGGCATATATGTATATCTATACAGGTCGTCTCGGGGACTAGATAATCCAGTTTCGTAGCCCACGCATACCAATAGCGAGCGAAGGTGGCTAATGTACGAGCCGCGCTCGGTCACAGACCCCATTACTCTGGTGAGCCACCCTCGAAAAATTACCAACCTACCAACAGAAGCTTCTGTCCGCACAATTAATCAACGGATCTCTGGAAAAGTCTGTCCGCTCGCGAAAGACGGAAAACTGGTAGTTTGGTGATATTCTCGTAGTAAAGAAGAGAAATAGAGATAGAATGTAGCTAGAGTAAAAAAAGCTTTCGAATTAATTTTTGGTTGGTCCTATTGCAATGACGCGGGTTGCTTTGATAAATTGATCCCTTTGCAATTCGAAAAACAGTACGGATTTGACAGTAGCATTCATGGAAAATCCTCGATACTGAAAACATCCTGGGATCCCCTCATGAAAGGAGGCTCACCGAATAAATAGAATACTGTATCGAAACAATATTCGTTTACACTATCGCGTTTCCCAGCGAATTGGGTAAATAAATACAAAGCAGTGTTTCACCGTGTGCGTGTACATTGCTCGTTGATTTTTGTCTCTCTCCGTCTCTCTGTAAATCTTTAAACAGGCGCTGAGCTTGGCAAAAACGGCGCAAATTTGCATTGACAATTTTGAAACAATTTCCTGAAATATCTGATGTACTCACAGGAAGGGTGCGGATCGCCTTTTTTTACGGGAATTAAATTATTTTGGGCAATGCAGTGGAACTGTGAATACGCGTTTCTAAACAATCTTATCGTTTGGTGTCCATGGAACTAGAGCGGCATAACTTTATCGCTTCTGATAGCGAGATAACGACTCTGTGAAAGGCGATGAGGCGCGTTGAATTCATACAAAAGAATGCGAATTTCTATTGCGGGTCACAATTTGCGAAACTGTGCCATTTTCAAGTAACGTCCTTTATTCCGTGACATAAATTGCGAGACACCCGAATGAGTGTCCCCGGAAATGGTGAGTTTAATTGATCGCCCTGGTGTACGTATATGTGTGTATGCGCGTGCGTGTGTGTGTGCGTGCGTGTGGAGGATCCGCCATTACAGAATGGAATTTATTGCAGAAGAATCTAAATTGTGTCATGGCATGTACAACAGAGCGGTGACCTAATTGCAAGACATTTCCTGATGCAACTAGAAAGGCCCTCCGTAATCCGCATTTCTGCTCTTGCATTCGCATTTGCACTTGCATTCACGTTACCTGACTGTAATTTCTGATATGTGTACGCGCGTCATCGCCGCGTCACCTTTTCCATCGATCGAAGCCTAACTCTTTTCCATATGTGCTCAATCGAGCTTGCCTTCTTATCCATCGGTGTTCGATCACTCTGCTGATGTAGTCACGCAAGAATCTAGACACTCAGCCGTCTCCCAATATCGAACTTGTTGAAATTTTAACATTGGAATTACAAAGTTTAAAATCGAAATGAAAGTGTATCGTTTAAACTTTAAAGATTCATGAGACTACTTTGTAGTTACCGGAAATATAATCCAACAACTGGGATTAATGATTCTTTATTTGAATTAAACATTTGTTCAAAGCTTGAGTATTCTTATAATTGTAAACAGAATAAATTACTGCAGTTAATACTTGGTAATTTTAGTGTTAAATCCGAGATTAATAGTTGGTCGAAGGTAATAGCGAAATAGGAAAGTAATTGATCCAAATGGAAGAAGAGGCTTATGAGATCGACTAGTCCGAACAGTCTTTCGTAATCGTTATCAATAACAACTCGAGCTCTGACATCGTTCACTGCATTGAAATCGTACCAAACTACTATTCCCGCTATCGTAAGGCTATCTATGCTTCCAAGTAGGATGATTCATCTTGCAGCCATGCCCCGCCGAGCTCGGGATTATGCATCATCTTTATAATACATTAAACTTTCCTGATCCAAAAGATACGTCGGTCAGACGTAACTTGCTCGTTCGACCATCATTCACACGATAACACGGACTTACGGATGCTCAAAAGATGCTTGTTCGCCAGCTGTAATCTATTTTCGGAATCCTTTTTTTTTCTCCTTCTTATCCAAACGGATCTGATATTCGGTGCACGGGCTTTACTCGATCGATCAAAGCATATCAATTCGTTTTCGAGTCCATGAACCGAATGGAGCTTACGTAACGGTCAGTATACATATGTAGGAAATAATATGATTCATCGGTTACGATTATGTAGCCAATACCAGGAACAGTCTTGTTAATTAGTAAGAAATGATGGTTCTGAATAGGACAAAGGACTTGCGATTAGGAGATTCTGACATTACGTTCGGTATATTGGATTTTACGAGCATAAGAAGTGAGAGAAAGGCAGGTATAGGGTAAGGTAAGCGGGCCGAAAGTCGTTTGGATGCGCCGGAAAGAAGGTGAAACGCCCCGTGAAGAAAAGTTACGTGGCAGGTGCGTTCTCCGTGTATACGTGGATGTGTATGTGTAGGTGGCGCACACTAGTTGCGGAACCCACGATCGTATTGCGTGTGTGCGTACTCGTAGAGCTATACATATATACACGCGCGCGTATGCCGATGACGACCAACAGGTTCCTTCTGGAACAGGTTTCGGTGCCTATTTTCGGTCCTCCTCCATTGCCTAAACTCCTCAAATTACGTCCAGCGAAGCCAGCAGTCCTGTCCCTCGCTCGTCCCTTTCTTTCCTGGGTCTCCTCGAAAGGACCTTAGGGATTTCTGACCACGCCAGGCGTAAGTAATTAAAATAGGAGGCCGCGCCTCGTCGTTTCTTTCACGTCCACGACCACCTTATTATACGTTATAACCGTGGCACTGCCCTCCTCCATCAGTCCCTCGATTCTCTCGCTTTATTTCGTCTTGGAAGCGGAAGTGCCAAGCGGAGGGACTACTACACAATAAGGATAATTATTGAGGAGTTTTCGAGCGGCTTCGTTTTAGTCGTATTCGGGCAGGTTCGCCGCGGTTCGGTTTTTCTGATTACACGTGCAAGGGACGAAGGGAGCTCATCTGCTGCTACAGTGGCAGAAGGGAGACTTTCCGAGTCAGAGACGCGAACAGTGCCAGTATCACGGTAGCAACTTTGATTACGCCAATCTTGTGGGTATTCGGCGCACATGACCGGATACATGTGCGCCGGAATTTGCATGCGTACGCTCTCTGCCGCGTCAAACAGTATATCCGGATGATGTTGCTGTGCGATAGTAGTACAATAAAGGCATTTGAAGTTTGTGTGAGTGCGTTATTTAACGAATGCGCGGCTCAAAAA
The DNA here is from genome assembly GCA_963989405.1 of Trypoxylon attenuatum. Classification (NCBI taxonomy): domain Eukaryota; kingdom Metazoa; phylum Arthropoda; class Insecta; order Hymenoptera; family Crabronidae; genus Trypoxylon; species Trypoxylon attenuatum. The sequence goes on along the minus strand of OZ022488.1, from coordinate 18,380,248 downwards.
GTTCGGACCGATGAAAAGTACACGCACACGTACGATTCGGATTACGGCCCTCGTTGGAATTATGTATTTACTTGAAAATATAAGTATGTGTGCGTGTATATGTATGGTTAAGCGTTTCCTAAAGCGTCGAGGGCGTTAAGTCGCCAGGAAAATAGGTACTATCGTTCATCGACGCTGTGCAGCCACGCATAATTAATGAAAATCGAGATTCGCGCCGATATGCATTACTTCTGTTCCCGTGGCGGCTCGGTGCGGCGCCGGGTCAACGACCGCGAACCACGATTTCACCGGTGATATCTCGCCGACTCGAACCAAGGGAACCTTGCCGGCCGTTGGAATAATTATTCGAGATTCTCGCGGCTCTTGCCTTATACTCATTAGGATTATACTATCCGACTGATTTTCGAAATCCCGCCCATTCACCAATTAAACCTAGCAGCGTGCATGACTTATGTAAACAGTTAGGTTTTACAAGGAGTTAGTCGTTACGAATAGCATCGTCGTGGGTATTTACATAGTTTCTGGAATCAAGAAAGAGAGAGATAGAGGAGAGGAAATGTGGAGAGAGTAATTGAGTAGAAGACGGAGCAAAGTCATCGGTAGTCGAGGCGAATGACAGAGGTAGAATTAGCTTGACTGTCGGATGTATGTATGTATGGATACGTGCGTGACACAGTTAGTGCCTTTTGAGCCGCTCGTTACGAAGGAGTCGTGGCGATTAGAGGTAAAGGAAGCAAATTGGTTGTTTAATCGATTAGTCGAGCGGCACACGGGCGCACTGGCTCACGAGGCCACTAGCTCACTAACCAAAGAACCACCTACGCAGGAGAGCACCACTGACCACTAATCCTGGGGACATTCGCGAGTACTGGTTGGGCCCGCTTAATTGTACGCGACTAAGCAGATGAAAGGAGGATATTGACCCGATCTAAAGGGCACATGGTCACGGAAAGGGACCCCGCGGGACGGACAGACTGACACGCAAGCTGCGGCTGGTCGTTTGTTCGCTCGCTCGGTCGCTCGTTCACTCGTTCAGCAGCTCGCTCATTCGCGACTTTCCCTCGTGGCTAGTTACGCAAGCGAATTCATTGTGTGTTCACCGCCAATCAAGAACTTTCCAGCCGTGACGGGAATCTTACGAATTTTTCCTCGCACCTTTTTTGCTATCTTCGCGAATACCAGACACGCGTAAATGTTCTGTCCTAAGAAAGTCTTATTGTTAGTTGCGCGGAATCTCGTGGTTCCTCCTCTTTAATTGGACTTGTGCCTTAATCAGGCTGTAGGTAAGTCAACGATTTTTCTACTCGACGGAAGGTCGTGACGGCGTTATTATTTCAGCTGAGCTAACATGACTCTTCGCCTTAGCCTGGTTATATTTATCGGTGGAATTAATTAGTCGTTATCGGTGCTGTCGGGTGAAATATCTTGGGCAAACAGGCCAATTACGAGCGGGTGAGCTTGGGGCCAGCAGCCGGGTTCCGCGAAAGAATTTCGAGTCAATTAGCCGAGTGTCAAAGGCTCACGAAGTCTCTACGGAGTACGGATCAGGGGGCCTCGAACTCGCGAATCCCACAGTTGTCGTGTCGTCGGCGATCTCGGGTGCAAGTCGCGCATGGGAATTGCGCTCGATCCGCGGGAACGGGCAGAGGAGCAAACGGGCATCCTGCCAAGTCTCTCTTTGATCAGAGCTTCGCCCGATTTATCGTTTTGATTTTAGCAGCGAGACCTTTTCCGCATTGGCTTTCGTGATTGCGTCACACTGACACGAGTAATCATTATCGAGCCGGGATAATCCCTTTCGCAAATTTCGCGGCCCCAGGCCGACATTGACTTTTGATTGGGTTTTAATCCAGTGGCGCGGCGGCGGCGGCCTTGGTCGAAATCGAGTCGCTCGATGAACGCGATTTGGAAAAGCGCTCTTTAATGCTAACCCAAGCAGAAAGAAGCTATTATTCGAATTCGAATCGATCTGAGCGAGGGTCAGAAAGGGTTACCTGGGATCTCGTGGATCGAGCTCAAGGATATTTATTTTTCCAGCCTGACGGCAGCGGCGCTGGTGGCGCCGCGCCGTGGCGAATATATCGAGCGAGATAAACATCCGTTATGCGATCTGAATTGCAAATGCAATTTGGGTCTCTAGCTCTTTCTCTTTACGGGCAGCGCGCATAGGTGTTCTCTGGCCCAATCGAACGCGCCACTGTTTAAAATGCCCTCCGCGATCTCCTATTTCGTGATCCAAGAATATCAATAAACTGAACCGTACGGAACTTGTATTCCGAAAACTTTACTGACTCTCGTTAAATATTTCTACAACTTTATTATTCGTTATGGAATATTATGCGCTGTTTTCCGAGGGAATTACTTTGCGATTGACGCACACATTGCCTCTCTTGTTAAAAAGTCGAAAATATTCTCCGAGGGTTTTGGCTTTCGATATTTGCCAAGGGGATTACGAAAACCAGCTTTTTCCGAATTCAGCCTTATCTCGTCGGCTTTTATACGCGTCAGCGGAGGGCAGGCTCGTGCACGCGTTGCGCGTCAGCATAAGCTGTTACGGTTATGGCTAGTAATGGGCTTCTCTCTTTGAATTGACGAGCTCTTGTGCGCAAAAGCATGCCGCCTTCGTCGTAATACTGGAAAATACGTTTCTGGGGCAAAGACCCATTGTAAATCACGACGATGAATCTATACGCTATTAGCGTTTATCGCCGCGGAATTTACTTTTCCGAGAACGAGGTCGCCTCATTGTTCTCGCGAGTATTGGGGATGGGGCTTCGGTGAATGGGCGATGCGCGCTTATGAACTAGACAGCGACCTGACAGTTAGTGGGATGCACCGCTAATGAGGTTTACTCCAATTCCTCGAAGCGCCGTTGATTCCAAATTGATCGTCTTACTCATGCGCTGCTTCCGGCATAGATGCACCTGCGCTGAAGCATCTTCCTAGAAGCGGCCGGCTCCAGAGTCGGACGCGATTTTAATTAACTCGATGCGAGTTAAGGAATGAAGTGACTCAAGGAATAGTCTTGGACGCGTTACCCAATGGAAAATGCTTCCTAATTGTTTTCTTCATTACTAAAATTAGTAATACTCCTTCGAGGAGTTTGTCACTCTTTGAGTCATGCCGCCTCACTCCTCACGACGGTTCCCGCTTAATAGCGTTTATTCGAACGAATTGCACGAGAACACTCGAGGAGCGTAGCTACTGCTTACTAATTAGTGCCAATCCATAATGGTTGTTAATCTCATTCAGCTTGAACATAGAGTGCACCGATGCCGACCCACCCACTCTGCACGTCGTCCGCGTCGCAGTCCGCAAGAAGTCGTCTCGCAAGCGTCTGTACGTTGCGAGCGAGAACTGATGCGAGCTTTTCGCGGTAACAACGACCGCGCATAATTAGGACTGGCATTCAAACTTGCTACACTCGAATTTAGGTAGCTACATGTCGTGTGTTTCACGAACTTTGGGAGATCATGGTTCCATTGTGTTTCTCGTGAATACTGCAGCATGCCAACTGCAGGAATTGACATCGACTACGAGTAGCCGTATACATCAGCATCACTTTTCCGACATGGAATCGATCAAACACACTCTTCTGTTCTCCGCGGCAAATCGCAAAGTATGCTCGCCGCATAATGTAGGTAGCGAGCGTGTAGCCAGAGTAAAAGGATTGCCTCTACATATCGATGCCAAGCAAAACTCGCGCGGTACAGTGTTTCTTCAACTCGAGCTCTCCGTTTCTCGCGATCGCCGAATAAATACGCGCGTATAAATCTACGGACGTGCACGTCCAAACCCGTGCAGTCTGCCTTGTAATCTTGAATTCGTTGCCCTCGGTTTCGCTTCGAGAAATTGGATCAGAGAATATTTCACGTTTGACGTTCTACTTACTTCACGGGGAACACGCGCTAGAACCTGCGGGAAGCAGTTATATACTAACAAAGTAGCATCGTTTAGTTCGCTCCTACAAATCGAAGTTTGTAAGCGGTTCTTCAACTTGTGCGACGAAAGTCGACAGTCTTCTAGTCGCGACAAATAATTAAGTCAGACGTTTTATTTGGCTCGACAATTAGAGTGGTGATTCATGGGGTCTACTTGCATCCGATGAATTAACGGAGCGGCAACTCGCTCGTCGTCCGTCACTGGGGACTCTGGGGATTTCGAGGAGGCAAGGGAAGAGTGGCGATGGCAATCGAGGGAAAAGAAAGTCGAAGGAGAGAAAAGAGTGGTAGGCTCGTGGAAGAGGGAAGCATTGTCGCTTCCACGTTTACCACGAGGAGCAAGGTGGATCGAGGATCTCAGCGCGGCGTGCCTTGTCACAATGAAAGTCGTGACTCGGCTCTTTCTTCCGATGCCTCCTCGTTTGTCTCCGCGGCCGCGGACCTCTTCTCGGTCTCCCTCGAACGTTGCGTTCCGGGGCTCTTGCTCGCGCTTAGATAGACTGCCTTCGCCTTCGTTCTTGGACAACTATAATTGCCTGGCCCCGTCAATGTGGACTGGACGTTCCCTCGATGCTCGCTTGGCCACGAGGGGACTTGGATCTCGTTACCATTGGAAAGCAGGAGGAGATGGGAGATGGGTGGACGCTTGATAGACACTATGTATTTTGTATCTGTCCCATATTATACTTAGAAAGATAGATACGGAGAAACGTATTTGACGATCCTCGCTCGTGTTTTTATTTCCGCCAACACGCGCGATACACTTTTGATGGATTTGATTGCGGCAAAGCGTCGAGCTCTCTGGAAAAAATTTCCATATAGACCAGACGAGCGACGTGGCATCGCTTCTCGGATCACGGGCGTTGCATTACCAGCACCGGATGTGTGTTCCGTGAGTAAAATTATTAACGCATCGTGCATACCGTCACGAACCGTTGCTCCGCAAGGTCTTTTTAATGTTTACCATCGAGCTGCGGCATGCAAACTTTAAATATTGACAATTTCCTGCGCGCGACTGGACGCCTTCACAGCAGCTGTAGCACCCGCTTTGACACCCGGGTACGCGTACTCTGGCCACAGGTTTAATTGCATCGCTTTACAAAAGCGGAGAATCCACGAAAGCAGTTATCTTCGAGACGATAGTTAAGAAAGGCTTGCTCGAATCCGAGCGAAAATGAGTCTTTTTAAGGATGAGAAGGATGGTCGTGGATGGTCGTAGAGACGAGCACAAGGGTACACACAATCCCATGGTGCGGGGCAGGGCGCGATTCACTTCACGGGTCCTTCGTCTTCCAGCGGCACTCCTTCCTTCTTCAGACGTTAATAAAGTCTTCTGTCTCCTCCCGGTGCCCCGAAGCCGGTGAATTTCCATCCTCAGGGCCATTCTTCTTCCATCCAGCTCTGTTCCGCCTCCGAATCGGTCCCTTCTCCTCTCTTCTTCTCCTCTCTTCTTCTCTGTTCTTCTCTTTTTGGCTCCCCCATGGACCTTCTCTCTGCGCGCCATCCATTGCGATCATAGATCTGCAGCGTCTCTTCGAGCCCACGGTGCGGTGCAGCGCGCCTCCTCGTAATTACCCGCTCGCTAGTGCACTCCTGGGGCCACTACATAGCCAGCACTCTGATCGAACACTTTCACACACGGTGGAACATCCTGGACGCACGTTGGCGACCCTTCCTACGGCCCCAATGCAGACACTCCCCTAACGGAGATCTATGCGAGAATCCTCCCCAATTACGTGTTCCTCTTCCTCTCGATCGCGAATCGCGCTGACCAATTTTATTGGTTTCCCGTATATCGTCGCGATAAAGGGCTCCGGGAGACCACGGATCACCTCGTTCGACGGTGGTATATATAGGAAGTCGAGTTTCTGCGGTCAAGGCTAAACTGTAACATTCTCCTACTTTAATGTGCTCCCGATTCTTCTCGGAGTATTTCTCGCTTTAAGGGATTTCACGAGAGCGACAGAGAAAGAGAAAAAATCTCGGGTGCTTTGTGGTAGACGGCGTGTTGATGCCCGCAGCGATATTTGCTCCTCGCTGACCCTAACAAGTAGAATCGGAGCCTGCGCTTGGCCCCAAGGAAACCAAGGAAAGACTGGGGACCCAAGAAGCCAAGACCAAAGACCGAAGATCGAAGATTAAGGCAGAGGCAAGGGTAGAGGAGCACTTTTACCCATGATCGTTATACTTCCTGGAAGCTTCGCGACGGTACTAGCAAGGAAAGCCGGTCGAAGGGTTCAAGGCTACCCGTGGGGTTCAATGATCCTCGAAGCGAGCGAACCGCTCGTCCCAAGGAGTAGTCACAAGTCCATGGGATATTAACCATTTACGAGGGACACTTATGCCACCCCGGGAAATAGTACGCTCTGGCGCCAGTTTCTGCCCTTGCGCTCTTCTTTCGCTACTGCACGCGATTATGAGCGTGCAGCAATGATTGTGAATTATTTATCGTAAACCGTTCCGGTTCCTTCTTCGTGGTATCGCCACGTCAGCGCAATAACACCGGTAATTGCATCCACTATCGTCGATTCGTAGACCGGTTTGGGCTCGACTCTATCTAGCTTTGCGTGTGTACATGAGAGATGGGCTAGGGTCTCCCTTGTCCAAAGAAAATCCTTCTTTAGAGTCCGGTCGAGAGATGCGAAGCCAACTTGAGCGAAGAAGCTTTCAGGGAGCCAAGGAGACGAGAGAGTAAAATGATTTCATGGGGCTCGCGACCCAAGGCGCGGTTTTTACCGCGCACTCTTACCCTCGAGCCCTGGAAATAATACATGGAGCTGTTCGGTAAGCAGCACGCTGTGTCCTGTCCAGAGAGGCTGGAGAGTCCAGATACGAAAGGATTCGCGGCGATGCTGCAGAGCCGTATCATTCTGCTCTCTCTTTCTCTTTCTCTAGTCCTCTTGAGGTTCTCTCGAGGTTCTCTCGGTGCGATGTGTGCGTTTACGTGAATCGGGCCCATCGGCGGAAGAAAGAAGCGAATAGATAGAAAGGGAGAGAAGCGGTCGACCAGGTAAGACCGGTCGAACAGGTTTCTCGGGTCGAGTAGGCGAAAGCCTCTACTCCGTTAGCCTCTTTCTTTGCCTGGCCCGGCGCGCTGTCCATGCGCTCCCTCGACTCTCGAGTCTCGAGAGAGCCTCGGACACCTCCGCTCCTCCTGGCCTCGAATGCTCGAATACTCGAATACACTCTGGGAATTGCCGCGGGAGTACGTCGCGCAACGTTGCTGGCTTGTTTACAGCCGGCAATAATGAAGACCCGCTGTAAAATAAGATAAGAATGCCCAGGAGACTCGCCTACGCTCTCTCGGTGCTCGAGCAAAATATTGCTTATCGGAGGGGAAAAAATAATAGTCGGATATTTCGTACACCCTCGGAGGCGACGGTATTTTCCTGCGCGCAACCGATAGATCGCTGGATCGGGTTAAAAAGCAAAAGAGTATCAGGATCCTAACACCGGCAGCACCGGCTTCGATGTCTCTTTAGGATTGCCTCCCGCATTTTACTTTTTCTTCGCGAGCAACATCGTTGCCAATTGTACAGCATTTGCCTCGGTAGCTGAGATACAACGAAGCTCATAGCTTCTTCGAGTATGTAGTCGAAAACTGCCAGGAGGCGTGGCGTTATTCTCCTTTTTGTTGGGAATCGTGCCAGGATGACTGTTTATAAAAGGCTCTCAAAGAGTAGCAGCTATGGATACTAACTTTTGACGAACATTCACTCGAAATTGCGCAAATTGCATGAATCCTTCTGCCACTGTAAGCACTATTCTGCCTGTAGTTTTTCGATGACGAACCTGTGGGTTTTCTCTTACCAATCGCCTTAAAGCGGACCGACGACAGAGAGAGGCTTTTTCTTTTCCTCCTGGCGATTTAACGGTTGGCAGTATTTGCGGCTGCGACCTCAGGCTTGACTTGCGCGAAAATCTTTGAGGTCGCTGTGTTTCGTGCGAACCCGGGAGAAGGAGCGATGGAGCGATAGAGCGAAAACGAGCGCGGCCCTCGACCTCGTGCCAGGCAATAAAGCGCTCGAAATCGAGCATCGAGCGCCATAATTTCCGAGGGGTGCGCTCGCGTTTTAAATTGGAAAAATCGTCTGCCGGGGACGTGGGTGCGAAGCGCTTCTGGTCGCTCGAGATTAAATATACGATCGGTTTATTTGTCTGCTTGAATGACAAGCAGGACTCATCTGGAGAAAATATCCACTTATTTTCTAGTCGCGTGTCACCTTCGTTTATAAAAGACTGAGCGTAGGAACGGGGAAGGAAGATCTGGCCACTCGATAGTATTTCCGTAAGGATTGTCCCCCTGGTTCTGCACCATTGATCGGGAACGAAGAGTATCGCGAAACGATACGATATCCGATCGAATGGCTGCCGGTATCGAGAAACGTTAAATTTACTGCTACGTCGAGGCGCAAACTCGTTTCGATCTAAGCTTTAAGCTTGTCTCGGTGTCGAGTCACTTGGACATTGGTCCGACGACCTCTCCCAACCTCACCTGCCTCTTGAGTCTAGAGTTTGCCGCTTCTCTGACTCTTTCTTCGTTTCTTCCTTTTCTTCCTTTTCTTCTTTTCTCTTTCTATTTTCATTCTTTCCATCTTCGTTCAGCCTCTCCAACACCCCGCTGTTCCTTGGAAACATCCACTCTTCGATCATTCGTTTTAATCCTACCTCTCCGATATGCGAGGCTTCCTAACTATTCGAGCCCTCCGATGAACTAGTTATGCCCCGATGATTTACAGAGTTATTACCGAGCTACTCGTCTCTATTGACTGAAATTAACCGGCGCGTTCTCGTCGGGTATAATCATGCGGAACGTACGAAGGCACGCGGTCTTTCGCGATTGCGCGAACTATGATTATCCTCTCGAGTTCGTGCGACAAGGTTCCGGCTTGTGGAGTCCAACGAGGAAGATTTTTGCGAGCGACCACTGGACACGAACCTCGCTTTCTGACCCCTTTTGGGATGTTTGCCAAGATTTCTGTTTATAAACGTCAAGCACAATGAAGGTGGGGCCCACGACAGAAAAGTTTCCCTTTGTTTTCTCGAGTCCTCCTTCCCTATGCAGTGGCTCGCCAGCCGGAAGTCCGAACTTCCCCTTTGGACATCAAGTTCCACGCATACTTTGACAGTCCGGCTCGTCCGGAAAAAGTTAGCAGCTTCCGTCAGAGCGCATGTATGGTGGCAACTCGCTACGGTACGGCTCGAGTTCCAGTTCCATGAGAGTTAGGTATGCGGTCGCCATCGATGCTTACGGAGCAGATCTAAATCGAGCTGATCTCGGTCGATCGAGACTTATTAACGGTTTCGTACGGTTATCGGATACTCGCGGTGCCGGTTCACGCTACACAGCCGGCCGGCGTAGGCTGCTGCTCGTTCATTACGCGAGCTATTTAAATAAGAACAAGACAACTACAAATGCGCCGCACATCTATGCATGTGTATTCCTTTGCGACGCGCCTTCCCGCAAATTTTTCAATCCTTCAAACTTTTCCCACTGCTGTTCGTTTTGTTCTCTAGGCTGGCACTCCAGTTGGAGCATTGTTTTTTACCCCGAAATAGGGGCGATATTAACGCAACTTCTCGGACGCAACGAATATTCTCATCGCACTGCAAAATATCGCCCGGCCATCGGCACACCGGGGCCCCGGTGCATAGTGAATTGTTCAGAGAACCGAGTATCGAGCGTGAAACTTTCGCTTCTCGTTAATCAGCGCTTTTTTGTGAACTTCCTGATCCGGTTCACCGATCGTTCTCAAGAGATCCAATGCGGCGCGGCTCATTGTCTCGAACGGTCGCGTTCACGAGACACGGGCTCGTACGCAACTTACGCGTCGAACCGCTGTGCTGGGTAACTGTAAACGTTGTGACCCGTTGAACAAACGCGGACGCCTTGAATCAGCAGTTCTCGGAGAACGATGCGCTCGCTTATGCCTCGTACCTTGTGCCTTATGCGTTCAGTACACTCGAGCGCAACCCATTAAAGTTGGGAACCCTACCGATTCGGTGGCTATTATCCACTTCGATAATCCCCATTCCACTCCATTATGGAGTTTTAACTGTATACAACTTCGCTTATCTGCTCGCTGTAATGTTACATTGATAGAGGATTCGTAATTCTATGGAGCCCGCGTAATGCTGGCATTAAATCTGGAAATCGGCTAGCTTTGGCTCAATGACCTCGGTTCCGTAACCTCGGCCAGGCCGCAATGCAGCGAAAAGGTTCGAGTCCCAGTTTACTCATTGAATTTTCCAAAAAGTACTTAACAATATTTCTCAGTCCTTTGGTCTTAAAATATTCCGTAAATATTTCTAGACCGGAAACTTTGAGCCACTCGATCGAATTTGTTTTTTCTCACGGGGCAGCGTGTCCTGGTAACTCCGGACAAGCGCGATCGTGCGGTAGCCCAGAAATACCTGAATATCGTTCGCAGTGGAACACCCATGGAGCGATAGAGCAACCGTTTCAACTGAAATTTCATCCCCCACGAAGAAAGTGTGTGTGCGTGCATACTCGCACAATCTTAAGAGAACACGCGACATTGTCATAGTCGGAATCACAGTAGCCAACTGATTTCCGGTGTTTCTTCGCACGTTGCATCTTCTTGCCCCTTTTCGGTAGCCTGAACCAAATCTGCAGATCGAAAACGCTTCGCAAGTAGATTCGTCGTTTAATGGACTCCCCTGGCAGTCCCTTTCTCGAAATCCTTCACGGAGGACCAGCCGTGGTCTGCATAATAATCGAGCATCTGACTTCTCCACACGGCGAAACTTTCCTCGCGTATTCCGATCGGCGATAGAGAGACTTCGAATCGAAGCCTCCGAATCAGCCTCGAGGCTCCTCTCTTTGGCCGCGTCTGCCGGTATACTATTCATATTCATCGAGTTTCGTAAGTGTCCTGCGAGTGCAAATCGCGAAGCCATTACCTCGAAGGAGAGAGCCGACTTTCGCGGAAAATTCGCCACGATCGGCTTCAACTTTCCTCAAGTCTATCTTTAATCCGGCACAGCAAGCTAGTTGCTTCACGGGTTCTCACCGTGAGCCACTCTTGCTCTGTAACTTGCGAGTGCGTGATTCTCTGAACCGAGCCCTGTTGACCGTGGCTCCTTATTCCAGGAGCTCGCGATCTCAGAGTCAGATCGGAGGCACGACTGCCACGGGCCAACCTTCAGCCCAGTTCTCCGCATTTGTATTCCGTCGACGAGCTCGTGGGGTTTCTCTACCTGACAAATTCTCGAGCCCGCTTCGAGATTGCCTGTTTCCGAATTGCTTTTGAGGGAAGAGAGCTCCGGAGGGGAGGGTCGTTTCGAGCTGGTACCAGATCTAAAGCGGCCAGTAGCGCGACTACGACACCGTGCGACAGTTCCGCTCGAATCTCTTAAATGCAGATGAATCGTCGCGAAACGCTTATAGTATAGACAGCCAATCAGGATAGGATTCGAATCAGTCAGAAGCGACGGCCTAAGACTCGGATATTCCTCTAAATGTGAGACGAATCGGACTTAGCCCGATTCAATCTCTTTCGATTTGGGAGGCCCCCCTACGGTTCTGTCTATCCCAGTCGACAATATAATAGTCTCCCGACATAATCGTCGATGCAATTAAATCCATCTCACACTACTCGTATCGCATCTGCGAGAAGAGCGTCGTCACGCCTCAGTCGCCTCGGTAAATTCCCACGGACTCGAGAGACTATCTTTGAAATTCCGATCCATCGGTTATTAGCGATCGCGATTATTTCTGCGCGCAGTCTTGCGTAAACACTGATACTCGCCCGGAGGGATTGTGACGTCGCGTTCTCGGTTGCCAGCAAAACGAACAAGAATCGGGGCTCGCGTTAATTGATTTATGGTGGTGAACGGAGACCGTTATTGGTGTGTAGCATTCCAGTTGACTTGCGGATTGAGAGAGGGCGGCGGATCGGCAGCGTCTTGACCGCCACGGCCGGAAGGAAAAAGCTACTTGTTAGGGTTTCTCTACACCTGGTAGTTCTCTCTGAAAGTGTATACGGGTGTCACGCTTCACTGTCCGTAGCTTAGCAGACTCTCACGGCCACACGCTACACAGTGTAGTTTCGAAGACATTGGGTTTTGTAGCAGAGGAAACCTCGTTATTTTCTTACCAGACTGTACTCTCTCTCTTGGTCTTTATATTCAGCGGCTCATAATCGTTATAGCGGGAACTGCGAGAAAGTGTTTCCTTTCGTTGAGTTGTTTTCCACGCTTCGGGAGTAACCCGTAGTGCGCGGCCGTAACTAACGTGTGGGCTCGTAGCTAGCTAGTATAACGGGTGGGACTGCGAGGAAAGGCGAAAGGAAGGTCGATGACGAGGCAAGCCATCGTTATCCATAATTGATACCACCTTCGTTTCAAGTCCGACTAGAGGAGTAGTAGACCCTTGTCGCCTCGGAACAGACATCCGCGTTATTCATTCCTTCTATCTAGCATCGAGGTATTCTTAGAAATGCTTTTTTTGTCAGGTATTCTTCTAATCGAGTTTATGCGACAGTAAAACTGTAGGAAATATTTTATGATACGAGTGACAGGAATTATGAGCATTTTTTCGACAAAGTTTGCGCCGTTTCATAATCGGCTCGAAAAGTTGCAAAAAGAGGAAGAGAGTTTTTAGTAGTGTTTCGCAGCGCGTGCTCAAATAGCTCTCGAACGCCGAAAGAAAACTACGCTTTTCCTGGTAATTCCTTCGGAACCACGGCCTAGTACGCGCAGGTTTTTGCGCAATCCTCACTTCAACTATGAGCCCAGCGTGCAGTCGTTGCGTCGACGCGCGCAAGAGAGAATGAGAAAGTAGATATGAGGCTGCAAAGTATTCTAACGTACGTGACGAGAAAATATTAGTTTGCCTTGAAGGAGTCGCGTGGTGTGTGTGTGTGTGTGTGTGTGTGCAGCGTGCACCTTCACCCACAAGCAACAGCACGTCCCTTGGACTCTCTATACTCGTTGGTGCAAATGCACTTTTGTGAGAAATACTTGCGTTGTAGGCGGGATTGCGAGAGGTCTACGCGCTGATCCGTTCCGCGAATATTGCATCAGAAGTACGACCTGCGGATGCAGCGGAATTTGATCGAGTATAATAAATTAGCACACGTTTCGGACGGTCTCGACTCTCTGAACGCATTGGAACCTCTGTCCAGGGTCGAAATAAGCGGACCTTCTCGCTTGGCCTCTCGTGTTGCGAAAGTTACGATAACGAGTTTTGGAATTGGAATCAACTGGATCGCCGTTTGTCTTTCGATGGGGGCAAACTCGCAAGCGCCGGCGCGCAGGCTTCGAGAGGCCCCGCGAAAAACAGGAATGCTTTATGAGGTTCACGTGGTGCGGCCGCGCACCGCGCCATACCGTACCATAGCCGTAAGTCAGTTGACGCAAAAACAATCTCGTCGACCAACGAAATGAGCGAGCCTCGCCTTCCGGAGGTTCCATTGACGTCGCTACCATTGCTCTCGGATGAATCATCGCAAAGATCGGCCGTACTTCTATATACATATCTATCGAACTCGAGTGATTCAAGCTTGTCAGCTAAACTGAATTTAACGGAATATCACTGGCAATGCAGCAAACTCTCTTAATGAGTTTTTTCCTCGTCTCGTAAAAGAGTTTTATGCTGATTCACGCGATGCCGACCCTCCCTGTCCATTCGTTGCACCGCGCCAGTAATCAGCGTAGAAATGGGACTGTGGCATACATCGCACGGTAATAACAATAACGTTTCTTCCGTAGCCGCGCAAAATGCAAATCTCCCGACTTTCCGCGACCCATTTCACCGGCACAGCGTTCACTCTTAATTTGCATGTCATTCGCGGAAGTTGCGACCAAGACGCGAGAGGGAACGGTGAAACAGCCGCGGACCACGGAGGTTCGAAGTTATCTGGAGCATGAAAGTGGATTAAGCCGAACGTCAGCAGATACGAATAATTCGTCTCTTTCTACTTTCATCGGTGCATCCTGGCCGAACCCTGTACTTAGACACTTTACGCTACTTTCTAATTCTTGCACCCGGGGGGTATTGTTTTTCTCGGCTTTAAAGGAGAGCGACGAGACTAATACCCGTGGAACGCGGCTGCTGTAATTAAAGCTCCGGAACGGATAATCTTTCTGTCTGAAATCCTTTCTGGCCCCGTTTAATTCTAGAGCGGGAGAGGAGATTGCGGGAATCGGGTGATTTGAAGAGCGAGCATCGTCCAATGGATCGCAAACCGTTAGGTCTTTCGGTGATTTAGCATGCGCGATCCAATCCACAGGATTGTCTCGAAATTTACTGTCGTCACTGTCACCACCGTTACTGCCACTGCTACTGTTGCTTGCGTTGTCGATCTACTGAAATTACAGTATTTCGTGGCGCGCAACAATATGGTTTCTTGTTTCGCGGGCGTCGCTGACGAGTGGCAGAAAGAATAAGTGTGCAGCCGCCCCAGCTGGAGAACGGCTCTGTGAGAAGACCAGGAGCGCGCTAGCTTGCCCGGACAAAAGAGCATGCAACAGGTCAGCGAGCCGCTGCAGACACCTCTGACTGCCGTTGCCGGCTCGCGATAGAATGAGAGACGAGAGAGCGAGTAGCAAAACGAAAGAGAACAAGAGGGAGAGAGGGTAAGATAGATGGACGGAGCGAACAGGCCCACAAGGTATCGTCCTCTCTTGGAAGAGGAAGAGGGAAAGAGATTCGAGGGTTGAACGACTGCGATCGAAAAAGCGAAACGGAGGCCAAATGGAGAGAGACGCGATGTCCGATCTAAGAAACAAACGTATTGCTTTCTTCTTGTGCTGCCTTGCCGTTTTTATCGCGTATTGGAGAGCTATAGTCGTGAATTGATACGACATTGGCCCCTTGATACTCCGGTTTTCTTTTCACTAGTCGATGAAAGAAACCTCCAACTCGAGATTCTTCGCCAAGATGAGAATTGGCAGCGATGGCTAGGAACTCGAAGCCGAGTTCTTCAATCTCATATTTCACTTTGCATTTTATGAGTCTCCATTGTGCGCTTATTGTACTGCTGAGATTTTCCCTGACGGAACGATATTGCGCATCTTCTTTTCGTGCGGTTTTGCTTGGATTAATTCTCCAGTTAGGTCTAATTAGTACAAGATACTTTTAAAACAGGAATAACAGAACAGTGGAATTACACTTAAAGCAACAGATGGATCGCTAAGATTGCATTTCGAGTAGTTTTAGTTTCGCATCTCAAGATCCTCTTTCATTAATTTATTATTCGCCGGCCACAGAAACAGATTCGAAATCTAAGAATTGGCTGATCTTCTACCATCCGTTCACGTTTACTTAAATATTAAACGATCCGAAAATCTGATAATTGGCATTCTGTTGGAAGGGGGCAAGTTGAGAGAAATTAGGAAGAACAATGCCAGTTCAGAAATTCTGCAAGAGGCTAGGTTGATCAAACCCATTAAAACGATTGCTGCGGGATCCGAGAGAGAGTCGAGAGTCGAGAGTCGAGAGTCGAGTGCAGTTAGTGCACGAGAGCGAAAGAGCGGTTGAAATCGAGTGATTTCAAACTGGTAGCTTGCCGCGATGCTCTTGGCTCGCTGTTACACCTGACAACGGGGATGCAGCGAGCGTGACGGCACCAAGGTTACGCCGCACCACACCGCACCATTCCGCGCTGCGGTTCAACGCACTTCCCGCCGACAGATCTTTCTCCACCGTGGAATATACGTGTATGTTGTGTGTATCCCTTTCCGGGGACACGTACGCGAGCCTCTGCTCCATGACAATCTGGAGCAATGAATGTCTGCCTCCGTAGGGGGCCGCGTCTGATTCTACTGAATCCTGTGTGCCGCGCCGTGCACTGCTGAATCCAGACTCTTGTCACAATCGAGCTGGTAATTTATTGCATTCAACAAACGAATCACACGATTCACGAGAGGAATACGTATGTAATTGTATTTGCCGGCAGCAAATATTATTACCGGAATATTTAATACACGTGTGATGCGCCCATCAGTACGCCCGTCGTGCATCGTAATGCTGAAAATTTGGGTATGCGGCAAACACTCGAATCATTTATATTTGTTGTTCCTGGTACGTCGAGTGTTGATACAAGGAGAAAAACACGCGGAGATATATCGCAGGTGTATTCGGAACGCGTCGATGTATCAAATGAAGTAAATGGGCATAATGGGTCACAAAAGTTTGGATCAAGATCGAAAGGGCCGAGAAACAGTTGTGAGAAATAGTGGTCTTTGGTGCAGCTGTGTTTCTTGAAACAGGGAGATAATATAGTGTTGGAAGACCCACTTTTGGGTCTAGCATACGAAAGATTACGGGTTAGCTCTCGAATGTACACTACACGCTGTTACGTTGTGTACCTGTCCAATCACGAGAGATCCTTCGGTTGAGCGACGATCGGCGAAATTTATTGCTTTTTCTTACCTTTAATTTAGACGATTAGCGGACCGCGAGTGAAAGGAAAGGAGGATGAGCCGTCATGCTGGTGATTCCTGTAATTCCTCTAAGCGCAAACGTAACGTTAGCCGGGTAAGATCCGAGCCGTTAGGGTTTCGCTCTGTTCGTAGTAGCAGCAGCAGCAGCAGCAGTATTCTCTGATAACGGTACCCAACTTATCTTTTGTCTCTAGATCACTGCTGACAGTTGTTCGCCCTCTGTATTCTACAATAGCTCAACCAACCGCAGATGAAAAGCTAGAATGATACTGGCCGAACCTCTTTATCTCTGCGAGTGAAACTCGTGCTCTTCCGCTATTTTGAAAATATTTCCTACTCAAACTCTACGGGCTCATATTTCCTATGCTAAACTCAATTACTACAGGTGCTATTGTTCGATAGCTTGCGTGAGCTCGGCGATGAAGTGATGGGTAGGATGGATGCACAATGAACTAGACTTGGGTTTGTCCACTACTGCTTCTTGGTGTTTCACAAGTCCTATATTGAATACAATGCTGTGTTTCGGAGTGTCCGAAGTGAAATGTCGATGGTTAATGTGTTAGTTTTTGGTTGACGGGGTGCTTATATAGCCATCCCCACTATTCTAAGATACACTTTACTAAGTCTAATGCGTACCTGCAAGTACGCTGGGTTCGAGGGTTGAGGAACGTCGCAGGTATTTGAGGTGATCCCGATGGGAAAAACCTAATGGTTATTGCGCGGTACGCGAAGGTACCATCGAAGAGGATGGTACGTGCGAGTCATAAAGACTATAGGAAGGGTGGACAATGGTTCCGTCTCCGCGTCTAGTACGGAGCTGCAAATTGCTTATTATCAAGTTAATATACATATTCCGTGTACGGAACATGCCGCCGGCCTTGAACTATTTAGTTCAAATTATTAAGGGACTAGGCTCTTATTCCAAGTTGCGTGATTGACCTTGCATGATGGTCATGTACAATAAATAGGCGTAGTTCGCTTATCTAAGTCTAAACCTACTATTTACAATGTTAATAACTACAATTCTAGTCTGCCGCGTGAAGTACGCCAGATTCCCCTGGATCGTTCTCTGATGGATCTGTTGTCGGCAATGGGTAGAGCTGGTTCACCCCGCGCTTGTAAGTGCCTTTGGCTGTGCGGACGGTCGCTACTCTGACGACGGAATCCTTTCCTGGATGAAGCTCCTTGATCCGCCCTAAAGACCAATGCAGCGCTGGTAATCCCTCTTCCTTGATCACTACCAGATCGCCAATATGTAGTCGTGTACCGGCTCCGGATTTCCACCTTCCTCTGGTGGTCAGCTCGTTCAAGTACTCCTTATGCCATCTCGTCCAAAAATGTTGCTTGATTTTTTGCGTGTGTTGCCAATATGATAAGCGATTTGTTGCAGTGGCCGTGAAGTCGGTCTCTGGGGTAGTCGTCAATGTTTCTCCAATTAGGAAATGAGAGGGTGTGATTGCGGATAAGTCTGAGGGATCGGACGAAAGTGGAATCAACGGACGGGAATTTAAAATGGCTTCGATCTCTATTATAAGGGTGTTAAATTGCTCATGAGTAAATAGGTTATCGCCAACTATTCTTTTCAAATGGTGCTTAAATGAACGCACCGCCGCTTCCCATAGTCCGCCAAAGTGCGGTGTTCGTGGTGGTGAAAAGTGCCACCTGATGTTCTCATTGGCTAACGCCCTATGGACCTGTGTCCTGTTTTCGTGCGAGTTTATGAAATCGCTTAATTCTCTCAATTCATTTTTTGCTCCTATGAAATTGGAGCCATTGTCGGAAAATATGTCGGAGGGCTTGCCGCGCCTCGCCATGAATCTACGGAGACTTGCTAGAAATGCTTCGGTTGTAAGATCGGTGACTACTTCTAAATGTACGGCCTTGACTGCGAAACAAATGAAAACTGCTACATATACCTTCAATTTCTTTTGGTTTCTATGCCGCCTTTCTTTGATAAAAAATGGACCACAATAATCAACACCTACATTCTGAAACGGCCTATTCAGTGTTACGCGGCTACTTGGGAGATCTCCCATACGATAAGGTGCTGGTGGGCTCGGGTTCGCCCTAAAGCAGATCATGCATTGTCTAATGACCCTCCGCGTTGCATTTCTCCCATCAAGCGGCCAGTAAGTTTCTCGTACCGCGTGTAGTGTTGCGTTTGTGCCACCGTGCATTATTTTTTCATGCTCATGTTTGATAATTAATTTTGTCATCGGGTGTGACCGTGGTAATAAAAAGGGATGCCGTTGGTCGAAGCTCACTTGTGCCTGTGACAATCGACCGCCTACTCGGATCAGGCCATCTGTGTCGAGGATCGGGCTCAGACCGAGTACGGGGCTTTTATTGTTTACGGTGCCTGATTGCTTTAAGTCCCTTAGTTCCTTGGGAAATGCCTGATTTTGAATATGACGAATTATTGCCTTCCTAGCCTTGTCTAATTCTCCGCTGCTTAGTTCCCCTTGAACTGAGTCCTCTTTTAAAGTGCGGGTTTTGAAGCGCAAACAATACGCGATGGCTCGAATTGCCTTATTAAATTTTGAAAACCTATCGAGTATGCCCCCCCCAGGTTGAGCAACTACTGCGCAAACAATGGTTTTTACTTCTGGTAGTTCTACCTTCTGAAAGGCTGTCTTAGGCCAATTGTTCTTCGGTTGAGCTAACCAACAAGGTCCGGTTAACCATAGACTGTTATGTTTAAATTCCCTTGCCTCCTGTCCGCGCGATATAAAATCTGCCGGGTTATCTTCCGATGCTACATGCAACCAAGCTTCGGCGTTCGTGAGTGCTTGTATTTTTGCGACTCTGTTTGCCACAAAAGTCTTCAATTGAGATGGTTGTGCCCTCAGCCAATATAATACGATCATCGAATCGGACCAAAAATGTGTGGAACTTATATTCAATTTCACTGATTTGCTCACGACACTGAATAGATTTGCTAGCAATTCGGCAGCACACAACTCTAAACGTGGCAGTGAGACTGTTTTTAATGGCGCTACCCTAGACTTCGCGCATATCAATTGTGTTCTTACCCGGTGCATGTTATCAGTCGAACGGATATAAATACATGCACCGTATGCCTTCTCACTCGCGTCGCAAAACCCGTGTACTTGTATGTCGATTGCATTTGGAGTTATTACTAAACGCGGTATCTCTATTTCCTCTACTATGCTTAATTGTTCAAGATAATTCTTCCATTGAGAACTAATGTGTTTGGGTACGGTGTCGTCCCAACCGAGCTGAAGTTTCCACAATTGCTGCATAATTATTTTTGCGCTGATTATTATTGGCCCTAGTAATCCCAGTGGGTCAAATAACTGAGCAATGCTTGCTAGTATCCTTCGTTTTGTGTATTGTATGGGAGTGTCATTGTGTACTGAATTGTATCCTAGCGTGTCGCTTGAAGCCCGCCAGTTAATGCCTAATGTCTTTCGAACACTACCTGTGTCGCAGTATAAGTGTTTCCCGCCTACCTGGTCCTCAAGACCATCAAGAAGTCGCGGTTCATTTGAGGCCCATTGCCGCAGCGTAAAACCTCCCGAAGCTGTTAATTTTAAGGTTTCATTCCTTAAGGTCTCTGCCTCCTCGAGGGTGGATGCCCCTGTGATTAGGTCGTCCATGTAAAAATCGTGTTTTACGGCCCGCGCGCCTATTGGACATGTATGGGTTTCGTCTTTCGCTAATTGTATCAAGCAGCGTGTGGCAAGATACGGTGCGCACGCTGTGCCATATGTAACCGTGTTCAATGCGTATGTGCGAATTGGTGCTGCTGGATCTTGTCGCCAAAGAATTTTCTGAAATTTCCTATCGTCTGGGTGTACCCAGATTTGTCGGTACATCTTCTCTATGTCTGCTGTTAATACATAAGTGTGTGTTCTAAACCGTAGAATTAAGGAAAACAAATCGTCCTGAAGCGTTGGCCCTATCATCAATGTGTTATTTAAAGAAATTCCACTACTTGTCGCTGCAGAGCCGTCGAATACAACTCGCGTCTTTGTAGTAATGCTAGACTGCTTAATAACTGCGTGGTGTGCTAGATAGCACCCTTCCGATGTATCTCTGTCTAATGCTGCCATATGCCCTAACTCTTCATATTCGCGTAAAAATGCGGTGTATGATGTGTGTAAGTCCCGATTTCTTTGTAATTTTCCTTCTAGTGATGCAAACCGTCTTCTAGCTTGAATGTCTGAATTGCCTAGATCCTTAACTGTTTCCTTAAATGGTAATCGTACCACGAAGCGCCCATGCTCATCGCGTGTGGTGTGTTTATCGAAGTGCTCTTCGCATGCTTGTTCTTCCCTTGAATGTAACTTAGTCGATGGACACTCTTCTAACTCCCAAAATTTTGTTAGTTGCTCCTGGAGCTCCCCGTTCGCTATGTGACAATGAATTTTAGTCCCTTGACTGCCTTGGATCGGTACATTTCCCGCGATGACCCATCCCAATGAAGTATTTTGTAAGGTGACGGCCTTGTTACGTAATTGAATCCGCCCGGTGCCCAATAATGTATAAAATAGTTGAATTCCTAATAGCGCGTCAATTTCTGATGGCTGATAAAATGATGGATCTGCTAGGGTGATGTGTTCCGGTATGTTTAAGTGTTCTTGTTGTATACATTTTGACGGTAATGTAGAAGTGATTGTGGGTATTGTCAAAAATTTAACCTCCGCTGTAAAGTTACTTGTTAACGACTTCATCGTGGCCTGAATTGAATATCGGCATCTTAGCGTATTGCTACCAATACCTGAAATCGGTAGGTTGAGAGGTTCCCGTGGTAATCGTAATCGTTTAGCGAAGGCCTCCGTCATAAAATTTGATTGGGACGCACTGTCTAGTAAAACCCTACATTCGACCGGTGTACTATCCCTGCCTAAAATGTGAACTCGCGCGGTAGATAATAGCGTTTCGCAGGTACCTAAAGAAATTAGAGTCACTGTCGGCGAACCGTTAGGAGTTGTTGTGCTTGTTTGACTACCTGAGGGTGTACCTGTGTTTGCTATTTCGTTTACCGTATCCATATGAAGAAAGGTACTGTGTTTTCGTTGGCACTTCTTACATGTGCTTCCCCGACAATCATACATGGCGTGACCTGGTCTTAGACAATTGAAACAAAGTTTGGCCTTGATGACTTCTACCTTGCGTTCACTTGGTTGCATGCGAATGAATTTACTGCATTTTGTTATGTGATGGTCCCCTTGACAAACCGTGCATAAAATGGATGATGAGTTGACGACAAAGTTTTTCGTCCCTCCCGACCGCGAGTTACCGGAATGTGTTCTTGCGGGTGTCGCGGTACTTGCCTTAGGCTCGTTACTAATTAATGAGACAGGTTCTGAGTCCTGTGATTGTTTCTGCAGGAATACTATTAATTCCTCAATGGTTGGTCGTCGCGTATCCTCGATCGACCGTTCCCACCTATTTAGGGTGCCCTTGTCTATCTTCGATGAGATGATATATATGAGCATCTCGTGCCACTCTACAGGTTCATTCAATGCTTTAAGTGCCTTGATGTGCATTTCTGCCTGTTCGGTTAACTTCCTTAATCCCGCGGGTGAATATTTCGGCAGTTCGTTAAGTTGAAAAAGTGCCCGTATGTGAGCCTGAATAATCTTTCGCGGCTTATCGAAGCGGTTCCTTAATTGTTCCCATGCTAGTAGGTAGTTTCCTTCGGTTGCGTTCAAAGAGGCTGTGATCGTCGCGGCGTCTCCCGTGAGATACGATTTTAATAAGTGGTATTTATGTACGGCAGGTATGCTTTCATTCTCGTGAACGAGCGATTTAAACGAATCGTGAAACCCATGCCATTTGGCATAGTCTCCCTCGAACGGCGTGATTTGAATTTTTGGTAGGAGCGATGGCGCGCTCCCTGAGCAGGTATGAGCGCATGAACCGATAGGAGAATTACTGGACGCTTGCTGATTGGTATCTCGTGTTAAATTACGTATCCCAGACTCTATGATTTCTGCGCACTGGTAATAAGCCGTTTCGAACTCTGCACGCGTTGCTTCATGGTCTGTGTCTTCCTCTAATAATTCGATCTGCAATTGTACGGTGTTGAACCTTGCAAATAAGCCTTCTAACTTGGTTCTCCGTAATTCTAGCGCGACTAAGCTCGACCCTGCCGATGCGGCAGCGGCGTTTATGTGACGTGTTAATTGTCCCTTGAGCGTGGAACGTTCCTTGCGATAAGCGTCGAGAGGGGTTGCCATTTTAAGGGTTCGGTTTGGATTTGGATGTGATGGATGTTGGAGAAATCACTGACTTACCAGCCGTTGTTCTGACGATGCTGCTGGCTGCTGCTGCCTGGACTGCGTGGTCTGACGGAGGTGATCTCGTCGATGCTGCTCTCCGTGATGCGAAGTTCCAAAGATGCGTTTTCCCAGGATGCAATGTTCCGAAGATGCGATGTTCCAAGAACACAAGGTTCTGAGAATGCGATGTTCCAAGGTTACCAGCAGGTCCTTTGCACTGCTGTTGTGGTCCCAAGGATGACTCGACTCGTCTCGAGATGGATTGGTGGCTACACGTGCGTAGTAGGCACGTCCTGACAAGGGATCAGGATGAGCTGATGGCTGCTTCGAAGACTGCGTCTGTTGACGTTCCTTGGTTGCAGCTTTCACTTGCCCGGCACTTCCTCCAAACTTCACGTACTGATTGAATTATCGCTATTTTTTAGATAGCGACATCCGGCTCGAAGGACCAAAAATGTTCGATAGCTTGCGTGAGCTCGGCGATGAAGTGATGGGTAGGATGGATGCACAATGAACTAGACTTGGGTTTGTCCACTACTGCTTCTTGGTGTTTCACAAGTCCTATATTGAATACAATGCTGTGTTTCGGAGTGTCCGAAGTGAAATGTCGATGGTTAATGTGTTAGTTTTTGGTTGACGGGGTGCTTATATAGCCATCCCCACTATTCTAAGATACACTTTACTAAGTCTAATGCGTACCTGCAAGTACGCTGGGTTCGAGGGTTGAGGAACGTCGCAGGTATTTGAGGTGATCCCGATGGGAAAAACCTAATGGTTATTGCGCGGTACGCGAAGGTACCATCGAAGAGGATGGTACGTGCGAGTCATAAAGACTATAGGAAGGGTGGACAATGGTTCCGTCTCCGCGTCTAGTACGGAGCTGCAAATTGCTTATTATCAAGTTAATATACATATTCCGTGTACGGAACAGCTATAATGCTGCATACACGGAAGGGGACATTTTAAAATACTTTTCGGAATATTCGTGGCAGAAAGAAAAACATGATCCAATAATAATACTCGAGCGACCAAATGCGCTGGCCCTCTCAAATGTGTGGCCAACATTAATATTTATAACGTAGTGTAACTCTTTCGCATTCCGTGTGCCCGGTGGCAACATCCCGCAGTGCGTGACTTTTGCGAACAAACTACGTTCCGTTCGTCTGACGGTACTTTTGCATTTTTAATGACATATCATGCGTACACAGCGTCGCGTCGCGTCGCTTCTGGACCGCGGATGCGCTTTTCTCCATTGTATCTGTTATTTTTGCACATTTACATATTCATTTTCCCGGAGGAAAAAAGTTCCCATCGATCCTCGAGTGGACGATGCAACGGCGGAGGCGGGCTTCGGTACTTGAGTTACGACTTTAAGCTGAAAAAGAATATGCAAGGGGTGGGATGGATGGTAAGAATTTATGGGATCTTCTTCTGGTGGACTCTCTTTATGTCGGATTTAAAGAGCTTCCTAGTTTCGCGAAGAGCGAGTACTCTTGGTCTCGCGATACTTCTGGAATATCAGATTCAATTTAAATGGTAAGATTTAGTCGAGGTAGGTCTAACTTCACTGTTTTCAGTGGGTTCTAGGCTTTCCGGGTAAATTATGATTCGTTGGAAGAAAGTGGCTTCGCGCGATGGCCGTATGATTACACGGACCGTACGTTAAAGTTCACCGGTTGCGCGTATCCCTGGTAGTTTGACACAGAAATGCCGTAGCTAGCAGGAAGCGTTCCTCGCTATCTCAAATCTTCCGGGGAATCCGAAATTAAAGCAGATGCAGCGGAAGTAACAATATCTCTGGCTTTAAAAATTCGATACGTATCACCTGGTCAGAATAATTTCCAAAGATCGCTAGAAAGAACATCTATCGTAAAAACAATAACCAAGCGCAAATGGAGTCTATTGAATAAACGAATTGAAATTTATGCTGGCAGGGGCTTTAGCACAGGCCCAGCCTGTTTTCTTTGTAAAGCCAGTTGAGTGCTGCTCGAAGAACGACTTCCCCTTGGTTCTCGCAAAGGAGAATAAAACCGCTTCCTGTTTCGCATTGTATCCAGTTCATTTTTCCATGTAATATATCTCAGGATTTGACGCGTTTCGGGTTGGCGTGAGTCAGGCATAAATTCGGGATTATGTCAGAGGCCAGGCACGCCCGTCGCCCGCCCGTTCGCCTGGTATCGTCCCAGAAATTATACGCCGTACACAAAACACATGTCACCTGTGTCACGAATATGTTTGCGGGCCCGGACCGTTAAGCAAAACACCACAGCACCGACGCGACCACCATCTACCACCGGAAGTGATGATTCATTTCGCGGTAACGCAAGTAGACGGCGGCAAACGTAAAAGTTTGCGGTGAGCGTAAACGCTTGATTTTCGCCGCAAATCGTGCAGAGGATTGCACCTAGAACAATTGTCTTGTCTGAGAAACGAACGATCGAGATGGAAAGTGAACTGGGAAATTTCACACGTCCCAGTGATACGGATACCGAATCTGCGGTCATTGTTCATTTCTACAACCTTCGCAGAGATGCGACTCTAGTTTTCCGATTCGCGGTAATCCGATTCTCAGAAACGTAAGTGCAATCGACACACCGATCATTGAGTCACGAATGACGAATGAAGGTGCCAGATGCGTGGCGAATGACAACGCGGATTAATCGAGCCTTTTTTTTCTCGTCGAGTTACTGTATATTACCGGTGGACAAAAAAAAGATAAATATGAATAGGTGTGCAGGTGGATCGCGCATAAATCTCTTAAGGCATCGCCTCGCGCGGCCAGGTACAATATGATTCACTCGTGGAAATGGGGTCACGTAGTGGCTCTGTAAAGGGGGTCGGACAAGTTCGTATGGTGAACGTCGTCGTGGCGCGCATTACCCGAGCCCTGCTCACTATACACTACAATCGCTATACGCAGAGCTGATAATATCCAAGCACCTGGCAGGTGCGCCACCTGGTATTCAGGTGATTCGATCTTTGACCGTAGATTGCTAGGCCGCGAGATGGCAGACCTCCCGATTATTTCTCTCACCGCAATAAAATAACAAAAAGGAACGTGCGCTCTTAATTCGTTAAAAAGAAAATTGCTTCACTCTGGTCGAAGATTACACGTTAATGTGTAGTAGTAGAATTCGCAACGCTTTAGTCGGAGAATTTCAGTGGAACGCGATGGTAGCATGATGCGAGATCCGAATGACCTCGATTGGGTGTATCATGCTAACGATCCAAGAATTGCGGAATGCGGTCTCAGAGTGAACCTTTCGTTGAGTCAGCTACTTTAACGTCTCTCAGAAGCGAGTTTCATAATTCCTTTCCACCGCTTTAATTCTTCCTCTAATTTTCTTGAGTCTCTCTTCTCTTGCCGATAAGAGCAACCAAGTGTCTCCTCGGGAAGCCTCAAGGAATACCCCCTATCGAACCCAGTCTCCAGGTGCGTCTATTCCCAGACAAGGCAAATAACTCGAATGCCTCGGAATTATGGCAATTTCGCTTTGTCTGTGTACTTTCACTTTTGGTGGCTGGGTGTGCACCACAAATCGAATTTCCATCGAGCAGAGTCATCGGAATATAACCGCTACTGCCGCGAGAAATCCTCTTAACAAGGCAATAAAGTTTGTGTCTTGCTGTGGGGAGCGAGAGCGATGCGCTTTTGGATGGTGAGTAGCGCCAGCGGTGCAGTCCATAGCCGCGAGAGGCTCTTTAGAGCAGTGGTCAGCTGAAAGGCTGACTCGCTCGCTCCAGAGTTTACCGATGTTATCTCAATCGCGAGAAGAGTAGTAGGGCTGTTAGAAGGATGCAACGACAGATGGACAGAGTGAATATTAATACACGGTAGCAGGAGTAGCGGCTCTTTTGCTTGGCAGATTTTATCGGCTCATCTCAGATTTCCAACTTCCGGTTCTTCGAGACTCTGAGGTTATTACCAGCGGCCGCTCGTTTATGCGTCCCCGTAGTCCTCGTGTATTCCGTTTCGTCGAGTAGCTGGATTCGCTCGGTTGGGCCCTGGAGGAAGCACGCCCACTTGGCCGGGTTTTCTTCTCTCTTTTCGCTGCTACTGTCTGCCTTGGCTTACCCTGGCGTACCCTGTCCTCTCGGGCCTCCCTCGCTTCTTCACTCTTTTCTTCCACCTCCGTTCGCCCGGACGACCACGCTAATTCTTTGTACAGCAGAGTGCACCGAAATGTACAAGTAGCCGGACGTTTCCCGCGCGGATGGGAAGCGAGCGCGTCGTCGTCGTCGTAATAAAACCCGGTTTCTTCTCGGTCATCTCGAAAAGCGGGAGTCCCGCGTTTTCGGTGAATGCAGCAAACCTTTCAATTTAATTATACGGATCCTCTTTGCTAAATTGAAATTTCTCAACGAGAGATGCCCAGAATCTGATCCAGTATCGTAGCCCTTGAATTTAATTGATAGCGGTATCGACTCGCTGAGCGTACCTACTCCATCGTGGCCTAAATTTTTTCGAGTCGCCGCAAGGACCACGGAGGTAAATTAATAATCGCAATGACGATAACAGTGCAGCGCACGGGAAATGATATTAAAGCGCGACCAGGAGAATCGATGAAATCCCGGTAGCGAATCGTCCAACTTTCGGTGCATTACGATTTCTGTTGGCACATATTTGAACGTTCTTCAATCTTGGCTGTCGGTGTTTGAACGGAACTTCGTTTTCCCCGGCGTAATCTCTCCAGGCGCGTCGCTTCACAAGAAATCAAGAGGAACGGTTCGTCCGGCGTACACCGGAAAGAATGGCGAATGGGTAATTTTCATGGTATTTCAAAGGCCCGCGCCGCCGACAGTTGGAAAAGATTCGCCGGATGGGGGAAAAAACGATGGAGGTGAAAGGCAGAAGGCGACTGCAGCGGTGGCAGCAGACAGACGAGGTTGGTACCTCTGCCGAGGAATGAAGCCATTCTCGCCTCGAATCGGGACGCAATTAATCATTTTCCGCGGAAACGCAGACGCCGGTAACCGAAGTTTCTCGATATCCTGAAAGCTCTTCCCTGCCTTGAACTTCCGGAGAAAAGTTCTTGCAGCCGCACATCGCCTCCCCCCCCTCTCTCTCTCTCTCTCTCTCTCTCTTTCTTTTTCCTTGTGGTGGTTGGACTTTTATGCCGCGGGGATGGAACCTAATCTGCCCTTGCCGAAGGATATCGGACGAAAGGTCGCGTTAATCGAACTCCCCTTTTCGCCGATTTCTTCCAGCGGTAATTACCGAAGTACTATCTCCATCGAGTTACTCTTGTCGATCCCGCTACTATATAATAATATCTTATAATGGAGCCGAACTACATTATTAGGTCGCGACTTAATTTTACACGGAAATCGTTATACAACTTCTAGCAAACTTTTATTTGGACGCGAATCTTGCGATCGGATTTCACTGATCCTCTTCTCGAATTTCGAGAGTCCACCACGCTCGGGATGGCTGAAACCAAATCTGGAAATGAGATGGCTGAAATCGAATAACAAGGGAGAGCCTTAGAAACATAGTTGCCTGCGGCAAGTTGGACCCTCGAGAGCACTGTGTCTCGTTAAACCTGAATGTCTTCTCTTTCCCATTGCTAACCGGTTTTTCATTTTGTTACAGGTACGTTCAATGCCATGTATGCACCGAAACGCATCGAGTTGCAGCAGCGTGTGCCGCCAGCAAGCTGGCGAGTGCGAGTCCGGGCCCAAGTCCCAAGGTATGTCCTTTCGCGCAGTGAACGTCGTGTTTCGCGATCGTGAAGAGGACACAGCAGTCTCGTAGTGATATACGCGGAAAGTCCGCGCACATTCGCTCATGGCAGGCTAGACTCTGCTAGCTCGCTAGCCAGGTACGCAGGCAAGCCAAGCTGCTTCAACTCTTAAAATGGTTTCCGGCCGTTTAAAGTTTAAACACTTCCTAAGTTGTTTCTGCCCCTTCGTCTCCTCTTTATAATTCATGTGACACTTCAAAACTCGCCCCCCCCCCTCTCTCTCTCATGGAAGAAGCTGTTATCGCGCTAGTTTTTGCCGCGGCACGGCAGCGACGTCTTTGCCCTCTCTTACTCCTTTTCTTCCGCCGTTCTCCGTCCAGACGAGATATCAAAAGATTACCACTCCAACACCATTGTCCTCATGTTTTTTTCACCCGGCGAGCTCGACAATACCTACCTTGGAAATCCGCGACATCGAGGTTCGCTATCGCCGAGTCGTGGGAATCTGGAAAAAGTATGCACTCCAATTAGGAAACTTTGGGAAAATTCCGAATTGGTAGTGGAGGCTACGGGTATCGATTGCAAAACGTGCTCTACCAAACCGGTCTCTCGCCCTGGTTGCAAATTATAAGCCAACCAGGGGGAAAAAAGGAGCACGAGGCAAGTACGTGAGTTTTTCACCGAGGGACTAGCCGCGACTTACTTAGAAATCAGTATTCTCGCCCTCGGAGTCTGCATTGCGCAAGCACCCTACCGATTCCTATATTTCTACTACTGTACCAGTCAAGCCCAGGTCCAGAGTGTTTCGAGTCAACGAACCGCGCCGCTTGATTGCTATAAATTGCCAGCACGTTTTTGCAATGTATCGCTCGGAGGGATCCATTTGGTTCGCGATCTTGGCTTCTCGCTGCTTCTCGCGGCTTCCTTTTTCCACTGGTTCGAGAGTACTTTGGGAGCGTATAATGAGCGCCTTTGTGTTCCGAGTAGAGGGAGTCCGACAAAACCATGGTGTCGCGACGGCTCAAGGGAAATTATGTCGAGTTGGACATCGACGTAGCTCGAGGGAGCATTGGCGGTGGCGGACAAACACTGCGGCGCAGGTGTATAACAACGCACGGGTTAGGTGCGCCAATGGTTCTGTCCAGAGAACGTTCTTCTAACGCTCGACAACGCACATTAATCCTGCTAGCGTACCGTAGCGTCAGTCGAGTCTCTTCATAATCTAGGGTGGTTGCCGTGTCGAGTTGCGTCACAGCCTCCGACCAAGCTACCAACTTTAAAGCTTGATATTAATAGGGGATTACGGGACGGTACTCAATTTCCGGCGAGCCGTGTCATTCCCGAAAAGTTTTGCTCGCGCGCGCGCTCTGAATATTAATGAATGCCTGTATCGATAGGGTCTCTTAAGAGAGGCAACTCCGCTATGATCGTACGCCGTTTCCACTCGATTGAATTTAATCGATCGACTCCTTTTTTTTATACTAGTTTTCCAATTAACGCGTACTAGACGCGCGACGGATGCACGTAAGCGGGCAACCGAGTTTAATTCGAGGGTCATTCACTGTTTCACCAGTGTGTGATGGTTGACAATTGAATCGTTAGGGAATCCTTCACGAAATCCTTCGGCCACCGGGTATAGCTCGAGTCCATCGGTGACCCGGAGTGATTCATTTTCTCACGGTGGTGACCGAACAGGCGAAATTCCAGACCTGGAAGCGAAGAGAGGTGACTCTTGTCGGAGGGTGGTCGCAAAAAATCTGACGTTTAGCGGTGACGAAAGTGAAGAGGGAAGAAAATTGGCCATTGTCTTTGGAGGTGGTCGCGCGATTATCGGGCGGTCAGCAGCCCCGTTGGCAAGCCCAATCGGGCGTGCAATCGTTAAATCGATTGGTTCGCAGTCGCGCACTGCTTCGACCCCGACTCCTGGTCGGATCGCGGCTACGGCAGATCCGAGGCCGGTTCGATTGACAACCGACAGAGATTGTTTGGCGAGCGCTCGATTAGGCCGACCAGTCAGTGCCTCGCATCAGTGCACCCTCGAAAATGCATTCGGGCGTCGTTAACGTGTTCTACACTTGTAGTAGACGCGACTCGCGAGGATTCGCTCGGGGCTTGCAAGTATCCGGACTCATGACACTGATTTCCCTCCATTCACCATCCACTGTCACACTTTGAAGTGCACTGCTGGATGCATCGTCGCGCAAATTGTACCACGATCCCATGCCAAATATGACATTTACGCTGCCGCTCCTGATTCAAGGCAGAAGGCCTTCAATGGCCACACTAATTCAATGGATAACGTTACAACCGCTGTAATCCTAATCATTTGATGCAACGCGAATGTTGGGAAATTTCGAGGCTCGAGCAACACCACGAGACACTCGCAAATTTTCCGGGTCGACTAGGTCGGAGAATTAATTTTGAAAAATAATAGTTTGCGCATCGATGCAGAAACTGAAGAACAGTTTCTTAATCTAATAATAATTTGCAACAGTCGACTTTACTTAAAACTACGGTTTAGAGTAGTCACATTCGAAGTTGCGAGGGTATAGGCATTGGCGCATGTTAGCGCGCAGCCGGTGTGACTTTGGATAATAAACTGGCACATTATGCTACTGGAGTGAAGGTTTGATCGCCATATCGGTAATCTCATTTATAATATGTAACGAGCATTCATCGATTTACCGTCAGCATAACTTCGCCAAGTTCTCCAGCACGGCTCGGTGCAGCGTACGCTATAATGTTTCGGTAACAGTGATTACTCGAGAAACCGCAGTCCGAGAGAGCCGTGGGTCGCGCGGCTAGTGAGATCCACGGAGTTCATCAAGCAGATTTTCCAGCTTGGTTGCAATGTCACGAGTGATCGTGTCCGAAATAGAAGCCACAGCGAGTTGCCGAAAATTGCGTTTGTCACATTAAACCGTGTTTTGCTCGAGTGTTGGAACTGTCGAGTGGCGAATATCGAGGAACAGTGTCGCTAATGGCATTCGAGAGTTTTATGATGCATTAGAGGGGCAGGGCTAGCTCAATTTCGAAATTTCTCTCCTCTCTTCGAAATGCTAGTTCGTACTAAATGAGGGAAGGGGGTGCGGTCTCTCTCCCCTTCTCTTTCGGATGGATAAGATCGGTTGGATTAAGTCTGACAGTGGCTTGATGAATCGCACAGTTACGTATTCCTCGTTTCCGTCCCTCTTCATTTCTCCCTTTATCTCGAGATAATCTGTCTTTCCGGATGGAACAGCCCGACGTCTGTTCATTTTGACCCGGTGATTTTTGTAGTTGAGTCACGTAACTACGTAACGGGCCGCTTTTGTCCCGAAAACTGCAATGGTACCCAT
Organism: Trypoxylon attenuatum; assembly: GCA_963989405.1. Lineage (NCBI taxonomy): Eukaryota > Metazoa > Arthropoda > Insecta > Hymenoptera > Crabronidae > Trypoxylon > Trypoxylon attenuatum. The sequence continues at coordinate 18,348,623 of OZ022488.1, read as the reverse complement.
TCGCTGTGGCTCGTCGTTCCCAAGGATACACCGCGCTCCGTGGAGATAAGACATCGGTCCTATACCCGAATCAGGTCAGCCGACGCAAGTTGAAGGCAGATTGAAAAATTGAAATGCATAGGTAGCGCTTGCCCAGGAGAGTATGTATCTCGATTAATTAGCACGAACGCGCTTGATATTCCGGATTTGCAAATTGTCGGTCAGGAGAACTTTCCCTTTTTAATGATGGTATTAGCGAGTTGGCTATTACTCCGGTGTATTAGCTGGGTTACGAGCCCGTGGTTAATCGCAGGCACAGGCTTACATTCGACCGATCACTCTGTGCTCCAAAGGAAACCCACTTTCCTTTCTCGCTCGAGTGTAGCGTGAAATCATGCGAAAATTTCGACTCCACCACGCCCCTGACACCTTTTCGCTACGAAAGGTCGTGATCTTGTCTACCGCGTTCGTCAAGTGTCATAGATATCGCGCGATAGATCGCAAGCTCCAATTTCTGTCTCGGTCCGCCAATTTTATTCCCGATACTTCCGAACATCCGAGTCGCGCGTATAATTCGCCAAACTATTGGCGAGCATAGTCTATTTTCGGGATTATCGGAAAGTGGAGATTCGCGTGGAACAGAGTCGGGCTGCTCACGATCCAATTTTGGAAAATATCGGCGGCTGAGTTACGTGCAATCCGCGGGGAAGATTGATGGTTAGCAGGGTATAACGACCGAGATTGTTACATTATCGGAATAATAGTTGGCACCGCGGCGTTTATGAGTATCGACGTGTCGCTTATGAAAATTGATTATTCTTTCTTTTGGTGTCGGGTTGAATTGGCTTTATCCAGCTCAATCCTTGGAGATCCAGCGAAACCATGGCCTCTCGCTTTTTTAATATGTCACCGTTTGTTTTATCGGGAATCCGGACCTCGTACACGTAATATATTATAAACGAGGAAAAGTGGAGTTAGCCATAACGAACCTAGTGGCCACAGAGATGGATCATCGAGAGTTCGTTCCGGTATCTATCTGTTTCTCGGACAAATGTGGCTCGTTGTGGTAGTTGGCATACAATTAGCTTCAGGAAAACGGGAACAATTGTTTTTATTTATTAGGAAGTACCGAGTGTCAGCGAATTATGCGGAATTTTTATCGGCTGCCATTTACTTGGCTCTTTTGCCGGGAACCATTTTCCCATCAGCACTTTCCACATCGCTGCTACCACTTTTGCACTCGAAATCGTTCGCAATTCACGACGAAAGCACGCGCCCGTGCAAAATGCCCTTTTACTCGCTCAGTAATTGCTACGAGTTATGCAATCTTAATTTGCCCCACGCGCTGATTCCTGCTGGATTATCGGACTCGCTCGCTAGTCGAACTTCTTTCATCAAGGATAAAAAACCAGATGAGGGCGATATTGAGAATAACTAAAGTTCCAAGGGACAATTAGAAAGTTCGCCTCTAAAACTTACTTCTGACGCATGACGGATTAATCGGATTTTACTCATTATCACGTTCTTAGGAGTAATCAAAGTACCCGTCGGTCCATTGCTTCGCCAAGTTTTTAATTATATCTCCAGATTTCTATGCTACTGCCCAGTCGACTGAATTAACGTCGCTAATGCCAACTCATTTGCTTTATCTATCGTCTCTTAAAGACTCGAAACTCAATTCAAACCGAGCCGTTCCTTACAAGCCTGCTCAAGCACCGAAACATTAAGAGTAGGAAGTAAAAGTTTCGAGGAAGTTTAGAATTAGGGCAAAGTGTCACGATGAGTGACATTTTTCCAAGTAGAACAAGATTTCTGGCCAAGATTTTCCATTTTTCATGGATTGGCAGAGCGAAGGTACTGCGCCGCGTATACTGGCATATCCTGGAGGATCCGCGTCTGGCGCATCCTCGGGAATGCCTGCCGAAATTGTCATCGAAAATCGGCTGGTCTCGAGTAGTCCTCGAATGGCTCTCACTGCCGGCGGAGGAATAAGAATTACGAGGGTAGCTTGAGGCTGGAAGCAACAGCGACCGAGAGAGGGGGGCGAAATTGAAATGCGCCAGTGATGCGCGAGCGGCTTGACAGGAAGGACGATCGGGAAAGACTCGCTGGAGCGTCGGGAATATCGACACATCCGATGCAGCCAGTGCCCATATTTACTTGCTACCCGAGTTATCGCCTTTTTACGACCGCCTGCCGTCCTTGGATTTTTTATGCCTGCTTATTTACATACACGTAGGTACCGGCAGGTACTATGTACTCTCAATTGACTGGGAGTAACTCGAAAGGCGCGCGCTTGCGTTGTTCGCAATGTTATGTCATCGAGCATCGAACCTTTGCCCACTCTTATTTATTTACTTCTCTTTCTTTCGGTCGAGATTTTCCCCCCCGTGCGTTTCACACGTCCTGCGTATCCAGTCTAACTGTGTGCGACCGATAAGAGTGCGATAACGTTGCGCACAACTGCGGCAGTAAAAATCGCGGAGGTAACGAACCGGCAGCCTCGAGGGAGCGTCGTGCTCCCTGAGAATGCGGAGTTTCACGTGCAAGTCGTCCACGCGATAAATATTAATTTTGCGCTGGGCCCTCGTAAAAAGTTGGGAGTGATGGCCTGGTTAAAGCGATGAACAGATAGCCCGTAGTTAAATGTGCTGCCTACAGAAGAGGCAGAAAAAGAGGAAGACGCGGCAAACGAAGAAGGAGGAAGAGAATGAGGAAGAAGGAAGGAAGGTGGTGAAGGAGCTTAAGGTGAAAGAACCATGGCACGTTTTCTTTTGTAGTCAAGTAGGTGGGAGGAGGAAGTTTTCCAAGCGGGTAAATGGGGCGGTGGGCGGTACTGAGCTATTTTCCGCGCAAAATTGTAGCCGCTAACCTTGTACATGCATATTTCATTCGGCAGGCTGTAAGCCGCAGGCTAGCTAGGGACAGTTCTTCGTCTTCGTGTCGGGCTGCTGTCGCGAACTCTTGCCCGAACTTTGTCCGGCTTAGTCCTCGACTAGCCACCCGACAGAAAGTCGACTTTTGTCGTCGAGTTCGCCTTGCTCTGACACGGCATTGGCCACTCGAAGTAGCGTGCTTCTTTCGCGACTCTTCCTCTTGAGCTTCGCCCACGGTGTTTCAACTCTTGACCTCATGCATACGTGTGCTCAACGCGCACAGGGTCGCGTGCTCCCTTCGTATTAGCTCGTTCGAGCGATAAAGAAATTCCAGTGGCCTTCAACGGGCCAGAGTAGCGCTTCTCTTCTCTCGCACTCTCTCGAATTCTTTATTCCCTCCCACTGGTCACGAGACGCGGTGACGAGTGTGCCACGGTATGCTTCCTCGTAAATTATCTCGAAGCGTAGGAGGTCTCAGCTTATTCTTGCGAAAAGTTTCGCGGTGTGAGAGCTCTGGAATGTCGAGCAACGAGGCGAAAATGGAGCAAATTTCGGTGGGATATAATTGAGTTTCTCGAAGTGACGCTCTCGTTTGATTCGCGCGCATCTCGTTAAATGTGGGTCAGTGTCTCACGGTGAGTTGCTCGATTCCGCTGGTGGAACTGATAGCTACACCTGGCGATGGAAAGCGAGACAGAATGGTAGCGTATTTGATTCACCAGGGGACCCACCCGTGGAACTCTCGGTAATAATCCCCTTGCGGATTTCATGGTTTCGTGATCTTCGCTTATCCCACAGCTGAGCCTGAGAGGTCCAAGGAAATCATGAAAATTCATTCGTTCATCGGGAGGACGCTTATACCCTTTTCCTTTTTTTTTCTTCTTCTTTACGTCCCGTTAACTTTTCGACTCAGGCGTTCCTACTCCGCCACGGTGAATTTACTTGGGACGTTCGGAGATTCCATGCAAGGAAAATTTCGAGGGAGGAGATTGCGAGCTAATTAGTAGTTCTTGAACTCTTTCGCCAGAAACAAGCACGACGACGAATTCATAAAATCGGGTCGCCAGAAGTTTGTTGACTCCGAGGACGCTTTTGTTGAAGTTTCCGCGACTTGGCTATATTTCATTATGCAACCCGACGCGAGTTTTATTTTGCCCACCGGGTCAGCAGACGACGTTGACGATTAGCAGGCTTCTCGTGGCTCTTCCGACGTAGACGTACCGTTATAGCATGGCTCGGATGGATGCCAGTCAAGGTTCTCGCTGGAGAGAGCCTGAGATTGAGACGCTCGACAGCTGCTTCACTCTCGGTATCCGATACATTCCAGTCGCCAATTAGATGCACTCGACCAATCCCACTTATCGATTAGCAAAAAGTGACGATTGTGCAGTAGCCTTCGAACCGTATGTACAGCGAATTACCTTATTCTTTTCCCAGTCGCATTCGTGGAATTGTAAATGCAGATGGATATTTATCTGACAAACGAACGCGTGGCACCATCGCCAAGATGCAAAAATGAATAGCTTCCCTGCGAATAGCAGGTGGCTGGAGGATCTTATATAACGCGGCTGTCTTGTGCTCGTCCTGAAAAATATGTTACGTCTTTGCATTGTCTAAGGCTACAGGGAAAAGGTTCGCTGGGACGCGAAGCCATGCGTGTGACGTGTCTCTCCTGTTTCTCGAAGCATTTGTAGCCGCTTAGGGCGGTGGTGCTGCAGTAGCAGCAGTTACTGTAGTCGGTAGTTGAACCTTGGGTCTCTCGACTCGAGTCACCGATGAAGCTACTCTCCACCCGGTATTGTTCTTCGACGAGTTTGCTCCGGGATAAAGGGCAAATTTCGCGTGCCGCCATTTGGCCGGCAGACTCGGATCCGGAGTGAGAAAAAGGGATTCGCCTTCTTCAGCCGATAATGAGTCTCATTCATTCTGTCAAAGCAGCGCGCGCGCACCACTGTCGCCGGTGCGAGCGCTGCATTTTTCGGCTTTCTCTCAGTCGGACAATTGCTCCAGCGAGAAGAAACGATTCCATGAATCGTCCGAAATTTTTTCTTCGTCGCGGGACAACCCGTAAAGTTAAATTAAACGTTATTCGTCGGAGGCTCCGAATTCTGAATGTCTACGCCTTCGAGATGCGGCGATGCTGTATTTCTTCTTCTCCTTTTTTTTTTGCTTTCCTAGTCTGACAGGAAAGAATAGAAACGGCTTCCAATAGTCTTTTTCTCAGATGCATTCGCGGCAGATTTATGCGGCGTTTCGTGCTCTATTCAAGTGGCGGTTCAACACTCGACGTTCGCTATCTGCCAGTACGGACGGAAGATCATCAGCGAGCATACCGTTAATTAAATTAATCGCTGCGTGGTTTTACGTGCTGTGGAAACAAAAGCACTGGCAATACCCTGTTGCCTCGATGAAACGAGGTTTTTGTTCGAGGAGAGCATTGCGCACTCCAGCGTGCCAAGAAACCGACCAGCACGACAACGAGCCGACGGCCTGACGAACTGTGATTAACGGTTCATTAAGCGGCTCCTAACAAACAGCTTGTTCTGCGTGAACTGTTAATTAACTCGCTAAAATGTCGTACTAGCCGAGCGGAAAAGAGTGGCGCTACGAAGTAACGGTACTATACGTATAGTACTGTATATCGTGGTTGGTGCGCTTTCTTTCGTGGAAAAGGAGGCTTGCCTGAGAACACGCGACAATTGTCGTTGAAATTTAACGAGCATTATCACACCTTTCGCTGTTTAGGAAGACCGACGGTGCGTTGACATAACGGTTGAGAATATGAAACTACGAGTGTGGAAAATTGAATCTGCATGAGAAGTCTGTTATGAGCACCTGTCTCTTTGTGCTTCCTCCACTTTGTCTTCGGTAAGATTCTTCAAGCGGCTTCCGCAATATTCTTGTCAACTATGCGAGCTACTCGACCAGTCTCGTTGGTCGCCTTTATTATTGGTTTTCCTTTCGAAATCGTAGGAGCACGTAGAGCGAGTACGCGTCGCGTGCTCGAGTCTACGATAAATTCCACCGTTCCTTTGACGATCAATCATACCGATATCGTCTCCCGTCTTCTTACAAAATTTCTCCTCGTTTTATCAAACAAATTAGTGCATTCACCAGACAAAGGCGAATAGAAGAACTTTTCCTGCGTCACGATTATGATTTCAGAGTCCCTCGTGGCAATCAAACAGCTTTAATCATGACAATTCTTTATGAGTATGATGACTTCTCTAGAGTTCTTTTGATCGCAAATAAGCGAGGCTTTGAGCGACAGACACGATGTATGTACACTCTTCGCACAGTCGAGCTCAGTGCCTCCGAGGTGAATTCACCGCTTGGGTTTGTTACGTTCAGTAGCGAGAGGCATATTGTTGAAAGAGGGTGCAGAGAACGCGCTGTAATCTAGCAGGGCGGCTGTATACCGGCGAAAGAAGGCGTGTGACGAGGGGTGCGGTTTAATCAGCATAAATAGCGCGACCCAAACGAAGGAACAGCGAGGGTCGTGGGTGTCCTACGACCACGGAGAATCGAAGGAGCGTCGCCAGGAAGCACTTTTGTACGGTACTGCTCCTTTATCTCACTGTGCGAGGGTCAAATTGGCTGGACGTCTCAATTTCGCTGCTATTACGCTATCCGCTTTTTTAATTAGCCCAGCAAAAGTAGTCTTCATTAGGGCGAGCCACCACTGCGAGGAAAGTTTCTTCTCTCGGCTCGCTTCGGCATGGCTCGGCTCACGAATAGTTGCGCTATGCGTTTTCGCGCAACATCGAAACAGGATATTTCAGCCGGGAGAGTTTATAACTCCCTCCGGAAAGCAGACAACCGCAATGAACATTTTTCTCCATAAAACTTTAATAAGTGCGCCGTTATTGTGGCGCGAGCGGCAGGCTCGCCCTGCACTTTAGAGCTGTGAGATTAAGACGTCACTTAGACAAATTAGCGCTCAGCAATAAACCCTACCGCAGTAACCTGTTACTTATGCCGCATCTAAACAATCCTGTCCAAGCGCCTAGTCAAAGGCACCGTTCTCACAAGAAACTTTCCCGCGAGATTGTCGACCGAATTTGTCCTATATTCGAATTAGCAACGTGCCACATTAGTCGAACAAAAGCTGTTGCCGCGTAGGTACAAAAGCGACCACGGACGAGGCTCGCTAATTTCACGAAAGGAAAAAAGCATCGGAGACAAAAGAACATAAGTGGTTTAGGATAAAAGGTGGTTTTTTCAGGACTCGCCAGGGTCCGTGACCTCGGAGCGCCTGATCACCGGTCCTACACTCGCGTTCTCGCACACTCGGAGCCTCTTAATCCCTTACATTAACCCAGCCGGCTACCTGTCCATTTGAATAATCCGACAGAACGGATAAAATGTAAAACGTCCGTGCACTTTGAGGACGCTTCTACCCTGTATTTCTTACGTCTAAGCCCGCTGCCTGCCACTGGGACAGCAATTTCATGGGAAAGCACCGGCAAAGGGAAGAGAACACTGCTGGGAAATTCTCCTTCTCTCTCTCTCTCTCTTTCTTTCGTCCAATATGCTAGGACGTCACGCAATTGTTTTCTGCATCGTAGAGCCGTCGATTTCGGAATTACGAATCCGGAACGCGACTGAAGTAATCGCAGAAGAAAGTACTACAATGTCGGCCGCGTTACGTTGAGACTCTGATGTGCTGCAATTTGTGAAAGGCTGCCTGGTGTATAAAAATATTTAATTATTATTAACAGCGCTACATTAATTTTAATTTGAAATTGACGCGCAATGTAAAACTCGCGTAACGATGAGGAGCGACGGACTCGTGAGAGTGTATACCGGAATCGAGAGTGGGCTGGTAGAGAAACCAAGCAGTCGTGGTCCCCGCGTAAGTGGGCCCGGAAGAAGGGACGCGGGAAAGAGCCGTAATGACCTTAACAATCGACATGATTCGTGCTCTCTTCCTTGATGATTGCCATCGTTGAACTCTGATAAGCTTCCTCAGCGCTATAGAAACACAGGCCGCTTAAACACGCTCCGTTCTCAATAACGAGGAATCGTACGAAGAAATAGATGGGGTGTTTCACAAAATTTCTTATTTCACCTTAAATGTCCTAATTTTCTCAAGCCATTCAGCACGCTCTAAGAGCGAGTGTAATGTGGCAAATTGTGTGAAGGCATGTAAGAGCGGCAAGTGCAAAAGCAGTAAAGATAAAACCGCGAGTGAATGACCGTAAAAACGGAGCGAATAATTCATTGAGAAACGCGAAGACAAGAAACCGCCACGTAAGATACGTTCTATCCAATTAGCGTGCTTGAGCAAAATTCTACGAGCTTTGTTAAAATCCGTGAAGAAGATTTTGCAATAACTCAGGCAGTATAAAAAACGCGAGATCATTTCGAGTCGTGGAAGAAGAACACGAAGAAGAAGAGGGTCTACACGGTACATCCGAAGAGCCGACAGCAGCAAAAAAAGAGTGCTCAAGAGCGGGGCATAAACCCGCGTTTTGTCGCCAAGAAGAATAACGCCTTCGCGTGGATCTCGGATGTGCAGTTGGTTAGCCGTATCTCCGACATTCCAGAGTTCCAGAGCGCTGACATTCCCGAAACAAAAGTCCCCCTCCCAGCCGACCGGCCGGTCGGCCAAGCTCTCCTTCTGCTAAACCTAGTGCGCGCGACATTGTTCAAAGCAGGCCAACGAGAAAGGAAGGGCCCGAGGTAGAGCGGAGGAGTGTTGTTCCAGTAGAATCAGACTGTCTAGCGTGGCTGCACACTACTAGATCCGAGAATGTCGGCCCGAGGTGTCGGAGCTAGCTGGCGGGATGTTAGAAACCAAGAGAGAAGGAACTCGCTTCTATCCGGGATTGCGAGCACGAACTGTCGAGCCAAGACGGATAGATACATTTATGCGAGAGAACGAGAAGCGGAAACAAAGAGAGGAGGTAGAAGAGAAAGGAAGAGATAGGAACTAGCGAAGGCTTCGGTAGAGCGAAAGAGGAAGAGCGGAGGGGAAGAAGGAGGTACATTAACGACATGATGGACGGCGGACGCGGTCTGTCTACGATACCCCAGCGACGTCATAATGCACACTGTGGGGCGAACGATACTGCGGGAAGAAGCGAAGAGGAAGAAAGAGGAGCCAACTAGGGAATGCATCTAGCAGAACAGTTCGACACCCACGTGCCGACTGAAGAATCCTACGGGCTGAGAATGCTCTCTCGCAAAGCTAGCTTCGAGTCTCTCAACGACGACTCGAGTTGTCAAATTTGATGCAAAGTATGCGTCGGGACGCGTCCTGTCGAGACGCCAACCCAGATTCGTGCGGCGTCGTGCGACGCGGAGCGCTGGAATTGCCTCGAGTGGAAAACACAAAGGGCCACCGCGTTCTAAAGCGACAGAAATGTGTCGAGAAGAAGAAGCGTGCACTCCCGAGAGGCTGCTACAACCACCCGTCAATCTGATAGAGACTTTGAGAGAGCTTCTCAGAAAAGGCGGTCGACTTGTAACTTCCCTTACAGTTTAATGGATTTAACTTTGAATTACAGCTGACTGACAGTATTTGCGTATCGTCGTCTCTACGAGTGACGGAAGGTCGGTCGGTCGGTCGGTCGGTCAAATTCAATGTTTTACTTATTCACATTTTTCTCAGAATATAATAGATAGCTCGAGTGTTTCTTGGCATCGGCTCGGATCAAATCGGGGGTAAGAGTATTTCTCGCAATCGCAGTTGTGGTCGCGCATCGATTCGCGAGCTTTTTATGATCGCGGTCAAAAGCTCGCGGTTCTCGGATCTTTTTGCTGGAGCGGGCGCGCGCTCGAGTTTTGCGAGGGCAGCTCGATTCGGTTCGATCGCGAGGCCATAAACGAGGCTGGCTTTATTACCAGCCGTAACAGGTTGTCGGTTATTGTAAGATCTAAGGTGGGGAGAGTACTAGACCAGCACTCAGCGTTATTGCCGAGGCTCCTCTCGTCCTCGTATATTCCGCAAAACCGAAACGAGATCCGCCGTCAGCTACGAATGCATGATTGCAAATGGCATCGATGCTGATATAACGCCGATATTGCTGCCGATTGTGACTGCGGGCATACTGGTGCGCATGGGTAATGTGTATGTAGCGCATATTACCCTGCAACAGCCGACGCGATGTATCGGGAATCGCACATGCCATTTTCCTTCTCGATTCATTGCGCTCGCCAGTGTACCGCCAACTTTTCTCGGATACTCCTACTAGCTAGCTAGTAGCCACCGATAGAAATTTCAAGTGACTCGAGTGGCCGCGGTAGAATCAACTGAACACTACCACTACGAAAGTATCTCGGGCAAACGTGAGAATGCTTCCGAGTATCGATGTTAGCCGATTACTTCCTGGTTAACCTGCTAGTTCGATAGTAATATTGGAAATACTTGTAGCAACGTAATCTTGATCGTTTGCTCCTTCCTTAGCGTTTGATTATTTATTGATGAAAGTACTTTGAGAATAAACTGACATGGGTGTCGCTACCTTTATTAATAGAAAGCCTCTCGATCGAAGTGCTTCCCCATTCTGGTTATTCTCTCGGTGCTCTCCGGAGGACGTCTGTTATCGATTATGTGGGCAAAGTTATTAGACAATGATTAGCTGTTATTCGCACGCTACGCGCTGACCCTATTTCATCGGGGGGGTGGCCGTGCCGGGGTTAACCGCAAACCCGCAGGCCTCGTCATCGGCGTCGACGTACCTGTCGACGCTCGGTTGAACCCGGCCCGACGAGGCGCGGTACGGTGCTCTTCGCCCCTTCGTGGCGTAGGGTGGCGTAGGGTGGTCTGAGGTGGTCTGGCATTTCGCCTGGAATATAGTGGCGCGCGTGCACCGACATTGTTCCATCCGAGACCGATCGAAGGTCGGAGCGGCGAACAGCATACTTGGAAAAATTAGGAATCAATATTCAGACATCTTGTTCCACTCGTCTAGTTCAACGTTCTATTGACGGCAGGTTTTATTTTAGCTCCGCGGAGGTATTCATTACTGTTCGTCAATACAGTACTTTACTTCCACGCAAAGTAAGCCTCTTGGTGAAATCCCGTCTGCGTCGTGTATACCGATGAATTGCGAGTTTCGCGCTGTTTGCCCAGCGAACTAACCAGCGATGGGCGAGATAGAGGCACGTTAAGGGTAGTTCTGGTCACAGGGGTGATTCTCGTCACCGTGAAGCGTGTCCTGGAAGACGCATGCGTGGACGTCCACATGTACAACGCCCGCTTATACACACATATGGAAGACATATGCCGCGCTGAAGCAGTAAGCTGGAACGCGCGTAACGTAGCGTGCGCGGTGCGTAAAGCATAAACTATCCCATGGATACGTGGGTGGAGACGAGACTCGCTGGACGCGTCTCACGCAACCACCTGTGCTCTTGGCTCTTGTCTGTGTATGTCTATCGCGACCACTCTGTGTTACGCGCTTCCTGTTAACGCTTCACTCGACGTTGTAGTCGCTCGTCCAACTACACATACGTTGCTTTGGAAACTTCATAAAAACCGTCAAAGCCCTTTACACCGCATTTTCAAGGACTAGTTTGTATTTGGTTTTTGAGTAACCCTGAGATTACGAGCAGCATCCTCCGCATTGGCCATGCTACAATGCACAAAGGCTCGTTAGAGTATTTTTTCATCCAGCATGTTTACAAACACGTGAATACGGTGTTTCACGGTTGTTACTCTTGTAGCGCTCTGCTTCGGAAGCATAGGTAATTAATTTTTTGTTGGCACTGGCTTCGCGCCTGGATGGATGATTGTCTGTCTGTCTTGTTAAGCAAAGTTTTTGGGAGTAACAGCCGCGTTGCACGTTGCGGTTTATTACTGCTTGCGTCGAGTGGAGTGTTCTGCATGTGAATTAGTTTTCTGTGCTAACGTTGATGCAACACCTTCTCCTGGGGTGGGTGTATTGCGATTGTATACGTGGTACCACGTCGCTTATTACGATTCCCAAGAGTTCGCGCCGTTACGAATAATATATGTCTGGGCGAATCCGATGCCTCGCGATGAAATTACATCCACGTTTTTTTCAAGCCTCTACGTGAGCAGCGTGACTCATTCTCACATATTATCGAAGCACCTTGCTCGCCTCAGGTCGGCTAAAGATATTCGTCCTCGCCTACTTTTACGCGCGAATGCCGCACGGCTCCCCTCAAGATCTTCATAAATCGAATTCTCCTCATGAACTGCCACCGGCGTTATCGGACGCGCATACGGAGAATATTTCGCGGTAATATACATACCGCGTCAAGCCACGAGCCAGACATTTCTTTATCGGGTTCAATTTTCCTCATAAATATACGTGACGCGAGGAAACGTTAGTATTTCGCTGGCCACGAAATTCCAATGTGCGTCAAATTCCATCCAAGTGGTCCATGGGATTCGAATCCCTCTTTCGAGCGCATCTCACCGAGTGACTCTCGGTTCCGAAGGAAAATTCAAAGGGGAGTCAAAGGTGAAGACGATCCCTCGGCCTTCCTAGTGTAGCGAGATCTGCGTGGAAACGTTTGCCCTGGTTTTTGGTGTGCTCAGGCAGTTGCCAAGGATGGAACAGGGAGTGGGAAGGGTATGGTTGCGGATCAGTGAAGGCTCTGCTACTTGGTACGATCCGAAGAGGGTTGGCCTGTGGGTTTACCAGAAGCTAGAAAGGGCAAGAGTAAAGGAGCGAAAAGGGAAAGGAGTAAGCGATACCAAATGATGGTAGGAGAGGACAAACGTTGCGGAGGCTAGGCCAGGATAGTTGCAGGATAGTGGCAGGATAGTGGCAGGATAGTGGTTCGGGAGCGGAGATGAGAGAAGCACGAACAGTTGGCGGTTGATTTGCTTGGTTTGGCTTAGACAATGCTGAGGCGATGGCTTTGTCTCAAGGTAACACCGTTCAAAGGCTAGCTCCTTCTCTACCGAGTCCCCTTTCCACCGACACGTAACCCTTCGTGTGTATGGTTGCACGTATACCTAGGACTATGTAGGTATCCCTTCTCGTAAAGTAGGACCGGGTTGCATCGTGCACCTAAACCCTCGTCCTTTGCTCCGTGAAACCCCGTAGCGGCTCCAAACTAACAAGTAGCGGCGAGTCCTACGAAATCTGCTCCGAGTGCTTCCTCGTTCGGATATGCTTTGACTTCTCTCTCATCCGTTATATCGAATTCGGGCACGTGTTATCCCCGCTGGGACAACATCTTCTACATCCTGGACCGTGTGTCGCATAATCGAACGATCCATAAAGTACAACGGCTAGCCGCCGATGCATCGATGCGAATGCTAAGCGCGATCGTAAAATCCTCTGCAAAGACACGGGGCGAATTTCTCATAAAATTTTACCTGATGTCATTCTCACGAGCAAACTCTCGTAAATTTTTCCAATGAAATTTCGACTCCCTTCGGACTCGATTCCACCAACAACAAAATGTGTTGAACCTAATTAACAAGCTTCCTCGATGTATACCACGGCAGAGGCAGCTGCTTTTCCTGGTTACACGTATATTTCCATGGGCGCGAGACGGCGCGGCGCGGTACACGCGGAAAAGTAGTTGGCGCGTGACGCCGGAAAATTCACGGTTCGTTGGGTTTTAGTGTACGCTTTGATAAGCGGCGCGTCGATCGTTAGTCTGATATTCGCTCCCCCACCGAATTCCTTCTGTCGGCATCCTCGTGACGTTTCTTTGTTCGGTCACTTAACTGTAAAATCGGATCGATGTGTCGAGGACATCTTTTTTTCCTCGCCACGGCGAGATCTCTTCCGTACGGTTAGTTCGCGACCGCGTCGTTCATCGTGGATGACGTCTTAATAAAACGTAGATTCGCGGTACTCGCAGGATGATAAGGCAAGAGTAAATAGCACGGTAAGCTGAGCGATAAAGCGACGCTCGCCTCTTAATGCCTTTTATACGTTCCGGCTTCGCTTTAAGCCTAAGTCGAGAAGCTCAGCCAGCGCGTATAGTGTGCTTGTAGCTGGCTGGAATGAGAAGCGACTGCAGAGATTTGCAGTACATATGCAGAAGGCTCCATTGCGCGATATCGCGTTACCGTGCGCGCAATCTGTAGCCTTGGTCCACATTTGCAACCTCTTTCGTTCTTCCAGTGTGCACCCACTGCACTGTTGTACTGTGTCGTATAACTGCACGTGGTACCCTGTCCGCAACGTACTCTCTCCGTTACCGGTTCTAATCGCGTTTGCGACCAACCCACACTCGCCGATGTCGCAGCTCTCGTTTACCTTAATCGACTAGACGTTTTATCGAACTCGAGTCGACATTCTGTCATCTTTGTGAGATTTTCTTGTAGCACGAGATGACGACGTGTCGCTTATTGTATCATTATGAAATGTTTTCCCATAAATATTTCACTTCCTCTTATAGGATTTCTATTCGGTCACAATTTATCGATGATACGCGTGTCGGTAAAAGGTTCAGTTATTCACCATTAATCCTATTGTATTCCATTGAAATTGTCAGAGAGCGGTTGAATAATCTCACCGAGCGATACGTCCCGTTGTATTTTGCAATGTGATAAGCGGACAGGTTTTTTAATCCATTTGGCGGTACGGGAGTACCTGTTGATCGGTTGTCCAGCAGCGATTCCGCTTTCATCGGATAATGCAAGAGCGCGTGGCGTTATCGTTTTTAATTTCGTTAAAAGCAAGGCGATAATCGGTGGTCAACGTGGCTGACAAAGGACAAGGGGCGGCCCACCTTTGCCGAAGAGCAAAAGTCGACGGAGCCTAGAGACTGCGGATTGAATTATCGCGTCCCCGTCAAACCACGGTAACGCGGTACATCGCGGTACAAGCGTTTCGTTTCCTTCGCTTCTTTCGACGCATGAGAGGCGCGCCAAAGAGCAGTTAGTCGTTTCTTGGCTCTAACAAGTCGAGAAAGTGCGAACCTTGTTCTTCTGGTCTCGCACCATGAGAGAATGCCGCACGTGTGGAAAGCTGCTTTTGTCGGGGACTTTTTCTTTCTCACGTGGCGCGCGTAAGCCCTTTACGCGTGGATAAGCGTTTAAGCGTTTAAGCGTACAGTTAGACAGACTGGAGAATACCGCAAAAGGGTTAATTTAGCCGAGTAAGCGACTCTTCGGCAAGCTGGTCAAAGAATTCAGGGCGAAATTAATAGGAGATTAGGAGGTGCGCCTTACTTAACGTCGCTTTACGGCAGATTTTACCCTTATCAGGCATAATCTGCAGGTAAACGAGCAGCGCAGTTTGCGAGTCACCCCTCTCGCGAATTAAGATTTCCCCGCGGCCGGGGCGGGAGGTGGATTTCTAATTAATCGGTTAATATAGCGCTCCGGTAAATGGGAGAAGTTTTCCCAGCGGGCTGTATCCGACTATTAGAGAGCCGGTGCAGCAGCACTATGTCGGGCAAGCGGATCCGTTCCCCAGACGAAAGACAGACGCTTCTCTCACTCCCCTCGATCACGTCGTTTCACGCTCGATCGTGCACTCTCAATTCACGCGTCCTAATTCGACGTCTCCGATATTTTCCGCCTTTTGTCGCCATGCGCGCGGGATGCACCGCTGACATATGTCCCGCTTCTGGTCTCCGCCCCTCGGAGCTTACCCCGCGTAGATAAACCCTCGCAATTTCTCTAAGTATAGGCTGCGACGCGCGTTCGAGCTCTCGCATCTGCCGCGCCTTCGCAGCTTGTATTTTCGCTAATGCGCCCCGAGGAGGCGTGAAATTGGACGGAAATCGTTGTACGATCGCCGTGTCGAAATTCTCCCCGGTAGCTTACCCCCTAAGGGAGCAGTTTTTCCCGGGGATGACAGAGACATTATAATCCAACGCGTGTCGCAACGGCAGACGGCTGTTTACCGAAACAAGTGTGTACGATAGTGCAGTGGCATCCCTCGACACCGGTGTTTCTCTGCCAACGAGAGCAACGAAGCACTTTCGTTCATCGCTTGGCGAAAGGAGGATCTTTTTCCCTTGAAAGAGAAAGAGTCGAAGCGCTATAGTAGTATTGGTCAACAAACTCATAATTCTTGGGGTGATACCGCGCAAGCCGCGTTTACAGCAGATTCCAAACAGCAGTTGGAGAAGTCGAGCTAGCAAACTGAAGCGACTGGAGCAGCTAGGCCGAGTAGAACGACTGGTCGGTGCGAAGCGGGTAGCTAAATCACCGGGACCAACTGCTTGCTTGCTTGCTGGCTGGCTGGCACGCCCTTTAGCCCGCGGCACCCCGAGTCGCGATTCCAGAAACGAGCCCCTTTAACCCCTGCCATCCATATCGAGCTTAAAACTGTTTAAGGACCTTGCTGCCAGCGCTGCTTCGTAAATTGCAATTCTTTCGGTGCCAGAGCGATGTGTCGCTCTTTCGCTTCGGCTGGCAGTGCACCCGGTGCAATACCGGTTCTCTCGTTCTCCCCCGAGCCCTCGGATGTGTCAATCCTACCGACTCAGATACCGTAACAGAAATGCTGTCCCCAAGCGGCATGGCCATCTATGCGAGATCTCAAGACCGTTGTTACTGGTTTTCATGATTAACTTTCAAGCCAGTGATTAGCGGGGAATTGGAGCGGTGCATTGAGATTTGCATGCAATTGCGTGTAGTCGGACTAGTGGCTCGAGTAGACTTGGAAATCTATGTAGAACGTTCGATGGGATTGCGAAACCGGATAGTCTCATCGTTGGATAGATCACAATCGCGGAATCTGAACGTTAATTGCAGCTGGTGTAAGCTTAGCAGTCGTGTAGCACGGTTAAGCTTTTCACCTTTAAAACAGGTCTTTTAGAAAGCGATATAGGCTATCATTCGATTATGATGTGGTTAAAAACAATTAGCTTTCAGTGCATCGTCATGTATTTTCCGTTAGTGGTTCCCTTCCAGTGCTAATTCGACAGTGTGAATTAATACGATCCATTAAATTGCAGCATTTAGCGTTTAGCTAAAATTTCGTCCTATCGATATTGCACCACGTTCGCTAAACGTAAACACCAGCTAAACGTTATAATCGGCTACATTATGATGCTCGCAGTTTATAACACTGATATTGCGAGGTATTTCGGCTCAGCCGATTAAGCGATGCCACGAACCCGACCGCCAATGATTTATCAATTACCGTCTCTATTATTTACTCGTCCGACTCGTTAGTGATCTCCAGAATTATCCACTTTCTGCGGCGAGTTGTTCCGCCTTTTCGTTGCTTAATACGAAGACTCATTGCGCGTCGAATTCCTTTAAACGTTTTACCGACTTCAAACGCTCGTAACGCGAGTATCCTTGCCGATACGATGTCTCCCACGCACTCGCTCTCCAGAATAATATTTGAGCAGGCTTCTCTGGGCAGCATTCTTGCCAAAACACCGTCGGACGTATGTTTCATTGCTGGCCCGCGGCGTGTATACTCTCCCGCAGCCAATTCAGCTCCCCAGCAATCGCAACATCCGTTCCTCGCCCCCGCACTGATGCCCGCACCCATGTGCGTCTTGTGTTTGCGCGTTTCCGCGCACGGACCATACGATTAGGGACATTAGAGTCCACATTTTTCATTAACTCACCCGTTTTGTTTATGCAAGACACGTGACTTTGCGACCCCAATCGCAAACATCTCGGTTCCTGTAAATAGTTTCCGTCGGATCAAAAACCAGCCTCGCCTCACCCTTGGCATTAATATAAATTTCAATAACGCTGGCGGTGGCGGCGGTGACTGCAGCACGTCGAGTGTTCTCGCACTCCTCGACGGAGGGTCGAGAGTAGCGTGTGTATTGGTGGTGTGTCGTAGTTGGTGCGTGCATCATACTACTGGGTCCGGTTTCGTAGTCCGCACTCCATAGGTAGTTACTAATTCACGTTACGCTTCGGGCGAGACTTCCAGTTTCGTCCGCAACACGGGCAACAACTCTGTCATCCGTCATGTTCCCTGGCAGCTACGTCGGGATAGGAATTCGATGTTAGGATACGCTCGTCATGCAGGAATATGCCGGCAAGATCGATCAGCCGCGATCCATCCAATACGCCTGTTTTTCTGACGAATAATTTTCCTCCTCTATTTTCGACATCGTGATATTTGACAGTCCAACCGAACGGACGCAAACTGCTTTCGCGCTTTTATTCATGACGCGTAAATCAGTATCCGATACTTCCTATTGAACCGTAATTATTTCTAACTAGTCACACGTGCACATCCCCTATTTAATTGGTATGCAATCGTGAGTATCGTGAAGTGGAAGGTTTGGAAATCGTTGTTCTAAATCAACGACTGTCACGATGACAATCTCACAATAGCACAACCGGGACTGTGATTGTGCGCGAAGTAAGCCGATTGCGGAAAGTTTAATTGCACTAGCAGTGCATCAAAATGTTAAGGATGAAATTAGGGATCGCTCGGCGTACAATGGTGGCATTAAAACTTGGCGTCAGTTTCAGATTTACGAGGAGAGTCGAGAGAATCGCGATAGAGAATCGGAAACAGTGTGAAGGAGCAGTGCGCGTATCTATACAATGTATATATATGAGCATGAGCACGCGAGAGGCACGCCTTATTCTCATTTACCCCCTTGTGATCGTAATGAGCAAAAATAATCTCGGTGCCCCAGTATACCGATCGATAATATGACGCGGCGGCAGAGCTTTCACGGGCGCGTTTTCAATCTGTCGGTAGAAAAGCGATCTTCGCTGCGATAAGAATCGCAATTCCCTTGCTCGTCTATATAACGCCGAGAGCTGATTAAATTGCCTCGTTCGGAAAGGATGTTACGGGGTATCTATGGTCCGCACGGATAATAATCTCTCGCGTACCTGTGATTAAATGTTGCAAGGCGGGTATGCTCCTCGAGTAATGTCTGACAGTCGTGCTTAACTCGTTTACTGCTCACCTTCATTACTGCAGCTAGGTTCTTGCACTTACAGCCTTTTATCAAATCTTTCATAATTTACGAAGAAATTCTTGCCAAAATTTATATCATTGAAATATTTTAAAATTGAGTCTCCACAGGGTTCTCAAGTTCCTCCATTGAAATATTAATCGGTTAAGAGTCAGATTTCGAACACTCCTCTGACCTTTTGCGGTAAAAGTCCTGGGTCGTTGCACATTGAATTTTTTATCCGCGGCAACATCGTGGTTAGTGGCGAGCTGACCATCGAGTGCTCGTTAACCACGTTTACCAAGCACCATTCATAGAGTCGACAAAGCTTTGTTAGTCTGGGAAAAACCGTGCCTTCTGTCTCCTTTTTTGGTTTTCTCCCTCGAGGGCGTATGGCGCTATCGGGCCAAATGACAGAAATTTGATTCCTATCGAAAATTGAAAACGCTCTCCCGTAGTAGTGGCTGCGCTCGTAGAACCTTGGTGGGAGATAGAAACTCCGCTGACACACAAAGCGACAAACAGTCCTGCGAAATTTGTCTAGCCTATCTCGATTGGCGTGCGTTCTCCTCAAATTGTTATAGAGTATTGCCATTTTGGGGTGCGTATTCGTTGTCGTCGAGTCCCTTTCCATCTGCCCGCGGGATATCATTCGAGCATTTATTAAAATAAAGCAACCCAACTAAACTCGTTTCGAGAGTCATCTCTTTTTCTTCTTGTCCTCCTCTCGAACCGGCAGCTCGCATTTGCATATTGCCCTTCAAGCGTCGCGGCAATAAATATGTAAGAAGCGTTGCGAGTCCAATCGAATTACTCCGATCCGTGCAAAGTTTGAGTGAGTCGTTCGAAGAGGGGATGCAGCAGGGGATCTCCATTACTTTAAAAGTGGTTCTGCCCTTTTTGTAACACTTTTGCATTTACTCGCTATATCTACAGGAAAGAGATCCCTCTTTCTTTCTGACGTACTTAATGCTTAACAGGACCAGTTTCCCGGTACTTATTCGATAATATGGCACTTCCGAGAGATTTTCCAAGTATCTATGCGAATTGTAAAATGATTTTCTCGGCGAATATCCCGGTAGCGGTCCGAGCGTTCTCCGGGTTGCTTCACCACTGAAAAGAGGTCGAACAGTGAGCGTACATTAAATACCAGGATATTGGGGAGAAGCTCGGAGAATCCTCTGTTAAGTACGAGTCGGTGGTTTTATTTGCCGCAGGAAGCCCAAGAATATAATATTCTGGGAGCGAATAATTTCCATTCGAGTAAACCCAAGTTGTATTCTGGAGTCTCCTTGGGAGGGTTGGCAGTGTTGGCCGAAATCGCGGTATTTCTCCAGGCAAGGATGCAATCTCTGTATGGTATCGAACCCTTATACACCGTGCGTAATTCTCTAGTACCCTGGAGCTAGGAAAATACCGAGTGCATGAAGAAAGCTTTTGCAGCGTGATCGGTGCTTGAAATTGCGCTAATGCCATTACAAAGGATCATAGCAAGCCGGTTATGCATCTACCCTTAAATTTCTTTGCGTTACCTTGGTTTAAACTAACAGTTTGATTTTAGATTACGCTTGAATCTTCGAACAATGCTTTGTGCCGCTTAGACGCACAAAGTTATCTTAATGAGTTACCGGTTAACAGTGTAAGCGGTACCGCGATCGATACGGTTTCCGCATCAAGCAATTCTCCATTGAATCGTGCCGCGTCACATCTCGACAGCAGCGTATTTGATCATGGTTTATTCGTCGAAGTACACAGGGAATTTGCTGCCGGACTTTGCGAGGAAAACAGAGAGGTTTAGTTAAGTTGGCTCGAGACGAGGGTCGTCGGCTGTCCCCCATAACTGCATGTAGTCTCGTGAAAAACGAGAGGAGAGGTCGCGAGTGTCCGCTGAAATTTATAAGATAACCCGACCGAGCGGCAGCCTTCCCTGGAATATCGGGTCCAAGATTTTCTAGAGCAGGCAGGCGCCAAGCAGAACAAACGGGAGATGGCACGAAACCGAGGCGGTAATGCATTCATGAATGGAGCGAATCCTACAAGAAACGGCGTTACCGTGATTTGAAGCTCGCGCTTGCGAGGTGGATCGAGTATTCCTTAGTATTCTTTTGGCCTTATCCCAGTAGCTTGTCTCCGGTGTTTCTGGAGCCTCTAGAAAAAAAAGAGGGAGAGTACCATAAAGAGCTAGCTTGCCGCGAGCATGGCTCCTAGAAATATTTTCCGGCAGGCGCGTAAAATCAGCGAATTCTACGCGCCATCCCAATACGTAAGCCTCAGGCGATGGAGAGTTCCGCTTTTACCCTCTTGGAGCGTTCGCTTCACGACTTCCACGGCTTCCAGGGCTTCCAGGGTGCCCTTACACGTGCCGCCTCTGCATTCTTTCCCCTGGAATTTTTCTCTCTTCCGTGTTCCGCCTTAACGCTTCGAACGGCCTTTCCACCGCGCTAGGGGATTCTCCGTTAGCGCCTACCGCGGAAAAATATTGTACGGCCTATCCTCGCCCGAATACCGACCTCTGATATCTTTCCCCAGCTATTTTCACTGCTGGAGTCACCAACGGAGCGAGGAGAACAGTGTTAGGTCGCGGAGCAATCCGGAAGCATGGTGTTGGGAGCTCGAATCCGAAGCGCGTGCTGGAAGTCAAATATTGTCCCTTCGATGGCGCTATTTTAGCGAGATTTTGAGAAGGGTGCTGCCAGAAAAGCCTTTGATCGGTGGCAGTGGCGGCGTTCTAAACGCTATAGACTGATTCGTGTGTGTGGTTGCGCGGCTAATTACGGATGCAAGTGCATCCACAATTAGACGGAGAATTGGGAGGGAGCTGGAATATCCGATGAAGCTGCTATTAAGCATTGTGCCGAGCGGCTTGTTGACACGGCGCTGGCCTCTGCCGCGAGGATAACCAGTTAATTATAGGATTCCTAGTTATTCGATCAGCGGTTGTAGAATTCGTTTGTTCACGGGTCCTCCGATTTCTCTCTTCTCCGATCGTGCAAAAGGTTGATTCGAAAATATTGCGAGTGCCACTTTAATAAAAGTACGCGCGGTATCGACCGTACCACGGAATTGGCACGATTTGTCATTGTTCCGGCCCAGTTGCGCGACACGTCTATTTCTGCATTAGCTACTGTGAGCCAAGCCGATCGATGTCCAGCTCCTGTCAATAATAAATACCGAACTGTCAGGGTGATCAGCCCTGCAAATTATGCGCTAGCACGCCGGATTAACGCGCTGGCATTCTTGCTTCTCTCTGTCCGACCCGCGCGATGAAGAGGAACATATTAAAGCTGCTCACTAAATTGAGTCTGAAGTGAAAAATCCGTTTGGATCCTTGTCGGGTTCTACGTTAGTTCCAAATGAAGTGCTTCAACGAAAAGCGATTTCGTCGTTCATGACAAAAATCAAATTGAACGGGGGAAATCTGTGCAAAATGCAGAAATGCATTAAACGAGATAGTCGTAGATTCGGATGATGAAGATAACCAGTCACGTTCTCTCTTTAGCGTGCCGCGACTCTCTTTCTAAATAGCTAGTTTGCCTTGAATTAAGTTCGCCAGTCGTTATAAAGGTCGTAAAACGAAATGCGATGTTCTGCCAGTGCAAATATGTATAACAAGCTGTTCCCGTTAGAATGAGTGCCGCTCGCGGGCTAACTGAGAAAACCCTGTGGCCATTATCTCCGTTTATGGCTGTCGAGTAATATATTGGGCCGGGGTCTGGGCCTAGTTTCGGCCAGATACGTGTTCCGCATTGGCTTTCAATGTACCCAGCGATAATTATCCCTCGGTCATCGATAGCTGCAGCGAACGGCGAGTCGCATGTTAGCCAGTCTGTTTGGCCATGGGCTCACCTGGAAACGCCTAGCCGCGACAACGTCAATATTGCCCTGGTGCGCCGTCTTCAAAACGTACGACCATGCTTCAATCCCGATTGAAACGTGACGGTCTCGGAGGGGACACGCTTCGATGAATCGACAATGAAAACGCGATTTTCTGGAATGAAATCATTCGTCATTGCTAAATCTTTATTGCATATCTACTTTCACTGGATCGAATCGCGCAGGCTTCCATTCGAGAGATACTGGGAGAAAGCACACTTTACAAGGACAATACGCTTCGGAAAAGGGTCCCCGATTTATCTAAGGAATTTGAGACTCCGGATGGGCCAGAGATTCTCCCAGTCGAGCGTATTAATCGGAGGGTGTGAATAATCGGCACGTGCTGGGGTGTGGAGATTATCTCGGTAGCATCTTCCCCGAGATTTTCCCACGAAGAACCACCGAGGCACGTCCGATGGTGGCCGCCTCAATTTTCAAGATCAGCAGATTCTTCTTGTCGATTTAATTGAGGGAGTGTCGCACCCATCTCGCATTCAGCTGGACTTTGATCTTGGATCGGTGATGGTCTCTCTCGCGAATGGCTACTGGATACGGGTTTGCGCGTGGCAACAGCAGCATCACGCACTTCTTTCCGTAGTCCTTTGAGTAAAGAGAACCTTCGTCCTCGGGGGCAATCGGAAGATGACACCCTCATTTGCCAGTGGTGGCTAGGTAGCTACCCGAAAGAGATTACTTTTATCGCTCGAGTTTCGAGGGTTGTGTCTGGCCCACCCTCGCTCGCTCGCCTCTGTTCTCCCTTTAATACAGCCCACTTTCTTCTTTCCCAACACTCGAGGCGTAAAACACGCCAGGGACGGGACTCGAGAGCCATGGGGAGGGCCGCACTGCGACGTAAACGCTGCGACGAAACTTTGCGCCGCTGACCTTGTTCCGGTGAACTCCTCGCAACAGCGGTCGCTATGATCATTCTACATGCTTTTCTTTGTATCAATCTTCTACACGCGTATGATTTTGTTGGTGGCAGTGAGCACATTTGCGCAGTTCTTCCCTTCCGATTCTCCATGAAATATCGTTCTCCGTAATGTGACGTATAAATTTTAGAGCAAACGGATCTTTTCTGCTAAATAATGTATCGCTCGGGGAATATCGTAATTTTCATTTCTTTCCGCCAGATTACTCCCATTGCTCGAAATCCTTTCTTGTCTTATCGTGGCGCGCATTGGGGCTGGTATCGTGCGCGCGCCCGTACGCATATTTACACACAACCACAGAGAAATAGTGTGAGGGGGTGAGATGCTGATGCCGGCTTCTTTCACGTCGCGTTTTCTTTCGCCGGTTCAGCAGCAACCGGGCTCTGCCACTCCAGCCGGAAAAACATACAAGGGGCCGAGACCAAGGCAAGAGCGGAAAGGGTCTCCCTCGCCCCGAGGTCACGTCACGTCGTAAACGCCACGACAAACCCTACACGAATCCGCGGCTTTTTCCACCCCTTGGCCGTTACACGAAATTACTAACGTCCCTCAACAGTGAATTTTACAGTTTCCATTCTTCCACCGCGATACACGTGCCGCACCGCTAGGTCTTGCGAACCATCCTTGTCCCGGTTTCGAAAATGTAGAGCTAGAACCCTCGAGCCTTGGCGTCTCTAAACGCGCTCCATTTGTCATCCCTTCCCTTGGAAAGTCCAGAAGCCCCTCTTCTGCCTTTTCTCTCACGTATGTCCGCGAATTTTTTTCCTGATCCTTTCTCAGGGTGTCGAGTTCTCGGTGCGGAGAATTGAATTCGTCCGTCGCGGGGAAAGACCTCTTGGATATTTGACTGGGACGGCTATCTCTCGCGCCTTCTCGCGAATTTCATGTACAGCTCGGTGGTACGCTCACGGGGCTTTTCGCTCACGTACGCATAAAATAGTATCTCTCTCGGCTACGCGAGTCCGGGTGAAGATAAATCTCGCTCGAATACTCTGTGTCTTTTGCTCTTTCTCTCTTTCTCTCCTTCTCTCGTTCTCTTTTTATCCATCCTGTTTCGTCGAAGCGCGTTCGCGCGCTCCGTGCTTTCAATTTCAGCAGAAGTTGAAATGATATCGCGGGGAGTTTACGACACGTGGGGAAATTGAAAGAAGGAAGTTTCCGGAGACACAGCCTCTCGCGTCAGAATTTAAATCCTTTTAAACAACTTCCTCATTTCGTCGGCGTTTATAATTCATGGGGCACGAAGCGCTTGGAGCACGCCAAGCCGGGCTGAGGCCGCTTCGAAAAGACTCGAACCCGAGAAACATGCGGGAGACTCGCGATAAACCAGACAGTGGCGGATGGGTCCACGCTCTTCTGAGATATGTACATAGAGACAGGATTCTATGCTCAGGACGATTTACGATTTTTTATTCGACGATGAGATATTCATGAGTGCAGTGGTCCATACGCACATAGGGTGATGTTGTCCGCTCCATTTAGACCGATCATAGAAGTAACAAATTAAGAGTTTTCCTCCAGACTATTGTATAGAATGACGGGGTCGCGTGATGCCAGGGGGTCGTTTTCAGTTTTTCACCCCACCATTTAGAACTTTCACTCGCCACTGGGGTTGGAAATCTTTGTTACTCGCTCGACTAGAATTTTCTTCAAATGCTTCGAGTTCTTCAGGCTGCCAAGACACTCTCCTAACCGAGCCTTGTTTTTTCATGTCGTTTATTTGAAATCGCGTTAAGCAGTAATCGGGTTAGTACGTGCTTTCCAAGGCGGCGTGGTGGCGGTGGCGTACAGGAATCTCGTATAAAACGTTCATCTTTGAGGGCGTTACTCTAAATTAACCCTTTGCCGCTAACGATATTTCAGATCCTCCATTATATGGCGAACATGCAGTCCTTTCTTGACGCATTAGCTGGCACGTCGTTGAATACAAATTGAATAACAGGTTGGTGGTGGGGCGTTAACTAAGTTTCCACTGGCAAATACGGTAAAACGCGTGTATTCAGTGATGCCCGTCCGCATATAAGGGAGGCCGCAGACTCCAACTCGAAACAGAGAGAAAGAGAGCGACAGCGCGAGCCAGAGGGTGGAAGAAAGATGTAGAAGGAGAGAGAGAGAGAGGGAGAGTGAGTGAGAAATAGCCAGGGCGCATGAATGTGGAAATTAACTGGGCGTGAAATATCAGAAGCAAGCTGGCTGGCTTTCGACACCGACGGAGACCGTAAATTTTTAATTATTCCCCCGCTGAGCTTTACGAATGTTTAACGCAATTAATAATTTACCGGCTATCCCCAATTATTGTGCGGGCAAACGATTTACCGTTATGCCGGATTTCCTCGCTTTACGCCGATTAATGCGCGATTTAATACTTATTCCACGCGCGAATTCGTTCGGGAAACAATTAACTCCTGGCGGACCTGCAGTTTATTAATTTTCGTTTTCGCGGTTTTGTTTTGACATGTCGCAACCCATAGCCCGCATCCCGCAGCAGTGTTCAGTATTTAATCAGAAAACGAACGGAGATTTTTTTCTTTGCGTATTGCGAATATCGCGTTAATAAGCTTATCGCGACAGGATCAAGTAAAGAGCAGATTTCGTTTAGCTTTGGATACTCAATTCAGTGGTGGAAATAGGTCCGCACTATATCAGAATAAATAACGGTTGTTGCGTGCATATCTCGATTGAAACAGGAGGAAAAAAGTGCAGGAAAAGAAAACTGGGGGGATAAGGCAAGAGCGTGCGTGCACCACTAGCGTAAATCAGAGTTGATTTTTCCCAGGAATTGCGATCAGCGGTAACGAAAATCTCTCGATTTGTTGGATGCACCCTGTTGGAAACACAGCTTGGAAAATTACACTATGCAACATTCGAATTGCATTCGTATCCTGAGTAAAATGCAATCATGCATCCCCGATACTGTCCCTAGGGATGTAGAATGCTTCATGCGAAATGTAAATATAAGTGTAATCCGATAACAGAATGAGTCCTTGTAATTTGCTTGCTTCAGTAAATACTAATTATTTCGCACAACGTTTCATTCGATTGGTGTCGCAATCGAGCGAGGCTCGCAGAACTTTCAATAGGTTGTATTTTCCCATCGTTCTATCCGATTCGCTCGGTTTGGATAATGACGAACGATGCCGTAATTACTCGTATCCACTTGAAGAATGTCAAAATTGAAAGATCAAAAGTCAGTAGTGGTAATTCTATCGGGAGAGTGATGCGCATCCATTTCTACCCTCTCGTATCTTCGAGCACTGGCTTGTTGTGTACAGTGCAGATGCGCGCTTGTGTGTCACATTCGCTATACAACGCACACACTAGAGGAAAGCCAGCAGCTGGCTCGGTAACGGAAGCATCATAATCAACGGGATCAACATTTGCTCAGGCCGAAATACTTGATACACTATTTTTACTGCTCTCGTGCTCCCTTTTGCGAGAAACATCGGACAGAGTGAGGAAAAAAAATGCTGGCCGACCCGGAACGAGTGCGGATTTGTTGGAAGCCTTGGAATCAGAAATGTCGCCCAAATTGATGGAACGTTGGCTGTTGAAATGAATTTATGACAGTGCCATGCAGCGATTCTATTTCGCGCGAAAGCAAAATTTATGAAGCTCATCATATAAATTTGGCGAGAAACTCGTTGTCCCTTTTGAAACTGGCGGAAGACCAAACGAGTCAGGACGAGACAGAGATCAACGAGTGGTTTGGTCTAAGTGCGTGTTCGTTCAACCAATCAAGCGGATCGTGAATCCTCGAGGAAAATTCGCGAACCAGTACCCGAGGTTCGCCCAACTGCAGTGCCGTAGGATCCGGCTCTCGGAACTTTGGTAATATTCGTTAAGGAGGTACGGGCGCATCCCTTCGCCAAGAACATATTTACATAACACGTGGAACGATCCGAGAGTCGCTTTCACTCGAGCCTGCAGGCTTTCGAACCCTTCTCGAAGAGCTCTCCTCGTGTCTGCAAACTCTCTTGCGACCCCCGCGGCCACTCTCCCCCTCTCAGGAGGCCACCCCCTCGATCTTAGATCCCGCGTTCGACCTCGCCGTAACCCCTCAAAATCAAGCCCTCTACACGAGAGATACACAGTGAGCCAACAGACACACATCAAAAGAGCCTAATTTCATTTCTCATTGACCAGTCGAGCGAACGCAATAAAAGGACCATCGGTGGGTTTTCAGCTTGTCGGACGGTCTCCGTGAGGATAATAATAAGAGGACAGACTTGTTTCTCCTGGCGAGGCGGCGAGTGCCAGTTGACGGGCGTCCCCTAGAATTAGGGGTTGCGAGCACACCCGAAACGTGGTGCGAGATCTCTTTGCGTGAATAAGAATGGGAGATTAAGCGGCATAAATCGCTTAAGCCTCGCTGTTTGAAAGGAGCCACCGAGAGGTCGGACGCGGGGTTACGTGCTCGAACCCTTTTCTTAATGCACGCAATGCTCGGGGAGGCGCGCAGTCGCTTCAATTTATTTCACGGATGGCTAGCGCAATATCTGGCCGCTGCAATCGCTCGAGCGTACGTAATAAAAGGACCTCGAGGAATTCGCAGGATGAATCGTAACGGTCGTCGAGTCGTTGGAAGGAAGTGGCGAGTTAACGATCCTCTGGGTGGGTCTCCTTCAATGTCAGACTACCATTGAATTCTTTCCATCCACGCGTGATGCGAATTTCCTTGCGCACGTGTTCTGCGTCCACGCCAGTCGCTTCCCTTTTTCCGTCCTCGAACGACAGAAATCACAATCCCCCAGGATAGCATCTGCATCGGGAGGGGGTGGATGAATCTCTGTCGGATTGAAATGGCATAGGAAGATTTTTTGGCAATTGTGCGACAGCGCGTCACGGCTAGTGCCCGCACCAGTATCAGCAGCACCAATAGGAGAAACAGCACAGTGCCAGTGGTCCACGATTTCATTCGGTGTGGTGGCGCTCGATCGTCAGATATTTTTTCGCACGACAGATTCGCGTGTACGCGGTTAAGTGCTCAATTTTAGCAGGAGAATTGCGATACAAACGAGCGCCCCGCGGTTTAATGCCCCAAATCACACCAGAACCCAGTCGGCTTGGGATTGTTCGAGCCGATTGTCGGAAAAATCGGTCCGACCGATGGATCAATCCTGTGGCTAATAAATACTTTCGCTACGTACGCTGTATTTCGATACGTTTCCAAATAATCGTGTACAAGCGCTGGCTCGTGGTGTACGCGATAAATCGGTTAACGCTACCAGACCCGGCAATTACCGCGACTAACTACAGTACAATCGACACCTTCTCCCTCGCGTAGCATACCGTAGCGAGGTATCCATTTGCGGATTGCGTTACCCCGTATAATTCGCTAAGTAGCTTGACTTCGAAATTGCTCCGCTCGAGCTTGAACCCGTTCTTTGACGGTAATAAATGCGCCGGGGATCAGGCTGCAATCATGAGCATGCTGGAAAAATATGGCAAGCTCGAGGGGCGAAACTAGAGAGGAGGAGCGAGCTAGCTTCAGCTAGGTGTAGCTCGCTGTAGTTCGCTGTAGCACCATGCTAAAAAGAGGAAAGTGGCAAGACGAGAGATTGTTGAGGGTGGATCGGGTGGTGGTCGCAGCCACTTAGCTCCGTACCCGTTTTAGGAGAGCTCGGGGCATGCGGTTATTGTCTCCGCGAGAAGTTATGAAAATTACGTGCCCCGATGCCTGGCAGGCTGCTTGGCTTCCTACTCGCCTTCCTACTCACCTTCCTACCCGTACCACTACTTTCACCGCTGCATCCTCGACAAAGGCCAAAGCCAACTCAAACGTGCGCTTCCTTTCGCGAAAGGAGTCAACGACTAAAATTATCGAGCGCCTTTTCTTTGTGCCGAGTTTCGCCACCCCTCTGTTCTTCCGACAATAACCCCCGATCAGACGAGTGATTTTCATTCTTCCCTTTTTCCCCAAGTTTTACCGCCTCGTCAGCAATTATGTTGCGAGCTTTTCCTCCAGTACTCTGAAAAAACGGAAAATTGTAAAATTTCGAAAAATTCTCTTCTTCCCTCTCCGAGATACATTAGCATGGCCGAACTCTCGTTCCTATTGAAATGGTCGCGCGACTTTTCGGAGCATCAGCGAAATGCGCGAGCAGCGTTATTAGATCCGCGGCGTATCTCGCGAGCAAAAGAATTGGGAATGAGGTAAAACGGGGAAAAAGAGCCTGTGTCTCGAATGGGGTGATAATCAGCACGAGTGCCAGGGCGACAGTTTCGAAGAAAGCTCGGCTGAGCCGCTAATGGAAAATGCAATCACCACTCTTACCCTCGCGTATAGTATACTCATCAGTGTAATTTCACCCGTTCCACCTGTACAAGAACCTTTACCGTGTCCGTGGACGCAAACGCAAACGCAAACGCAAACGCAAACGCAAAATGCAGCAGAGGGGGTATACGTGCGCTGACTCATAAACGGTGTCCCGAAAGCTTGGTTCGTTGGGCTCGCGGTTCACTAAACATCCGACTTACTTTCCTATCTCTTCCATCTAAACTGACAGCCAAGCTCATACGGTATGCCAGCACTTAATTTAATTGACGGAGACACTCGCATAGCGGTAAAACGTTCAATAGCCCCTCAAGAATATTCAATATTGCTCCGAGGAAATATTGTGCCAAGAAGTCGAAATCGTCATACAACCCGGTATACAGCCTGTAATGAGTAGTGGAGCTGCATTCAGAAGGTTCAGAATTGGAACATGCAAAATTAAGAGACTGAGGCTTATGAGAACTTGGAATATAGAGCACTACCGAGGGGCATTACGCGGATATATATTAATGGAAACCAATGCAACTCTGAAGGATATGAAAGGGAAGTGGTCGTAGGGGGTTATAATGATTTCGTTGCGCGACTCCGGAGCAAAGCGGCAATCGTTGCGTGGCCAGCACATAGAGAAATCTACCTACCTCTCCGGTTCATTATGTTAATCCTAGATAACCCCAGAAATTTGGCATGATTTTTAAAAGCGGTATCTAAATATGCTCCTGCAGCATTTGGTTCTCTCGCTTAAGATAAAACCACCATACTATTACGAGGCGCAGGAACTTTGCGCAACAATAACACTCTCGGCAATGCGATAGCGTTAATTTGCATACCGCAAACTTAATGTCGTTTCTTGCAGTCGAATACGAGTCTCACTCACGGGAGACTGACGCTCCCAAATCCATGCAAGAATTTCGATCACAGGCTCCTCTCAGCTTGATAGGCCCCAAGAGTATCTTTCCGCTGAAAGATAATGATTTTTAAGTCCAACTCTCATCGTGGGACTCTAGTTCCGCCGTAACACACTCTTTACAGCAGCACTGAGCTCCCAAAGTAGCGCGATTTCCTCCCCGACTAATTTCCCTAAGTACGAGTACCAATATACGAAACAAGCTACCATGGCTATCTTGGCTCTCCTACGACCATCGTAATCCTATTAACAAGAGGAATTAACGCTACGAGGGTTCGGTGGAAAAACGGTGAACTACGGGATCGGTATAAGAAGTCTCGTGAAACAAGTTACCTTAAGCTTGGGTCCAGGTTAAATTCACGTAGCTACAGATCGATGATCTTAAATATTCAGGACAGGCTTGATTAGCAAGTTCGGCGAGTGTGTGGGCTGCACGCGTGTCCGAGAAATCGTGGTGTATGTATCTCGGCCACTCCCACGGTGATCCAGTGCTTAAGTAGACCACAGTGCTGCCGAGCATCGAAACCGCGACGCGGAGAGGAGAGGCGTGCAAATTCGAAGCACCGCTTACCCGCAGTAAACTAATAGTCTTACGAATTAATGCACTCGCGGGGCACACACTCTCTCTCTCTCTCTCTCTCTCCCTCTTCCTCTATCTTCTACCAGTCCCTTTGGATACTGGCGAAACAGCGATACGGTTACTCCGTGGTACCTCTGCTCGCGATTCTCTGCCTACCTGCGGAAAGCTAGTCGCCGCGACACGGGCTTATTCGTATTAACTGGATCATTAGACACTACCGTGAAAACGTGCCGGATGCTCCGCGTTATTACTCCCGACAGATAATCTCGTACGTGCCTCTGCCTTCTGGATAGTTTTATTATCCCACTGCTGTAATAAGAAACGTATCTTCTCTCTATCTTTCTCTGTCTTCTCTTTTGGCCCCGTCGCGTTATCACAAGTGCGCTTAATTATCGGGTTTACAGTTTTCCGGGAGATCAAGATCACCTGACTTTGTAGCCCGCATTTAATCCGTCCGGCAGAGGACTAACCACTAAGAGCAATTTTAGAATTAAGTCGTAGACGAAATGAGAGATGAAACAAGTTTCTTGCTTAAGTATGGGATAATACAGACAGTTCAATTTACAACGATGTCTCTCGCGTATTATGTTGATAATTCTTATTACCCATGGAGACCATCATCTTATTATAGTGACCATTACTCGGCTTAATAACGGCCCCGTTGAGAGAAACGGTACATCTCGTCGCTTTAATGCTGAGTGTACAATAAAAATAGAAGAAAGAGCAGAGTAAGCGCCGCTGGCTAGTATTGCTCGCTTGCCGTCTAGCGTTTCATTAATTAGAAGGGGATGCACGTTGACCGAGACGGAGAAGACCTATTTGATCAAGGAGGGTATTATTTCTTGCTACTAGCAGCTCCGGTTAAAACAAACGATCCACGTTCTTGGAGCGTCACGACCGCAGTAAAACAAAACGTTTACACGTAAGGCACTTAGTATCTCTATTAAGGAAGAACCACAGTTTTGATCGATCAGAATAGTCCCAGCGTAATTGTAGCACGCTCGCCGTACGCGATAGCCGGAAACCAAGTAAAAGATTGCCGAGGACGCGAATGAATAATAGAGGCAGTTCGTAGGTGCCACCGAGATATACGGGAGTGTACGTAAATTTTCATTATGTTGACGGTGGAGAAGGGTAGTCGGTGTAAGGTAAAGCGGCAAGTTCATTCGAGCACGGTCGCACCGTAGGGATTGGCCAGGTCGGGGCCGGGCCATGTCGGGCGGGGCCCCGAGCGTTTGAGAGTAAATATTTAATCGGGACGTTTTGCAATATGTGTGGTTTTTGGAGTGGCTTAATCCTCGGGGATGGTGTAATTTACTTGATGGTTTGCGCATCGCAAATACATAATGAATAAAAATTCGCTGAAAACCTTAGTTTACGCGTCACATCACCGAGGAAGTCCCGTTACCAGTAGAAGCAGCGGTCGCAACCCCTTTTTAATCTTCACCAATTTTTCTCCTATGATCATAATTAGTTTTCTCGATGGCCAAGCGAGTAATGCTCGTGTAAAAAATTCACTTTTACAATGAGATTCGCTCTAAAATATTATCGGAGTGAGAAGAGAATTCCAGGGAGATGCTGACAATGTTCTCCGCGATATTCCAACGAAAAAGTTCTCTTCCATTTTCCGCAATGGCATATTCAATGCCGGTTTCTCTCACTAGTGGAGAATTGCCACGCGGTCTGACTCTCGTGTTGAAGAATCTGCAGTAAACGTAGAAAATCGCAAGCACGAATCCCAGTTGGTTTATTATTGATACAGTTTGGAAGGATCACCGTTCAGGAAGAATCGTGTTCGAGAATATTCTCCAGTTTACGGTAACACCCTCGCCTTGAATTGCGTTCAAGTCCGGACATTAGAGCACGGTGAGTCTCTTTATATCAGCTCACCGAGCAAAAATGTAGACGGAGAGTTTCACGTGTCGGCAGAGTTGAACGGAGACAGCATCGTGGTCGAGGAAGGATTCTAGGACGATGAGGGGACCCCCGGTCCATTTGTTTGCCCGGTTCGGAGCGTGGATTCGTGCCAAGAACCAGTTGGCTTTTTGCGATTCTCGTCTTCGTGGACTCCCGGAAATTGACCAGTGGAGCGGCGCTTTACTTACTTACCTTGTCGGCTGCCCGAGAAAATATAACCGTGTTGATCTTCTCTTCGTGTCGCGACGGATTTCGTTATAAATATTCATTGCCTAATTCGTGAGGTAACCAACGTATTCCACAATACGTACGAAATCTTGAAAAGAATCTGCTCAAAGGTGCCAAGGAGAGTATTTGAAAAATTGAACTGAGACAGTAGTCAGAAGTACATTATTGAATCGAATAGCTCGTGTTTCTACTCTTGTTGGTAAATCTTTTTCCGAGTTAAACGAAACATTTTTCTCTCGGGCGAGTCGGGCAGGAAATTATTTAGAGGAAACTTTTTCGCGTCTTACTTTTCCAGAAATATATATCTCCGTTCTATCTTACTAAGAATGTTATAAATATTTCAGTGGCCACTCTGGTCAGATCTCCATCAGTTTACAGTGCCTTGGCGAGAACGCTTCGGGAAATCCTTCCTCTTCGTTGCGAGCTTGATAGCGCAGTACGGTTAATGTTTCATCCACTTCTCCTTCTTGCTCGTTGCTCGTTCATGGTCAGAATCGCTTCGTCCGAGTCCCAAAAGTACCTCGGCAAATGGCAGGAATTAGAGAAACTCTGTTTGAAAGCATCACCCGTAATACTCCATAAACAGGTATCCAACTGGTTCCAAATCAATATCGTCGAACGGAAAGATAAATTTGTATCCACCAGCACTTTGCTGCTTTATTTACTAAAAGTTACAAGTTGCGGAGTTGGTTCTCCACTGACGATTGCGTAGTAAGTTAGTAGTCCGTTGTCCCGGAGACTCGGGATAAAAGGGAGAAGTCCCGTTAATAGAAATTTATGATCATCTCAGGAAACGTTAAGAAGGTTACTTGTAGTTCTCGGTTAACCGTAACGAGCGTCCCTTACGACCTCATTCCGCAATGACGTCGAGAGCTCGAGTCGCGAGACAGCGGGAAAAGTGGCGAGAAAAGTCTTGAAAATTGTTCCACCCTGCCCACGCGGCTTTTTCCGTCACGGTCTAAGGTTTATTGCGGCCTCGAGATAGAATCACCTCGAGACTGCGAGAAATTCTGAAATCCTCCAAGAAAAGTCCTCGCCCTTTTCCGAATTCTAATAGTCAAACTTAAATTCTATTTCGACGTGGTCGGACCATTTCGCGGCTGAGAATATAGACTTCCCTTGGGAATCCAAAGCTCGAGGAACAGGAACGATGAACATCCGTGCATTCTCTCTAATGTCCGTCTGCTGGCCATTATTTCTGGTTCCTCGACTGTTGCGCGGGAGCTTCCATTTCCGGTGCTCCCCTTGAACCGCGACTATCAAGAGCGTTCACGATAAATCCTCGGAATCGTCGGAAAAAGCCGGCGCCTCTGTCGATTTCACTGGTGCATTCTGTCGTCCTCTGCTTAGCAGTGTGGCATGTGCCAGAATAGACAGACGTACACGTGCTTGCGAGCATAATACGCTCGGCCGCACATGCATCATATTCTGGGTGGACGCTCAGAAGGAGGATTCGCATGATGCATGTATGCATGCGGTGTCCAGGCAGGAGGATGGTCCAACTGAGTATTCTCTACCATTATCCCGCGATAGAATGTGCTCGCAGTGGCCTAATAAAATCCCATGAGTCAGACTATTTGTCGGCAAGCGGGTATTTAAGTGATACATAATGTGGCAGGGTTTCGTCCCCTAAAGGTGTCCCAATCTCTACCCTTCTTCCTGTAGCTCCGCAAAGGGG
Organism: Trypoxylon attenuatum; assembly: GCA_963989405.1. NCBI lineage: Eukaryota > Metazoa > Arthropoda > Insecta > Hymenoptera > Crabronidae > Trypoxylon > Trypoxylon attenuatum. The sequence goes on along the minus strand of OZ022488.1, from coordinate 18,313,596 downwards.
CGATTGGTAGTCGCTTTGGACCAAGGCGACCAGGCAGCCGGAGGATCGTAGACCATGTATCCGACATACTATGTATATTTTAACGTGCGAGCCACTTTCTTTGATTAGCGTGCACGTCTTCTTAACCTGTGACGCTGTGGGGCGCGACGTGACGTCTTTAGTTCACCGAAATGAATAACCCTGTCGCGTTACATGAGCCGTGATACGATCGCGGTGAATGTATTAACTAGTAAACCGCGATAACTGCATGTTGCACGTGAGACCGATAGCACTAGTTCCGGCATTCATTTTTCAAAATTTGTGCCCGATAACCCAAGGTGCGAGTCACGTTACTTTTCTTGAGAGAGTTTTGAGGATAGTGTACTGGGATAAGGTTGGCCTGAATTTCTTGAAAATATCTGACAAGTGGGCTCGTAACTCGCGGTCCCTCGTAGATGAGCAGCCGCGCGTCTCTCCGGTTCCATTAGCGTCAGGAGGGACGTTCCAACATCGTATTTCAGCGCAACGGGGTTTCTATTTGACTTCGACCCGTACTACACACCAGCACCCTAAATCGTTTCTGACGTCCGTATGCTGCGGGGCGTGGACCTGTTCGTCGCCGCGACTACATTTTTCATCGGGAAGCCTCTCCACTGGCTGGGTTGGCTCGTTATTAACCCATCAGTGAGCCGCACGGCGCCCTCCTTCGGCTTGGTTCGGCTCGCCTCATCCAAATTTTCCAAATGCATCTCGCTCGTCGCACGTAGGTCGGTTCAAAAATTGACGGTTAGTTAAAAAATTGAAGCACAATAAAACTGGAAGCACTGAGGATTCGCGTCAAGAGAGTATAATTTTCTGTAGACACTCTCGATATACGTAACGCAGCTGGGAGAGTTGCACATTCGTCGCGCGAACCTCGCGCAATCGGTATTCGCTGGTGGTCTTTGTTTAGTGGTCTGCTTACAAAACGATGACCCACCCTGGCACTGTGGCTGGTGGCAGCGTATATCGGGCTTTAAATTCTCTCCGCGCCCAACCTCAAATTTTTGTAGGCGTTGTTCTCTTCGTTGTTTTTTTTTTTTTTATTGTCGAGGCTTTAAGCGCAAATGTGTCGGGCAATGCTCAGTTTCCACGCCTCAATTGTACGCACTGAGAATTGCAAGGTAGGATATTTTTTCATCTGCACTTTTCATAGAATTTTTCGCAGCGTGTGCGCGAGCGAGTCCCCGTTTGTCCGTTCGTAGAATTTGCTCTCGTGCTCGCAAAACAATGAATATTTGTATACTTTATACAACCAGCAGTCATCTTGAAACTGGATTAACAGGGATACGACTCTCGGTCGTTCGTCGAAAATAATCCGCTACCGCTGGCTTTATTACTGCTGCAATTTTCTCGAGAGGCTCGCGGTTCGCCCCGGTGCCAGGCCATGTTTCGAAATGAAGAATGCAGAATGGAAAAATCGAAAGAAATGGAGAGAATCATTGACCCCAGCGATCGTAGTACTTAGGAAGAGGCGAAAAGGCATTCGCAGCTCGGGGCTCAGCGCGAGCAATCGTAGTGCGGTTTTTCGAGCTCCAAATAATAAATCGCCGAAAGGGGTGGCGCACGCGTCCGTGGAGGGACATCCCGCGGTCTCTTCTCTCCGGGTCCCCATGTCGGAGCCCACAGTGCTATTATTAAAGTCAGGACTCGATTGTGCTCGATCCGTCGAGGCACCCTGCGCTCTACCCTCCGAAGGATCGCGATTATTATGCCCTTTCCCTAATTACCATGCCAAATATGAATGCAAATTGGCCTCCGGCGAGGCGCGGCGCCCCGCTGAATGTGTATACATGTCGCAGTTGCTGCTCGAGCCGTCTCTTTAGGGTTGCTTATTAGCTCGGTTAGGGGAGGATCCGAAGCCAATGGGGAGACAGAGAGAGAGAGCGAGGGAGAGGAAGAGAGTCGAGTTGCTCAGCAGGAGCCAGCTGCGCGCAAGGGGCGAGAGGGAGGCGATCCGTGGTGTTGGCTCTCTCGCCCCTCGAAAGAATCACAAATAAGAGCGTTCCGTTCCGTTTCGTTTCGTTTCGTTCCGTTCGTTCCATCGTTCGAGTGGTCCTCGATCGAGCGCGCAGGATCTCGCAGTCCGATAGTCCTCGTTCTTTTGTCGTTTGGATTAGGTCCTCCTGCGGAGGTCGAAATCGTTTTCTTTAGTGCGGGCACAATTGAAACCGGCTCACGGATCCGGCCTAATTTGTCGTCAGTAGGGGACGCGAGATCGTGAGCTCGCCACGCGGTCGCGTCTCGTTCTCTCTCCCTCTCTCTCTCTCTGTTCTTTCTCTTTGGGAAGAATTGTGCGAAATGTACTCTTTGAGCGCGCCGGGGACCAATTGGGTAACGTCACGATCGGGGACCTGTTCTTCACCCTCGCAAAACGTAGAGAGGTCTTTCGAGCGCCGTGCGAACTTTCCCTTCTGTGCCAGCTACGACATTCTCCAGTGACCGTTCTTATCCAGTGAATACCAAATTCCGAATATCACGATCCAGCATTGTCTCACTTTGCCTCTCGTGGGGGAGGATCGCTCATTGTTCCGAGATCCTTACGACGAGCGGGAAACTGGAACAGAGCATACCTATAACGGGGAACACGGTATTACCTTCTTGATTTACATAAAAATCCTCGGTGACTTTGGAAGATTCCCTTTGAAAAACTTCCCACGGAAGTGTGGTGATTTATTGCTCGAGCAAGGGAGAGAGATACATAAACGCGAGGTTCGTCCTCCTGTGACAGGAGAGACAGGATGCGCCTGGATTCAGAATCAAGGGTGGTTCGGACCTGATCCGGAGGAGAGAGAGAGTAGAGGGGTCGAAAATCTGCGCCCTTTCGACCGTAAATAGCCTATTTCGGCTCGTAGATCCTCGATAAGTAGACCAGTGCGAAGGGTGGAAAAATCAAAAGGCGCATCCTTCCTTGTTTGGGGGAGCCGTGGAAAATGGCTTGGCCGCATATACGAGTGTTTTATTACCCACGGGGACACATCGGGGACACACCGGGGACATTGGGAACATCGGGGATACCGAGGACGTACCGCGCACCACGGATAACGATCTCTCCTCGTTGCGATCTCCGCTATCCCACTGCTGAGCTGCTGGCCCACTGCCTTTGCAGATACCGCCACTGCTCCCCTGACGACTCTGGGAACTCTGCCAAATTCACTGCACTCTGGCCTCTCTTTCCTTCTTCTCAAAGTTCTCAGTCAGTGCGGCGCACTACGCGCTAAGGATTTCTAGGATGCCGCGGGACATTGGAACGCTTAATACGAAGACCAAACAGCTTTTTCTGCGGTGGTGCTTCACGGCGTTGCACAGCAGACTCTCCAAGATGAACCAGGATTCCGCGGCAAACTCGATTACGGCCGTGCCAAATTATCCCTCCTCGGGAAGAAATCCGTTATTTGCAATTTATATTACCTCGAGCCGGTCGCCGCGACTATTCGTTACGCGCGGGCTTCACGCTGGCAAGGATATTTCGCGAGCGTGCTCTTGGCCAAACCAGATTACTCAAGCCGGAAGCTGAGCGCGGTGCGATGAATTACACCGAGGGCGATACCTCCTAAAACAATTTTTCCCTGACAGACGCTCGTAGCCCGAATTTTTTCCCAACCCACACTCGAGAGATATCACTAGACCCGCTCGCTGATCAACACCGCTGGACGATGATTACTCTGGCCGAAAAAGCGCTTGATGAATGCTGGAAAGCTTCGTAAACAAACTAATTTTGAGGGTGCGAGCGAACTCAAAGTGCTCCGACGAGGCGCACGATGGCCGTGGCGAGCAAATATCGAACCTTTTAACCGGATAGAGCGAGAGCACGCCTGGTCCCGATTCCATGTATTCGTGAGCGTGAAAAAGAGAGAAAAGGCAGACGCGTGCACCATGGCGCCAATTATGTGCACGTGTTGCGCGTTTGATAGATAGATGGCTAAACCTGGAAAAACTGGTCGGACCGGTAGGAATCTTATCGCTCCGGAACATTCGCATCCCTAGCGGTTCGCTTTTGTTTCGCGTGGTGCTTTGTGACGATCCTGCTCCCGATCGAACCCGTTGTTACGCGTGCCTTCGAATTAATTTTCACTATCGGCCAATCGCAAGCCATCCGGCTGCAGTTTGATACGCGATTCTCTGCACTTTTCGCGACTGCGAGAGCGAAAGTTGCACGCGCCCGAGTAAACAGCGTCTAATTAAATCGATGGGGGACACAAATTTCTGGACGAGGGGTGTAATCGATGGTGAGTGAGGTATCGAACACTCGGCGAAGTTTAGCAAGTTCTGAAATTGTTAGAAGCCACTCGACGCACTTGCCAACGCCCAGCAAGCTTGAGTTAACTCACTAATTAATTTCCAATTCTCCCAGTCTTGTGCCTGTCGCCCCATTTCCTTTCGACCGATCCCATTGGAACAGGTTACGTAGCACCCATTTCTTCTAACTAGACCGTATATTGACCGAGCAACGATATCCAAGAATTTTCATCGAGTTAAACACATCGAATTACAATATGACGTTAATTAGATGCATGCTGAATACAAGAGTGGAACGAGGGAAAATATTCAGTGCGAATTAATTAGCCGACGAGTAATCTGACCGCAAGTGGAATATCAGCATGGTCAGATTTCCAGGCTGGCACCAGTCCTTGATTTCCATGCAGTCGTGACTGCCGGGTTAATAGATTCCAAGGGTCCCGACGCGGCGCAGCTCGGCGCACCCTCATTTTTAAACAGCGAACTGCGCTCAGAGAGACATCGAGCGCGGCGATGAGCTGTAGTCCTCCTCTCTCGAGTACCGTGGAGAATTCACCCCTATACCGTGCTGCCCGGCACCGCTTTCGCGCGATGTTCAGCCAGCCGCGATCCGTGTCTGATTCGCCGAATGAATAAATAAAGCAGTCCCCGTTACATAAATCCACCCGCGAGTATAAATGCACGCTGTTGGTTGTCGCGTAGAGTGACTCCCTCTTTCTCTCTCTCTCTCTCTCTGTCAGGGCGACGCGTAAGGGCTACGAGCTAAAGCTCTTTGGGCGTGAGCCTTTAACCGGATTGAAATCACGAAAGATCAAAGAACTCTCGCTGTTCGACGTACGAAATAGTAGTCCACGACGTGCGCGAGTGATAGGCTCAATCAGGGCACGAACAGATAACCGGATTCCCCGTTGCATCGCCACCCGGTCGACGTGCAAGCGTATCTCATTGGCCGATCCATCGGATACGCGTGATGCATATTGTACACTGATTTAGGTTTGCCATATGTACGCTTGGTCGACCAGTAGAGTATTTGTCTCTTGCGCGAAAGCTGCTCACGATATCGGTCTGTTATGCAAAGAGTATTGCTTTCCGATTTATGATCTCGCAGGATGGGATACCTCTAATTTTTCCTTGTAATTTCAACACACGACGCGAATTGTTAATTATTCGCGACACTAAGTGCCAGTTGCTATGAAGAATGGCGCACGCTTGGGGCATCGTGGTTGTCGCGGAGTAACATGCAGGTCACGCGGTAATGCGCATTGCGTGCAACTACAGTACTTCAGAAGGAACAATTCAGTGAGGGGATGATAAACTTGCGGCTGTAATTTCTGTGCTATCCAACAGTTTTGATAAATTCATTGGGAGCGGGGAGGGTATCAAGTCGCCTTTTGGTTGATTCACCGAACGGAGATTGCGCGGAGGATAATGATGGCAGTCGGTAATCGCAATAGAGAGACTATTGGCAAAGTGGCCGGGTTTTTCATGCGTGCTATCATAGTCGCATTTCTCTGATTGGAGTATGTCGGCTCTTTAAAGGTCCGGTGCGCTCGCAATGGAGCAGAGAGCATATCCCCGAGGGTGCAGACGGTCACGCGGCGCTTGAAAAAAAAAGGAAGAAAAAAGAGGAGAGAACGCTGGAAACTAGTGGATGTCGCACTGGCTCGGTGGATATATTACGTGCATCGTTAATGCGGAAATATCGCGGAGCAACTCTGTCACGAGAGCCCTTATTCACATTTGTCGTGAATACGGGGCTTTAAATGCACCGTAATTTCACGTACGATAAGTTCCATGCACTACGGCGAGGTGCACAAAGCATTCGAGTGATGCACGCGACCGGTGCTATGCCGCCGGATACCTGGAAAGCTCTCCTCGCAAACAGGGCTTTTTAATCAAACGCATTTTCAACTCATTGATGGAATGCAGCGACTGATCATTTTTAGAATCCTACGTCTCGGCCATGCCCGTTGTTTCATTTATAAAATTATTACAGCCAGTCAGGTAGCGAATTCACCGTGATCCCGGAGTAATTAACAAGCCGATATCTCATTTTCCCTCGTTTCATTCCCCACCGGAACATCATCCCCCCATCCCCCCGTCCCATCGACGTTTCCGTGGCTACCACTCATTATAAAATAATGGTTGAGACATAAATCATGGCTCGATGCGGAGACGTCGATGCGTCTCTTGACAATCCATTTTCGGTGCAATTACGGTGCGGAAGGGCCCTGGATGGGCCACTAGCTTCGCTGGAAGTCTCGCGATCGGGGTTGGAAGGGGACTGGGCTAGGGGGTGCCATTACGAATGGGCAGCCGGGTGCGCCTTTTCGACGGTCCCATGGGAGTATGCAGAAATGGCTTTTCGAGGGTCGGTTTCGAGCGCGGTGCGGCGTGGCGCGGCATGGCGCGGCATGGCGCGGCACGGCGGCGGGCAAGAGGTCGACGATCGCGATAAGAGGCGGGGTAGCACAAAGGGCGAACCTCGCACGAGGCACAAAGATCCCCAGGATAAGCGCCCCATGGCGCCGTTATTGCATCTCCGACGGATTTCACCCTCCTTCGCCCCTCTCTATCTTGCGCTTTCTCTCTTTTCGACCCCCTTTCTCTCTTTCTCCTCAGTGGCCCTACCTGGCCCACAGTTTCTCTCGTTCTTCCTCTCGTTCTTCGTCTCGTTCTCCCTCGTCGTCGGACGACTTTGCCGGACATATGCACCAAACGAGGGGAGCCCGTCTATTGAATTTTCATGACGTATACGCGCGTCGCCTAAGTGACTCAATCTGAGCGAGGATCCGAGGAGAGCACTTGTCGCTACCCTGTCGCGTTATTCCGTGCCCTGCCAGCGCATTATAAGCTGGAATTCCAACGAGATACCGGCACGGTACACCAAGTGCGCTCTCTATCTCTCTCTCTCTCTCTCTCTCTCTCTCTCTCTCTCTCTCTCTGGATGTACGCCTCATTCGTACGGTCTTTGCGCGAAACTGCGAGACTGCTGGCGCAATATTCCGCGGAAAAGTGATTTGAGTCGACGCGACGCGACGCGCGAAATAGCCGAAGTTTCTCTTCGAAACTCGTATTTCCTTGTTGGGAGAACCCTGTGATAATACGCTCGCCTCGGAAGGATACCAGACTCTGACGAGTTATAGCACGCCTGCTGTGATATGGAATTTTCAACCTTTTCTTTCTACTTTGTATTTCTTTTTTCCACGTGCCCTCATCTTGCAACAGGGTGGTTCCTTGTATCCGTTGACTTGACGAAAATGGATCGCGCGAGAGGGATGCTCAATTTGGATACCTGACTACCAGGTTGGGCTAAAAGGGATTATTTCCTTGGTACCACCCTCCTTCGTTGAATATCATTAATTCTGGGCTCGTTTGCCTCCGCTCCGACAAATTCGGCCAACGAAAACCGTACTTTTTGTAATCCCGTTAAAGAGCCAGTCCAATTGTTGGCATGGGAGATTCATGGGCTGAAAAATTGTAGCAGTTGCGAGGGAGAGTTTTGCGCCGCTACCTCGTCTCAAATTCGGTAGGCGCCCCATTAAATCAATTAGACGGATACAAAGCTTAGCATTGTATTCATGCGAGCAGCAGCGGGTGCACCGACTCCATCTCCGTCTCCATTGGATCGCGCTTAACGAAGCGAGAATAAAAGGATTACTTTCATCCTCGCGAGTCGTTAAGCTGCTGGGTGATGTCGGGGCTGTGATCAAGCCGAGCCATTCCGCGCTCGTCCTCACTTCTAACATCAAAGGCACCCAAAAAGGCGCATTCAGGGGTGCCGATCAAAGACTCGAGATATCTTGGAAACTGTCTCCAGTCACCCAAAAACGGGATCCACCGGTAATTTCTTACTTGTGATCGTTAGTCCTGTGGTCGACAAATTCCCTGACGTTTCCTCAGGTTCCTCGCTAATCACCGTTGACGTCGGTTTTCCGCGGTTAATCAGCACGTGCCACTTTAAATCGCAACAGGACATTTTTCCCTGGCAATTACTTCGGAGAGGAAAGTGGAACGGGTATTGCTTTGGGGCTTGCCGAGCGGTGTGCGACGCGGTAGAATAGCGTTTCCTCGGCTCGTTTGTTCGAGTTTATCGCGGACCCTTCGTCATGTAGGCGCGCGCGGAGCAGCGACGAGGGTGAACTACTCAACGGCAGCGAGTGGCGTCGAGGCTAATATCAAAATCATATTTCGTCCTGATGAAGCGAGTTTAATGGCATTATTAACTGGAAAAAGTCGCGGAGGTATGGAGCACTCGTGGCTACATGCCTTGCATACATCGTGCATCCACCGTGCAACCCATTCCGTCCACTCTCAACGTTAATGCACTATCGAATCACAGACAGCCCTTAAAGCAAATGCACCCTCGAAAGCTTGCAACAGCTTCGACACGACTTTACGCGGAAGCCTACCACCGTTCACTATCCTCGAACCATTGCGAATTTCGTCCCGGAACCGGGTAAGTAGTAGAGGCACGGAGAAAAATTAAAGGCGGATATTTCTGAAAGAAGCGTTCCATATGCGTTCGCGTTCTAGCCGCAATACACTTACCAAACGAGAGAGGTAAGGGATTGGTTTTGGCTTAACCGTGTTTTCCGCCTTAATCCATTAGCGCTCACGAAACGGTTTTCTCCGCCCGGGCTCGATCACGCGAGCCCAAAGCGAGCGACTCGCCCAGAGGTATTAAACTCTCGCTATATCGTACGAGAGCTTCCTCCACATTCTCCTACGAATTGTGTCTATTTCAAGCGTTTGCCACCAGCCAAATCTACTATCACGCATAGTTTTGCTTTTTGAGGAAACGCGGCTCCCTGGAATCGGCGATAACGGGTTCGCGATAATGACCGGCGATGTGAAAAATAACTATATTAGAGGTCTGATTCGATCTTGGCTGGCTCGAGTAGGACTGTTAATGGATATTAGTGACCGTGGATTAAAGGGATAAGAGGGCGGTAGTGCTATCGCCAGTCCCATTTTCCGTAGGCATACTCCAGGCAAGAGGCAATCGCCATGTCCGTGGGAGTTCCTTGGGAGGAAAACGTGCACGATCGTATCGAGAGATTGTCAAACGACTAAAGAGTGCAAATGGGTTTCTGGCATCTCCTTCTTGGCTGGGCGAGCGATCCACCTTCGTGTTGCGGGACGATAACTCTGGCAAATCGCCGGAATAAATCTTCCTCCAGCCTTGCAGCTGGACGCTATCGCTCGCGATTAGTCTCCATAAAATTTTACAGTGCCACGTCCGTTTCGTACAGCGTATAAAAATGTTGCGAGGACGGTACTCTTGACTCGCCACTTAGCGTCTCCTACATATAGATTTATGAACTCTGATCGAAATTTCCTGAAGAAAAGACAAGAATTACGTTCGCTCGGACGAATTGAAACTTCTCAATAACGAGTTAATCAATTATCGAGAGAAACGACGAAACTTTTATGCATCGCCAACCTTTTTCCTGGCGAATTTTTACCAACCGATAGCACTGAAGATTTTAGCCCGAGAAATCTACGATGGAGAATTCCAAATCGACCAGGATAATTTTCCAGCTTCCAGTGCGTCGCGCGACTAGTGGAGCGTATCAAAAATTCCAGTTTAGTGGAACACATCCAAGGATCTAATTAGTGGAAAAGCAATTAGCGTGGCATCGGATCGCGTCGACTCACATTGCATCGCGCAGCACGAGTTAATTCGGAAATTGAATTCCGGGGGAAAGTATTTGAGGGGATAATGAGCGACCACCTGAATTAGTTGGCCGCCCTCGGTACGGACAATCATCGATAACGATTCACCGTGACGACCCTGCCACTGGTTGTTTATGAATGCTGCCCTAATGAAGCGAAGAAAGGAGTCGGTTAGGTTGGATTCGGGCCTCAGGATTCGAGAGGAAGAAGAGAAGGAGAGACTGTCAAGGCAGCCGCCGCCGCTGCCGCCGCTCGCCTCTGGTAGCAGTGGATGCGACAGAAGGCCCGCACGACGCCGAATAACTTCCTGGACGATTAACTGCTGAATCGCCAGGAACGCACGCAACCGAGGTTTCAAGTTAATTGCAACCCTCTTGCCGTGTGCATGCACGCCCGCTCACGCTGCTACGTAATTGCGTAGAGGTTTTCGTTGTGCCAATTTGTTACAACGACTAAAGCACCAACCACCCTAGAAAAACTTGAGTGTCCTAGAGCGGCGAAAATTCCTAGTACTAGCACCGTGGGCTTTGTACGACTAGCGCGAGCGTAATTAAGAGGTTTTTAGTTCTACACGAATACATAGCCTCCCTCGATTCTTTTCTGCCACTCTTTACAAATATTTAACCAATTTTGCAGCTCACTTATGAAAAGATTACACAAATGTTTCTGGAAACTTGAATTGGTGGAAAAATGTGATTTAAGGTTCCAGCAAAAGCTTTTCAATCTGGATATTGAATGATTCGTTTCTCGTTCATTTTGTTGCAGGTGAGTGAACACTGGACAAGTTGTGGAGAGTGAATAGGTGTGTTGTAGCAATGGCGAAAGCAACGGAGTGCCGAAAGGTCTAGGGGGATGCGTAAGTGAATTCTGAAGGGGGATCGGCCGAAAGGCTCTGGAGAGGGTAGTCCGACCAACCGTAAATCGCATCACAGTAAAATGTCCGCATTCTGCACCACCCTTACTGGCTAGCCCACCGAGCGGCCAGCACCCCCGAACTATTGTGTTGCAGCTACGAAATGAGGTTCCGCCGAGATTTACGGGCGCATCCTTTATACCCGGCGAAACTGCGCGAAGATAGCGGCGCACTTCTCCCGCTCGCGCTTTGTGATTCGTGATTAAAGTTTCCGCGAGAATACTCCTTGATTCAGCCGAGATTATCTAGAATCGCTATTGTGAGTAATAATGAATCGTTCCCTTAGTTTTTTTCTTGCCCACTTTGCAAGCAAATGGAGCAAGTATGTCAAGCGAATTGAACCCGATAGTGATATGTACTCGGTACGTTTGTGTATCGATATCCGTTGCTGCATAACTTAACTGCAAAAGCAGGAACCCGTGAAAACGATTCGCTACCGCGCGGAACGACTAGTGAAAGATGAGAAAGCGCGAGAGCACAGTTGCGCGCTCCACCGCAGGACATTTTTTTGTGTCGAGATTGCGAGCAGTCGTTCGACCGATGCCGAGCACACGAATGGTAGTGGGCATCGACCAACTTTTTTTTTGGTGTAATTGCACGTAAAACATCCGAATATATTCTCTGCTCGGTGCAGTTTTCAAATGAATTGTTATTCCGAGTGGCCAGTGTAATCCGATGCTGATACTTCCGTTCAATCGTTTCCGATTGGAGATTACGCGCTGGATGGGCACCGTTTGGAATTGTATTTGTTGCACGAACTTTGCCACTGCGTGCAGCTTTAATACCTGTGATTTCCACGGGAGTTCGTCGACCGAATTCCCTGATCTCTCTCTCTCTCTCTTTCTATTTCTCACTCTAACTAGCGCGCGCTCACACTTAAGCCGGCCAGGCAAAATGGTGGATTACTTAAGTAGGTCGCTCGTGATTTTCGTCAAGCAGCAGTTTCTGCCGAAGAACACCGCGTCAATCAAGCGCGAGCCTAGTAAACGAGGAGAAAGCGGAACCAAATTGAAACCTTTTTGCTCCGCGAGCCACTCTGCTTCCAACTGGGTTTTCTCAAACGCGCATCGCACATTTAATTCCTCCACCTCGCGTCCATCATAAAGACCGCGAAGCATCTGTTACATAGACATGGGCATTTTTCCAAGCATATGCGCATTCGTTACAGCGCGTCCCTTGGGAATATCAAATATCAATTATAGCAATCTCGGAGAAAAGATTCATTTCGTGGCAGGGCAAAAAGCTCTCGAGGAAATCCTTGAGAGAATTGTGAGATGGAAGATGCGATCGATGCTGCTAATCGAACGGTCGATCACCTGTCGATACCCTCGTTAGTGTTACGTTTTTTTGTCTAGCTGGCACTGTCTAAGAGAATTAAGTGACTCGGTGATGGTCAGTCGCATTCGATTTCTTACCACTCTCACGCTGTCTGTGAGATCGTAAAACGAGGATGGTCTCTTTCCAGTCTACTTTTGCAATTATTTCGACTATTGTCTCGATCCTCGATTTTCTGTTCTATCTGACCCGTGGTTATTTACCGATCTCTCGGTGGACGCTACGCCGTACAGGATCCGTATCTGCGATAATATCGAACGAGTGGATGCTTTTCGCGTTAGAATTGATGAGTCGAGCGACGCGATGCGTGTTTCGCGTGTCGCTTCTACGCTCTATCGGTGTTTGGGACGCGCGGCTCGCAATTTATAATGGTGAGCGTCGATAATCGACGTGCCCCGGGTTACCGTTAACTGATGCCCACTGCACCCGGTCAGACTCGGCCGGGATTCTCATTTTTCCGCTTTATCAATTTTCCCGTGCTCTCACTGCTTTGTCCCACGATTAGCGGAGATACGTATTTGGCTGCGTTTATTTTCGATGGATGGAGAACAAATACCTCTAGCACTAGAGGAACTTGTCAAAGTTTTTTCGACGCCACCCGAGGTATCGATAAATTTGTACAATTTTGCAGAATTCGCGAAATTGGAAACTCGACGGTATTATTAGTGGAGAAATGGCACTGGTAGATCGGGAATTTTACAGATATATATCCGTAACTCGATGAGCCAAACGTGTCCCTTAATGCAAGGCTCAAAATCTCATAAAATCTCGATCGTCAACTTGCCTTTCTCCTTTCGGCTTTACGATTTTACCGCTTACTCCTTATTTTGATGTACACCGACCGGGTGGACGTAAATTTGAGAGCCGCAGCTGGATGCGGTTCTTCAAGTATACATTTAACGGCTCGTGCTGCCATAATAGTTGTCCGAACGAGATTTACCGCAGTACCTGACCGGCATGGCGGTGGTAAAGATAAAATGAGAAACGAGGAATACGAAGAGAGCCGCTGGATCGCGCGACGTAGCAGCGAGTTCCCGGTGATTCGCAACGTTAATCAGGAGGAAAGTCGGTAGAAAGCATGAGACTCGCAATGGCGTACTATCAAGAATTAATCCACCTTTAGTCGGGTCTGCTCTTTAATGGTTGCATTTTTGCATTAGACTTTAAGAGTCTCGAGAGCTGGTACGACTTTCGCCACGAAATCACGGCGGATTCCTTTGTGCAATCGCGAGAACTATTGCAACCTTTTTCCTACCCTTCTCGTCGACTGCGAACAGTTGGCAGGGTTTGCTGTCTCACCTCGTTGGAGCTCTTCTTCTCACCTTTGCTTTCTCTTTGTCGCCGGCACCTCTCTTACACACCTTCAACCTTTCGCGACCATTGGCGTGTCACTACTGTTAGTAATCTTATCTGGCTTTCAACGTACTCCGCGCTGCTGCATATAATTTTCATGCACCGCTGTGAACGAAGGAGCAAAGGAGAAAGAGAAAGAAAAGGATAGAGAGAACATGGCGAGGAGTGGTCGATGTGGGGCTTGGAAGCTTTCCACGCATAATGCGGAGATTAGAGTGATTCGCTTGCTCTCCTGCATATACTCCTGCTGTTCGCTATGTATGCACTCGCGGATCTCACCCTCCTGTTACCGCCCCACACACCGCTTTTTAAGGTCCGCAAATTAATGGACACGAATTAAGCGCAATTACTCTGGATAATCCGGCTGAAAGCCCAAACGAAATTATAAGGGTTCTGTAATTGAATCGCCTGGACCAAACACAATTTCCCATTCGTCCCCGTGTTAAAACTTACTGGAACGCCTTTGCCGTGGTCGGAGCCAACGCTTCGTTCTTCCTAGCATATTTGTCGCTACCTTCCAGTGAATTCTCCGCGTGTCCGTGCAAGGGCGCCCAATGGATGCTCAAAAACTTCCCTCGTTTCATAATTCAATAATCTCTCTTTAGTCCGCGTCGTTCTGCTCACCCGAACACTTGTGATTGCCGAGGGGCATGGAAAACAGGTGTCTTTGCACAGATGGATAACAAACAATTTGCAAAGATTGGGCGATTGTTGCGAAAACTCAATGGCCAGGAAAATCTTGACTGCGAGAAAAGTAAGACTAGGTGCAAGAAGTATTTCCCGGAGTAATGCATAAACGGTGTGCAGAACGTTGCGTTAGTTTATGAAATCCGATCCAATTTGGTGGGGAATTCGCTTTAAACGACGCAAGCTACTTGACACGCGCCCCTAGCGGCCGCGTACGCTCCTGGAATGCGAAATGAGTCGGGAGGAGTGAGAGAAAATTAATTTGGCGGACGTACGCGCGAACTTTCCAACCAAGTTTCAACGTCGCTTTGACGACTGGTTGCTTTCATACGCACTCTTCCTTGAATTAGCCTCCGCGATGCGGCCGCTGTACCGCATTGCACCGCACTGCATTGCATTGCATCGTGTTGACTTGTCCTCTCTCAGATTCACAACTCTTGACGCGTTACCCTTTCAAATGTTTAATCAAATCGCGGATTACCAAGTTCGCAACTTCCGCTGAACTTACCGCTAGAAACGAAACGAATGTTTCTTGCGAATCGCAGATTTTCATGGCAAACGTCGAATGCTTTTCTACAGTGAGAGAAATAAATCTGATTTGATTCTTTTTGTATCGGAAACTGTGAATTGTAAGCGAAATTGCTGTCTCTCTTTCTCTCGTTCGTTCTCTCGTACATAGAATTCTGGGGAATATCGCGGTAACCCGACAGTCGTTCGAACATTATATCCGAGTTTGATTTGCTCGGGAAAGAATTTTATTGTAGAACGACACGGAAAAGTACCAGAGCGCGGTAGTGATGCGATCGAATTATCCGCGCTTCAATCCGATTTCGCGAGGCTACGGGTTCGTGTAAACTGCGAATCCCGTTCTCCACAGCGGATCTGATTTATTAGAAGTGAAATTCTCATTTCGCAGTCTGGGAGGTGCGGTGAATTTTCGCGATTATCATATCCTATGGGGCAAAAAGCGAAATACAGTAATCCAAGTGACGTGGAACCACTGGAACCAGTGAAAACCAATGCGGTTGCGTAACAAAGGAATAATGAAGGAGATGTAAGAGTAAAAAAATTCACGTGCAAAATCTGGTTCCGTGGATTATTCCGACTTCAATATGTCTTGTCAAGGTTACCGAGGTACGAGTTGGAGCGGATGAACGTGAGCGTATCGCGCTTACAGACTGGGATTCTCTGAATTCAAACGAAAATCTGATTAAGCTCCGGAAATATTTAAAAATTTTTAGTGACGCCCGAGAAAGAAATACTTTGCGAATTTTTAATCTCGGACGGCCACCCTCGGCGGCGTAATTTGGATATTATGCACTTTTTCCAATTCTCCGACTCTTTCTTTTGCACTCCGCTTTTTGCAGTCCTCTCTCGTAGTTTAGAATTCGCATATGTCCTGACAGTACTATTGTCATCGTGCACTTTCATACATTTTAAAGAGCACTTTACGCTCAAGTGGCCAGCAATATCAGCGATATTCCCGATTTTGCTTTCCAGCATAGATCGTCAAGGTGGCGCAATTAGCCTTGTAAGGCCAGGTTATGACCGGTCAACGAACGGCTACCATTACTATAGCACGAAATTTTGAATCTACATTCGCTGAGGGCGTTTCCTCACGTACTTGAAATATTTCGAACTGGCTGACTACGAACCACAATCTCTTGCGCCACGTTGCACCAAACTACGACGATTAGTTGACGATTTTAACGTCGTTGCGGAAGCTTTGTCGTCAAAGGAACCACTCTTGTTACTTATCCGGAAATTTCATTTCGATTTAATGCGGAGCTAACGAGATTCTGACCGCGACTAAATCACTTTGCATTTCCGTGTGTGTCCATGTAAACGCGACGTTCCTTTCCACTTCTGTGACAAATGTCACTCAAGATTCTTTCGCTCTCTTTTATCTTCTGCTACCTGACAATTCCTGACGCAAACGGTAGGAACGTCCTTTCAGAAATTGGCTGAATAAGAAAAGAGTCTCGAGGAGGCACTCCACTTTCCTGATTATCCAAGAGTTTCAGGAAGATGAAAGTAAAGCTACCAACAAACCGATTGCTGAAATACAGTAGTCTCTACGGATGAAGTCCTTCGAGAAAGAATCTGGTACGCGTACCTTCTCGCACTCGGTGAAAATAACACGTTTTCGCGGTCGAATCGCGATGATATTCGGGTCGCGTACGATGATACTGACAAATCATTCGACGTTAGAAACTAGACCTGACGGGGTGGCTGAGTCGATCGAACGCCGCGCGGTGTCTAATTTCCCGTGGAAAGCATTGCTCGACGTCGCTTTATATCACCCCACGCGAGCAAGTGCTGCGAGCCCCCGAATGGAATTACATCTCGTCAGTATAAAAGCGTGGAGCGGTTCTGGATCGTTTGCAAAAATCTTCCGCGTAAGTCGCGCGCGCGCCTAGTTCGCAGGGTGATACATTGAGAAGCGACGATAGTAATGGCTCGCTCGTGAAAAGCATGCCACAGATATTGTGGCAGTGTATAAAAGCAACCCCTAGCGACTGAATTCGCGACTATGCTACCCCGTACAGTCCATTTTATCCGTAACGTGTATCTGTAAATAATTCTTGCGTACTTTTTTATACAAGTCGTGCGCATGAGGTTTTCTTTTTCGTTAATATTCGTCGGTCTGTCAGGTTGCTTGCATTCTATCCATTTTCCACTTCGTTTCCGCCATATCTACGAACTTCAATTTGTTAAATATAAATAAGCGTCGATACTATCGCCCTACGTGAGCTAAAACTTCCGTTGCGGAATTATGTACACGGCTTACGCTATTTTGAGTGGAAGAGTGCTGCTGATGCCTGATCAGAGATTCCGTGCCGCACTGGTAGATCAAAACGCTCGATTCTCGGGTGGAACAGCCTGTTTTTCTCGACTAGCTGGAACGTGGAAGAAATTCTTGGGTTTAAATGTTGCCGTGACGCTTGCTGAACCGTACCAGGCCTAGCACGGGGGTGTAAATTGAAAGTATTCGCGTGACAAAGGGGTCACGCACTTCTCCCTCGTGACATAAATTTCTTCCGGGTGCTCGAATTCTCGGGCTCTCGAGCACCACACGGATGTCCTCGTGAAAGAAGCTGTGGTCACGAGTTTTCCAGCCTCGAAATAGCCTCCAACTTTTCTTTCGTTTTATTTTGACTCCACTTTCACCAACCGCGGGACGTTGGATTGCTCGGAATTAAATTTGACTTAATCAACGTTGAATATAACTTTTTTAAGTGTAGTTTGCGCGGAAAGAGAGCGCACATTCGTTAAGCGGCTCTTTTTGCATCGAAAGCACAGCAAAACGAATGCGAACTAACGTCGTCTTTGATAGCGACAAAGTTCTTTCGGATTTAGGCTTACTAGTGGTTACCTAGAGGCAATTAATGGTAGCTGAGTTGTGCTTGACGCTTAATCTCTCGTAGAATTGTATTTAAATTAATTAACCATCTCCGTGACATCCTCCTGCCAGTTATATTATACCAGTAACACAGTGCTCCGCAATCTCGAGCATTAATTAAGCTTATCAGGTGTACTCGTACGTCAGCCTAAATGCACACGTAGATCCCGTAATCCAGTTACGCTCATGCTGCCCGATATCCCTTACGATCTGTCAGCAAATACCCCAGACATGGCGTGAAGTTCTCGGTTAGATTTCCATGGCAATGATAATAGGTCGAGCATGCTGGTGCGAAAATTAATCAGAACTAAAAATAGTGTCTCCGAATGTGGTGCAACGCGACGTGACAGTAATTTCGCAAAAACCGCGTTCATTAATTAAGCTTGTCACTCCTATTCAGACCGCCATAAAACTGTGAAGCAAAGTTATTTATACCGCCGGGACTGCAGACCAACCACGCATTTTTTCACAGTGTACCAGAACATCCAGAGTTTTCAGGCAGAACGTCGGTTTGGCCAAGCGAGCTCGCGAGCAAAATGATACTTCATTCCACCCTCCCCGCGTCTAAATAAATCGGCGAGATGCACAAATGTTTGGCCTCGACGGAAGTTTAGATACTCTCTCGAGGGATAAAGGAACTCCGTGGACACGAGGGCATAAAAATATGTAAAGCGACATTATTTATATTGCTCGCACGTGGCGCGTGTACGATCCGATCGAAGGGATTGACCCCATTGCGATGACACTTTGCTTCCGGTTTCTGCTGCTCCACATTGTTGTGTCCCCCATGCCAAAGACATTTTCTCCGGCATTTGCGATACAATGTGACCACCACCGTCCGGCTATTCTCGAGCCACGTGGCTCGCCTTTACCTATCGATAATACTGTCGAAACGACCTGTACAGGATATCCTGAGAGCGGCTCTCCCGGATTGGCGGTAATTCGAGAGCCTCGCGATTATTTCGAGCCTTATTCTCGTTGTGCCACCGGCAACAGCCCTGCATGACAAAAGTCCTACCCTGTGTCTCCGTCGTTTGAGTAGCTCCCAGCACCAGTAGCAGCAGTTTCGAGAAGTTTCCTACGTGATTGTCAATGGATGATACTTCCTGGGAGAGATCGAGGTCCCGACAAAAAGCGAGGGGAAAAAGTTTCTTGGATGGGGCCGCTGATGGAAGCTACGATACAAGTTTGTTCCTTCTCTTATCGTTTAACGCTAACAAACGACGTCGAAATAAATTGCCATCGAGGTATGAATCGAGAAAACTTATGCTTGCGCCAGAATTTCTTCAAATTTTATTACAATTACGTGCCCCTTTTCTACAGTCGAGGCAAAGTTGGAATATCTAATTTTGAATAATTTAGTATCTGGCAGTCAAAAGTATTTCACAATTTGAAAGCTCTCGGCGGAAATGATATTTTTTGCGATTCTGATTTGCCTTTATGGGCAGACATATCGCTCGAACGTAATGCTCATGGTTTTATTAAATTATCAGCGGACCCCTAATGAAATTTCGCCAGAGATTTTTCCATGAAATTACGCGGTATTGTGGGGGCCATATTACGAGTAAATTGCTGTTGAGGGAGCCCTCTTTTAAGTGACTAACCCCTGCAGGCGCCGCTCGTAAAAGCAGAAGCAGCTCCATGGCGCGATTTGTATCAGGAAGATCGTTGAAATGGCCGAGAATTGCCGCGACCGCCCACAGTTCCAGGGCTCCGAAATCTCTCTCGTAAAAGTGAATCGGGTATAGCGTACCATACCGATCTGTTTGCCAATCAAACTAATCTCCCGGGGGCGTCCCCGTAAACAGAAAACTTTTGACGATGTGATGAACCGCGAGGATATTGATCACGAGAGCGTGCCTCCGAGGCAAGTCAGCTGACATGAGTTTATTGCAAATGTCGCGTAATCGGATTGTACGAGACTCGCGTCAGTCGAGTGAGAGTCGTCGCGAGGCGTGAGAGATGCGAGACGCACTGGCGCCTAAACGAACCCCTTTTTCGTAGCGGAAGTCCCTCGCGGTCGGGACGAGTGTTGTTCCCGTGCAGAGTCATTTGGATCCGAAGCACCCCTTCGAGCCACTTAAACCACTCGACGGAAAATGCAAAAGAATCACGCGCCAGCGCTCACCCTTTTGCATGAGATTTCGTTAATCTGCTTGGCCATGCATTCGAAATTATTCCAACTCTCGGGGCTGTGTGTACGGTCGCGATAAATTTGTCAGCTTCGATGGACTTCCAGATTTGAAACTCTTCCTTTGAACGCCTATACCTCAGGGGTAGGATCTAGTATATTGGCCGCGAAAACCGGAAGAAGAGGGTACCCCTCGAATTTCATCTTGACTCGCATAACCAAGTCCTCCTTCCCTTCATTTCGCCTGACTTCACGCTCTAGGGTAAATAGATTAACAACTGTTGTTCCGGCCGTAAATCATCCACAGTGCTCTCCGGCGTCGGGAGTTTTTTTGCCGCTTTATTCATTTTATTATCCGAAATGAAAATAAATCTCGGCTTTGTCATCGGCCAGTGTATTTTGGGAGCGAAAAATTTTACGATTCTGGAGGGAAAAACTATTCGTTGTTTTTATTTCGATTGCGGGAAAACAGAGAAAACAGTTTTGAGGTCGGAAATCCTTCCTGATATTTCATGGCGCTCGAAAATCCTTCGATACCGCGAACCAGATAATGTTTGTTTTATCAATTGAACACAATTGGTTATCGTTTACAGTTTTGAACGTAAAGCGGGTATCCGTATAATTCGGGAAATAATAGCCCAAATAATGGAACGACCGCGGCTAAAAGCTTCTGTCGAGTTTTCAATCAATTTTGAGCGCATTTCGAATCAGGGATCCGTTCAATGAGGTATCTCTACCCCCATCCAGGTTTTAATATGTGTACTGTGCGATAAATCTGTCAAGCTGGCCGAAAGTTCAGCTCGTAACTTAGCGGTAACTTCTCACCGTTATGCAAGTCCACAAAGGCGGAATCGCGAAGCTAGAGGCAGCAGGACGAAAGTTCAGGGATCTCATGCAAATTTCATCTTCTTCGGCTAATAAAATACACCACTCGACTTACGCTCTTGAGTGTATAAAGCTCACCGATGTTGCTGCTGACCTTCCTTATACACCCTTAAACATCTTCTAAGTTACTCCCCTTCGGAATATGCATCGGGAACGTATTAACCAAAAACGCACTAGAAGAAAAATGCACGCCTCTCATTTGAATGCGCATACATCACAAGACGACTCGATTTGCAAGCTAAATCGTCGCATCGGAATAGGTGACAAACTCGTCTTCGGAAAAAAATGCCTCGGGGGGATTTCTTCATTTGGAGTAGCTTCCGATGGCGCATGCCAAATGAGAAGCACCGGAAGATAGAGATCCCGTAGAATGAGGGAGCGCCGATGCAAATGTCCCGTCTTCCAGCTAATAAAATTCGAAAGGCGATGGGCTTTCGGGGTGAGTGCTTAGCTCCCGCTCGCGGTGCTGCGGCACTTCCGTCGACTCTAGGGTGTGTTTTCCAGCTGTGTAAACAGATTTTATGTGGGGCGTAACCGCGAGATGCGAATCCCGAGTTGAATCGCGACCTTCATTGTCTATTCGGAAAGTTGCTCGAGAGCCCGATGACACTTTCTTCTCCCTCATCTGAATTCGATAGGGGCCCCCTTTCGCGGAAAGTGGCTGGCCCGTGAATGAGCGCAATCGAGATTGCTCGCAAATAGACTTGGGCTCGATTTCGATCGACTGTTTCTCTTCGCTTGCCACTGGTACCAATAACACCAGCCTTATTGTGCTGTCAGTCTCCTACCGTCGCGATTTCGTCAGGGAAAGATTGACCGTGGGAAATGGTTGCTCACGGTGTTGCGGAAAAAATTAGAATTTCTATGAGCACTTGGGAAAATCAGAGCCGCAACGCGACGTGGAGCCGATCCATCAATCTTTACGTATGCAAATTGACGATTAATTTTCTTGACCGGTCGCGCAACAAGGGAGCGGCCGGTGGTGGTCTCTCTACCTATCGTAGAATGACGAGCGATTAACTGCACCGAGCGCCGGGACGACGAGCGGCGGAACAACAATCGCCCGGATAAGAGAATTAATGATTCGCTCGACCCTAGCCCCGGGCCAATTGCAAATTCGCCTCTTATTATTCCGCGCTAATCAATCAACTCAATTGGCGATAACTCCTGTAATGGAATTGTAAATCGATCTCCATACTAATGTCACCCTCTAATGGGAATCTAATACGACATTGTTAGATATTTATGCATCCTCGGAGCAGCGGGCTTCCACAAAATTACAGATTCGCTTCTTCGATCGAGCACGTTGGTCGACGCGAGGTTGAGGCGAACTATTAATAGCAGGAAGTTCCGCCACTCTCAATGTATCCGTGAAAGCACCTCTCGACATGTACCGATGATAATAGCGTGAAATAAAGGTGGAACGAGGCTGAGCTCGAAGGGACGTGGAAAGAAGAGAAAACGAACGAAGAGCTCGAGTGGTGCGCGTGCATCTCTCCGACGAGACGCGGCGCGAACCGAGGTTAGCGGTGGATCGAACGAAGGTGGAGCCGAAGCCGCAGCGGTGGCCTGCGGCTTTGTGCCAAGACTCGAAGGAAAAGCCTAGAGAGAGAGAGAAAAGCCACAGCTAGTGGAAACGTCGCGTTACGGCCAGACTACTGCACTAGGTATGTACTGGGAAGCTTAGCAGTGCGTGCCACGCGACGCTTACCCTGCTGGTAATCATACATGCGTAACGCGAAGCTGCGGTCTCGTATATCGCTGAGTTATTATCAACCGACTTCGCTCGGCTTGGCTCTGCTTGGGTCTATCGTCATAGCAGTTGTGTTCGTATATTACGTCGCAGAAATACTCTCTCCTTACGGGGCTCCGTTACTCTTACCCGAAGGTGATGATAACACACCCTATTCTACTTGTTAGTCTTATCGTTCCAAATTTACTTGGCATTTTGATCGCTGAAAATTAGGATTCAGTTCTTCCCATATTCGCTTATGGTTATTATCTTATGGTTCCCTACTATTCCAACGAGAGTACGTTTGAACAAACTGGTTCCGAGACAGAGGAAATTTGAAATGAACTGACTGAGAGTCTTTTGTGGCAAGCCAAAGAATATTTAGCGAACTCTAAAGTGGTAGGTTTATACCGATGCAACGATTGCTAGCGAGTCGGTTATATTCCACTTGAGTCGAAACAGTAGAGAACTGAGCGCATATGGGCCGTTTATGCAGCGTGGTGTACAAGCGCTCTAACTGGTACATTGCCGTCAGCGTACTCGTTAAATTGTAGCACAGCCTCTGTACAGCCTCTGTACTTCCGTGGGCGCACATGTGCATCTGCTGTTATCTCTTTCGCTCCGGTTGCTTTTCCTCCGTCCTCTATCCTCTGTGCCGTGCCATGCCGTGCTCCAGCACTCGAGCATCGCACGGAACCTCGTGGCTCCGTCGCGCGCTCTCCTATGTACTAGACTGCCTGCAACTAGTTTCACAATCCTGGTAATTAGTGTTCCTGACAATATCGTACGTGCTCTGACAGCTCGAGCAATGCGCAACGTAATGGAGCCTCCTATTAATTTAATCGACATGCCTTATGTTTACTGGATTGCTCGTTGAGGCGCGCGAGAAAACGCGTCAAGCCGAGCACCGAGTTTACTTGCGGTATTTCCAGTCTGGTGGTAATCGATCCTCGGATAAGTAATCGTTTCGTGCCAAATATATACCGACGATGCTCACGACCCCTTGTCAGGTTCACTTTTAGAAAAAGCTCTGTCGAGCAGCTAAGATAGGTTCTCCTGTCTTTAAAAGGGTAATTTGATTAAGGGAGGCGAGCAGTTATTTATTTTGTAGTATGATTATCGTGCTTAATTATAAAAATCCTTGAATTAATCAGTGTGTAGAATTCATTCTTGTAATTGGAATTGTCAAAGAAGTCTTCAAGCTCACTTGCCTAATGAGAATCATCTCGCGATGTGTATGCTTCTCGAGGAGAGTTTTTAACTCCATTTCATAATTTAGCCAAGAATTTCATGGGTCCAAGAGTCCATTACCTTTTACGAGCACCGGTAAGAGAGTACCAATGCGCGGACTGAGGATTCTTCGTGCGTCGTAAAGGGAAGTACGGTGATTCGTGAGACTCTCGTAATACGAGCTGCGTTATCAGACTGCGTCGTGCCGCCGTCCTGCGGAGGTAGAATTGCGCGCGAAGAAAGCGAGCATAAGAGCGAAGAGCTCTTTCACGCGCGTCATTGGAAAAAAAGAAGCAAGAGGCATCCTATCCAGCAGCGGCGCCGTGTTAAGTCTGCAGCATGTTGCGGCACGTGGAGAACAAAAAGAACTCGATTCTTCTTTTGTTGCCTCTGCCGCCTGGATTTACGAGCCGCGAGCTAATACAGAGAAGTCTCTTTCGACAGAAGCACTCTGCTATTCGCACTCCCGGTTAGTCTGCAAGTCGAATCGCGATTTATCAACAACAGTCTCGCGGAGAGTTTTTCGCGAGAAGTGGCACTGAAAATATTGTCAATTCTGATGATCTGCCTCGGGTCTTCGCAGTATGTAGTTTCGTTCCAAGTATAAGACCCAAGGTTTCTTTCTTGTTTCACAGAAAATTGGACGAAGAAAATAGATTCGTTCACGGTCGTAATAAAAATACTCGTTGCACGCAACCTCGTCGACTGTCATCGCAATTTACACGAGCAATCGCTTATTCTCTTTATTCTACGATGCATCAACTGCGCTTTCGGTAGAGTTAAGCGAAAAAAATCGTAGCTTAACGACCGCTATTAAACTCGATGGCAGCGTTTACCGGCGGCGCGCGTGCCGATGAAATAATTTTTATTATCGGGGATGAAAATACACGTTGGGAGAGAGAACGTGACTCTCGACAGCAAATTATCGCGATAACGGGCTCGACTTTCCGCGTACATGTTCCTCGTGCGTTGATGCTACATCCCGACTATGCCGAGGCATTTTTATTTTTTCATGACACTCGGTATAAATCCTGCATTTGATGATCACCGGTACGGCTTGTCCCGGCGGTCTCATAATTTTTCCACGAGCCGCTGCATTTTTATGAGAAAGACAATCCGGCAGATCATCGCCATAAGAAGATTTGGTTCGTGGTTGTTTTTAAAGCGGCTATTTTCGACAGATTTGCATCGCGAACTGCATCCGGAATTATTTATAAGTCGCGCTGTGACCCAAATTACTCGGAAAAAGAACAATGGTCGCACAAGTTGAATAGGGTACTATCCTAGTTACGCGAGAGATACAGAGAAAGAGTTGAGAGGAAACGACAGAGGTAAAGCCGCAGGTGAAATAGCCCATTCGGCTCGTAATAAATCCACGTTTTTGCGCTCTAATTTGCTTTGGACCGTGTTTACGATCGGGTTTTATGATTTTCAGAGAGAGGTCTGTCCACCGAAAACGGCTCCGCGAGAGCCCTTACAACAGGGATTCACGCGGACTTTTTATGCTCTGCGGAAAAATAAGGGATGCAAGAATAAATTGACTTATTTTCCTAGTGAGGCTGAGTGTACTTTGCTTATTGTACCAGTGGGGGATATCGCAGCCGTGTAAATAGAGTGGCTCGGATTAGAGGAAAACCAGCGCTCCCTATTAGTTCTCTCTTTATTGAGATCGTATGGTTCGTTGACAGCGGCTTCTCCCTTTACTAATGGTAAACATAAGAGTAGTGCGCTACCAATTCCAAAAGTGAGTCGCTTTCAGCTAGCAGAAGCTCTCTGCGCGCTGTTATTTCAATAAAGTCGTACACGCGGTTGAAAGCTTGCCTGACCGAACAGCTACCAGCTGGTATCGCGAGTACACGGACCAGTGTGTGTCCTCCGTAAACCAAGGCACACACCGCGAATCACTCACTACGGAATGCAGATCGAAACAACAGTCACAGCGGAAAATAACCCCCGTGTGTTTGGTCTCCAAATAAACGGATTTCTACTCGAAATCTGCCGGTAAAAGTTTTTGGATATCTCTCTCATTGTCAGTGATAATCGGATAAACGTGTGGTATGTGCAACGCCAGGCAAGTCGCCAATCTTGGATCAAAATAACATAATCAAGCAGCGAAGTCATTGTCGAATGAGTCAGCTCGTCGAATCGAACGAATCCAATCTTCACGGTGCTTGGTTCGCTAGCTTTCTAATGGTAATAACTCGGAGGATAAATTACATACAATACACATTCGCGAGGCGCAGAATTGGCAATCAGGAAATCAGGAAAGTAGGTCCTCAATCTTAACGACGTCTCCAATTGGGCTTCTCGTAAAAAGGGTAGCTATACGGTAGCAATAGTGGCCGCGAGCGAGACGAATGTTAGAAAGGTGATAACAGCGTTCGCCTTTGTTTCCATTTAGGTCGAAGTGCCGCGCAGCGTCGTTTTAAATGCCACCTATACCGTTGGCTCGCGATCTTATCGCAGGGAGCTCGGTGCTCTGATAACTAGCTTTCAGTGCACACTCGTCGCAAATCTCGAGAACGCTTAGCGCTTTTTCACTGTCGTCCGCCACGGAGCCGCCGGGAAAATTCACCACCCAATTCAAGTGGACTCTGCATTCGGCAATTTATGGGAATTCCCATGCTAGAACCGTTTCGCTCGTAGTTCCTCTTTCCGATTCTCAGCTGCGAGCCTATTCTCCGTCGATTTCCCCTTTTCCACCTTCCTTTATCGAGTAAGCGGTATTAGAAAGCGCCTTAGTTGCAACCCATAAACGATAATTTATTTCGCGTGAAATCCAGAACGGTCAGATCAAATTTCTCTTTCGATTGGAATCTTGAGAAATCAATACAGTGATTTCCTCGTGATTTTTTTTCTTTATAATTCTGAGATTCACGCTGGTTAATGCGTTCCGTTATGACGCTCATTGAAGATTCCCGAATAGTGCTGTTTCGCACAAGGTAGATTCACTGTACGAAGCAGAGTGGGAAGGAAAACTTGGAGTTTGCCTATCAGCCACAAAAGAGGGTTGCGTGCGTGCACAAACCTTGATGAAGCTCCAAGCTTGAGCGATACCCAGTGTAAGTAGGCAGTAGGGTGAGCGATACTTTGATACGTTTAGGTGCGAATCATCGACAAACTTCTCCCTCGAAAGTGCGCCAGCCTGTTCGAGAGATCTAGATTCGTTCTGGATGAAGGAGCGATGGAAGAGATAGTAGATTAGAGCAAGGTCTGCGACTCTACTATGTACCTGTTATCTGTTTCTTGAGTAAACGGCCAGTCGAAGTACCTCAGTTACCGGTCTGCGAGTTCATCTTAATAGTTGGAGTAATATCGCGTCTGGAGTTTCCGCGACGTTCTTGAATAATTCACCGGAATCAGGGCGTAAACAGGTTTATTGAAAAAAGTCACTACTAGCGCGCAAAGCGCTCTCTCTTAGTGGTTCGAAGGAGAGCGAGATTGGGTACTGATAAGAATGTCGGGAGAAGAGCTCACCAAGGAGCTATTACCTTCTCCGCGATCCTTAAAGAATATTTATTAAAGGAACTGTGCGCTCAGATGATTTGCCACTGTTAAACTGGATCCTAAATCAGAGATAATTCACGGGGATAAGGAGCAGATGCAGCAGTGAATCTGGACTACGTGAGTTTCAAAGAGCCACGTTCGACTCTTCTCGCTTACCAGATGCTACTCCGAAGATTCGTTCCAGACTCGGGGAGTACTATTGCGAGCCCAGAGAAAGCAGAAGCAAAGGCACACCAGGAAGTAGAAGATGAAGAAGATGAAGAAGACGAGGAAGAAGAAGAAGAAGTTCGCAGTTTCCTCTGGAAGCCAAAGACTTCGTGGCACAAGCGGAAGTGGGAGAAATTTACTGAAGCTGACTCGAACTGGCCTGAATCCTAATTACGAGGTCCTAGAGAAATAGCAGAGAACGTGACCCACGAGCTAACTTCTCCGTCTCGAGCTCCTTCGTCCTTCGTCGTTCGTTCTTCCTCTCGAGGAAGAAGACTGACGGGCCACCAGCGGAACGGAGAACTTAAAGGATGGCAGGTTAAATGTTGCTGCTAGTGGGAAAACGTCAGATCCACCAAGCAGGATTCTCCCAGCCTGCGTCCAGCTCGTTCGCAGAAATGTCTCAGGGGAAACGTTTCACTGTCAGACTCCTCTTCGGTGTGAAATTAACGCTTCGCCCCCAGGAAAGTTCATCGCGCAGCTTCCCGCTCAAGGATCATCAAACTTTTCGGGGATGTTCTTTCCAATTGCATTACGACTGACACTCCGAATACTAGGTCGAACTTTCCTAATAGTGGCGTTGAGATAATAATTAATTAGCGTAGGGCACTGCGTCGAAAACT
The DNA here is from genome assembly GCA_963989405.1 of Trypoxylon attenuatum. Lineage (NCBI taxonomy): Eukaryota > Metazoa > Arthropoda > Insecta > Hymenoptera > Crabronidae > Trypoxylon > Trypoxylon attenuatum. Next base: position 18,285,654 of record OZ022488.1, on the reverse strand, counting down.
TGGCATATTGTATATATTCGAAACTCAAGTGGTGTGCAGACGAAGAAGGTGGGACAACGCGAGAGAAGTCGGAGAAGCGCAATTACAAATAGCGACAGCGTGAGAGATAAAAGCCTGGTTGAATATTGCTTGGCCAGCCTATTACGTCGCGGTTCTCCAAAGTTTATACGCAACTAACCTAGGTAAGGACGAGAATTCACGCGTACCACCCATGCACTCCGGTGGCGCGGAGCATCTCCCGAAGGAGACCTTGAAACTTTGAACGTGCGATGAGCTTCTCGTTGGAAGGCCTGCACCTGAAATTAGCACCTTCGCCTAATGTCGTGCCGGATAGCCAAGCGCATCTCGTATATGCGGTGCGCTTCTCCTCGCTTCTCTCTCACGACCTTTGCACTTGGCCGAGCAAGCCGCAGAGAGAACAGCACGAAACATCCATTTTCTTCGTCCTCGAAGACCTCCCGGAAGACACTCCCGAATTAAACACGATTTCCACTCAGGAATTATACACGTTGTACTTGTGGCTAAATTAACGAACTCTCCTCTTGTTTTGGCTTTCCCTAGTCGGCTGGCGAAAATAGTACTCTCTAATGGAAATACGCTCGAAACGTGACCTTTGCACTTTGACTTTCGGCTAATTCGAATTCTTCGAGCTCTGTTCCTCCCCTCTCCTGTCGCCACTCAGTCTCTCGAAATATCGTTGGTTCAATATCCCGCATCTCGTTTTGATCGAATATTCCAGCGATGAATATCTGATTGCCGAACGCGCCAGTAGCGGTATTGCATTCTGATAGGTTCTTTGCGCGAAACTGTGAATCGCGGTGGAGCGCAGGTGTATTCGTTCCTTGCTCCTCCCGCTCCCTTCTCTTCCTTCTTCCTCTGCCTCTCGCTGAGTTATTGGGTTTTGTAACGGTAACCAACGAGTACAGTCCTCCAAGGGGGACGCGGTAATGGCTCTTCCTAGAAATCCGGAGACTATTAAAGGAACATAAAGATTTTTTTTTCTCCCTGAGCACTTCAGCAAGCACCGCAAAAGTAGCTGCACCATTACCTCCGCGATGAACTTTCCCTCGTGAAATCTCCCGTCGTCGCAAAATAAATTCGGTCAAATCACGAATACCTAGGTGGCGAAAATAAAAAATTCCAGGATAAAAAGTTTACCATGGAAATTGGAGGAAAAGCCCACTGCAAAGGTAGAAGGGTACAAGCAACAGAAATCATATGGACGAGTTGTTTGATTTGCGAATAGCCGAACAGAGTCTGGCCAGTGCCAAGAAACACACAGAGTGCGGGCCAAAAATTTCGATCTCTCTCCTTACCTTCGCAAAATTCGGATTCGTTTAGCAGTCCTCGGCGAGCCGACAAAAACCGTGTAACTTGGCAAACAGCCCGATATGAGGTAGATTTTAAAGAGTTTGCAGGCGCGGTAGTGGTGCGAAGCATCGTTGAAAGAGCAACACGTTGAGAAAGTGGGAGGGAGCAAGACCCCATACGGCATTTCGCCTCGCGATAATAGACTCACGCGAAGATAAACTCCTGGATTAGGGGATTATCGAGTAACCGGCGTGCGTGCGGCTAGCGTTAATGGTATGCTAATTTGGTGCTAATTCTGAAGGGAAACAGCTAATAACTCAACGGCGTGCTAACCGCGAAGATCCTACACTCTCTATCCTCCCGATATAATTCCGTTAACTGCCCGTCTCGCTCGCAAGCCTTATCTTCCGGTGTTTTCGCCCATTCGCCCCCCCCCCCCCTCACCCTCTCTTGTCCTATCTGCATATCGCGAGATGCGGACGTGAACACGTGTTGCCATTTCACGAAACTGCCTCTGCGATACGGGCATTACGTGAGTGACAGTGTACACTGGAAAGTACTTGAGCATGTGCCGGCCGCCGACACCGCCAACTATTTGCATATCGCCCGCTGAATTTGGCTTTGGCTCTGATTCTTCCTACACCTTCGGTGATTTGCTGCGCTGCCTTCGTCACTTTCGTGCGCCGACTGTAAACTCGATGCTCGCACCGCTAGGCAACCTTGTCCGATCAATGTCAGCCTATTTACTGGATACAAAACCATTATTGCGGTATGCTTTTCACTTGATCAATGCATATTTCATAATCGATGTTATATTGTTTATCGTGCTTCTCAAGCGGCCAGGAGATTCAATAATTCAATGAAACAATATTATGTAATTAATTAGAGAGTATGTTTGACAGATCGGGATTACAATTATATTCTTTTACTTGAGAAAGCGATGAAACTTTCTAGTATAGCTAATACTGAGGGATCGAAGTACTTTTGTGAAAGATAGAGGATAGAAATAAACGATCGTGGAAGGTGGGTGAACGTCGAAGGGGAAAAGGACGAGCGAGAGTTCCTGCAGAGAATAGGGAAAATCAGGGATGGAAGGGTGCAGTGGGGTGCCGCCTGACGCGTTCGGGCCGCGAACAACCGTTTAATCTGCGATCTACGGATCGGCTTCGCTGGCAATAGTTTCACACTTTACGGGCTTTGGTATGCAAATGCAAGCGAAGAAACATGTGCAATATCTCGAAGGCTGGCCACCTGCCAGGTCTTATCCGTTCCTCCTATGCCTTCTATCCCTTCAGCCGTTTCAACCCCCGGACACGAACTCCTCCCTCGACTTGTTACCCAACTGCATTCCCTGCTATGCAACACGGATCACTTTTCAAGTTATGCCGAACATGTCTAAACGCGTGACCAAACCTCCGCATTTCTTCCGCGAAATCTTTGGTAGGTCTGGATCTCTTGTGATTCGACTCGTTTTCCTGTCTGATTCATGCTACTGCCAGACATTCTTTAAATAGCGAGTCTGTAGAGACTTCATGGAATATACTGCTCAACAAGCTATTTTTTTTTGCTGAAGTACATACATAAAGCACGACGGTGTTTTTAACCCGATTGGGGCAGTATTCACGGGCAATTAATCGCTGCGAGCCTAATTCGAATGTGTGAAACGGTGATGTAGCAGAAATAGTAGAAACGCTGCGGTCGATGGATCGAGTGCAAGAGTACGAAGAAAAATAATAGGTCGCAATGGAAGAACGATGTCACGGTTGTTCGTTCATAAATAATAGTTCTGCTTCTCGCTACAGCTAGGAGTGAATACATACATGGTTTTCATTCGTGGCATGGATCGAGTGACGGGGTACGCGTGAGTTGTAGCACTCACGAACACGTAGAGCTACATTTAACCGATGCTTCGTACATCTACTTTGCCACCCTATAATTTTAATAATACCATTTCACCTTATGGCGATGAGAATCGCCAGGAGAATTTGATCTAGCCACCAACTAACGTCACGTATTACCAGTTAAGCTCGCTTTCTCGGACAGCTGGTAGCCGATAAGAGATCTTAAAAGGTTGCTATAGCCACAAATTTTTAATTAATTATCGTAATCAGTCTACTGTGTTATGGCAGTACTAGCAGTCGACACAATAAACGCAGAATCTCAAACATACCTTGCGTGTTCTGTTTCAGGTAAGCTGACATTCACGTTCGGATAAGCCCCTCGAAGTTGAACCTGCACGCACCGTTTTCGACACGATGCCGCTGATACGACGATTCCGGCGCGAACAATTCCAAAGGGTAAGCAATTCTACGATGGTGTCGCGTCGCAGCTGTTTTCCGCACAGAGGGCAATTATTTAACGAATATACGCGGTACGTGGGTGGAGATGGGGGTTGTTGGGACTGTAACTGGCCGCAAACGCAAATGCAGCCGCTCGGCACGGTGCGTTGCCGTCTATGATTTACGGGCTGAGTGTTTAGCGACGCGTAGGAAATCAGGATGCATTTCCTGTAAATGTTTACGCGCACACTAAAAGCCTCCATTAATGCGGATCCACTCACGAAAGCAAAGTCACTGTCCGAAGCTCTGCTAGAGACTGGGAAGGCCCAATATCGACAAGGGAACGGCAGCGCGCCTATTCCTCGCTTATACTCTCCGCATCCGAATATCCTCTTCATCACGATGGATAATAGCTGTGTCAAGCTCCGTCCTTGATTTACACGCCGAGTTTATTTATTTCCTTTCGTGTCTCCGATCGAACGAAAAGCCGCGGTGATCCACGCGCGTCAGGAAAAATTCACCTTCCTTCCCTCATCGGGAATTGGACGGCACACAGAATAATCTGACAGACATCGGGAATATTTTTTTCCACGTTCTCCCAGTTCGTTCGAACAATTTATTCCTTTTTTCGAGAATGATTTCGACGCACTTCGGAAGAAGATTACGCGCTCGAATGGTTTCGGAATGAAGATTGGAGTTGTCGGAAAATGGGTTCGCGCTAAAAGCAGCGAGCATTCGTCCGATGATAGTAACGTCGAAGAGGACATTATCATTTAACCGAGTCGCGCTCGTGGGAACATTGGAAATCGCGGTTTGTTTTCTGTAAGCGTTTTCGCTTGTAGCAGAACCTATTAGCGGGGATCGCGCTCGAGCCTTGCGCGTAGCTACTGCCATTGGCACTCAAATCGATATCGACAACCTCCTCAAAGTGGCCAGCTTTAGCGCCATACCGCTCTTGCGGTGTCTCTGCATCTCTAGAAACTCCCAGTTGCTTCTAACATTCCATCTTACGTAATATCGATTTATTGTATAATACGAGCTGATTGAAAAAGTTCCCAGTCTTTCCTACCTTACTACATAGTAAGGTATATATAGTATATACTATACTATTACCTGTATCAAGTTAAATGAGAGATATTCGATTGCCTAAGAATTTCCATTGAACAATTGTTATCTAATCGAATTGGTAATCGTGGCTATTTCAATGCTAATCTAATTGAAATAGTAGTTAGAATTGGGTAAACAGTTCGTGTCGCAAAAACTGGTCACGAGAACAGTACATTAAGATGACTTACACAGTCTGGCGATATTGAGATAGAGAGAGGGTCAGGTTGATCCTTAGTCACACAGTACAGCTGGTATGATTATTTATGGGTAATGGTGGGAAATATATAGACTTGGTGTCTCCGGCGAAATATATGCTCCATACCTCCCATAAGCATCGGCGAAATCAATTTTGCGGTGGCTCGCGCGACTCGTAAATTATTGCTAAACCGTAGCGCGAATAGTGCCGGTGGTGGTGTCGGTGGTGGTGTCGGTGGTGGTGCCGGTGATTGCCGCGGATAATGTCAGGTTGACCTATACGCAAGAATTCATGCCACCAGCTCGAGCACTCGCTCGTTCGAGATTCGGCTCTGTGGCCTGAAAATTCGCGCGCCTCTCATCCGCACGACCTCTTTAACATACAATACTCGCTCGTCAAAGTTGAAAGTGTGCGCTGATCGGTATGATCAGCGCCATGTCCTCTACAAAGGATTCCGATCTGTGAAACATGACGCAAGGATAACGATTCATTTGACATTTTGCGAGTTAATGAGATCGCGAGACAGGATTTTGACTTTCAACCTGTGATTGTCAAACTGCACCGTCAATGCATGAGAAACAATATATTTGTATAATATCCATATATGTACATGCATATATTATGAGCAGTGTTTGCATTGGGCTCCGTTGTACAAATACCATTGGTTGATAAATAACCTTGTGAAACAACGATGATGTATCCGTTCTCATCGAGGCGATGCGATTAACCGCGAAACAACAACGATCATCGATGATTCACGGGGGATAATTGCTGTCATTTCCCGGGGCGATCGTCGACTTGATTAACAATCATTGCGATTTGTCGGGACGTTTATGAACACACAGGAAGCCGCAGGAGCCCGGGATTATAATCGCAAATACGAAGATACAGCGGGTCATTCGAAACTAGTATCACTGCCCTTGCTCTAATAGCTCTTTTTTATGGGATTACGTTTACGGCGTGTCGTAAAAAAGTTCTAACTGCTTCTTTCGTTTCTCACGATTCGGATTCTCGATCCATGATGCTGCCGGTCAGCAATTACCGCTCTTTGCTCCCTTTTACTGCTGGCGCATGTAGAACAATGTTGCCTTCGGCTATTCACCGGAAAATCCACCCCCTTTTTTTCACCTGCGAGAGATTCAAGCAGAGCATGGTGTTGTTAGCAAGATTTTTTTGCTGTTCGTTCCCCGAGGGTGGCAAAGGTATTGAAATTTACCGTATTACAATTAGCCCGAGTGAAATCCTGTCCCGTTGAATCTCCTCCTAAAGCTAAGGTAAAAAAAAGTATATTTCTAGAATGAGCTTCTTCTAAAAGCATTCGCGAATCTGGAGAGTATTATTCCGAAGGAGCGGAGAATAACAAGCGAACCCCACTCGGAAAGAGATCATTTTTCCGTTGGTCTGCGGAGACATTTTGCTTCTCCTCGAGGCATATAATTATTTAACGAGCGACTATTCGCCGCCAGGTCACTGATGCCTTCCAACCGTATAAATGGCTAATTCGGAATTCTACGCTGCCATCCGGCCGGCTAATTCCCTAATGGCTGGAATTTAATACAAATTTGTGCGAATGTTTCTGACGTAATATAGAAAAGATTTTAAAAGCTATTCAGTTCTTAATCAAGCGAAGGATCGCGGATATCGAAGCGTAACGCTACCTCTTTCTTTTTCCGCATTTCTCTCACTCTACCGAAGCGTGATATCGTTATCTCAATCAAAAAATGGATAAAGATAATTCGAAAAGAAGCTATTGTTATTTCACCTTTGCCTATTGTGGATTCTCATTATCGCTTGAGATTTCAATTTTCCGGAGATGCGATCACGCGCTGGCGAAAAGAATCGTCGAGTCTTTGGTATTCCGTAAGCTCGAAGAGTCTTAAGGACGCTGATGCCATAGGGCAATTAGCAGGGCGTTCTTTCCGACGGGCTAAATCCCTGGACTCAAGTGATCCAAGAAGATTAAATCAAAGCACCTTGAAGAAAGGTGCCACCACCGTTGATGTTGCCGCTGATTTCGCGGGCCGCGCATTAACGTCAAACTTCCTTGGAGCGCCTTGTAGAAACTCGTAACAATAATTATCATTACGACGTCGTTCAGCTGACGCTCTACTTCGAGCTTCCGGCTGCTTCCGAGAGAACTCCTCCTCGAGACAGTCGAGCAGTTAAAACCGGCAAACAAGGATGGTCGGCGCGTGACAAGTCATTTTAAACTTCCTTCACAATCGGCCCGGGTTGTGTTTGCCCGCGAACGTCGAGAGAATTCGGTCGTTGCTGTCGGGCACAACTAGTCAGGGAAAACTCGGCCAACTCGGTTTTTACCCCGAACCACCCAAACTGTTTGGGTTAATAGTTCGCATGGCCGCTCAATTGCAATGGGGAGGCGGGTCAAGTAGATAAACCGACAATTTCACCTGTCTCTACTTGACCAATTTTCATTTCCCTGCAATTCGATAATTTATGCGTAACATTTTCTAACATCTCTCCGTAACACTTGACAGAAATAATTGTGAGGAGAATTTTTTACAGCGGATGCTCCGATACAATTAATAATCCGGGAAATCAATCGCAAATTGTCCACTGGATATAGCTGTGAATGGTGCAATAAAGTAAGATCACAATGGCGTGAGTAAAAAATAAATGAGTTCCAGTTCATCGGCTTAGTAATGTTGAGTAAATGATATCAAGCGAGAGAGGAGGACTTTAATGAGCATCGGTGAAACGAACAAAACGATCGTGAATGGGGGGTGGGGTTCGATGAACCGGCATGAGGAACCAGTACAAGGAACCAGTGCACGGTGAGCTCAGTTGGTGCGCTCAATATGAAATTGGATTGGCTTTCAAACGTGTCGGTAGTGGGACGGGGGGAAGCCCTGGAATCGGCGGTAATAGAATATCTGTTCCAGTTAGCGAAGAGACTCGCTGACTGTGCCGCTGTCTTCGTGTCGTCTTACGGGCCCTCCCCAATTGCCGAGGGATTGGGATCAATTATTCGCGAACACTGGCACCGTTTCTCTTAGCCCGTGATCCACGTAAATCTCTTCGTAGCCGATCACCCGTTCCATCTCTCCGCCTGTCGATACCCTGGAACCACGAACTCTGATCCCGGAGTTTGTACTTACATTTCATTAACCTTGGCAGATACATTTCCCTCCATTCACCGATAAACAGTAGAATATTAATTTGAAGGATATCGTTATTGGCGATTATGGCAATAGCCAGCGCACTGGTTTTTCTTCGCCGAGTCGGGACAATCGGGCAAAGTCGCCTATAAATGCATCTATAAGGATGGAGAGGGTGGCGCATCAGAAGTTGATAACACCGGGAGCGAGTTCGACTGTGCAGATAAATCGTGCAATAAATCAGAACAGTTTCCAGCAGCAGCAGATGCGATCACGCGGAAGGTGGTAGCGGGGAATGGAGATAGGATATGTATATAGAAGGGAGTGTTCTGAAATCGCGTCTACCAATTGCACGGGTCTGCAGTTTCGCGAACTGACATACGGGCGTCTGGAAGCTCCGAGAGAGTGGCTGCTCTCTATCCCGTGGAAGCAGGATATTCCGAAGGTTCCCCACGGTTTAAACCGAGCAGAAACGCGCCTTGTTAGCGATATAGCGAAACCGCTGTGTCTTAGGGCGTCACCCCGATCCCCTTTCATCCTGCTGGAGCACGGCCGCTTGGGCCATAGTTTCCTACTTCCTGCAGCAGAGGCGTGTACACCCAGTACCTACGTATGCACCGAAGCTCGTGCCCTCGAGTTCGTCGTTATAACTGCACTGCCGCCAAACTACCTGTCTTGCGGTGTAAACGAGTTTCACTAATTTTCCACTGGAGGAACTGCAAAGTTCCTTGACTGCGGATACTCAGGAGCGATCTACAAACTAGTTCCGGTCCACTCGCTCTTACTTGCCGTACCGCTCACCAGAAGAAAAGAAGAGCACGCGAGGGCGAGTCCGGCCAACTAATCGTCATTAATTTCGAGCGAGCGTTCCCTTTTTTTTCCTTTTTCCTGTTTCTTTCGTTTCTTCTACCCTTTTCGCTCTTTCTCCGCGCACCGCCGACCACAAAAAGACTGTGAACCGGAATATTAGCGTGGTGCAAGAACCACTGATAAATACGAGCCATTAAATGCCCGGTCAGTCACTTGAATAATGAAGGGCCGCATTAATCCTGAAATCGGGCTTTTACCGAAAGTTGCTGGCTTTATCGATTCCAGCCAGAAATTGGAGCTTTCGACGAGTGATGCGTGCCGCACGAATCGGGTTGCATGCTGCTTTTAGCTGTGCTCGGGAGTTTCAACGGGATGACAGTGGTCGGCGTTAATAAGGGATGTAACGATGAGGGATGTTGCGTGCCTGGAAGACCGTTCTCCTTTGAGCCAATCGAGTCGAGTGCTAATTGCCAAAGTATTAGTACCCAATGGAGAATGCTGACACGAAATGGCTGGCCAGCAAGAGTATCTAATATAGATTATGTAATCGGAACCCTCGGACTTGGAGGGTGTAATTTTCTAGTTCGGCATGGATCTGACCAGGCTGTACGACTAAGCCTGTGTCCGCGAAATCTGTCAAATACGAATTGGTTCCGGCATGAAACCAGCCAGAACACACGGTATTGTCCACCGCGGTATCTAGATGAATTCGCGTCCAGTAAATTCCAACTCCCGTTTACCAGTGCATTTCTGTCTTTCCAAATAATTAGCCACAGATCAATTGGCCCGTTTTGATAGTGAGTGCAGCCGGTAATTGCTGAAGCAATTATCCGCGACGGAAATCAACCCTTCGGTACTCTTGTAGAATCTAGAATTCGCAGTCTCACCGCACTCTTATGTTGCAATTAATATTCTATGAAAGATCTCCAATTTCGACATCGAGAGTTCGTAATTATCCTCGATTTAATGGGAAAAGTAAAGGCAAGATCGAAGCCGCGAGAGAGGGCAGCCAACTCAAAATGTAAGTGCAATTAGCGGAATATGGGCCCAACTTGCGCAAAGGCGCTTGATTCGCCGTAAGAGTTTCTTTCATTACGAATCTTCACGCTCGAGCGAAGCCCCGCGATGCGTGTAACTAATTGGGTCAATTGTTATCCACTTGGAGCGAAGTGAGCACTCGCTATTCCTTTCACGAATAGTCGTGACCTGCCGATCGATCGAAGCAGTATCGGCCAGTTACCGTCCAATGTAGATTCTCATGATTGCGAACTGCAGTAATTAATGATCGAACCTGCTTATTAATGCTCCGGGCCTTAGAGCGCAATCTCGAGAGAACTGCTTCTCGAGTACCCATAAACTCAATATTATATTACGATTCATAAATTCACCAGGAACCCTCAAATACAAATCGATTCGAAGCCGTATTAATATGGTTCCGATTCGTTGGATTAGGATAATGATCCTCCCGCTGTGAGTTTACGTACTACGTGCGACTATGCGTGTGCACGGTACACACGTGCCACTTGGATTTCAGTGAGTGGTGCTCGCTTTTAGTGTGCTGTAAAAAGGGCACGGTATCGGTTGAGTAGAAAAAAAGGCCGTTAATGCTCGCTTTTCTCGAGCCGGAGGAAATCTTCTCAGCTTTACTGTTCACTTTTACGAATCCCACCGTGACTCGCCTCCACTCTACGTTTGGCACTTTAATGCTACGCGTGATTCGAATAACGTAGCAAGAACATCGATTCGGATAAACGGAATGTACAGAAGAAAAGGGATTATGTCGGAGAAGCTATTGTACTTAATTGTATTTCAATATTCAACAGAACTAATTTTCGAGACATGGATAAAATCTGATTACACCACCGAAGAGACGAGAACAACCAACGAGAGGAAAAACGAAGAAATTGTTTTGATCCACTTTAGAGAAAATTCTAGTTAATCGAGTTGTAGTTAGCTGTTGGCCCGAAAACTGAAAATACCGAGAAAGAGTAAACGCGAGAAGATTTTCCCAGATTTTCCTTCTGATCCCCACGCGCGTTTAGGTGCCGCCCAGTTAATCCGATGGCCAGTCGACTTTTTTTTTAATTCCTTCAATTCCCTTCTCGGCCATTTAGGTCCGCGCAAAACGCTTTGCGAATTGCCGGATAAGGTGGAATGGTCATTGAGAAAACGGCCCGGCATAGTATGTATACCTAGAGCTTTTCTTTACTGAAAGACAATCGCCAAGCGATTCAGAAATTACCGGAACACCTTTCAGTCTGAGCCCAAATTAACTTGGATCGATAATCGAGCAGTGTGATATATTTGCTTGAAACATTAATTAAAAGATGGGATCATTGGATCCACTTTAAAGGGAACAGGTGTTCGAAGAATCCTCGGGCATTGAGTATGAATTAATCGGTTGGTCGGCGTGCAATGCACTTAGACTTACGACTGGCAGCTTCAATTCATAACAGTCGATCGAATATGCGAATAGATGCAACAATGTAGAGAGGCGAATCCCATGCATTATTTGCGGCTAAAGCCCAACGGCGATAGGCTTAAGTCGGGTGAATATCGAAGGGTGCATAGATACACACGCATAATGGGTTTAAAAGGAAGAGGGAGCCCTGGCATAAAAGGGTGCGTCTCGTAGGATTCTGTCTCTTCTTGATAAGTGGATTAACAATCTGGGATCTTGATCCTGTTACGGCTCATACGTATTCAAATCCCAAATTTCGGTGACTCGCTCTCTTCTCTCTCCAGTGCGTGTGATTCTAATGAGTAATCCAATACCAGATTTGCCTGTCTTGGACGTATTCATACAATTGCTCTGTTTTATACAGACTTTGCTACTATCGCTAACGGTGAACCGTCAGAGTTTCATGAATTAGGCAATAACGCAGTTCAGCTACAACGACCAATTGAAAAGATAAAATATTGATATTCGTTTATAGCGCGATGATTGAATGATTTTTTCACTTTTTCAATAAAATCGTCCGCAGGGATAGAATTCGCGTGTTTTCGGTTATTTCAAAACAGAGGTGTAGGCTATATTTTTTGAAAACGTGCCACGAACGTGTCCATGACTGGTTGAAAAATTCAATCCGGCGTAATGGAAAAATCTGGTCGGGCGAATAACAAGAGTCGCGTATATTAAATATCGTTCATACCTAACTAATACTCGAAAGCGGACGGCACTGTTACGAGCATTTCTTCCTGCAGCATAGTAAATATCCGTGTATTCGTGGCTCAATTGTAACACGAGCTTTTCACATTTTTTTTTTTTCGTCTCATATACTTCTCTTCCTCACTTGTTCTCTCTTCCTTTTCATTTGTCAGCATTGTCAAATTTTCAGCAGTGCCGCTACTACTCGTCGATGCAAATTGCCATTACAAAATAATCTGTAAAACCTGGGTTCAGGGAAAATGTCGAATTTAAAAATTCCGAAAACTGAAATATATGCATATGGAAGCGAGTAGCGACCGTGGTAAAAGCAACGTAAGCTTGGCCATAATTTGCAAGCAGATTCCTTCTATCGACCCATCCACCAGTTTACGATTTATTCAAAACCATTATAATTTAATGGGAATCTGAGACTACCCCATAATTGAATAACAACGGGCAGGCAGGTGGTTTCGAAGAAAAATCCTTTAGTATCCAAACAAAAACATACCTAATGCAGCGCTCGGTTATTTCACATACAGATCCCGGAGCGCGTTTCTTTATGGACTATTTATCCTTAATCGCAGGCTCATCCGTTAAATCGCTCCTTCGCCTCTCAGTTCCGCGACGGTTTCGCGATTGCCAAGGAAAAAGGGCGAGCAGGCGCAAGAAAAATAGGAGAACACCTTATGGCCGGACCGAGAAGGAACCTCATTTCCCGGTGTGAAATCGAGCGGGTGCTCGGTCCAAAAACGATCAGCGATGGATTTTCCGGGCGCTTTCGGCGAGGCTGGTCAAGCGAGCCGTGACCATCGGTGTCGAGCCGCGCCGAGTCCGGTACCCATTGGGGTGGCCAAGGGTCGGCGAGGGTGCGAGAGGGCAAACATCACACCAGCCTGGACCATTTCCTTTTGCCATTATAGACTGGTCCTCTTCCGTTGTCCCTCCAAGAGAAACCCATGCTCCGTATTGATTTGCATTCGACCCCTGAAACTGGCCGATCGCTTCTCCAGAAGCGTTTTTCTCTCGAGCCAATAGTCTTGCCGGTTCGAATTGAGATTCTGTCGCGTGATCGCGAGCCCAGATCGCAGGTTGTCCCCTAATGAAAGCGATAATGGGATGATAGGGACGCGATAGGCGTGTTAACGAACCTGTCAGTGGCACGTGTTAATGGAAACTACGCTTCTGGCACATGCTATAATACATCATCGTCCTTGCGAAATACATACTATCCTCTCGTCGTTCGGTGAAAATTGCCAGGCACTTTAGACTTTTTTTAACAGTTTAAAGCGTATGTGTTTAGGTTTGGAATGTGTTTCAGCTGAATTGGAAAAGTGAGGAAGAGAGAGGGTAGGTTTAATGGAAGGTTCGCTAGAGGGCTGGTTCTGAGAAATAAGTTGGGAGAGAGGATTCGATGAATAAACAATGTATTCGCTCACCCGATAAATCACGAAATCCCTTTGGCAAATCCCTTTAGAAAAACACATTGCGAAACTCAGGAGACAAAGTTTTCCGTCGTTCAGCACGGAGAGTAGAATAGTTTTTATTACTCAGCTTCTTTGGGGTAATGTTGTTTCATTCTTTTTCCAGCTGAAATAGTAATATCCCAGTGGATCTCGCAGTCTAATTAGCATTGGCTAGTGGTGGTCAATAGAAATATTGCCGTTGTTTTCAGCATAAATTTTTCAGTAACTTTGCAGAAAAGTTCTCAGTCCGAGAGAAATATGCTGTCCATGAAAAAGGAAACTTGGACCATAGAATAAAAATGGCTCAATACCCCCGTGGAATGCCGTTCTACCAGTTTAGCACGCGAAACTACTAAGACTTTTCTTTCTGTCTTTCCCCGAGAACAATGAGGCGAAAGGGGGGAAAATTCTATTACAATTACTTGGCTTTCCACTGATGATTCTCTTTAACTCATGCAAATATCAATTCTTTTTTTTGTCTCTGGAATTTATTGGAAACTCCTATCCGACGATCATCTGGATCTCTATGGATCCAATTCGTATTGAGAAACGTACGACGAACCACGATAGAATGGAAACTCGATTTTCCACTGGAAGCGCGTCCAAGAAGCGAGCGTTCCAAGTTGCTCGGTGTACTTTCTCGTCCGTCGAAGCTCTTTGATCCATATCACTTGGAGCGTATCGAGCGATACCCGATAGCTGTCTCATCAAAATACGTCACAGATCCACCACTTGTGTTGAGGGATAATTTTTTGTGCATTACTGCTCTCTCGGAGAATCGAAAAGCCTAGTTGGACAGCGTATTACCGCTGCCAGAGGTCCAGCCAATAATCCTCTTGAATCCGAACAGTCGCTCGAACGGCAGACATGTGCCCTAGTCTCTCTACTTCACTGTTCTCCTCAAAAAAAACAGGAGAAAATACGTCAGACTAATCCATAGTAGCCTGGCAGAGGAATACTCGGAAAATTCTCATACGTAAGTGGAAAGGACAAAAAATTGTTCCGATTGAAAATTCCTTATTCGAAAGAATGCGAGCTGACCGTGCGTCCTAGAGTCTTAAGGGTCGCATGTGGGAGAAAAGGGAGGAAAAGGGAGGAAAAGGACTTCACGGCCGATAGGATCGCCCTCGTCTGGTATCGAGATATTCGGTCTGGTCGTTAATGTCGTAAAAGGAGAGACGCACGTAGAACGATAGGTAGATAGCGAGTTGTTCCCTTCGTTCCCTATTTCTCATTTCCCGCTGTCGTCGCAGTACAAATGCAATCCTCCCAACCCCCGGCCCTGGCGCGTCTTTCCGCCCTCCATATCTCTCCGTCTTCTTCCTTCTTCGACTCCTCATTCCACGAGGATTCCGCCGCAGCCGTCATCTTGGCGCCTGTCGATTCCGATCACAGAATCACGACGTCCTCTGCTCCGCGACGCGACGTCTAGCATTCGCCGATCGAGACAGTCCGCAGAAAAGATTACACTCACGGGGAGGGAAAGAAGAAAAATAAGGAGTATTCTCCACCTTATCGACTGGCAACACCAGATCGAGGAAATTGCTCCTTTGTTGTTCCAATTTTTAAGAACACCCTCTTTTGTCACTCGCCAGACATTCCCGGGAGTTTTCGCCAGGTCCATGGCGAATCTGGTATTGCTGGGATATAATGGTTTCGGATGTTTGTCTCTGACATTCCTAGTGATCGATATATCCGGATAGACTTATTTTTCATGCCGTGTTCTTTCTCGGATGACGTATTAATATGATTAATCTCCATCGCATATGGGTATCGAACGTTTCGGATACAGCCTCGGAAAAATTCACCCAGGGTAATTCTTGTCGATGTGAAATGAAATGCGTGACACGATACCTATTGCGATTTTCCTTGATATTAATCACCCTACATTATACCACGATCGTTCGACACGCAATCTTACCCATCGATCATCCTACCAACCACGATAATTATATCTCTGATGCTGTCTTATTTACAGAATTCCGTCTACTAGCCTCTTGATCTCCTACGAGCACGCGTGATCTTCCCCCCTTCGACCGATCGAATGTGTTCCGTCAAGGATAGCTAATGTCGCGCAATTGTAGCCCCTCTGATAGATGTTAGGTAATCAAATGAAGGGACGTCAAAGTGACTGGAGGGATAATGGACCCGTTTGATCGGCGTTCAAGCAAATTTACATTCTTCGGGCTGCCAGATTGCCAAATACCTTGATTATTCGGCCATTAAGTGGAACGAAGAAGATATTGTTCATCTTCGAAGTGTTTGAGTTAAATGGAAGGGTTGGTATGGGCTTAAACCGATTGTGAGAGAGAGAGAGACTAGATCTCAAAGTAGGCGAGAAGGAGATCCCAAGGGAATTTGCTGTAAATGATCGATCGTTTCGAGACGTTGGCATCGCGTTGCTAAACTCGATTGACGTATCCCGCGGAGGGCGAACCACAGCGGTTTTCCCGCGGCGCGGGTCAGCATCCTTATCGGAGCAATCAGGGCCGTGTTCCGTCGGCGAGCGACAGGTAATGACGTGCATTCGAGGTCGAGCAGGCGCGCTTCGACGACAAAGACGCAGAGCCCACCGACCGGTGAGAATCGTGGAGGAGCAGCAGCGGGGAAGCGGAGGAAGAGCGGGTAGGAACGTGGATAAGGGAGGCGATTCTCGTTACCGGAACAACAGACGTAACCGCAATCCATCCCAGGACAGAACTATGCTTCCCATTCTGGTCGATAAGTCAATGCACCGACAATACCCATCGACAGGGGAGAAGCCATCCGACTGTAGGAGGACGACCATCCTCGTACCGCTGCTGTGTCCTAAACCCACCGACGGTCCTGCAGCCCTCTCTGAATCCCTCGACCCAAGCATCGCGTCGATCCTTCTTCCCCCTGCACCTGCACATTCACGTGCGCGACTACACGCAAACTACCCTTCCACCCCGTCTTTCGCCAAGTCCACCGAATACCAGGCCGAATGGCGATTCCAGCGAACGTGCACAATCAAATCTGTCTCTTCTTATCAATTTCGTACGATCGCTCGATCGAAGTACTCGATTCAAGACTCGATAGCTTTGTTTTTTACCCGATCACTACGCTTAGGGTTTAATATTGTTTATCGGTAGAAAGGGTACCGGCGCGGCGTCGTCTTGGTTGGTGATTCTTTCTTGCTGGATGAAAGCGGCGGGATTCTTTCCTATCGAGACTATCGAGGGAAAAAGTCTCTCGTGGATAGGATCCCCGGTGTGTTGAGAATTTCTCCCGACCCAGTTTTGATTGAAGGCTGAAACGCAAGGCGAGGACTGAGGGTGAATAGTGTCTGCGGAGGCGAGGGGCCCCTGACAATAAGAGCCTGTTCAATGAATGTCGGAGACGATATCGACATCGTGGCTGAGAACGTGGTCAAAATGGAATACACCGCGTTTCCAGTCTATTGAATCGCTTTCTTCCCCGCAATTGCGGGGATGGAAATCGAATGAGAGTCGATTACGCTTATTGTTAAAATATCACCGGACTCATGTATTATTCTATTTGCAGCCGCGGCTACTGTTGAACTAACTTTCTCCCGAGCTCTCGAGAGGAAAGTTTCTCCAAATATTTGAACTTTTTCTCGAGTGTCCATGTGATTATCAGCGAAACGGACGGGTATACACGCGATACGGCTCGCGCCGATCATGGAAACTGATCAGTTTTCCCGAGAGGTGTAATCTGCGTATTCAAATAATTTGATCGTCAATGGCATGGATAAACATCCTCCACAATCCCGTGCCCATTCCATCGGCTTCTTCAGCCAAGTGCTCTTTTCCCCCGATCCCACGGGGCATTCGTTTCTACGTCAAATAACCAGACACGCAAATAGTTTGTTCAGGCACCGAAATTCAGTTTGCAGAACTGCGGCCGCCCAGTCGAAATCTGTTCTCGCCACTCCAACTTTGCAACCTGCTATTTCGCAGAAGCGGAACTCCAATTAAAAAAGAAAAGAGGTGGAAATAAACAAGCGCCGTAGAGAGTTGAAGTTTGCGATAAGTTCGCGAGCCATTGACGCGCTTCATAGAATCTCTCGCGAACCAACAGCATTCGTTCCTTCCCGTTCGTGGTCTTAACAAGTATGAATGGGACGCGAGTGCAGTCGAAATTCCTAACTAAGTGACAAGTATGTACTACATACAAAGTTACATAAGTGGAGAAGACGCAATTAGTGGAAGAAGCGCGTCATCACGGCAACGGGCGGCATTGCAGTTAAACCACGTAATGGTGAGGGCAAGGTTCAGGGCCAGTCTTATTACTTCATGTAGGTTAATTCCTCGTATCTAAGAGTGCCTACGTCCCGTTCAACAAACACCCTGACCTCCATCGATGCCATCACTTAAGCTCTTCGTCGTCCAATTTCATTTGCATCCACAACCAGTGTGTGTACACCCTGCTGTGCGATCGCTTCTATAAAAAGCAACAGCGCGTCAAAAATGCGCGTGACGTGCCTCTGGCAGTTGTCAATGAGTCCAGGGGAGTAATATGGGTCAGTTTGACGCGAAGAATTTCCGTGCGAAGGTGCTAGCAAGCCATTGTGCGAAAGCGCGCTGCTATCTTTACGGCCCAGAAAAACGACAAAACGTTAGGTGCGTCTGGCGGTGATGTCAGATGACGCGACGTCTGATCCTAACCTTTCTCCAGGTATCTCTCGTCCGTTCGAGCGAACAGGACAATCTTTTTCGCGTTTACCCGTGCAGCCGGCGCGACGGTCTCATTTCCGGCCGGTTGGATCCTTCGTCTCGCGTTCGAAGCCTGAACGACACGCGAAGGCTAGAGAATCTAAGCGCGATCCCTGGACCAGTTCCATGGTAACGCGCATTGCAAAGATGAGCCTCGAGATCTCGACACGCTCCAACAGCTCCGAGCGAGCCGCGAACTTTTCACCAAAGATATCGAGGGAAAAATCCATGTCCATGGCTCAATAGAAAGTTCAAGGCTCAACGATTTCTCAGGTCGTCGCTTGTGCCACAGTTCTTTTCTTAAGGCAGCTGAGACCAGGGCTACTAAGACTCTACCCAAACGTCACTGTTCCCTCATCGATAGGTCGGATGGAACAGATTGTAATACCTTTGACAAAGACCTGCTCAATGAAGGACGTGGTTTCACAGTCGACTGGATGACACTGTCAGCGGTTAATTGTTTTTTGGTAACAGTGGCTTTCGTAAGCCAAGACCCTAGGATGTCCGGATGCACAACGAGTTCTGGTGGCAGCAGCTTACTTCACCGTGGCGAACGCGCTACGTGCGAAGTCTCCCGACCGCTAAATCGTGATATACATGCAAATTTCCCAGGCACGAACTACGAAACGGAACTTTGACCGCCATTACGACGTCGGATATTGAATATCGTAATGCAGCACCACCTCCGTTCTCGAGGGTCATATACTAGGACCGGACCCCCGTGTACGCCCACGGAAGAAATTCTCGAGAACTTTACGGGCAACCGCAGCGGTGTGCGATCGTGAATCCTATGACTCTTTGTCTACTCGACGGGTATATTTCAGGTCTACCGCCCTCTCCTGGGCTTGAAATTCCTTCCAGAGTAATTAGCAATTTTTGTTGTTTCGATGCAATATTCGTATTTTAACGGAGCACTTCCGAATTATTTTCCACATTTTTTAGAACGTTTCTGCGGTAGTTTTCCATCCAGAAAACAAACTAGTGGGTTCCAGGAGAGTGGAGCGCTTACTACTATAACTGGATGCGAACCGTTCTTAAATTTCTGTCAGACCAATTCATAACAGGGTGAGGATAAAGTGAACTTATGTTTCAGAGTGACGGAAAAAGTGAATGTTTTCGGAGAGCTCTAATTACCCTCACCGGTTGCTCAAGCGCTCGCTTTATATGTTTAACTAACTTTCGTAGCTCTTTAGTCAAGTTAGCTTTTTCATGCCTGAAATTCCATTGGTTCTTAGTTGTTATTTTTCTCGAGCGGAAGAAAATCTGCGGAAAAAATTCAGTGACCCGTAAATCGAAGCGATTAATTAACGCGGTGCTCGCGGAGGAATACGAGCGAACCGAAGAGAATGCAGTAGGAAATTGTCGGAGATAGCTGTTTATATTTGTTCCACCAAGCAGAAACTCGGGAGCACGGAAGTTACTCGGATTTTGTTCGCTTTCTTTATCTCTTAATAAGAAAGCCGCGGGGTTGCAGGTGAGGATAGGAGTAGAATTTCGAGGTGGGGCAGAAAAGCGCTTTTCAATGACTCGTAAAACTTTTCCACGGAGTAAGACGTCAGTTTTCCAGTGGGGTACAAATGGAACAGTAATAGAACGGCAGTTTCATCGGAACGAGTTGAAAGCTCGCGTGAAGGGAAGCGGGTAGTACTACTAGCATGGTGGGTCCTGGGCCTAGAGAACCTCTCGTTTAAACTTCCGGTGAGTTTTGCCGTCGCAGAAATTGAACTTGGAGTGTCTCGTGGAACGTCTCGCAGTCATTTTCGGCGATCCACTCCCAACGACTCTCGATATGTGGCTGTAACACGTGACCATTACTTCTTCGAGCGTTTCACCCCGACATTTAGACCCCCCCGTTAACGATTTCATCGATCGCGCAACCGACCCGATGTGGCTCACCAACGATTCCTACTACTCTAATCGCTACCATGAAAGCCCGAACTTTTTCTCCTTAAAACCCTAGCATTAAATTCTGCGCGCTACCTTCCTCGTTTCCTCGTAACCACTGCCACCACGTAGTACGTTTGTTCGAGATGCGCGCTTATCACCTCCCGAAACAGCTATTCATCGGACGAAAAATTCATCCATCCAACCAACCTACCAAACACTGCTAACACGAGCACCGTCTCTTCTCAACTTGAATGGCTGACGACAATTTTTTTCGGCGCCCGTCCGCTTATCGCGGCCACGCACGAAAATTCTCAGGCTCCTTTTTCAGTGGGGTTCTCCGCGGTTTCCCGTCTATCAAGTTCTCGAAACGCGAGCGTCCGCAAGAACAAAGCGGACAGTGTGCCGCGCCGCGCCAGTAACGGTGTGTATCGTCGCGCACGCTACTCGCAATCGGCTGAATGAGATTCGAGGCTCGCATTTATCAAGCGGTGAACCAGCTACATCCAGGCCGAGCACCGAGACAAATGGAAACCAAGCTAGAATGCACGAAGAAGAGATGGTTTTACCGCTGGCAGGGTAGTAGGCACACTGCTGGAAATATAAATTCATTTTTCTACGAAGAACCCAGCCAAGGCCTTCCGTCGACTAGCAGCATCGCTAACTAATGCATTTACAGATTTTAACCATCTTTTTATATAATATATATCTTCCGGAATAAATTTGTCGTAATTGCCTTTAAGATTCCTCGCTGCGAACCGATCTCTACACACGATATTGTCTTTCCTCGAAGCCAGGTTGCGATCTTCAGGAGAATTTATTCGCGTGCATGCACTCGCTTTGAATCGAAGACAGAGACGAAGAAAAAAGTCGGAAGAAAATCGAATACTGTTGGCAAAGCTTAATAATTTAATATGAAACAGATTGGTTGCGTTAATGAAAACCGAAGGAATTTCATTCCGGCCAGTCGAGCTTCGGGGAATAATTTCTTAATTATTAGGGAGCGACCGGAACGAAGGTAGCGGCTCGTAACGATTGATCTTTAAAGCAAACTACTATTCAATTATCGGCTCTTGCGGTGATGTAATATTACGGACTCTGATCAATACCGTCTTTGGGGTATAATAACCACTCACATAGGTTCAAAGGTAAATCCAACTTTCCGTCAGTAATATCAGATCGAATTCCGCTCGTGGGTAGCCTCTTTGTTCGCGTCAATCCTCGAAAATGAGATATCGCCCGGAAAATAATCGTGATTTCTGAATACTGTTTTCGTAAATCATACTTTATCTTTTGTAATATCTGCCCTCTCGAACCTTTGGAGCTCCTAAGTAGCTTATTTCTCTTTTCTTCCTTGAATTTCATATCTTTCGAATAAGAAGAGTCGTTTCAATGAAATCTTACAAATTAGACATGCTTGTATTCCTTTTTCAATCTATATTGGCTATCATTTACCTATTCGCAAATATACATATTTAACCATCGAAGTGGGACTTATTTCCTTGGCAAGCTACGAACACGTGTGAAAACTTGCGGATATTAAACCGTCTAGATTTAATACCTCGAGGTACCGGAGAATACCTAAGCGAGTTAGCCGGCTGGCTCACCGAAGAAGAGACCGGAAATACTGCCGTCCATCTTCAAATACGATTTACGAATCCCACTTAAAATCCTGTCACCGTGAATCTGACGATCTCTGGAACAATCACTAATTCTTATCGCAACTCATGGTTCAGTGACGCTTTAAAAATGGAGCTGAGAATTCTACAGTTCTCCGAGTACCAATGAATTATTCCTAGAGTTACTTTCGCCCGAGTTACCCCGCGAATTGCGGTGGAAAGCGATGCACGATAAATAGATCATACATTGCAAGCATCGCAGGAATAAACTGCAATGGTAGATTTGAATGACAGGCGGCTTCAACGGCATTTGTAGATCTCTTGACTCATCGCTGAAATGATTTTCAAGCGGTGCGCGAGAATTGTGGAAAACAAGAGTACAAAGGAAGCACGGGCCAGGAATGATAGTCAGCGGTTGCGTAATGACATTATCCTAGCTACGAATACCGCTGTATAGTAAGTCGAGATAAATTCGGTAGGAAAGAGTAAAGAAGCAACGGAGATTTTCCGGATGGTAACCTTTCGCTGTGTCGCGATTTTCTCTCGGCAAACGTCAGGTTGGGTGGTATGCGTCCAGTGAATTATTCACTAGCGTGTCATCTGACAAAAGCACCTCAGGGCATCGCGTCGTTTCGCATCGCGCAGAATGCGCACTAAGGTTTCTGTCCATGAGCGGTTGTACGGAATAATATTGCTCTTGGCTTGTACCAGGGGCCTTAAGGATTGAGCTCGGAAAAACCAGCCGCTTATAAAAGCGCACCATTCATTCTGGCGAGACTGGCGGATCCAGGGAGCCGTGCATCAACCGTTATCTTAAAACACAGAGAAACTCTGACCTTCCATCAACTCGCGCACATTTTACCTTGGAACTACTGGCATTCGTGTCATACAATATAGTTGCCAACGTATCGCGAGAAGAGTAAAACAAATACAATGAATTGGCTGCTCATCAATCGAAAATAATCACAAACTGACTACAAGGCACGTTGTAAACCTCATAAAAACATGTTGCAAAAGGTAGTGTAGCGACCAATACCGAATATATTTCGAGCTTGACACAATTGCATCTTGAATTTCCATTTTTTTTCTGTCGAACGCCGTCATCTGCAGGCCGATTCGAACTAAATTTCACGACTAACGTCACTGCCAGAATCGAAAACAACGCGCCGACTGATGGGTATAAAAAGTGTACGTACGTAAAATTCAGTATTATGGAGCCGTGGCGACTACTAATTTATAACACAGGTGTCGTCGACGAATTAAACCGAGGGATTCGTGCTTGGTTCGTTGAAGAATCGTTAACGGGGCGATCGTAAAAATTGCATCAAATTGGTATCGTAAATGCAAAGTCGAATAACGCTTGCATCTGCGCCAGATTGGCAAAAGCTGAATATCTGAGAATTTAATGTCCGAACCTAATCGAGCTGGAACGTCAGGGCCTTTGACGCTGTGGTCGTTAACCTTTGTGCAACAATGTTTCGTGGAAAGTTCAGGGGAAACAATGCTTTGTAAGGTCACATATCTGGCGACATGGCAGGGAGATTGAGTCTTTATTACGTGTCAGTAGTAGTCCTCCGCGATGTAATAATGCCCGGTGCATTGTCCGACGTCGACAAAACACGGTCCCTCTATCTTTATTTCTCTCTCTTTCTCCCGAGCCCATACGTTAATAATACGTTACGCTACAAATTTTTTATTGCCTGCGCCCGACGCATCCCTGATGCTATTCACAGATGCGTTTTTCATTCGATGCGCTACACAATACATTTTCGCTTGAACATCTATCATGCTCGATTTGCCTCGAGGAGGCATGTCGGATAGGAACGACCCGTTCAGTTGATAATTGACAGCTTTTTTTTTGTTGGAAAAATTGGTATGGTGCATATCTCTATTCTGATTGTACGAATCATATGGGAGTAGAATCCTTGTATGTACCAATTGGAATGTGTAGCCCATACAGGAAGCTTGGTTCTCGAGTAGCACGGTGTCGTTGCGAAAATTTAAAATGGTGCACTCCACGGGCAATTTCATTTTACCTCGTGAACCTACTGTCCTTGAAATAAGAGGAAGCCAAGAGGCAAGAATCAACCGAGTACCGTGGAACCTCGAGGGCTCTGCCTTTGGTTCTACGACAGATTTTATTGCTCCTCTGCGGTAGCGACGAACAGGAAGAGTTTTCCCCGTTTTGCATCATATTTCATCGCACATCACCCGGTGGTCCGCGCTCGCGTTCGTGTCTATATCTGGACTCCGATCCCGTCGCCCGAATAAAACAGTTCCTTCCTTTTTCTCTGGCACGAACCCGGTGAAATCCAGTTGTCACGATCCATTCGATTCGCTCCTGATCCGCGGACTCGGCACACTCTTCTCACCCTTTGCATCCCTACCATGCGTGCCTTCGAGGATGATTTGTGTTTAACTTCTTTCGAGTCCTTCCGTTCGAGCGGAACTCGCACGGGAGCACTTCCGTCGGTGATTCCTCTTTCCACCCTAGTCTCGAGGGCTTTTTCAACAAGGACTCTTTGCACGCATGTTCGCCGAGTCCTCGAGCAACTGGCAATAGTGATTCTGACGGTATAATCGAGAAAAAAGGGCCGCGGGCAAGTAACCGGAAGAGTCGGGTCGCGAGATAAATGATGAACAGCGCGGAATAGCTTTGTGCAGCGAGAATGCACGGGTAGAGGAATACGTGAAAGAACTGTGTATCAAGTCGAAAATACACGGCAGATGTGGAGAATAGCGTAATACTGTCGGAGCGACATTTTCGCGAGAGCTGAAGTCATCTGAAAACCGCACGGTAGAGAAAGCCTCGTCTCGGTGAGACCTCCCGTCTCTGACTTGCCTCTGACTTGCTTCCGATCTGCCTCTGGTTCACGTGCAAGACGGTCTCGACGCATCTACATAGAGTCGTGAGCAAATGCAGCTAGCTGGAATGAAATTACGTAATACTAGGAAGATATGCGTAGCACGCGACCGATTCTAATCCCGTTAAGCGGCGCGCTCTCCTTTCGGTCTTGCATTCCTTACGTATTTCCGTTATCTCACCTTTTGGCAGCTCTGACTGCCGCTGCGCCGCATCGAGGAGAATTGTACTCTCCTCGGCTGGCAAGGGCGTGCCAGCACCGGAAAAGTCACGTAAGCACGAAGCACCCCTGAATTTCTTGCCGACTTGAAATAGGGAAACAATGAAAATTCTCGCGATATTCGCGCGCATCTCGAAATCCGTACCGGTTGCCCTCCTCTAATTGAATTTTCGGATTCGATTTTCGCCGCTGAATTATCCACGCGGCGTGCCCGAACTTTGCCTCAACGTTATTACAGCATCCACGCCGATATGAATTATGCAGGCCGATCGATTCGACGGATGTGCACTTTGTTAGCTTTTAGTCTAATTTTGTGGAAAGAGGGGCACAGCACCGTATATGTACTACAATAAGTTTGCGGATCGCTCGGCTGTATTCCCTCAGTGAATTTCTGGCTTTCTCCGTTCCGTTCTAAATTATGTACACCTTTGCCAGTTCCTCTTTACGAATATGGAATGTACCGTGGAAAATGTACACCGCTCATACGTCTTCCGAGTTGAGATTATTCAAACAACTCGACTTACGTCATACTCTAAACTCTCAGTATTTCTGTTCTGGATTTTTCTCTTGACTTTAGACTCTCAATTCGTTTCAACGAGTGATTCTTTGATGGGATTTGAGGCGATGGAATGGAGGCTCGCGTTTCCCAGAAACCCATGGAAAATTGGCTTTCGGTAGTTGGCTTCTGAGAGGAGAGCCAAATAAGCTGGCGCAGCGAAAACCCCACCGCACCGGAGTGAGTCACTCCGGGGTTCATTAACGTCGTATCACTATTCGCGAAGAGAGTGCGCATTTAATTAGAGAAGTTGCTGCGGAAGTTTCTTCCACGTGCGGATATGTATCCAGGAGTTGGTTGGGTCAGACGGTGCGGCGGTTGACCATTGCGCACACCCACCTCAACCGCAGAGCACATTCTACTTCATCCCTCTCGGCTCAGCTCGACTCGGCTCTGAGTCTTCCTATTTGGTCTTCGAGGTATACTACGTGCTCTCCAAAGAGGATAGGTCCGGAAACGAACGCGCACACCGTCCGATTAGACCAGAGGATAATGGGCATTAGCGGTGGAGCGCTTAGAGAGCCCACCACGCCAAGCGATCCGCGCTTTAATCGAGCCGGCCCGATAATGATGTTCCACGTTCGATTTCCACGTTCGAGTTCGGTACGCGAGCGAATAATAAGGCCGATTCCGAAATTGAACCGCGAACCTGCCCGAACCTGAATTTCTCGTGGCCGCTTCCGCAGCCGCTCCACCGCAATTGCCATCCGCTGCGAGGTCGCGCATTATATTGTTGAACTGCTCACGAGACCTTAAATGATTAACGAGACTAGACCGACGTGAAAAAATCGAGTGGCTCTGATCGTGGTACGGGGAAATAGGCGAGTGGTCGAATTATCGCGTGAGAGTGAATTTATAGGCAATGCGCTATCTCGCTCTCATTCTCTCTCTCTCTCTTTTATGTGTAAGGGAAATCAAAAGAGAAGAAAAAGGACGGATCAAGCGATCTAGGTATCGCCTAATAGGGTTAACAGAATTGCTGAACGGGACATTGCGGGGTAAAAAGTCAGAAGGCGTTTATATCGGGTTTTAAGTTTGCCCGAGAAGAAGTCGGCTCTATAACTAATTGAGAGAAAGGCGCGGACGGATCTCAAGAGAGGAAAGTCATAGAGACTACCAAGGCTGGGCTGACAGGCCAGCTCCTTGCTAAATGCAGAGCCGACCCCATCCAAGACCAATAATTGGAGGAGATTCCTCTCGGTGCTCACGGATGTTATCGCGCTTCTCTCTATCGCCTCTCGTAGCCTTTCCACTTTTCCAAGGGATTCCGCCTACCGAGGCGAACTCCTTTCGTAATGGTCAAGGGTGTCTAGAGCGAAGAAAGCGGCTGAAATCGAGGAAGGAAGTCGTCGTCGAGAACCAACAAATTATCTCTTCGAACCTCGAATGCGAGGAGTTTTGTACGGTTCGACGGCTCGTTGCCGCCTCAATGGGCTTATTTTCCCTTTCGGTTTTCTTCCCACCGATTCGAATCCACATTTCTCTTTTCTCTCTTCTATTCTTCTCTTCTCTTCTCTTCGTGCCCATCCGATTCAATTGGCTCGATGCGAATTAAAAAACTGGCGACGCCCTACGACACTCGATACGACCAAGTAATTACCGAAGTCGGGATAATCAGCGTAACGAGCTGCGGGCATATGCAACGTCCGTACGGTGAAAACAGACAGCGGGAGGGAGAGGTTTCATCGAAAACCTATTATGCCTCACGGCCTGTGTTTGTAAACATCGCTGAGTCTGTAAATCAATATTCTGAGCGCGCGAACTAGTGTCGAGGTGGGCTTGCTGCCAGTGCTCCGAGTGGATCATTCATTTTCGTTGACTCGGCTTCTAATTGCGAACCTCGCGACACCGCTGCGAGTTTGTTTTCCTCCGGCGCTGCTGATGGAACAGTCTGATCAAGCTCCGATGAGAACTATCGGTTACGGATTTCCTGGAACGACCGAAACGATGTTAAATCGAGTGACGTAAACACTGAGTGTCAAATTTTTCTGAATTTCCACTGATGCGAGACACTTTGTTTTGATACTCGTGTTTCTCGCTTTTGGTTGAGTCGCCAAATGAAACTGGTTCAGTCTCGAGTCAGCGGTCAGAGAAAATGGACTCGAATTCCCACTGCTCTGATATTTCCCATCGAATTGGTAAATTGCGTTAAATTGATTCCGTTATATCAATAATGCATTAAACGGCTGTTACATTAACTGGGGTCATTATGCAAACTGAGATTATCATGAATTACTATAAACAGTAATAGTTATAAAATTAGAACGTATAATATTATCGTTCTGGTGTTTAAGTCAAATACGGAATATTTCCATAGAATAGTACATTGGTAATGATGACAAGTATTCTCCCTAGCGATTCAACTCTAAATCGTTCGTTCTCTTTGTTTCAGGTGAGTGTGCCTCTGCAGTTCTGGTTCCTAACCGGTCGTCACAAAGCTCATTCTCGGGTGAGTGTCTCATAAAAACGAATATATCTTGCACTCTACTCTCTGTGCAATTCGGTCCAATTTCACTGTTCCTCTACCTACAGAATACATACATCCGACGACTAAACTTTTCCCATGACCACCCTATCGATTCATTCGAGCTAGAACTTTTTCTAGAATCAGCTTTTATTCGCGATTGGAAACAGAAATCCTCACAGTCTTCACAACCTCTTTCACTCATTGATCGAACAAATTTCTTATTCTGTTTTTCTTCTTATTAGTCGAATATCGAGCATTACTCACAATACTTCCCCTTTCCAACTTTTTCTTTTTAAGAGTTTTTTTCGCGAAAGTTGATCGCTATTCAGCATTGTATCGAGAGAAAAATAGTCTGTGAACGATTCCACGTGTATTAATTGAAAACTGATCATTAGAGTGATTGAGGCTAATTGGCAAATTAGGGCCTGTATACCGGTTTCATCCTGGGAATAGCAAGTGCCTAGTTTACTCGAGATTGATCTCTCAACGGCACCTGGCTTGCCTTTGTGCGCGAGACTCCCTCTAGTTCTCTTTTTGGATCATTGATACATATCGCTGCCTCTTCCTCTTTCCCTCTCCATAGTCTCGGCTTTTGTCATGTCCTTGCGCTCTCGCTATGCTTGGTTTACTTCGATAAGCTCTTTGATCCACATTTACGAGTCTTTTCTTGCGTGTCAACACTCTGCACTACTAATAATTAATCAAAAGTGATTTCACGGGGATTTAGACCTTCAATTTCAGGTGTATGGCATGAATTTAAGTCTTATACTTCAATGACGACTAATAATTACACGTGCTCTATATATCACTCTATTTTTGTTCCGTGATAAATCGACCTGTCAAGTTGAAGCATATACACAATTTTTTTTGCGAACCCAGCATAAAGACATACGTGGTGCCATACACCAGAGAACACAGGGTCCCAAGAGACTCAGCCAGGCAAACGATTCGACGAGCATAGTACTAGTTTTCATGAGAAAGACTCGTATGTATTATTAACGTGGATCACCACGGATCTGATAAAAGCTGGCATCTCGTACGTGTTGCGAGTAATCGTCGACATCGACAGAGTCGACAGAGAAATATGGAAGCGTCTGTTTTCATGTGTTACGCGTATTACGGTGCCTTGGAAAAGTTGTCTCCTCCCGCACGTGCGAATTCATAAAACATTCATTCGCGTTGCCCCGTAACGGCCGCACGAAACTTTTATCCGGTGTACTCGCGGATGACAATGGGGCAGAATTGAATGTGCAATCTGAAAAACCGTTGTGAATACCGTTGAAGCGTACACGTGCACATTGTAGACCTACGGCACTTAACACACGGAATATTGCCGTGTCAATTGTGTTCCTCATGATCGGAATCATTACGTTTTAAAATAATGTATTACCCAGTACGTTATTGCACATTATTATTACTGCATTGATTATGACATGCTGCATTACGGGCGAATGTAATTATTTTTCGATCCTAGCAGAATTAATTTACGGTTTATCGGAGCCGGCTGGATACTTGCGCTTTACGTTTTTCGTGTAATAATTTGAGAGCCAGGTCGAGGATACAACAGCAATCTCGTCGAATTGATTGATACATTTTAATGAAAGTCAAGCAACCGCTGGATTTATGAGTTCGCGCACTGTTCCCATGCTTTTCTAATTGTGCTCGTGTAATCCATTAAAAACTTGTCAGGATCAGATATTCGTATCATTTATACATGGAGACGCGCGACGAGATTAACCGATGAATACTCTTGGCCAATTACCGATTCTACACTGCTAGCTGTTTCAATATAAACGATTAACATTTGACAAACGCTATCACGAGACAATCTCGCCCATTTTTCATCGGTATTCATAAAACGAGTCTCCTCGATTGCGCGAAAACTATTAATCCAACAGAAGAATTTAATCAGTAATCACTCTGCTACATCTGGTAGAATCAAGGGAATTGGATTGAAACGAGAGAAGGCAAAACAGTAGTAAATAATTCCATTGGATATTATGTACGCGGTGAATCTTCTGCTCCCAAGAGTTTTCTCCCTTTAACGGTGCGATACTTGCCAGATTGCCTCGAGCTGTGATCTTAATTGCGTATCGCGTTACTCTCAAAAATTTACAGAGACCAGTGGGGGCAAAACGCCGCGAAGGAGGAAGGAGATGGAAGGCGAGATGCTCGGGAGAGTGATAAGAGGATTAGCGCTCGCGCGCATCGAGATTACGGGGAGAATTATTACGCGGCGAGTGAATGGATAATCACGGGAGTAAGCGAGAGAGAGAGAGAGAGAGAGATAGAGGAGAAACAGGAGGACCGAACGAGGGAAATACGGCAGCGTATCGCGATCAATCTTCATCGTTTGCCAATCGTAACGCGATACGCTGCGAGGGAGAGACTCGATCACTGGGACGCGATCGGCTATTGATTCTCTCGACGGCGTTCGTCGACGATGTTCGTCGACGGCTCGGGGATACATTACGGTTCCTCTGTATCAGTCCCCTGGCAATGTACGACCAACGTATTGTGCATCGAGGAATTTTAACGAAAGGAAACATATACGGCCTGCGTCGCGTAAGCCTCCTGAAGAATCGATGACGAAACGTGTCGTTGATGTCCAACATTCCTCTTCATAAATTCTCTTTTTTACTTATTTCACCGACAGTTCTGTTATTACATCCGCGTAACGTTGTTGCTGTCCTCGCGCGAGACTAGCTGGAGAAATAATTGAAATACTACGAGTGGCCGATACTGAGGCAGGAGGCATTCGTTTGAGAGTGATTTTCCATTGGAAAAGCGAATTTTTCAACAGGCCTCGTACGAAGAGGTACATATATCGTGTTGGGTGGGCCGTACGATTTGATCAACGCGCCGTGATCATAGTTACAATACATTTGATGCATTTACTGGTGCATTAACGAGTATATGGTCGAAATCAGAGAGCTCGCCCTCTCACTCGCACACAGGTCTGTGGAATTGTTTGCATCACGCCGCACCGTGGCGATACGTTTTTCTGAGTGAGCCAATTCGGCCTGATTGGAAATCAACGCTCGATCGGTGGGTAAAGCTCGCGCGACACATTAACCAGATCGCAATTACGGCCGCAAGCGAACGAGAGAGGAAGACAAGGAACGAGCTAGTGGTACGTGCCTCCCTCTACGTATCATAATCTACGGAATTTCGTTGGAGAGAAGCGATTTCAATTTGGATGCCCGGCTCGCGTTTCGCTTCGACGACTACATTCACGAATTTGGAAAACCCAGCCGTGGTATTCATCGCACTTTCCACGCGTGAGTGCCTATCCTTCTGAAAAACGTCCTTCTGCCTCCGTGCCTTTTCATCCTCCCACGCACACCAGGACTTCAGTTTGAATTTAATTCAAATAGAAAGTAGACTCGAAAGTTGAACCCCCTTGTGCCATCCTAATAGATGCGTTAATCAAGGAATTCGAACATTGTGAGGCAAAATGAAATTTAATGCATTCTACGAAATGCAAAATTAAACCATTTGGAAATTTGATCAATGTCAGTTCGATCGATGATTTATTGAGAATTGAAATAGAGCGACTGATTGCCTTGAGTATTTATGTCTCTTGAACTAGTGTCACGTTCCTCTATAGCGGTCAATTATTTTAGATACGGCAGCGCGTTTATTGAAATTCATTTGTGCTGCGTCTCGTGCAATGTCAATTATCCTGACAGACTCGGTGCAATCTCTGCACACTATTTCGTAAGGTAGTTTCTCCGAACGAAGGCTCTAGCAAGGTTACCAAACCCTAAAATTTTGACGTTACCCGGACGTGCTCGTTAATCTGGGGGTTGCTGGGAAGATTTCATATCGCACAGGCTAAATGACTCGCATTTACATTCCATTTGCACTTGAAAGATATTTGGCTCGGGGAATAGGGGCGGTACAGCGGGGAATAAGAGTTGAAAAGGCAAAACGCTGAAAGCAAAAGGATGGGCT
The DNA here is from genome assembly GCA_963989405.1 of Trypoxylon attenuatum. Taxonomy (NCBI): domain Eukaryota; kingdom Metazoa; phylum Arthropoda; class Insecta; order Hymenoptera; family Crabronidae; genus Trypoxylon; species Trypoxylon attenuatum. The sequence continues at coordinate 18,253,958 of OZ022488.1, read as the reverse complement.
GTAAATTCCAATTAGCGCGGGAAGAGAGGCCGTGTTTAATTGCGTTCATTTCGCCAATCCTGAGGAATCGTAACACTTAAATGTAATTAGAAACCTATAAATGACCCAGCGGTTTCTCGGTGCCCGGTGTCCCTGACGACAAATTGGTTTAATTTCGTGGCGCAGTCCGTTGCGGTGGGTTCGCAAGAATAGCAGAACGACTCTTAAATCGAGAGAAACAAATCAGTGAAGTTCGCGATAAGCTTTGATATTATTCACCATCCCTATCTGGCTCCGACGTAATACCCTGGTTTTAACAATACGATGTTTGTAGCAGCCCTTGAAAGGGAATTCTCGAGTCGTAAAATAATTAAACTTTCACGAAACGTAAATTTCGAGCGGCGCGCTACCAGTTAATCCCGAGAGATCGCGTCTGTTGAGCGTACCTCTGCCGACCCATAAATGAGCGGTAATTGCGAAGCCAAGTGGCAGACAGTCTAAATTTTCTAACTTCCTTTCCGGGATTCCTTAAGAATGAGAAAGTGAAACTGGGCACCCACGGGAAGCCATGATCCTCGAGGTTCAATATCTTAAGCGGTTAACTGTCAGGATACGAGCAACTTGCTGTCGTGAAACTTTAAACTACAAGAACGAGGACTAAACTCACTTATAGACATTGTCCTTGGTAAGTCACGACATTGTGACAAATTACCAAATGACTATGCAACGATTGACGCGTCTCCTCATTTACTACCTCAAATTCCACTGCGATTCGAGTAAGTGTTTAATCAAGTCTATAACCTAACTCATTGTCGGAGGGCTGCATAATGCAGAGGAAATGATTAAGAATAAACTGATGATGGCCAGCGTGTTAAAGGAATAGACAATCAGCCGGGATCGCATCACCACGAGGCCGTTGCGATTTAGTCGGTCGCATACATAATCAAAAGGCGGAAGGTGCTTAGAACTAGTCGGAAGAGCTGCGAAGAGGGATGGAAGGAAAGAGGAATAGTGCATCCCGAGAAACACGGGAAAGGAATCGTAAGAGGATTTGACGCGGTGCGCGAAATTCAGACGGAGGCTATACGGCTGAAGGAAGCAGATTTATCGCGAATATACAGCAATCTTGCACCGATTGGAGACATGCACCGGAAGCCTGAGGATTCGGTTTAAATCTCTCTGTATCTACCTTCCTGCGGCGGCATCGTACCGAGTTAATCCGCGGATCGTTCGTCATTCCAAGGAGTATTCGATGAGAATTCACCTAGCTTGGCGTGGTTTTCGACTTGGCAAAACTTGCAGTATACTTGTAGTTTTATTTTTTTGCTAATATTCTACTAAGATTTTCATCAAGAAATTACTTGCGACAACAGCCTACCGGGAATAGTCGGGGTACAGTTATTGAAGCTGAACAATGGATTTTCGCCACATTATCGTTTTGCTTTCTTAACGAACTCAGCTAATTAAGGAACCGCAATTTCTGGGGAGAAGTCCTTGGAGAGAAAGTCGCGGAAGAAAACAATCGGGAAAGACAATCGCAGAGTTAATCGAAAGTCGAATTCGGAATTGTAATAGAGGAAGACAGCAATATCGAAAAGCCTGTGTTAGCGAGAGCTCCATTGCATTCTTGCTGCTCGAATGTTTCCCGATATCCATTGCTGGCTGGAGGCTGCCGCTAAAAGGCGTTGCATTGTTCCACAGAAATTGTACTCGAGTAGTAACCCCGTCGTTCGAGCACCCACTACCACTCCCACTTCGTCCTACTTCACCCTCCAGCAAGCGCGAGCTACTTTTTATTAGTTTCTCGAGAAGGCAATTAAGTGACCGTAGTTCTGGCACGCGTTCTCCCCCAATACGCCCTACACTTTTCTTCTTTCGACTCTTTCGAACTTCCTCTCATTCGCTCACTCACACCACATAGACACCTCTAGCAATGACCCTCTAACTTTTTTCGAGATCAATTAACGCCCCTCGTTCATTGATTGTTATTGATTCTCGATTCGGGTTTTTCTCGGTCATAAAAGCAAGCCATGACTGGTTAATGAGTGGACCCATTGTTCATTGCTACAGTCACTGGCTATTGTCGCACCAAAAGTCTTTTTTTTTCTCTGGTGGTGCACGATTGATCGGAGTTATGCTCGGTAGATTGAGGGGTTGGTTTGCGTCGACAGTGGTTTACTTTGCCGCAATTTTCTCTCAGTTTTCCCAAGGGCATTTTTTCGCCATCCACCCTTCTGACAACAGTCCTATTTCTTTCGTGTTCAATTATCCCGAGCTGCTTTTTCCCGGGCGAATCAATCAATGTTTCCCACCAAGAGCGGGGAGAAGAGCATAGTTCCCTTTGTAGGTACGTATTACGGATTAATTTATTTCGCGAAATGCTGGCGTTAAATTAATGCTCAGAACAAAACCAGATGAGTATCCCAGGTTTATGTCTTCTTCTTCTTCCTCGGTGGTTCTGGTGGCTTCGTTCGGACGGTGCTTCATCATTCTCGACAGCCTTTCGAGCAAGTGGCAAATGGTCGTCCAGTGAGCAATAGGTACGATCGTAATTAATCTCAAATTCCAAATAATTCGAAGGATGATATAATGCCGGTCTATTGACTCTCGAATTGCAGGATGATCCACTGAAAAGAGGATTTGTGAAACCCGAGGGAAAATTGATTCTTTTTCCGCATGTAACCAAACACCCAGAAGAAGCCCAGGACTTGGCGTGGCCTCGTCAATACATTATATTACTCGAACGACCACTAGCTCTCGATTTTCCATTAGATTTATGTGTCCTCGGGCATCGATTCAGCCGCATCCACCGCAATTATTCAATAATTTACAATTTTAACTATCACCGAGACTGACAATACTTTTTCGCGAAAGTGCCTCGTACAGTACAATATGGTTGGATTACCGTGATAGTCGAGGAGAGAATCAGTCGAGTATAAAATTAAAGTTAGTTAAGAGTGAAATATCATTTCGCGCGGAAAGAACAACTTCGCAAATATTTGGCATAGAAAATCGGCTGGATGATTTTCGAATCTGCAGTTACCAAATAGAATCTGGCAGAAATTGGCGGTATCGGTTTACAGGAGGTATTAGAGATGGGCGGACTAGGAGGAGGCCGCGAATTCTTCGGATTTACGAGGGTAATTTGGATAAAGCGATTTAATGCTAAAGGGAGGGCAGAACCCGCAGTCGCTTCGCGTGGTTCCTCCTCGCAGAAAGGTTACATAACCGATTGATTGAACGATCGTATCGTTATTTTTTACGAGTACGATAACGATAATCGGCGGAAAATGTTTTTAGTATATAGGCGATTCCTTAGCGCGGAATACTTTCCGATGGCGCTGCAATCACCGCTCGATCTGTTCTTCCTGCGATTCGTGTCGCGTCCAGACAATGAATAATAATAATATAAGCGATCTCGCGTCGCCGGGGAAGACCGCGACGGCTGTTACGCAATTACGCGCTTTTCTTATTCACTTGTCGCACGGATGTCAAGTCGCGAGAATGAGCTCACGGGGAGCCTCGTGATGATATAATCGGATGACGCCTCGAGTTCCACTCGCGTGAGTTGATCGGATGTGATCCGATCGATGATTATTCATCGTACGTTCGCGTGACGAGCGAAGCACCGTGGAAAGGAAATGATGAGGATTCCTACCTTCACGGCAATTAGTCAGCGAATGTAAAAGGGCGAAAAAGCGATAGTTTCTATCGCGTCGTTTCGCACAAAAACCACCGACCGATCCTTATTTCCTACGTGGATTTCCTACGACTAACGCGAACAATTGTAACCCGCGTCCCGACAGTTTGTTCAACGAAGAAAAAATTAGATTTCGAAATGTCGCCTCTGAAATAGCATGGGAAATCGGTCGCTTTTGCGTTAACTGTGCAATGGATGTTTTTACGAACAACTGCAAGCGAATTATACCGCGTATTTGCTTTTTCCCAGTGAACCGGTAAAAAGCTTTGATTATTTCAATGTCAATGTTTATTCGGCCAAAGCCAGCGCCGCGGGAGTATTGGGCACAAAGCGTCACGTCGCCAGCAAGCGATATTTGCGAACAGCTAAATACATCTCCCAGGTGCTTAATCGCATTTTTGTTCCATGTGCATTTTACCATTTTGCATTTGTCGATGACGTCGAGTGCATAGAAAACTCAATCCATGGAGTTGTGGTGTCGTCTGGCGAAAAAGCTCGCGAGAAATCGACAAAAGCATAAACGGTGGATGGGGGCTTGTAAATCAAGATGGAAAATAAGAGAGATATTTACGGGGTGCGAGGGTGCAGATCAGACGCCGCTTGATAAAGTGGAAAAATGCAGCAGGGCCAAGGCTCAGTTGGGAGAAAGGTGGTAGAAGAGGGCGGTTTCAGCTTTGTCGAAACAACGACCAAGCCATCCTTCAAGCGGCCGAAAACCCATCAGCTCGGTGCTTGGCCGGTTTTATCACAGCGCCGTTTATCACCGCTTGCCTAGACAATGCCGTTGTTGTTCCCATTGTGTGTGAGTACCGCGCATCCCCGCGAGCAGGGATGCCACCCTGACCCATATTCCTTCCCAGCAGCGACATCGGCCCTCCAACGCGACGTCCAGAAAATTTGGGAGCTCACCCAACAGGGAAATTTCGACATACCGCTTTCAGTGCACGTAGCTCCCTTTACTTGTTAGATCGTATTCTCGATTCATGGGCCCTTCACCCTTACACCCGCGCTTCCAATATTCCCGCGCCTCTCGGGGTTCGCTTCGATGCTCCTATTATCTATTCTGACGTAACGTACCGCTCTTTAAGCTTTCTTACGTATAGGCTGACTCATCTTCTCTCCGAGATATTTTCTTCGAGGAATTTTATACGGAAGTGTTTTCTTCGCGCTTGACAGCAAATATCTCCCATAAGCGTGGAATTTCGCATATTAGACAAAATTGCAGGTTTATTAGATATGGCCCCCGAATTGGCGCTTCGCGAGCAACATGGAAATATTCTGTGTTTGTGGGTACCGTAGCTACGCTTGATCCACATTTATGAGCGCGTTATCCTCGCTCCTGTTTATATCGGGGCTCGTAGAACGTAGAAGCATAAAAACTTCTAGTTCCAAAGCTGGATATTCGGTACTCGAGTGGAATAAAATATGACTTTTGTACCATGGAATAATTCAATTCTCGTCCGACGATTTCGGGAGTGAAGGGAAACTGAGAGCAGAAATCATAATATTCTCAAGCACGAAACTTTTTGGAAGAAAATTGTAATATTGACAATTCCCTTTTATTTTTTTAAAAAAAATATCTCGAATAAATAATTGGTGACAAGCAATTCCGGTTGCAATGTGTGACGCAAGCTCTGCAGTGCAGGTGTGCTCTCGGCACTCGGTTGAAAGTGATTTTAAAATGTTAATTTATTCGCACACAGAAATATTCTCGACATAAATAGCCCACATTTTTATATCCCCCACTTTAATTCTCATACATTATTCTGGTCAACCGTGCTCCTTGGGGCTAATAAAATGTCACGTTACTTTATTATGTTTAATCTTTCATTTTCACTTGCGCCGTAGAGTGGCCTTTTATTCCACGTTTATCGTCCTCCTTTTGCGTCCGGATTAAATTACCTGCGGTGTGAGCCCCCGCCATCCCCGCCATCTCCAACTCCACCGTTCGCACGCTGGATATTGAAAAATTTTTATTTACCCCTTTTCCCGGAGAAAATTTGCATTGTTTCGCGATACTCCGTCAACTTAATTAATCGTTCGGCCAGGTCCCCGGACGCGGCCGGCTATTCTACCCCCGGCACTATTTTTCAGCGTAATGAAGATCGCGTCGCGCGAAGTAATTCCGCGCGGTGCCTTACTTATAATTACTTGAGAAATTTCTTTGATGTGCCTTGGGAACTAGCCGGCAATGTTTTTTATCCCAGTGTCAATATCTCTTGGCATCGTTTTCTCAGGTTCGCTACGTCGAGTCTGCCCTTCTACCTTGATCCGACAGAAATGCTCGTAAGTAACGCGATAGCAACGGGGTTAGTTAACTCGAGACCGAGTCTAATGTCGTTACTGTGGATCCCTTTCGCAAAGCGCTTGAATATTCATCGAGTGGAACAGCCAGTGCTGCAGAGAATCATCTCTCCGCTGTTGAGAATTTTTTCCGACGAATCTAGATTTCGTAGCGGCAAGTTAGGCGAGTACGATAGATAGGTAAACTGAAGAGACGAGTGTCTAGCGTCAGTGGTAGCGTGGTAGGCCAAGCGTGGAACGGTATATGCGAGACGCGATGGTAGAACGATTCTTCTCGGGAGATTCGGATATCGCCGTCGAGAATCGAGGCATTCACCGAAGACAAAGTGTAAACACTGGCAAGTAGGAACTATCGGATCGCCGCGGGAAAACTGGACCCGTTGTTGGCTGCTTTCGATACTCGTCAACCGGTGGTGGAACCTGGCCAACAAGTCGTCAGAATTTCACTCACCACACCACGCGTGGAAATAAATTAGACCCGGTGTTAGAGGCTTAGTTTACGAGGCTGATGCGACTCCCATGTTTTTCTAAGGTCTCCAAGTATTACTGTCGCAGAGGGGTCCCTTCGCTTGATGAATTCTATTTACACAGGTCACCGTCGAATTTCATAGCAAAGCGAAAGAAATCTTCCGGCATGTTTCGGTTATTGTCGCCATAGTATACATGAGGGAAATCTTCGCAAAACTTGACTCCGAAACTTGAATTCTACTTCTCCCTAAAGACGACGCCAGTAGCTCGGTTGGCTGTCGGAGACGAAAATAAATGGGGTAAATTTTTCTTCTTGATTTCCGTTTCTCGGCTCGCCGAGTCTATTCCTCTTTCCGATAACTCCCCTCCTCTTACCCTCGTTCAGTCAAATCATTGAGGCAGGAGTAATTGTGACAGGTTAAATTCTATTAACGTTACCATTAACGCTACCTTCATCGACATTTCCACTACGGAGCTCGGACGAAGGGACGACATTTTTCTTTGAAATAAAACGAGATAAATTCCGCTGAGTTATCGCCGGCGTACATTTCAAGGGAACGATTGGCGCAGCATTGGCGCCGTTGACGTCGCCATCGTCGTGGTATCGACGTTCGCCAGTCGCACAACCGAGCACTCGTGTAGAAGGGGCCTGTATATATCCAGTACTGTCTATCGACAAACATTGCGACGTGTCAGAGTAAATCTTGGCAGTGTAGATCGGCCGGAAATTGCCAGGGTGTACCCATGGCACAGCCGGGGTACCGTCTTCCCTGAGTGCTAGAAATCCGTATATTTACCGGTGAAGAACAAGGTTGTCGGGACGAAGCGACAGATTTCGACGGATTAAGCTCTCCGACTTCCCTCTGGCCCTGGCAGATGTAATTACGCCGGCTGATACACACTCTCCCTCTCTCTCTCTCTCTCTCTCTCTTCCTCTTCCTCTGTCTGTTTCTCTTGCTCCTGGTTCCTCTCAATAGATTTTGGTAATGAAGCTCGTCCTCATTCGTCGAATTTTATTGTTGCTCTCCGTGAAGCACAGAGATATTCCGCGAAATGTAAACGTGCTTCGGGCAGTGGCTTGTTTAAAAGTAAGCAACGAATGTTCCTTACGCTAGTTCCAAGCCATTTTCGTGCAAATGAGCCTGCCGGTGAATGGGCAAGAGGGTTTTTTAAGGAAAAACCACCTTTCCCTCTTTTCTCCGACCTTTACCTTTTTTGCGCCCTTTAACCCGCCGACTACATTTGTTCCATGCGCATACCACATTCCTCTCGAGCAGTACGGGAAAGTGGCTGCGCGTTCATTAATGGATAAAAACGTATTAGCAGCGCCTATTTTTTCCTCTCTCCTGCGAGTAATATCAGAGAATTTACCGACAGTCCTTTTTGCCTTACGCTCGATCGTACGGCGAATGGGAGAGAATGAGTCGATATAGAAAAGAAAAGGAAAGGAAAGAAGAAAAAAAAGAAGGACAAGGCGAGATTATCCAGGGATGCCAGGTTTGCTTTATTACCGGGGATAATACGATTTGCCAAGCCACGAAGTCTTCGGATGGCCCGCAGCTCTACAAATCGTTTTATCCGGGGCACATCCAATTTCGCTTCTCTCTTTCCGGACTCTGGCAGAACCTCCTCTCGCTCTTCTATCGATTAGACTTTCTTTGATTAATTGTCTGCCGAGCGTGACTCCTTTGTCGAGATCTTCGGCCCAGATTTCTTATATTGCTTCCTATAAGAGGAGATCGGATCAGGAGTGAACAGCCGCTTGCCAGTTAAACTCCTGGTAATACAGACGTTTCGCGGCTATCGGCGAGCGAGTATACTTAACCAACTTATCTTTATTGCAGACACGAGGCTAAATTAAAGCACTAGCCACTCGTGTATTATATGACACCAGTAGAGGTCTCGTTCGTCGCCAGATGGGCAAACTGAATTTCCTCAGTGCCCAGGTTAAAATGAATATGGTTTGTCGCTTGCTCATTTAAGCCCTCGCAAAGAGAGAGAGAGAGAGAGAGAGGTGCGGCTTTAATTCTCTCCCCGATGGACGCAGATGCGGCCAACCCTGCGAGGTTACCTGCTGGCCTGAAATAACGACCCGTGCGCGTGTCATAGGCGTGCCTTTCAAGCCACAGGCCTCGAGGAGTGTCCTAGAAAAAGTCCTTGCGATCAAAGCATGGTAACGAACGGGATACGCTGGTTGGCCTGTGTTCCGTACGGACGCACAGCTGTGCCAACAAAAATAATGCCTATACAATTAAGCGTTTTATCATAGCCAATTTGCGAGGAGAATCTGCTTTGCTATTATGAACTCGGATTATTTAGCGTTGTTCCGTTTGGTTCGACGATGAACCTGGATACGACAGCCTATGTTTGCTTCATGACATTTTTTGCGTTTGATTATTATTCCGCGGGGTTTATAAGCGAGGTCATTATCCAAATGAAGTCATTGTCAATGCGGCGATTGTGGTGGATTTACCCTCTGTGCGTATACTAAATTATTGTTAAGGGAGAATTAGGTATAAATTATTATACAAAGCAGTTTTGATGTGCGCGATAAAACGACGATCGACTTTTAACTTTGTGGGTATCTCTGTGGCTACTGTCTGGAGAGGAGGGGTCAAACAACACGGGGGTCACGGTGATACCATAAAGGGGTAGAGAACGAATGCGGAGATGAGAGCGAATATAGATCGAATGTAGAACGAATGTGGAGGGTCTGTAATTCGCAACGCCGCGGGGATACGAAGAACGTGACCGCACACTGCACAGTGTACAGTGCAGACACTAAATGCAGTGGGTTATTCGATTTTTGACTATCGCCAATTCCCACCTCGGCGATTGCCCTCGCGCCTCCACTGGGAGCTCCATTACCTAGTTCGCCGCAGGCTACTGCCGGTCACTAAATCACGTTATTACTTACTGCATACCGCATTGTCCTGACGGAAGGCTAATGCTTTTTCCGAAATGTACCAAAAAGCCCGCGAGGATAGGAAAAAGAGGTAGAGCGAATAGAATTTCGACGAAATATCGCGCCGACGGTTGCCCCAGAATATTTACTGCAGCGGAAGCTGTCATACCACGAGAGGAACATCCTTATCGCCTTCCAGTGCGATTGAATTCGTCGGCGAGTACGTGGTAACCATGAGATTTTCACGTTGTCAGCAGCCAGCTGAAAAATTGATAACGTGGTCAGATGTCGCGAATCAGCTGGCATTCGTCCGAGGCAAACACACCGGCAAACTGAGCGCGGATCACGTAAATCCTGGTGTGTGCCACGTGCGCTCGAGCTAATCCGAGTTACATCGTTAGCGAGCGTGTCGCTCGGCTCGGGCTCAAAAGTGAATTCTACCCGCGTTTTATAAATACGCTCGCGTCGCGCTAATTGGAAAGCTGATCGCGCGGCCCACATAAACAAGCGTTGCGAATCCAACCCCGATTTGCAACTGGATAATAGGCTACACCCACTGCTATCAGCAGCGGTACGTTTTAATTTTTACTGATCCTCTAACCGCAATGAATCTGGCTCTGGTTTCCACTAATGGACTCGCGGATACACTGCTCGAACGCGAGGGATCGAGAATGATCCTTCGACGAGAGCAGCAACCCGATAGGCGTGATCCGTGAATTTCCCGGTAAATACTGAGAGGTAGCTACCCCGGGAAAAGTTAATTCGCCAACGGTGCTTTTAACGGTAAGCTATCAGACTGCAAAGTGCCAGTTCGCAGGATTTTCATCAAGAGAAAGAGAGAGAGAAAGAAAGAAAGAAAGAAAGAAAGAAGGAGCAACGCCGTAGCAAATCGTAATGCCATTTCCAAAGGAACAGTGAGAAAAAGAGAGTGCGATTATTCCGGAACCCAAGTGAGTAGTACTGATTTTTCATTAAAAATTCCCAACTACATAGCGACTGTCGCAACAATGTTCTCGTTACACTGCTCATATTGCGAGCGCTACCTCGTTAAAAGCGATTTCTTGACAGAGTCGCAACGGCAAGAGCCAGGCGTGGTTCGAACTCCTGACCGCGGGAACGAAATTAATGACAGAGAGAAGGTGACGAAGAGAGAGAGAGAGAGAGAGAGAGAGAGAAAACGAACGAAAGATGAAGGAGAGAGATAGCGTGACGGGAAAGTCCTTGCTCCCAGGCGTGGCCAGGTCCTCCCGGGCGAGCGTCCGAACAATTAGAAACGGTTCATTAGGAGCCGAGCGCAAAAGTGCTTCCGATCGTCGATTAGCCGGATTAGAAGGTAGAGGCAGAGTCTGAATTGGCTCGATTGCACTGGCTAAACAGCGCAGGCTCGCCTTAATGAAGAAATTACGACTGCTGCCGATACGCGCGGGGCATCGCTGCCAGGACTTGATTTTTTATTCGCTGGCTCGACGAGCTCCACGAGCTCTGCGCCGTTCGAACTCTTACCAGAGGGTCGAAACTCGAGACTCTTGGTTGGATAAGTGGTTCGTGACGATCCGCTTCCGATCGATCTAGCTGCTAATTAGCGTTAACCAATTTGAGCCGATTCAGTGAAATGAATTTTGCGGAAATAAGCGCCGTGGACCGGCTGGGGTGGACGGGGTGGACGGGGTTAATTAGAGGGTAACGAGTCTGTCATCGCGATTGGCTTGCACCGCGGCAAATATTTCGATGGCGGTGAAACTTCCGCCAGATGGGAAGACGCGAAAGTCAAAGGATAACTAGCTTCCTAATTGATATTGACATTGGCGCGGCTCTGATAGACAGGGAGGAATTTAGGCTTGTCTCGGTCCTTGCTTCTCTAGCAGCGTGCAGCAAGTATTTATGTCAGTTTCCTGTGAAACTTTGTGCTACTAGGCCAATTAACGCGCTCGCCCAAATAATACTTCGGTACCCTTCGCAAGCTAACAATCGAGCTACACGAGAAATTCTTTTTATATTCTACATGGAAGGATACGGAGCTTCCATTCGGCGAAACTTTCGAGTTACTTTTAATAAAATTACTTTATTTAGGAATGGCAGCAGACGCGAACTTTCGGATTCGGTGAGAATGCAATTTGCAGGAAAATCCAATTAAAATGTTCATCCGTGGGTTAAAGTTAAAAATGGATTAAAAGGTTTGCGAGAAGTAGAGTAGGCTGCGGCACGGAGTACGCTGCATTTGCGCTGATACTTTCATTGATTCCCCTGTCTCCTTCGCACTCGCTCACTCGCGCGAGTCTGCGTCCGGTGTATCTAATACTTTAAATTAACCCAGTTCCGACCCTCTGGCCAGTGTCAGCGTACCGTTATCCAACGCCAAAGCAAATGTTGGTAATTCGGTTAAGCCGGACTATCCAAGCGGTGTCCGCATTCGACTTTATCGCGGTGACTGTCCATGCCCGGTATGTCGGTCCCTCCTGATCCCCCAGATAATATTCCACTTTTTGGTGGGACCGCTTCTACTTCCGCTAGTTCGACCACCCAAGCCAACCCCGTTACACCCGGAAGCGGATATCCACGGAAATAAATTACAGTTCTCTAGCGACATGACCGCTGCTGCGTCCCATTGCGCAAAGATTCTATCGCTTGGGCTTCGGGAACTAGTACGCCGTCACAAGTTATCGCTGGCAATCCTAATGCAATCAGTGAAAAGTGACACAAATACTTACGATTCGTTACCATCGATGGCTTTGCAAGAGCTGTGAGTCTCGTCAACGATCTTTGATCGGTTATGGAAGTCCCGTTTCTGCGGTGCAGCGCGCATCGCAATTTTTCTCATTATCGAGGACGGCACCTACCACCCTGGTAGAGGCGCGTGATTCGAAAATCTCTATATTCGAGTCAGCGCCCGAGGGTAATCCAGATTCCGGGAACGCTCATGGCGCTTCGGGGCTTCGAGTCCCTCGATTCCTCGTCTGGCATGCCATGGAATCGGCCTGGGGCAGCATCGGCTCTTCTCCTCTTAACTCGCCAAACTGAACGACTGGAACGGCTCCCAAGGGAGAGATCGTTGCCACCTCATTCAACAGCCAATGCCCGAGACCTTCCTATTTACATACGCCTGGCACCTCCTCATCCCTCAAGTTTTACCTCGCTTCACTTTCCAACGTTCCTCTCTAGTTCGCGCGTTATCGAGATATTTTTCGAAGCGTCGTCATCGACGAGCCATTATGTTTGGTGATTTGCCTCGTTGATAAGGGGATGAGGAGTGAAGCGATCGAGAAAAAGCGAAAGAGAGTAGGAAAATACGAGCAGGGATAAGCGACTAAACGAGCTCCGCTATCCTCCTCTCTGGCAGCTTTATCGCGCGAGAACAAGGAAGTCTTCCGGATGAATTTATCGGAAGTTGCGCCACGAGGTAACGACGAGCGAGCTCGTCGCGATACCAATTGGAACCTCATCATTCTCGCTCTTTTATCGTGCTCCTGGAGTAGATCGCATCGATAAGCAGGGGGAGTCCCGTAACCAGGAATCTAAGCAGGAGATGAAAAGGATACGTTTTGGACCGTAATGACAAAGAAGAGGGAGGTATTATGGCTAATGGAGCGAGTCGAGCGAGACGAGGGAAGTATGACAAAGGTGAAAGAGCATTGTCAGAAATATGACTCTAAACAAAGTGTTTCGAGTACTTGGCTCTCACTTGGAATATCTGCACGAGGAATTTCATATAAAAGGATCAGTGTCAATCTTCCAGGTCTTTGTCCTCTTTCTTATTCCACGGAGCAGAGTGGCACTGCCACGTGCGCCACGTGTACCACGAACGATAATACGGGTATAACGTGGCCACTTTATATTACATCAAAAGCGGCTACTACCTTTTGCTAGCGTGCCCTTGCCTACGACAAGTGCGTATTTTAATTTGCCGACGGGCCATGACGAATTGCAGCCGGGCCACGCCAACTTTTGACCCGTCAATTTCGAGTCGAGTGAGCTATTCGCCGTCACGCGCACGCCTGCAAATATGTGGTAATGAAACTGGTAGGTCGTAGAGAAAAGGCCGAGGCAGCTGAGGATATTATTAAATATCCTGACATGACTAAGACTTTAAAAGGCTCAAACTTAACTCTGCGTGATGTGGAATACAATTTCATGCTCGTGCATTCAATTTTACTTCGACATTGGACAAATTCCGAATTGGACAAATGTCGAGGTGAAGAATTTAAGAGATCGCTAGATACAGTGACAGAATATATGGATGATAATGCTATACGGGAACCACCGATGAAAGGCCATAAATCGATTATTGGGAATTTTTAGTTTCCATTTCTCTGACACATTTGATCACTGATGGCAGATGGTCGATGTTTCGCCATAGTATAACGCGAATCGTTTCACCCACCTGTTCAGGTGCAACGGTAGTCGCAACGATTCGTGCTCGCAACTAGCGTGCCACTCGAAGGAGTGACTAAGAAAATCCATATTAAAAATAATGAGGCAGGCGACCTTTTATCGGAGGTTGGCGTGCCACAGTCGCTGTAGATCGCAGAGGTTTTCGGCTATCGCTAGGTATATTCGAATGACTGGAATGCTAATTAGACATAATAGAGCGCAGTCGACGGATGGAATATTAATGGCGAGCGCTGAAGTTGAAAGTGACGTCGCGTCGGAGGAATGTCAGAGGGGGAACGAAAAGAAACGGAACGGTCGTCGTCGTTGAAGATGGTTGGGGGCGGGTGATACGATAAAACACCGCGACGCGAAACCCGGCAAACCGCGAGGAGGCGCGATAAATGGAACGTCAAAACTGAACGGAAAACTTGTAATTAAAATGACAACTTTGTCGAAGAGTAACTGCGGGGGGAATCGATTTGAAGCGGTGAACGTGTGGATAGACCGGACGAGGGGCAGAACGCTTCTTTTTGTCCGAACGTCCGACCGCTGGTGCTTATCGGACTCCGGGCGTCGATCTAACAATTTATATTCATGAGAATTACTTTTGAAGCGAACGGACACGTAGCCCACTTCCCGTGACTTCAAGTTTGCTTTCATGCCGCGCTCGAGACTCGATCGCGACTGGTAATAAACCTCTGTGAAACGCCGCATCGCTTCGCACCGGGAAAGCAAAATCGAATGGAACTTGAAATCCTGATCGTGAAGGACGTTCCATTTGCGCGGTGCTGTCCTTCGGGGTCCACTAATACCTAAACAAACATATTTGTATGTGTTGCGACCCAACAACTAGCATCCCGTTAGCCATCGACGTCTTTTATCTTTCGAACCAGCCTACCGATCTAAAACCGTTACCAGTTGTTCCCTGTTTATTAAGATCTTAATCATCCGAGCCATAACCGAACTCCAGCATTTCCATTCTTCCAAAAAGTGACAATAGGTTTACAATCCGTACGTGCCGAATTACTTCCAGCTGTAGCCGACCGACCGCGAACCTCACTAATTATAAAAACCCCCATAAACTCCAGCGTAAGTCCACCTCACCTTACCACCTCTCCAATCTCCCTACCCCCCTAACCAACCAGTCGAGGGTGGAACTTCGAAAATTCCGAATGACCAATCATGACCTTCCTAAGATCAGTCACCACCCACTTGAGACTATCCACGAAAATTTCCTTGCGAATTGACATCTCGCGCCACCTAAGAAATTAACCACCTGCGACTGCCGTTTTTTCCTGGAGAGACAGAATCTCTTCGATCTTCGACCGAAACACACTAAGACTTTGTAGGAGGGGTTTACTTGGTTTGTCAGGATCCGACGTGGTTCTGGATGCATAAACGTAATACTGCTTTTTCGGCACTGGCTAACTCGTGTATTTAGTCCCACTAACAATTGCCGACTGCCTGTCGTGGAAGCAGTCAGCCCCTTTTATTTCGGGAGGATTCATGACCTGCAAATCGGGGGTGCACAAGGACCGCTCCTTCCGACGGCCTCGGTCATAAACATAGGTAGGCCCGCATGTGGCACCTCGAACGGTCGTGGGTCTAACGCAGGGACTACAATTCGTCCATCCTGCTATAAAATCGTCCCGATTTTCGCTTACGCAGTACAATGTATGAACGGTCTTAATACTAATGGTTAACAGATTAAAACAGAATACACAACGGTAGTAATATTACACCTATTCTTCTAGGTTACAAACACATTCGTAAAGCAGTAAACACACGTAAACAAAATGCAAAAATAGCGCACACTAACATATTGCGACATAGTAGTACAGATTATTAACTACTGTATTAATTCAGCCAAGGTCGCATGTTCGCCGCTTCCCAAGTCCCACTATACGGCGTTTGGGGAAGTTGAAAGCCGTCGATGTCTGAAATGACATATCTATCGTTCCTTAAGACTTTTCGCACTTCGTACGGACCCTTAAATCTCGGTATCAGTTTCGTCGATACCCCTTCTCTTGACTCGAAATTTCGAAGCATAACGCGATCGCCTACGTCGTACTTTTGCGCATGCTTTCGCCTTTTATCGTAATAATTCTTATTTGCTGCTTGCGCCACCTCAATTCTCACACGCGCATCGGAGCGAATCTTTGCAAAATCTCGCGGTTTATCTATTCTTGACTCCAACGTTTCGCGCAATCCATCTATCACGTTCCCCTTTTGACATAAGCCGAATAACAATTTGCTGGGTGTGTCTCCTGTGGACCTATTAGGGGAGTTATTGCAAGCATACTCGACATCTGCTAGCACATTGTACCAATGTGTCTCTCTTTCCGCAGTTAATTTAGCTATCATCGGCGTTAAAATACGGTTAATCCTCTCTACCTGCCCGTTAGCCTGAGGGGATGCCGTGGCTACTTTAACGTGCTGTATATTGAGTTCGTTCAAAAATGCCGTAAACTCCCGAGAGGTAAAAGCGGTACCTCTATCCGACACAATGCGCACCGGTCGGCTGTAAGACCTAAAATAATCCTGCAAGCACTTTATTGCTTCGCTCGAACTTGTTGTTCTCGTGGGGTAAAGCCGAATGAATTTCGTGAAGGCATCTATCATGACCAACAGGTAACGAAATTTTAAAGAATGTGTCCTACTCATAGGGCCTAAATGGTCTATATGAAGTGTATAATACGGGACTTCGCCCTTAGGTATATTGTGTAGAAGTCCTTCGGCTTTCCCACTCGAAGGAGAGAATGCAATGCACTTTAAACATGCCTTAATGTGTGCACTCACTTTCTCGCTCATTTTCGGAAACCAATAACTGCGTAATATGTTCTGGTACGTCTTATCGGCGCCTACATGACCCATTTCGTCATGGTACTTACGTAATACGCTAGACTCTAATTTCTCCGGCACATAAAAGAGAATTTGGTCGCTCTTCTTGCGATATACTAAGCCATTCCTCATCTCGAACAACGGATTTTCCGATTTCTCTAATTTTTCGCGGATCGCGACTATCGCTCGGTCAGACTCCTGACTCAATGCTAAGTTTTTGTCGAATGGGTTATCCTCGATAACCAAAATGTTTGGCTGCCTGCTAAGCGCGTCCACGTGGGACATTCTTTGTCCTATGCGATGCTCGATTGTATAATCGTAATTCTGCAGTTCTAGCGCCCATCTCGCGATTCTGGGATTAGTCTCCTTTTTATTTAACGCTAACGTTAACGATTGGCAGTCCGTTACTATTTTGAACTTTATACCCTGCAGATATGGACGGAAACGCCTTAATGCGTAAATAATTGACAACGTTTCGAGTTCAAAACTATGGTATCGCGATTCAACGTCCGTAGTCCTTTTAGAGAAGTAAAAGATCGGATGGAACTTTTTGTTCGCTTTCTTCTGTAAAAGTATGGCACCAAATCCTAACGCGCTCGCGTCACAATGTAACTCCGTTTCGTCATAAGGGGAGTATATGGACAAAATCGGTGCCTGAACTAAACGGTCCTTCAACAATTCGTAAGCGCGTACCTCTGCGTCGTTAAATCTAAACTCTGCCTCTGTCTTCAAAAGATCATAAAGTGGCTTTGCAATCAACGCGAAATTCTCTATGAATTTTCTAAAATATGAGCAGAGCCCTAAAAATCTGCGTGCCCCATGCACGTCTTTTGGGATTGGGAAGTCCCGAACGGCCTTAAGGCCATTGTCGGTAGGTCGAATACCTTCGCTCGTAACGGTATACCCTAAATAGTCGAGCTTTGTCTGTACAAGTTTGCATTTGTCTAACCGAAGTACCAGGCAGTTGTCGACAAGCAATTTAAAAACCTTTTTCAAAATTGTAAAGTGGTGTTCTAGCGTTTTGGTCGCGACCAGAAAGTCATCCAAATAAACTGCTACATCGCCGGCATCAATAAGCGGTCTAAAAATACCTGTAACGTGCCGTTGGAATCGTAAAGGGGCACCCTTCAACCCGAATGGCATTCTCAAAAATTCATATTGTCCGAGGGGTGTAACAAAGGAAGTAAGCTTAACCGAGTCGGGATGCATTGCAACGTGATAAAATCCATCTTTCAAGTCTAAGGTTGTGAAATATTTCTTTCCCTCTAGTAATGCTAATTGGTCTTCGATTAGTGGCAACGGAAAATTATCTCGCGTCGTGATTTTATTCAAGGTGCGGTAATCCACACACATTCTCAACTCACCTGTCTTCTTTTTAACTAACACGATTGGTGACGCGTATTCCGATTCGCTCGCACGAATAATTTTCTTATTCAAAAGATCGTTGATAATAACCTTAAGCTTTTCTTTCTCTGAAAGTGAAAGTCTGCGCGGAGAACAACTAAATGGCTTACTGTCCGTCAACGTTAATTTCATCGATGTTTCGACAATCGGTTTTTCTGGTCGTTGCGGTCGTAAATAATCCTCCTCGAGAAGCTCGCGCACGTAATGTTGAACGTCTTGCGGCAGGTCTTCATTAATTTTTGCTACTTCTGATTCGCGTTCAGCCCTATCGAGACTAACGTCAATACTTAAAATCTGCATCTCGTCGTCGGTTTCTACAGACTGTTTTAAACTATAGCCCGCCTTACGTAAAAAGTCGCGCCCGAGAACCGCGGCTGAATTCATTGTTGCATTCGGCACGATATAAATTTCTACTTCGTGACGACGCGCGTCACGTGAAACCTCAACGTTTATTTTTCCTAATGATTGTAAGCGGCTACCATTAATCCCATAAAATTCGGTTCCTGAAACGGTACCCTTGGCCATAAAATAATTCGGTACTAACCTTTCTTTAATAAAACTAACGGGACTCCCTGAATCTAATAACGCGACAACACTGACAACGCTCGCAACGTCGTTTCTTCGAAAACGTACCTCTACCTCACGTTGGAAATTGTCCTCCTTAATATCGCTAACGCAATTGATGTCTTCCTTCGGAACGGGGCACTGACGCACCTGATGATCTGCTGCACCGCATCGGAAGCAGCTCCCTCGTTCCCTCTTCGGCCGTGGACAGTCGTTGACCCGATGTCCCGTTTCATAACAATTATAGCACTTGGCTAATCCGGCGTCTGGTCGTTTTGCTGGGCCCTTGCTTCTCTCGGACGCAGCGATGTGGTTCTCTCGTTTCTTCTCCGGCTGCTTGCTTGCGCTCGTTTTTAATGTTCGTAAATTAATCTTTGAAAATGCTTCCAGCAGTACGGCTGTGGACGTAAAACGCTGGATGCGCGCCTGTGCCTGTAGGTTTACATCGGGGATACCCTCGATGGCATAATCAATAATTTCTCCTTCGGCGATCGGCACACGGTTCCCCAAAATTATTTTCGCATGGAGATAATCAGCGAAAGTCTCATCCGTTTTCCACTGCCGTTCCTCAAATTTCCGCCGTAACTCCAGCGTGCTGAGACGCAACCCGAACATCTTCTCTAGCTCGGAGAACATAACATCCAGAGCCATAATTGCACAATCAGCCCGAGTTTGATACCACTCTAACGCTTTGCCGGTTAATTTTGCGCACACGAGAGCCTTCGCTTCCCTCTCGCTTAAAGCACACGTCTCAATCACTGATCGGGCTTGTACTTCCCATATGCTATAGTCTTTGTTGGCGCCATCGAATTCCGGCAACATGTCTCTTGCACAACGCCATTCTAAAATCGTCCGGTCGTTCCTAGGAGCGACGCTCGGCATAGGTTGAGATGCACGGAATAATTCCATCTCGCGCCGTAACAGACTCGCCTCCCTTTCCGCGAGTTCCTTTTCGCGTCGTAACAATTCGATTTCCGTGGATTGGCGAACACGGACGGTTCCTGCGGGGGTGTTCTCTGGGGTATGTTCGTCCTGTGACGTACGTTCCGTAATCTGTATATTCCCCTGTGGCGGATCCATAGTGAATATTCCGGCGTCTCTTAATCTCCGAATCAACTCTGGTTTTCTTCCCGTGGTCGGCAAACCCAATTGAGATAACTTGTCTTTCAGGACGGGAATAGTGAATGCTTCCATTTAATTCACACTACACAACACATAAATGTTCATCCAGAACCCGTACGATACATAAAGTTCGTGAGTCAATAATTCGTAACACTCACAACACACACATAAACGACATAAAACACGTAACTCTCGATCTTTCACCGAACAGGACGCGCGAACTTTATCCCACTTCTGAATTTTGTAGGAGGGGTTTACTTGGTTTGTCAGGATCCGACGTGGTTCTGGATGCATAAACGTAATACTGCTTTTTCGGCACTGGCTAACTCGTGTATTTAGTCCCACTAACAATTGCCGACTGCCTGTCGTGGAAGCAGTCAGCCCCTTTTATTTCGGGAGGATTCATGACCTGCAAATCGGGGGTGCACAAGGACCGCTCCTTCCGACGGCCTCGGTCATAAACATAGGTAGGCCCGCATGTGGCACCTCGAACGGTCGTGGGTCTAACGCAGGGACTACAACTTATACCGCGATCCGCAATACGAGATTCCGAACTTGTACTCTACTATTCAATATACGGAAAACCCGTCAGTTTCCTGACGACCAAAAATTCCGAGTTCCATCATTGGAGGCGCAAGCCTTCTGGTCCTTCGAACCCACGAGCCATCCAGAAGCCGAAGCCAGCCAGATTCACCAGTCGATCTCGAAGTCGAAATTCATTCAGCCAACGGGTGATTTGACATAGAGAGACGCCACCAGTATGTATACATGAACATGATCCTCGTATGTCGTTAATTAAAACTAATGACTTTGTGCATTCCGATAAGTTGTGAGAACGTACATTTTTTTCGCGATCAAATTAGGTCAGCAGCGAGTGCTGAGCTACGTCATAAAGGATCCGTGCCCCTTTGAGATCAAGTGGGTTCTCTTTAACGTCCGAATTTGTAACAGGACGCTTTTGTAAGCTTTCGAGGGTCCTGGCGAATTTTTTTCTTCGACGTCGCGTCGTTTTTATGGCTGGATTATGTGGTTTACTTCGACATGGCTGGGTTTACTGGGGTGCCGCAGTTCAGTTCGTAAGCCGTGATCATTGCCAAGACGGGAAAGTTAAGCTCTGGCTGGATGAAAAATAAAAAATATGATCCGAGAAGCTTCGAGATGAGTGACGACCAGGAAACGGAAAACTTCGTTATCGGGAAATTCGGTTTGAAGAAAGTCGTTAACTTCGACTCGGTGGAGCCAGTTATTCCCGAGACGGATTCGTCTGGTGTCGACCAAGTCGAACAAAGTCGATTGATTCGCGGTGAAACTTGATATTCCAGGAATGGAAGTTCGTCGATGCCATTAACCAGTGTTCCACCAAGGGGCAACTCGGCGAATTTCTCTTAATTTGTCTGGAAAAACATTATTCGCGGGGCCTGCTGTCCCTTGGGAAGTTTTCGCAATATTTGCATGAGTAACTCAGTTTGACCCAGCTGTGCATGGGAGCATATTATGTCGGAGTTGTCGACAATCATTCCGAAATAGCACAAGTGGAATTTGGACGATGTTATCGATTCCCAGATATTCGGTAGAAAATTATTCAAACTACTGGAAAACGAAAACACTCGGAGACTCCTTGTGTCAAATTATACAGGGAAAACAGTGCAAATGCAAAGTGACGTACTTTGAATAATTTTTTAAAAAATGAGACGGTCATCAAAATTACTAATGGTCCATAAGCGCACACGTGAAAAGTTAAACAAGGGAGAAATCGTCAGACAATTGTACGAGATTCATCGACAAAAAGAGATAGGATACGTGGTTGGTTTCGCACTATGGATGGTTTTCCGCTTGCAGCGGTAGCGTGCACGGAGATGAAAAACCTTTCAAGGATACCGAGGACGATTTCTCACCCTCTCGCGACCGTGCAGGGTGTAATGTGAATTTATGGGATTATTTTATCGCGGCGTCGAGGCGCGCATTATCGGACTGCGCTCCCTTCGCAAAATGCAGAGATCTCTGTTTCCACGGATGGTGTGCTTCTCTGGCTGGCTGAAAAATTGCACGACAGATTTTTACGACTTAATCGTGACGCTCGCAGCTTCGCACTTTTACTAGAGAAAAAGTGCAACGCCATTGCTCCGACAGGCTTCTGGATCGTTGCACTGCTGGTGCGATGTGCAACGTGACAAAGAAGGTTAATAGCTATATTGACAGGAGGAAAGACATCGACTCTGAGAAACCTTTGGAAAAAGAGAACGAAGGGCAGTATTTCGTAGAAAACTGTTGGCGAAGTGGCGAAGTCAAGCCGTCGTCCATCCTGATAGCAGCAACTCCAGGTCAGACTCTGTGCCATTCTTCTTTATAACAGTCATTTAAAGATAGCGAGGAAACTTTCCCAAAGAGGGGGTCAAGTTACGTTCATCAGCCCCCTATCACGTACATAAACCCAGGTTTCCAGCGATGGAACCACCCTTAGATATAAAATATACGTATTAAACATAATATCAAATCGTGGAAGAGAATAATGGGCCATGGACCATAAATTCCAGAGCAGCGTTCTGGCGTGATTTCCTCTTATCTAGTGTCTTAAACGAATGGAGGGCTAATAGCCTACGGATTATAATACTCCAGTTGATCGGTAATACAACGTCCACAAACGAGAACTGAGTCAGTCTCGCGACTTACCTCGGGTGCCACGACTATATCGATCATAGGTCGACTGGCTTGGTTTGGGAATGCTTGTCTAGGGATAAGCCTGCTTGGCAGCAGAAGAAGAAAGAGGCCCACAAAGGGGACTTGACGAAAGGGCTGGAAGGCTCGCCGGCTATAAGGGCTGAAGGCACGCAAATAACACAAGCTGGCAGAATAATAAATGAGGCCTGGAACGGAAGAAAGTGGAAAATAGTCGTCGACCCAGCCAAGAGAGAAACCGGTGAGGAGCAACGGAGAGGGTAAGAGTGAAGAGGAGGGGTAAAAAGAATAGGACGTCCGGAGTCTCGTCCGATTGAAGAGCACCCAAATGGATGATGGCAACAGAAGGCGATTGATGGAAGATCCTACCGAAAATGTTGGACCAGTTCTCTACCTACCGAGAAACCAGTGTTAATTTCATCCGCGAATCTTCCGAAGGTGTGCACTCGGTGACAAATGAGCCCGACTTACTTCCTAATCGGTCGCGCGACTTTGTCGAAGGAAGTTCGGACTATATTCGCGAAATTTCATCCTAATTATCGAGATATATGTATATATATTCTATCGGATCTATCGAGTATCGTGGCCGAAAGCGGCGCTATCAGCACCCAATTCACTATTCATTAGTCGCTGCCATTAACATAAACTTGGGATATCCCTGATGAGATCTGGAGCCGAGCTAGGACGTTAACGTTAGGAGAGGACGTAATAGGGATCGGGAGAAGCGCGAGATTTCGGCAGAGGATAGAAGATAGCTCTATAACGAGTTGAAGATCGATATGTCAGGTCGAAGTGGCCATTAGTCGGGTTCGTTGAAAGTTTCTTTTGTCTACGAAGCTTCTCATAAAATTCTTCAGTGATTCGATGCCTCGAAGTCGAAGCGGGTGTCAGTAAAAGCCTCAGAGCGTAAAGGGTTGTTCCCGAGAGGCGCGAATTTTACAGCCGAGCATAATTGGCTGTAACTGTGACCGTTTAGAGAGCTTAATGAGCTCGTTAATCTAGGACCATTCTCCCGACCTGGTCTCTACTTAATACCTGCTTAAAGCTTTACGACTATTTAAGGATATCGACGAGCGCTTGGCTCGCGACACTGACATCCCTACCCGATCGTAAACCGAGCTTGAGAGATTTTAAAAGCCCATTGCTACATGTCACCTCGCTGAATTCTCCTCGGTATTATACCGGTACAAGCTGAATCCACCATCCGGAAGTCGACAATCGTCACGCATGACAAAGTTCTTCGATTCTTAGTAGTGTATATGGAATCCACAAAAACTCGTCATTCTATATTAATATCTATCGGTTGCTACGCCTCATTCGACGTTCAGGTCGTAAATTTCCTAATTAAAATATTCCTGGTATATCAAAAGTATCAACTCGATCTAATTGAGGAATTCATAATCATTTTTTCGCAGAATGATATTCAGACGCTCGTCACATCCCGCAATATTTACGGAAACGATCATTTCCAAAATTTTGCAATTAAGAATTTCCGTTGCTCGAATGAATTTTCTCAGGGATAAAGGTCCGAGTAGAGTTTGATTTGCAGGACAATGTGTAGCCAGTCGGGAGGAGGTAGGTAGCTTTACGCGTCGTTTTATCCTCGAAGCAATCTAATTATTAGACTCCTGATGGGGAAGCTGGAGGCTTCGACGGCGGCGGAGCCAGTATCGAGCGTAATCTAAGCTCACGAGTTGATCCGGTCGCAAGATTAAATTGAATCTGCAGGAAGCTTCGACGATCAAGTGGAGCGAAGCTTGGAACAGAGAACGGGCGGTATGCGTGCTTGCTGGTGGTGCTGCTACCGCTCGAACACGAAGTCAAAGCTCGCAGAGCCTTGCCATTCGATGGCCGCGCCAAGTTGCCACATAGTTGGCCATTACTATTAAAAGCAGTTCGAGGACGAAGTTTCCCCGTCGGAAGCTCTGGTGCCTTTGTCGTGCTGTTCCGCCAGTTGCGCCCGGTAATCTCGGTTGTTTTATCAAGTATGTGCGTGGCCGCTAAATTACTTCGCGAGAGCTCCTTACTAATTGTATGCTTTGCTCGCTCATCTCCAAGACTAGCATTACTTTAAGCATTGCGCGGTTCCTCTATGGAATTAGCACCGCTACCACCACCTTGCTGTCGACGATTATTTACTTTAGCACATAAATCAGCGGCTGGTCGGTCCTGTTGAGGAACAACGAAGGGGTCGAGTTGTCAGAAACAACAGGATCGCAGGAGAAGCTGAGAACGCGAAACAACCAACTCGCCACGAGCCCTTGGAGCATCTCTTTGAACGGATGCCTCCGCGAGAAATTTGCATGAATAAGCAACCACCGCAGCCCGTTGTTTACCCGGCGAGTGTCCCTGGTAGCTGGGAGTGTTTACATCGTATCTCCACGATACTCTCTTGAGTCGTTGTTGCGATCCATTGAAGTTGCCGACCGGAACACCAGAGGATACCACCTCAATCTGTTGTTCCACGCTACCAGTATCAGCCTTGTGAGCTCAGAAATGTAAGCTTCCAAACGAGGAGATCCCAAAACGTATCTCCCGGAAAGTCCCATGGTAAAAATGGTGAAGGAATTTGCCCTGATTGGAAAAAGATATCTGTGAATGGGATGTCGTCCAGTGTCCCTCTTGGACTTTCGATTCATCTTGGCTTACCCAGTTCCCTCTTGTATACGTGTATACATACATATATGTATGAGGTTGTGGACGTGAGAGGAATGCGTAACACTGCGGTAGCATTTGGCGATGAAGTTTGAAGGGCTCTCGAGAAATTACCAGGATTTCGACGGAGCTACGTGCGAAGCAAGTCCCCCCGTCGATGGCAGCCTCGAAAGACGTTGGACACTAGCCGATTTTCATTGCCATCAAAATGCAAATGCATTTGAAATTCAATGGGAGCTACTTATGTGTGTCGATATCTTTCTCGTCGTCGTTGAGCGCGCCACGTCCAGCAGGTCTACTTCGACTGCAGTGTCTCGACGAGACAATGGCACGGCATACCGATAAAAAAGAACGCTTTACCGCTTAGGGCTCGGTGCACTTCCTTCTGAAGCAGACGCTCCCTTGTGAGTTATGCTTATCCACACAAACATCCTTTACGAGCGCTTCAGGACGAAAACAATCGGCCTGAGTCCATTAGTGCGCAGCGTATTCTTATAGCGCGGTACTATTGGGGGTTATCATAATAAGAAAGTCCCGCTGGTGCAGTCTGGAAAGTAGCGCTACACGCTTATTATTTCCCCGGCTTACTGCCGACACTTCTGTACAAGAGCATACGTAACCATGTTCCATTTACTGGTGCGGCATGGCGCGCTAAGGTGTGCACGCCACAGCAGGCCGCTAGAGGAGTGACGCTAAACGTCGAGTGCTACTTTCCAACGGGCAGAGTTCACCCTCTCCCTGAGTTCTGCTCTCTTTCACTCTAGCTGTTTCTCTTCTGCAACAGCAGCGGTTCCAACCGCGCGACATCGTGCATCTTTATTATAATACGCGCTCTCCATCCACTCAGTCTTCTACCCTAAATGTCCTGATAGCTTCTTTTCCATGGGGCTCGCGTAGGCAGGTTCTTTCTCTTCGGCTCTACGTCGAGAGAGCACTCACTTTGTCTTCCTTCGGTTTGCTGGCGACTCTTACCCTGTCTACTCTGGTTTTACCATCCGCGAGCATGGTTGGGTGAGTACACATGCTCGTAACGTGGTCGCGGCACTGTTGTACCTTTGATAATACTTGCAATCGAGTATTGGTCCTTGGTATAATGGATGTTTACGCAGGGCATCGCATATAATCCTTGCGGCTCGCGGTGGCCCTACGGATGATTGTTCTCTCTTGGCGGGCTGGGTGGGCCAAGAGCGGCAGGGTCGTTCGAAGGATGATGGCAAACGTTACCCGCATCCTGTGTGTACATACAAACATTGACACGTGTACGTGTGTATGTGACTAACACATGGGCCGGGTGGGTAGCGAATTGTGTGCGCGAGGAGTGACGTCGTCGTTGCGCTCTCTGCGCGCCCTGTGCGCTCTACTCCCGTAATTATGCCGTCTCAATGAGTATTGTTACGTTTTGACAAGCAGTCCCGACTCACCCCACCCTCCTCCGTCCTTGAAACAATGAACTCGCTCGAGATCCGATAGCATTTCTATCTCCACGGACGAAGCATTGTCGGCGCAGCAACTTTCCCCGGATCGTTTATCGACCCTATCGACTTCGAGTGTCATTACCACCGATACCACCGTCGCTTCCCGATTGTCACTCACTCGCTTCCTCGGATTCCTCGGATGCTGCGCTGGACTCGTTCTTCTGCGATTAGTCTCGACTCTGGAATTGCTACTTTGGGAAGGTAGGTTAACGGGTTTAAAGAGATTGGATTTGGTCGGAGCGGATTTTCAGGGCGTCAAAATAGATCCGAATTGACGGGTTAATACCGTTCCGTGAAATGTTAGACCCGAGGGCGAGGGGAGACTGCCAGGAGAGTCGGGTACAGGAGAGCGAGCAAACATTGACGTATGCGGGCTGACGTGGCTTTGCCGTTGCCGGTAATCACGCGGCCTCAATCAGCATTGTTACGTTTTGATAATCATTCGATTCATAGGGAAAGACAATGGGACTGATTACAATGATCAATTGTACTTTTGAAGATCTAGTTTCCACCCTTTGAATCTAGGTATCTCTATAGAATATATAGTATTGAGTCACTATGGCTTGGCTCGAATCCCATCGATAGTTCGGGGATCCTTCGAATACACCTTTCGTGCTCTTTGAAAAGTTCCGATTTAAGAATCGCAGTTCTTTTGCCATAGCACTGTGGTGTTTAAATCACCCGACCAACGCCATGTTTCTCGCTTCGAAGATGTACCGTTATGGCATTGAGAAC
Source organism: Trypoxylon attenuatum (assembly GCA_963989405.1). Classification (NCBI taxonomy): domain Eukaryota; kingdom Metazoa; phylum Arthropoda; class Insecta; order Hymenoptera; family Crabronidae; genus Trypoxylon; species Trypoxylon attenuatum. The sequence goes on along the minus strand of OZ022488.1, from coordinate 18,226,762 downwards.
GTATTACCTAGCATCTTGGGATTTATAACGAGCTCGGTCTGTGCTCCAAATGAATCTTCGCTTCTTCCTTTCGTGGAGAGTCTTCGCGAGGGTGTGCCCTTTAATTTTTCCAAGATCCGGAGGAATTGCCTCGCGGTCGGAAATGGCTCCAGGCAAGAGTTTCGTAAAGTTCGAATAATGCGACACCCGCATCCGTGCGTATTTCATAAATTGACTGGCTCGTTAGGATGCATGTGTCGATCCCGGGGCGAATGTACTCTTTGTGCATCGAGCGAATTAGATTTATCGATGAAACACCGGCAGACTGCATGGCCCGACCCAGCAGCAGAATGCATATTGCAGCAAGTTGCGGTAACATTTTCCATCGGTCGGCACGGGCAGACCCAGTAACGTCACGTAATATTTGTTTCTCGTTTATGTATCACCAAGCCGTGTAGTCCCGCGCATCGGGACGCCGAAGATGCCCTCGTAACTCTATTTTACATTTTATAGACCGACACTCCCAAGAAGTACAATATCGCGCGTACGAATGTGCCACTGGGTTTATGCCCTCTTGGGTGCGAGGGTATCTATTAAATTTTTCTAACATCGTCTGCTTCCAGAACATCCGCTTTAATACGCTGACTGTCACCCAGGTCACCGGTGCCCGACACTTGTCGGGGCAATTTTTTCCAGTTCTTTTTTTAAGTCTCTTATAATTTCTATGCAATAATATTTCTAGAATTGTGGATGTGCAAGGCACTTTAGAGGTACATTTACTTTGTTCTTTGCTGCGTAAAACATGCAGGTGGTCTCGGAAAAGCGGCGCCTTAGAAGGACATTTTTTCCCGTAGTTTGTTCTTCAAATTTGTAGGAGGAAATTCTTAAGTTTAATAGTGTGACTCGTTAACTTTTTATTTGAAGAATGTCAAGTCCCCCAAAAAGGCTGTTGAGTAACGTAGTAGGAGTTAATTGCGAGTAACTCGTGCAGCTTGAAACACGGAAATACTAAGAGACATTCAGATTCTTAAGCAAAGCCAGAGGGAACCAACTACAATTAAGCAGTTTCTTTATTGATTCAAGGTGGAGAGTGGTCGCTCGAAAATGCATAAGCATTTTCGTGTTACTCTCAGACCCTTTTCGCTGTTAAGTACCGGGAGAGCATCCCGTTGGAGAGTCTAGTTAACAAAAGCCACTTGTTTACTTATTTATTTACTTCTCTTATTGCGGAGAGCCTCGGGTGGCTAGTGGAGCGCATAATTTCCGGCGCGCTCATTCGCCGTTTTGCCGCCACGGTACCGCGGTGGACCACCAACTTTTTCCCTGCTGGTTTGGTTTCGCTCTTTTCAGGTGAAATTATGGAAAATTCAGTACGGTGCAGCGTGGCGCGTGCGAGTACGAATACGAGTGTCGTTGTGGAGGAGCTCGTTATGAGTATTCGGTTTATCAGTCGCTGCCTTATTCGGAATGTCTTATTCGCGCCGTTTCATTACTGCACTGGAAGCGGCAGTCGTGTAATATGAATATGCAATTCTATGACCACTCCAGGCAAACTCACCTACGTATATAAGCCAGTTATGTGTTTCGTCCCGCGGGGAACTCTCCTCGACGTATTCGAGAGGAAAGTTGGACCGGCCGGCTGGGGAACCCCAGCAGATGAAGAGGGCGGGAAAGAGCTAGAGATGAAAACAGAGAGAGAGAGAGAGAGAGAGAAACCGTAAAGTGTGCCTGCGTGTCGTGTACACAGAACCGCGTTTCATTTCGCGGAAAATTCTGAAATTCATTTCTCTTAGCGCAGAGACTGTACGTCTGTCTGTAAACTTATTTGTTTGAGCGCTGGAACCTGTTTGTTGGAGAGCACGAATGATTTGTACTTTAGCTGGATCCAGCTCCTCAAAGTGTGGCCCGCGGTTCTGCCCTGTGGTCTTCTTTTTGCGGCTTGAATTAGAAATTCAACATGTTTCGTCCGTACTCTTCAACCCTGAGAGCACATTAATCAGCCAAGTTTTCCTCGGGCATATAGCTCCATTATAATCCTGTACAATTTACACCAAATTGCATGAGACCTATGCATATTGTATATTTTCCCGTGTAAATTTAATTAATGCGTGAATTAAAACGAACTCTTTGAAGTATGTATATATCGAAAAATCCAGTAAGAACTGTCGAAGTCTCTTTTTCCCATCGACGATGCCCCGCCCGAATAGTGAGCGGACGCACCTGTTGTGGCGACGACTCTTGAGTGCAAGGGAGTCATCAGAAGGATAATTGTTGACAGGCACGATCACGAGGCAGATCCTCGCCATCCGCAGAAGCTCAATGCCGAGTATTGCAGTTGGACCGTGAAGCGATTAACAAAGAGGAGCAAAGTTGCAGTCATTCTTTCGAGGGCGTGCCCTTTAGGTTCTCACGAGACCGTGCGTGACGAATTGCTTCGACGATGCTGTCCTCGGTTTTCGAGTCGTTTCGAGCTTCCGTCTCTTTATTTTACTTCGTCTTCGAGCAGACTGCAGGTCACTGACCATTTAAACGCCGGAGGATCAGTCGCGTTCTCGTGGTTACAGTTTTTTCCTGGAGGTATCATCGATCGTCATCCTGAGACAAGAAGCTCGGCAAATAACTGTGACGATCCCTCTCGACACGGTCTGCAGTTTATTTGCTCTCTGAAATAATATTTCCCTTGTTGACGTTGGATTTACTCGAATCACCGTGTGTAATGCATGTGTATCTATGTGCACGTATACGTACTACAGGGATGAGAATGCCAGTAATGACAAGCGTTTGGTCCCTAGTGGAAATCTGTAGAGAGAAAATGCGGACAACGTCAAATATTGGATAATACAGTTTGCTGACAAACAGTGCAAAATAATCTTGAGGCACTTCTATTTTCCGCTTAGGAATCAGGAAGAACATTGCTCCGGGCAGCAAAACCTCTTCTAATTAATCTCGAACTATCGCTACTCGCAGAATGCGAGAACGTATAACTTGAAAGATTGAACCTGTGAGAAACGGTACTTTTTCTATGCCATCGACTGTGACATTTACTAGGTAGGTCTACAAGATGTTTTCCAAGTGAGACAGACAAACTAATTTCATTTCCCGCAACAATCCTTAACGACAAGACAAAGTGAATTATTTTTTTCGCTCTACACGACTACCGGTTTGTACGTCGAGGAGCGTAGCATTCTCGTTAAGTAATTAGTTTATCGACGTTTCCGTCGCGCGAAGGCTGGACTGCGAAGCTTGTCCTCTTGTTTCTCGACCAACTCTCGAGCAGCCTCTACTCAATCTCCGTTAAACTTGTCCCAATAATTCAATTTTCCACCAATATTCTCCCTGTCGAAGTTCTTCGCGAAAAACCGGCCAAGAAAACTAGCAAAGACAAACGTATTTAGTTTTGGAAAAGACTTTGATCGAATTAGAGAACAGTATTAGCACGCTAGAGTCCGTTATTAATGATGTGCTAACCATTTCCCCGGTAGATTTGAAACGTTGTTTCACCAGGCCGACTAAACGACGAACAATCGTTCGAAAGAATGAGTTTACGTGTTTATTGTCCGGTTGGCGTGCGCGAAAAAATTTCGCCCGATGGAGAGTCCATCTGTTCGTAGCACGAACTCGTGGGCCACTCCCTTTAATACCAGCGGGAAAAGAGGTAAGGCAATTCGCGGAGCATAAGTCCTGCGAGGAGGAGTGGTTCGGGAATAAAGGTAGACGTGGCTCAGTCAGGCGTGCAAGTGCACCTTGCTATTCGTATCCGAGACATATGCTATATTGTATATACGTATGTATACTTCCTTCGCCCTTAAACGAAGTACTTGCGTGACGCGTACGATACCTCGGCAAACGGCTCGCAATAAACTCTCACCGCGCAACGGAAACACAAATAATAAAGGTATTACAATAATGGTATCAGTTTTATTACTGAACGCGCAGTTTCATTTTACCGATATTGGATCGACGATCGCAATGCAGAACGAATCATCCGACCTGAGGAAAATTTCGTCGGTGTGGTTGGTTAAGAAGCATGTTTTTGCAAAAAAATTACTAAACGATTACCGCAAGTTAATCAAGGGATAAAATCGGTCCGAGCAGTCGGAACTTTAATAATATTTTGGTAGGAGTTCTCGCGTAAACAGAGGTGAAAATCTACTGGAAAGTAGTGGAAGAGTGCTCTCGCAACGTGTACCAGGGAGAAAAGAAAAATTGCGAGTAAGGTAAAAGCGTAGAAAAAGGATAGCAAGCTGGAAAAAAGAAAAGACAGTACAGCTAAGGGAAGAGGTCGAAAGTAAGGCCAGCGAAGGTGTCTCGTATAGTCTTAATGCCACTTTCCCGCCGAAACGTAATTTAAAAGTTGGCGAGACTCACTGCAGGGCGACACCCTCTGCTGTTAATGAAACTTCCTCCGACTCGCACTTTCAATTTTCCAGGGTGCACGCGCGCGATCTCTTTTTCTCTCCTCCGTAGCTCCTTTCCGTTGCTTTTCTTTCACCTTCCCATTCTTTCCATCTCTATCCATGTCTCTCGTATTATCCAGTCCTTCGCCCATCGACTTCTTGCTTCGCCTTACGTAAGAAGCTTCTACCACCCCATTTTGTACCTTTCTTAACGGATCCTTGGAACGCGCACAGGTTCGCCATTATAAGCGACAGGCTTCATATTCTTTTACTGTCGCTTCCCTTCTTCCTGACCCTCGCCTCCTCGAGCATCCACGCTTTTTTTCCTCAAGCTTCGTCACCTCCGTCATACCGTTCTGCTCTGCCACTTTAACCAACAGGATTGTCCTTTTATCAAGGTATTTGTCGCACACCTCATTAAGGGGTGTTGCTTTATGTATTTTGTTCCCAGTGTTGCATTCTTATTGTGAGCCGACTGTTTCACAGACGACCTCGTGCAAACGTTCCAGCTATTTTGTTAGTGCCGTTGGCAAATTTGTACGCATAAATGTCACCAGGCGAGAAATGTGTCGCAGATCGCTCAGCCGGAGGCGCAGCAGCGAATCGAAAAACGGGCACGGCACGGTGGTGTTGCTGATTCTTTTTTTTCTGAGAGCTTTGCGTGGGTGGCATGTCGTCGAGCCATACCACGCCCCGCATCGCCTCTCTCCGAGTGGCTTACTCGTGGAATATGCGCCGGATACATAGGTATACCCGCTCGCGACGGGGTGCAAATAAGCGCAAAATGAGTGGCGGCACCTGGCCATATTGGCGTAAAGTTGGAAAACGTCGGGCGATATACGAGAGCGCTCGACATCTATTCTGGGCGTTCCTCGAAATTCATAGCTTGGGCTTCTCCATCCGAAACTATAACGTGCTGCGAAGTCTCTAGCGAGAATTTATCAGAAATCAGAAAAAAAGAAGAGATTAATAACATAAATTTCTTGTTAGAACCAGGTAGTCTTGTGTTTCATAAATCCACCGCGATGGTTACTGGCAACACACGCGTCATAACTCGCACATGGAATGATCTGATCTCCATTCACTTACTGCCTTCCACCCTATTTTTTGTTCTGTCAGATATCTTATTCTTACGACCGACAGCGTTACAGTTTCGCATTTCTACGACCAATCGCCTTCGAAAGGTTCATCTCGAGGATACAAGGAAAAATTGTATTACGACTGTCACGGTTTTGTATTCGCTCGTATGATAACATTATGGAGAGGAGATCACGGGGCAGGATTTCGGGGCGCCAAAAGAATTCGCGGCAGCGCTTTACGAGCTGACGTTTATTGCTCCACTCTTCTCAGGATATAAATATCAGTGTCGGCAAGAGAGTGAAAGAGAGCGAGAGGGGGAGAGAAATTATAGAAGGGCGTGAAGAGAAGGGGTGCAAAAGTCAGAGCTTTTAGCATGAGTATACCGCGTCGCGCCGTTTATTCGCCTCGTTCTCGACGCGAGCCTCCTCGGCATGCTGGGCCGGGTCGCAAGAGTTTCGCGAACAAACTGTCGGCTATTCAGAAGTTTGTCCATTCATCGTTAATAGCCTTGATAAGGTAAAAAGCAGATTTCAGTAGGGAGGAGGGGAATGAATTCTGACGTGCTCGGTGCGGTGCGACGTACGCGGTTTGCGATACGTGTTGCAAATTAATGGCTGGTGTATATTAAAGGTGTGAATGCGGCTTAACGCGATTTTGCCGTATGGCGGCAAACGGGTGCGCTTCTTGCAAAATTTATAGGCGAATTTGTGCACGTGAGCCGCGCCTAATGCAATACGCTCGCGCTCCCCATGTAAGCGCTCTTCAATGGAAACAACCGTGGAGCTCATACGGCGTAATTAATGCTGCTACTAAATTTATTTTAATCGCCGAGATTACCCGGAATAATAACCGCTAAGTGCTGTTCGCGGTGCAATGTCCTGCGGCACCGAGGCAGTTCACGCTCGCATTCGCACCACTTTTCGCCCGATCCGCGAACGCAAATGATAGACAAATCCCATTATTGTAGCCACACTTAATGCGCCTGGATGCGCGAGTATTCCTCCTCTCCTTCCCTCCATGTATCAGCGAGCATCCGATTCGAGTCACTGATACCCTTAGCCAAAGCCTGCAAATCCATACTTTTCGAGAGAACAGCAAATAGGAAGAGCAGCAGTACTAATGCGACCAAATACGACCACAGTGATATTGATCAATTTATGAAGCGACAGAGTAAAATTTCGAGGGTGGAGGGCGGCGAGGCCAGGACAAGGGAGTATTAAAAGAATCTGATGGATTTAAGAGATTCAGAAATAACAGGCAGAATTCGATTGGCGAATGGCAGGGTATGGATGGACGCGGATGGATGCGGATGGATCGCGTTCGTCGGATCGCGTCTTCGAAGCGTCGAAACGAAGGAAAAAGAGGATCGAGCGAATTCGATCGAAGCGTCGTACTGTGCCGTACTGTACCGGCTGGGCCGGATGCAATTCGTCTGAATCTGCATTGAATCGTTCTTCGGGCTGCATTGTTCAAGTCGGACCGGTGTTACGAACAAACGAGAGAATTGATATTTTTCCATCGCCCCGCATAGATAATACTCCCATTGAATTCGAGTCGTCGCGAGTTGGCAGTGGCGGCGCGGGAACTCCGGGGAAAAAGGCCCCGGGAAAAGATAATAATAATTGGATCCTAGAAGGATACCGAGACCTCTAGCGGGCCGTCGCCATTATATCGCGAAATATTACTTTCATTCTCTAACGAAGTACAAGCTAGTGTTTCGAACAATTCATTGTGCCCAGCCTGCCGTCCGGCCGACTGGCCTGCTCGGGCCAACAAAAGGTATCATTAAATGAGCTCAGCGCGCGAGAAAAGTATTAGAAGGAGTCCCGTAGTTTCAACTCCATCCTAATTAAAAGTAAACGTCCACGTATTCTCTGCCATTCTGCACTGACGAAATTATACTCGCTACATTTTCGGATAATGCCACGCTCAATCGTCCGGTTCTTAGAGAGGCTTTCATTGTTTTCGGCAGAAGTCGCCTTAGAATTGTTGGCTAGAAGAGGAGCGGATTAAAATTCCGTCAACTTTTTCCTCCTCTATTACGGATTCTTCAAATAACGTCATAAAAGCACAGAAGCTGTGTAATTGATGCAATTTGATTAATTGCGATGGGCAATTTGCCAGTTATAGGATCGAAGCGATTCCGAAACAAGTGCCTTAATATATGGATTATTGCAAGGTGATTATCGCTGTAATTCCAACGTGGTTTAGCGAGCAAAATTAAGCTTCCCAGGCGCCACGCGTACCATTCAGTCATCTATCTGATATAATACTCTGTCATTACCAGAATCCTGCTACATTTCAATTTCTAAACCGGGATTAAACGTTCTGAGTAAAGTTGATGCTCGCAAAAGTATTAAATTTTCCTTTGTATCGCTCGAGCCTGAAGAAGGGCGAAGCGAGTTGTCGTTCGTTGCCCCATGCAAATCGTAACAACGAGCCACGTCCTTGTTCGCCCGGGTGATTAAAGCCCCAATATATCTTGTGGCCTGGCGCGGCCCGGCGCGCAACAAACGGGTCATCGAGAAAGAGCAGAAAGTTTCGGGCGTAAATGGCGATCTCTTTGAAGACGCGCGCTCGACCACAAAATAAGAGGAGCAAACGACGAGCGGTGGAAAAATATCGTCGCGGTTGGAGCGCTCTCGCTGGAAGAGGGCTGCTGAAGCACTGAGGCCAATAATTATCCCTGTGGAACCACGTAAGGCAGCCACCATTGTAAACTACCCCATCCTCTCCTTCTCCTCCGCCTTCTACCTCCCACCCTACCTCCAATACGATTGTCCTCCGCACGGCTTATTGTTGAAAGTTTCCATTGTCATTATTATTTCGTCGCATTATGCGTCGAGATTTATGAGTTCGTGTAATTTCGTCCGGCGGAGTCTTGATCTCTCGGCCGGGAGTACAAGGAGCACAGCCATCCTTTTCCTGAATTCCGCCCATCTACCTACGTACTATACTTTATACTTACTAAGGGTGCTCGCACTACTCGCTCAGCTTTCAGCTCAGCCAACTCATCTTCAAACTTCGTCTCCGCCCATATAATTTTGACGATCCTCGCATTCAAATGCTATTGCACGTCAATTTTTTTTTCCTATGCAACGTCTCCAGTTATTACGTTATACGGTTGGTTAGTGAGAAATTAGCTTGTTATTTAAAATACGCTTCTGAATCCATAAGCTTGGGACTCGATGATCGATTCAGCGACAAGCAAAATGGGATAGTCAAGTGGAACTTGCCTCGGTATGGATGTCATCGTGGTTGTACACCGAGGCAGGTGTATGAGTGGCAAAGGAAAGCAGGGACCTGGGTGAAAAAGAAGCACACCGTGCCACGATAGCCTCTTCTCTCGTTGAGCGCTGAAAACGTCCACCTCTCGACTCTCGAAGCGCGCTCGAAAGGGTGAGGAGATAGAGTGCTTTCCAGCATCGGGGCAAAAGTAGAGGCGCACTGCGTTAATAACGGGCCGGGAACTACCGACAGCGGCTGCTGCCGAGGGCTCCCTATTTTTCTGGCCAGATCGGGAAATAATGCTGACTTTCGAATTGCTTGTTACCCTGCGCCATTGCACTGACCGATATCGACGCTCGTCAAATCTCAACTTACTTCTTCCTCTTCTCACAGTCAATTACTCTCCAAGACTTCAATCTTACGTAAGGATAACTTTACGATTCAACACTCTTCAAACTCATTGCCGAATCGGAGCCAAAGTACGATCAAAGACTTGCAAGCACAGGAAGAAAAATCCGTTCGGATCTGAAGGATCAATTGAAGATTTCCCATCAAGTGAAATTGACTGCCCATTCCGAGAGATGTGCGGGTGCAGAGGATGCAACATTCTGGATATATATGCATTTCATTTCTCGCTTGCCATCAGGTTTATTAGAGTCATTGAGAATAACCGTGACTGGCACCAGGCTCAGTAACGAGGTGCCATTCGATCGGTAGCCACTTTTGGTCGAGAATTTGCAATTCCCGTCAACGCGAAGCTGTCGCGCGACGCGACGAGAAGGAATCGCCGAAGGGTTTCCGCAATTTCGCGGTGCGACCCTTCCCTCGGTGATTTGCATTGCAAGGCCACACTCTCGACAAGACTTCCTTCCTTCCTTCCTTCCTTCGGTCGGCTCTAATTCTCGAGGACCATCCGGGCGTCCGACTTCCAACTTCCGATTCACGGACTGTCGTCTAGTAGACGACCACCCTCGGATGATGGCCCGAAGCCGTCACCTCGAGTGCTCCATTCGCCATTCCACCAAGCACAACCACTTCGTTTTCCTGATCTCCGTAGCGAAACCTCCAACTCGATACTTTCGCTGACTCCACACTTTCCATCTTCTCTCATTCCCTCTCTCTTTTTCTTTCCTTCTCTCGTAGTAGTAATCCCAAGGTTGAATTATGTGCTGTTACCTTCCCCACGGAGATACTCAAATCTCCTCCGATAAGAACATCATTCGTGGTGTGGTCGATTTTCGTAAGGAATCTTATGAGTCTAGCGACCCGCTTTCCCACTAGGAAAAATATCCAAGAAATTGGAATAAGCAGGGTGAAATCTTGGACTGATAGAAGTTTACGTAACTACATATGAAACGTACGCAGATATGTGTATACATATACATACATTGTATATAGACAGCGGTGTAAAACTGTCGAGGGTCGAAGATCCGTATCGCTGTTTGGGGAAATTCCACAATCGCTCTGTGTTATTGTCCCCAGTCCCGATCAGAACCCGGCTTTCAGAATCGCCCACTGTTGGTACATACCAAGGTATCTAGTAAACAGTGCGGTGTTCATATGCCTTTGACTAGTTAAAGGGAAACCAGTGAACCGTATAGACGGCTCTATTTACGAAGGATTTGTTTTCTTTGAAACATGCTATGTACGTGTCGTTTTTACGCTTTTGCCGAGTGATTCGTTGGTAGATATCACCCTAATGAAAACTCGTGTCAAACTCGCCACGAAGAGATAGTGCTCCCTTGACATAAAGCACAGCTCGCAATGTCAAATGGAATAACACAACACTGGCATTAACCTTTACGAGCACCATTAATATTTCGTGTTCTTTTTCGTTGCAGGTAAGCTGCCGCAATGCGACCACGCTTGAACGAGAAAGACGACCCTAGGGGATCACCCGGCTCTCGGAGCAGGTGTTGAATCCTGTATTGTGAGATCTTCGTTTTCTCTTTCGTGCCGCGTCTATTTCTCCATCCCTGACGTGCCCTGTCTTCCGAGCATCAAAACATCCTCGTTCTCTTCGCGAGATCATCCATCATTCTATTGTTACCGCACTGGCCTCTACAACAACACCTATTTGGTAACGTACAATTTTAATTCATCGCGAGGTAGCTCGCCAAGTTTCGAGAGTCAGCCTCGCCTGGTCAAAATGCAAAATCAATCAAAATTCTCCCAATTTGAAACTCTCTGTTGAACACGGAAAACAGTCGGGAAAAGAAATCACGAAAAAGGGGAATAGAAAAAATCCCGATTGGTAGAGCGAATTGAAATTTCTCGTAGAGAGAATGTAAACAGAAAACAGGGGGATTGAGAGAATTGGTGAGGGGGCTTGAGTGTGTGGTATAGGTGGAAAGGTGAGAAGGGTCAGCAGAGGTGAGGCTCAGAGTAGGTACGACGACAAAAACGGCGATTAGAGAAGGTGCTGACGGAGCTCGGATAGGTAATGCTGACCGCACACCGCAGCGTACACCTGCAACCCTTTTCCTCTTTCACCCTTAAATTCCCCTCACATTCCATTGTCCTTTTTTCGTGTCCCCGACCTCTGCTAGAACAGTGGATGTCAACAAAGGAGCGTTCAATAAAACAATCACATGCATCGTCCGACCTTCTAATTCGAGGAAGTTCCGATAATCTAGAAGACCAGTTATGTCAATGCTATCTCTCGACAGCTCCGCCTTCATGCATGCGAAAATGCCATTATCCGACTCGGGAACTTTACGGAACTGCAAATTGAAAATCGTACTCGCTTGTCCGATAATTAATCAGTCATGCATTTAAAAAATGAGACTGAACGATGCAGGATAAAAAGTTACCTAAATATGAACGGCAAACTGAACGATCGGACATTCTGCTAATTACACGGGCTCTGACGAGCGTCAGCTTGCGGATCAACAGGATTTATTGATAGATAAGCAAATATAGCTTGAATTTATAGAATATGTAATGCCAAGTAATAGTTATTTTTGCTGTTTTTTATCAGGATTTATTTAACGACCAGCTCGTCGACGGAATTTTAACGGGTTGATGTGTTTTTACAGGTCTTTTGCTATAAAATAGAATTACAGTAGCTCATATGAAAGTTATCGTTGATTTTAGAAGTTTAAGAGTATCATATACACACGGAAGTATTTGATGCAGGCTCTTGCTAGGATTCCGCGAGCCTTCTTATTTGCACGGAAGTTTAAGCCGGAGCTCGCATCGATGACAACGCTCGTTCCAACCTTTGTTCACCCGTTCTCGGCATACACCCTTCTGTTTTCCCTTTTTTTCCTCGTTTCTCCTTTTGTTCCGGATTCGCACACGGCGAGTCCCTGGCGCTTTTGAACCTGGTCTCGCTTTTGGTGTGTGTCATACGCGCTGTGCCGTGTCTCTTCCGGCCCTGTTCATTTTTTCCCATCGGTGTTGACGCCCTCGTATCTTTATTAACATAATTTTTGCCCTGTCATCACGGACTCGCATAACAAGAGCGAACGCTCTCGCTTTGTCATTGATCTTTGTTTCTTGACTCTTGTTTCCTTCTTACTTTCACCGGAGCCTTGATCTTTCTCGATCTTTTTTTTTTCTTTCGCGTTTTCTGCATTATGCGCGAAATTTGATCACTATCAAGCGAGAAACGTACGTGATCGGGGTGAAGAGATATGTTGCTAGGATCTCGAGGTGGCTTAAACTTTAAGTCTGAACTCCAAAGTAATAGAGAAACACCTAAAGCTTCGCACGATGGGTGTTCGTGTTTTCTTTGGCGAGAATAACTCTCACTAGTTTCTTCCTCTTCCTCGAGTATATGGATTTGGTAATTGCACGGTCGAGTTCATACCTGAAGATTCCTCCTGAAACGTGTATGTATGCTACCTAACTACAAACAGACCGACGCTGTGTCAACGGCTGAGCAGTCTGAGGACACAAAATGAAGGAACAGCTTAATTGTATGAGTAAATAGAGACTGTACTGCGAGAAGCTCCGAGAATATTGGATATTATTTCAGAAAATAGTCAGAGCAGTTCTCATCTCGCGCTCTCGTAGGATCCTGTTCTTGAAGACTCCCAGCGGGAACACATAATTCCCACGTTGGCAAGACTCGCTTCTCCTTCAGCTTTGCCAGTTTACTATTCCACTCACCCGATTCCATCCCTCTGCAATTTTAATGTACCTCTTTATTTCGTGACCTCTTTTTATCGCTTCTCTACAATCGCAAGGTATATTTGCGAATCAAGATCATTTTCTGTAATATCCCCTAGCCGTCCGTATACATGTATTCGTTATGACATCCGCTTGGAATTGGAAATCGCGCTGGATTGACGGATGTTCATATCGATCCACTATACACAGTTTTTTAATTAAATCTCACTGGAAATTGGAACGTTTATTAACGACGCGCCAGAAGAATCTCATCGCAATTCGGATATCGAAGCTCAATAATGCTGCTTCGTTTTTGCGGACAATGCAGTCACATGTTTTACAAACTATCAATTATTCACAGGCTGTGCGAATGGTTCGAGGAAAGTACAGTGGCGCGACGCTATGGAAAATCGTGGGCAAGCATTGTCCAAGAATAATGTGGGGGTCGCTGCTCGGAAGGGCGGTTACATTCGCGAGCTGCGTTTGTTTAAAAGAATAATATCTATGCAAATAACCGCGAACAGCCTCGGGCACCGATTATAACAACCGCGTCATTAATTACGCTTTCATTAGTTTACTCGGCCAGTATACGCCGAGGTGGGACGGGAGGCGTCGGGAGGGCTGAGACAAAAGCTCAGGAAAATCGTAGGACGGGCTGCTGTCGCGGAATGCAAGTCGCGAAAAGAAAGAACTCTGTTTCCAACCACCCTCGACAGACGCATCAACCTTCTCCTCTTCCCTCTTGCTCTTTCTCGACCGACTTTATCGTTGACATTTCTGAATCGATCCCAGAAGCGACTCGCCTTCGGACGCGATGTTATGATATTGTAGAGAAGCAAAGCATTAATAATTGTAGTACCGTAAAATAATAGTATCGAGAGTGGTTTTTCTGTTTCCTTTGGTATAAGAGGCAGACAGTGCCTGCTTCGACGAGGCTTAAGCCGATTTCAGGTTTAGACTGACATTTCGTGTCATCCTGATCATTTATTTCGGAGGACCATCGGTAGAAAGTAATAGTAGTAGTAGTAGTAGTAGTAGTCTGCGACAGTACTTAAGCACCCAATTTATGAAATGTTAAATCGAGGCTATCTCGATCTTGGCAGACAAAGTTTCCCAGCGGGTGACTCTAGCTCTCCTCGCCAAGACGATTTAATTTCTCTCCATTAGGGGATACTCCCTCCTCGGAGAGTCTAGAGCCGAGCACCGAAGGAGTTGCCGGAAGGAGGAACAACCTCTTGTTCTTGCCCCGCTGACCTTTGGTATAATAAATTGCCCTCATTACGGAGACCATCGCTCAAAGGAGGCTCCCAGTCGGAGGCGACCAGTTCGGGAAAAGCGAAAGAAAACTGGGCGCAAGGAAAAGAGGAAAGTCGGAAGCGTCGTGGCGAACGGTACTAGTCAGCAGAAAGCTGTTACTAGTGCTGGTGCTGCATTTAGTTGCTTGAGAGACCCAGACAAAAAGCACCCTCCCAACGGTACTGGGAGTCGATCGTTGCTCAGAATTTAAGCGCAACATGTTTTTCTTCGTTAAGCCCGCCGCGTCTGGGAAATTGCTTAATTAACTCGTCCAATTATGCGCGGCTCGCGCCATTAGCTGCCGTGCCATCCTAGTAAGGGTGCCGAGGACTCATTGATTCTAATTTATCCCTGGCAGTAAGGCACTCCTATTCGTCTCGCGTCTTCCCACTTTCCTTCGTCGCAATATACCGTCGATCGATCGATCGATGGACTCGATCCGATGGGTCACCCAGACTCAATTTGCGTAAGAGTCAGAGAAATTGCTTGGCAAATCCTAGCTATTTCCATACTGACGGTAACACCGGGCGTAGCCGACATAGTCAGGCACTCGTCAATCCTAGATGGCCATTCGAAAATAGTACTGAACAGCTTTTCGCTTAATTCCGCAAGGTTGCATCTCGTAGCAAAAAGTCGAGCAGCGATTCGCGCAATGAAACGACTACGGGGAGCCATTCTCGGCCTGCTCGAAGAAGCAATTATCAAGCAGATGCAGTTGTGGAACTTCGAAGAACACCTTTGTACAAAGGAGATGCCCTGAATTAGAACGCTTAGACCATAGTGCGGTGGCGGCAAAAAGCGCAGGGTTTCCAGTTTCCCAATTACTCTTGTACAGCTCGCATTCTCGAGAAGATTTTCGCGGAAAATAATTATGAAGTCCTCGAGAGCGGTGTGTCCTGCTCACCCTTTAGTTTTCACCGGTGCATACCCTTTTCCTCCTAATTTCCGGGTGGCCAGGAGTGCCAAAGCACGGAACGGAAGGTTGGGCTTAGCCAGACCTTCCAGTCGGGATAGACAGGTGCAATTAAAAGCGGTGCAGTAATTGAATCGTAGAGCCGAAACTTCCGTTAATGAGCCGCTATCAGTACGTAACGGTTGTTTTAACGAGTATTGCTTGAAATAAGGCACGAGCCGACCGGCACTCCGGCCACTGCTCCGGCCACTCTAATTATCTTCCTTTTGCACTCGACTTTGGCTTTTTACACTTGCTCTCTGTACACTCAACTGTATGCGCGCGTATGTGTGTGTGTGTGTGTGTGTGTGTGTGTGTGTGCACGCATACCACGCATACCACGCTTATCCCCTTTAAACTTGAAACACGAAATTTTTCGCCGATCCACCTGGTCCGTTTTTCCTGGAGAACATATTTCTGTTACGCATCTGAAGCAAAAATATGACGATCCGTGCTGCGATTAATTACTAATTAAAATGAAATTAAGTCAAGCATATGGCAGGTAAAGAGGATTTTCCAGACACACTGTTAGGATAGACACTTGGCGGGCTGTTAAAGTGGTAACGAATGGGAGGGATGGATGCTCGATCATATTCTCGTTACCCTGCATTTAATTACTTTACAGACTTCTGAGGAGTCCAATATTATTAGGATGCCGCGCAGAGCTGGATTTCCCGTAAATTGGCTCATCCCAATTTAGTGTCAGCTCCCTTCGGTGCACGTCGATGAATCATTTGCAGACGAAAATAGTTTCGGGTTGGCTGGCAATTATCTTTCGGTTATCGCACTGGATCGTGTGCGCCAAAATAGGAAGAAATATCACATAAATTCAAATCCGACATCCAATTGAATTTAAGTTATGACGTGGAATTGCAATTTTCCTCTGTTTCACTGCGGAAGTTTAACGCGTGCTATCCGATATAATTATGAAAGAGAGCAAACTAACTAGAAAATGAAATTATGATAGTTTTTAAATCTTCTTCCCAACGGCATACCTTTTAATGCGACGTACCATTTTCTAGAACCAGGCAAAACTCATTGCTACATTTATATAATTAAATTCTTGGTAATTTTTGCTAAACAAACAGCTCTCTGCCAGTGGTTTTACGAGCTCACATTACGTAGCCGTTGCTGGTTTAAAAGGTTGGATTGAATGTCAGAATTTACTTTTCATATTGTTACATCGCATAATCCCATTGTGAATGAACTGCTAGCCGTACATACATTCGCACGGATACCAGTTAGCAGAAATGAAAACGGTAGAGCTTCGCTCGCAGCGTTACGCGATCTGCGATAGTTATGAATAATTGGCAAGCAGAAGTGTTCGTGGAAAATTCTGGTGTATTATTGGAGCGAACAGCCAACTAGAATTCCCAGTAAAGCCGAAAAATGCATGGCACCAGCCGGCAGGATTTGCCGGGGCAAACGAAATTCGCAATTAATTAATTATCAGCGAAAGGCAGCGCGCTATATTACAGATTAGTCGCCGAGGGGTGATTAGAGAGAGGGAGTGGGGTATAACCCAGGCACGAGGTACTTTATTTGCGGCTTTTGCGATGTGTTTGCGCCAGTAGAGGGATTATTTTAAAATACTTCCTGCGAACTCTATCGGCAACCCGATCGTCTCCTGCGTTATTTAATGATGCGAATAATTGGCTTCGTTATATCAGCATATTTGCATGGGTAAACCATTGCCTCTTGACGTTGAAAGTCATATATGCAGCTACAGACCGTGATGCAGCGATAATCGAATAAAATGGCTATCGCCGATGAGAATCGGTGCTCTCAGTAAATATGAGATGTTATCGGTGGATTAAATGAAAACTGGTAGACGATAGACGTCGATCGAAAATCCATCGGCAAAGAGAGGCTAGCCTGACGATCCTCATTCTCGAACGAACGCCGATAAAACTTCAATTTTGCGAAGTAACTTTTCCCAAGCGAGACGCGACAAGGTTTCTACAGGGGAATAAGGACTGAGGCTGCGAGAACTTCCTCTTCGGTTCACCGACAATTTCAATGACTTTTCCTGAGAGTCGGGGGGGTTCGAATTCGCTCGAACTTTGAACATATCGCATCGTGTTCCACGATTTACTTCGACAGCGGTACCAAAAAATTTGCTACTTCTTGCTACCAATCGAATCGCGCTCTTATCTTTTCCTTGCGAATACCTAAGTGAACGCGTGTACAGCCGAGGACAATTTTGGCAGGGAAATCGATGCAAAACAACGATTCAAGATTCGCTTCGGTAAATCTCAATGGAAGAAAAGCTTAAGGTACCGGTTGGAGAAATAGGGCAATGCCACCATTGTCAGAATCGATAATTGCTTGATCAAGAGTTTACGACTTAGCCCGTACGTGTCTGCCGATAATGGACGTCGGCTGTAATCTGAAATGATCTGCGGCACATTGAATGTTCGATTAACGATCCGTTTGCACTGGCAGCAATTAAAGCCGCCGTACGTATATCGGAATTGGCTTCTGCGCATACACAAAGTGCCGATGACACTCGCTAAGTAGATCAAAGTATGTATACGTGGGTGTTTCTAAGTACCGGAGACTCCTCGTGACTCCACCAAGACCGATATCGTACTTGAACTCTTGTCGTTGACATTGATAAACTCCAATCCTCCGACTCTACCAAATTCCACTTTAATAAGCGAAATGTCGCTTTTATAAAGTTCTCCAGATCTACTTTGAGAAGACTGATGACGTGGATTCTTTTTAAGAGATCGGGGTTAAACCACCTTGACACTCGAGATGGAATTACTATCTTGGATTTTAAGATCGCAAGGTCAGCCAAGAATAGAACGGCAACGACAACAATGGAAGAGTACATAGTCGAAGAAGGGAAAAGATTCGAAAGTCTTGGTACATGCCGGGAATCTCGTTAGCCGAGCGGGAAGTTTCGATTGGCCATTAGAAAGTCCATTGTTGTGCTTTCGGAAAGAGTAACGAAACGTTCGCGTCTCCCCCTGTTGATTCCCGGGTCGCGGCTGACTGGGACCAATGATTTCCAGGCCGTCGGTTTCAGCGGACGTCTATTCGAGCGAAACACCGCACAGTCTACTCGTTCCTCCCTTATCCCGACCTAATTGACCGTGGACGATACACCAAATTGCCCTGTCGATCGTACCTCCCACCGATCGCGATATCGGACTCGAATAGAAACGAACGAATTTGCTTTCGAGGACGACTTCTCTTCAATCGGAATCTTTGAATCGATCACTCAAGGATATATACTCGTCTCGATCGTCTCAGCTGACTTTTCCATCAATTTTTTTGCACGGCTTCTGGAATACCACGAAGAAATTAAGCCGTGACAATCAAGTGTCGCAATCGTACTGATGCAAAAAATAAAGATTTATCGTAATTGCAACTGTTAGCTTAGAGTTTGGATCTGATTGCATTAATACTCGTTCCACTCTTCCATGTTAAATACAGCGGACCTGGATTGAAAGTCACAGTATGAATCGAACCGAAATCACTGTGGTCAACGTTGTTCAGTGTCTCTAAACCGTACAAAACGATATTAATTCCGTCGCTCTGTGGAGACATTCCACGAGGTGATTTTCACGAGCTTGCTCTGTGGAGTGTGGTTGGTTTCTGAAACCGACTGGTCTCCGCTTATTAGAACGTAATTGTCCGTAGCGTGGAATCGTCGGGAATTCGAGGCGAATGGTGGAAATGCGTGCACGGCCGATCGCCTATGAGACGATGCACACCAGCGATCTCGATCCCAACCCTAACCCCTAGTCAACCGACCTTCCTCTAAATCCTAATATGTTGGCCTCGCCACTACCCACTATGTATTGTGTCTTCGATCCTCGAATTTCGCTCGTCCAACTTCGATATTATTGTCTCTCGAGAAATTTCTCACATTCGAGAACGGTTCGAATACTCGAAATCTTTGGAATATTTAAATAAAAGTAAATCGATTTTTGTTCCATAATTAAGTCTCTCTTGTAGGTATGCTTAATTATGACTTTAGATTCACCCCATTGTAAATTATTCCCCAGATCCCGGCGACAGCTTAACTACACTTGAAACGTTTCGGTAAGAAATATGACATTAGCCGATATTGTTTCCCGCGGGTTTCTGACGCGTTTCGCGATAGGATCTCGCGTCAACTTGAATAATGGGAGGCTTTAGAAGGGAATTAGTCATGGGGGTCTGCCTGCGTAATTAGGGAGTATCGATCAAGGTGGCTCGGTGATTAAGTCAACTTTAATACGGTCAGTTATGTAGCTGCTCCTGGGAATTTTGCTAACTTCTTCGAAATTGGAGGGTTAACAGGATCGGCCGCGACATTACCCGCAGCAGACTTGCCGTGGAATTCATTAATGCGCGATGCGAGTATCGCGTTAATGCTATAAATTATATTGGTTATTCTGCCCGCGGGGCTATACGAAACACGCTGGATACCCTGCCAGTTAATTAACGAACGAGCTCATTTGGAGACACGACACAAATTACGTCACGCGTGCCGCGTATCGCCCGTTAGGTGAAATAGGCGCTTCACCAGTTATCCGTGCCACGAATCCGCTCGTTATGAACTCCCCAGTAGCCCGATCCTCTGTTTCTCTCTCTTTTTCCATTTCTCTCTCGCACTTTGCCCCCTCTCCCGTGCCTTTTGCCACCCTCAAAATCCTCGTTGGGCAAAATTGTCCGGGCAAATAAAGCTGCGGCCAACAATGCGCGAAACGGGGACACGATTTAAGATTTAAAAGAGCCCTACGTACATTTTACTCTTTCTCTCTCTCTCTCGTTAATGACATTATAATTCTCGACCAGGGCGGTTGTTAAAGTGCAAAAGAGTGAGAGAGCGAGATTGAAAACAAAAGGTCGAAAGAGTTGACGATAAAGAAAATAAGCAAGCTCTAGAAGGAAGAGGAGAGGAAGATTGGGCGTCGCCTACCCGCATAATCAAGTTATCGCGAGGACGTATTGCACATTAATCACAACTATCAATGACAGGTCCAGGCCAGGCGAACCAGGCCCTTTAATCCCTGGGTACCGTGGGTTTCTCTACTCCCACCACGACGGTCGCCAACCCTCTGTCACTCAGATTCTAACCGTTAGAGAAGGGGCTCGTTGGGTTCTGGCGGTAGCGTCTGACCCACCCCACGATCCTTTGCCCTTCAGTTTACCGACGAAAGGACACGAAAGGACACGAAAGGTCTTCCGACGACGCGTCTATCGCCCAGTAGGTTATATCGTGCGCATAGAAGGTCGTTCGCAGCCCAACGGTGCAGAAACCGTGCCGGTCAGAGTTCGCATTATGCCGGGTTTATGAAGCGCCGCGTGATCCACGATTATGCCTGTTTACAGGATTTCGATGGCGCATCGAAATAAGCAGCGATAATTAATTATCCCTGGGCTTGGTACGATACTCTCCCTCTTTCTCTTGCGCATCTATTCGCCTCGGGGTACCCACGACAAAGTTACGTTCCCAGGGCTGCCTCATTTGTCAGAGGATTATCCGTGCGTCCGCGCAATTAACGATAGTAAGTAGTTGTTTCGTCGCGCTGTTGTGTCAAACGAGCTACGCTTACTCGATGAACAGAGACACAGATAGATACAGAGTGAGAAACATCCGGAGAAAGATCCGTGGAAACCAGGTGACGAGATCTAGAAAAACCAGTGAGCAAGTGTCTTGCTAGTTCTTGCTCGAGTCTGAGACACCCTCGTAGAGTGGATAGGAACTAGCGGAGTAAAAAAGGCGTTCGGTCCTCTGGACGATTAATTATTGGCCTCTTTGTTCCGCTAGCAATCCACTCCCTTTCTCAGGTGAGGCTACACGCGATGAATTACTCAGCAGGGCTTCGGTGCAGAACACCTGCTGATTCCCCGACGAAGCCTGTCATCAATCATATCAGCACGCCTCATTCCTTTTTCTCCCCCGCCCGGCTGCATTAACGTTTATCCTCGGTCATTCTAAACACACCTGCGGAGCCGCGCTCAGACTACCTTTTCTATGCGTTCTTCACTCTCTAATTCCTCGGACTCGCGCGTTATTTTTTCGAGACCCCAAAACTGGAATTATACTGATCTTTAACGAGGGTCAGAATCGCGGAGGCAGTTAATGGAGCGGGATCGTGGCTTAGAGAAAGCTGTGCTTTAGGTGAATTATTGAGGCGTGATAGTAAGTGGTGTAATTAAGAATGGAGTGTGGAGCTAAATAGGAAAGAATTCGTAGTCGAGGCCCAGTTCTGAGCGATGGCATCGAAACACTTGACTATAATAGATCCCAAACATCTTTGGATCTTCCTGCACTCGGATTTTTTTGTAGTCGAGGTGATTAATTGCATAATAGAAGATGATGGTACACAATACTGACTCGTCCCAAATCTAATTCCACCCCAAATAAATCTATCTCGGTAAAAACATCCCAATTAGGGTAGGCACGTAATATTTTATAGCGTGAAGAAGTGCTCGATTCTTTTTCAAATAGCTTTCCTTCCCATAGGTCAATTATCGAAATTTCTCGAAATAAGCGGAAGAAATTCTCTGACGGTTCCTCATAGAAAGTTTCCTCATCGGAGAGAGATATAAGAAAACAAGTAATTCCTAGATTTCAGTACTTTTCCATTAGAGTTTCTCGCGTTAGAGAAACTGTCGCGAGTTCTTTGCCATCGAATGCTAGAGTTGGATATGTACCTCCGAATACTAGGGACTACTTTTACTGTCTACTTCAAATTTCACGTCGATCCGATCCAATCCTACGGATAATCCTTTAAAGTGCTCTGGGACATTCCGGGAATGTGTAGGTTCGATTGCCCCGTGTATGTAACAAGTTGATTATTCGCGTTCGACGTCAGAGACGGTAAATAACATTATTATTTTGTCTTATCGCGCAGTAGTCAACGACAAGGTACTGACAGTGGAGTGATCAGATAAGCGAGTGAAAAATTGATCGCTCGAGTTTCAGCATTAGCCCAAGTGGAGTTACAAGTGTTCGTGGAACAGCAAACAGCCGGAGAACGATGCTGCTACGGGCGGCGCGGCGGTGTTTTTCAGTTGGCGGAGCCAAGTACTCGGGCGGCAGAGTTGCGCTTTCCGCGGAGTAACGGCGCATAACATAAGAATGCACTTAAGGAGCGCATAAAAATCCGGGAACTTTAATCATAACAATATACGGGAGCGGTGGATGCGAGAAACTTTGATCATCCGATGAAAGGCGGCGGCGCCCGCAATCCTCTCGAACGGCTGAAAAGTCCGGCAAACCGGCGCAAAGCGTCGCGACGTCGGCGTCGCCGAGTAGCAAGACCGAGGAGATAGAGAAGGAGAATGTAGTTGAGAGTATAGCACTTCGTGGCAAGGTGCGGCGAATGCCAAGAGGAACGAAGAGCCGAGAAGCCGAGAGTTACACAGCGAGAGGTTGAAAAAGCATTGGGAAGAAAAGGAAAACAAGCGGAAGAAACCCAAGGATCTGAAAAGTTTGCCTACGCTTTTCCGATATTGGAATTCTTTGCAATTCCCGCCTTCGACTTAACTGCGGACTTCCTGCCGGCTGGCGAGGTCCGAACCGCGTTGAGTTGAGCTGAGCTGACTCGAATCCAGCCGCGTGATTAAGTTAAAAGCCTCGCGAATCCAAACCGGCTAGCCGCCGATGCGCCGGAAAGAATCCTTTGCCGTCGCCACCACCATCCTAAATCCAGTTATATCCACTCTTCGGCTTCTCGATTCCCCGGACAAATATTTGACTATCAGCTTCGCGAACTTTCTTACACAATCACGCGGATCTTCATCTCTCTGCCGTACTTTAACTCGCTATATTCGTTCGCCAAAATCGTATCTGCCCACGGCACATAAACCCCGCTATAAGCAAAACTGCATCGATTTGGCTATAAGTGGATAATGTTCTCTTTCTTGGCCCGACTTCTATCGGCTTTCGCCCGATTTACGGGCGAAGCAGCATTTGGTGTCGCGCTTGAGAAACCTTATCGCGTGGATCACATTAAACCCGATCGAACTTTCCACGAGCTTCATCCGTGATGTTGTTATGAGCGCGAGTATCGTAGAAAGAATTTGTCGTGGAACTGTACGAAACGAATATAGCGAAGCAAATAGTAAATGGGGAAAGTGTGTGGCACTGTGCGCCAGTGGTTTTGGACGAGGAGTTAAAATTTTCACGAAAAGGTTCATCCTGTGTTTCGTCGTGTCGTTTATGCGAGGTCTTGGGTTAAACGTAGCTTTGAAATATCCCGCTCACATGCTACGATAAACCGAGTAAAATGGTAAAAGCATAAAAGAATTCTATCTGTAAAAGCTATTGAGAGTTGCTTCCATTCTTTCTGAACGCAATTAAAGGACACATTTTCCCGCAATTAATATTTGACTTTAATTGCTATTCCCCATTCTCCGGGTAATAGTTCCGGCATTTTTAATCGAACACTTTTGATCGTCGATAAAGGGGTGGCTCGGGCTCGCGACAATCATAATAATATTTCAATTCCACACGGTGCATAAGGATATAGCTACGAATCGAATTTCCCGAAATAACCGAATTATGCGGCTAATTTTTTTTATTGAGATCGCTTTGCGAATCGTTTCCATACTGCCAATTCTGGAGATGGAGCACAAATTGAGAACCAGATCGAATCGAGCCATTCCATTGTAATATAATCGTGTGTCACCGTTGCTTCCGTTCCACGGCCGCAGTAAGAATTTCTATTGAAAGGAAAAAAAATAAATCGTGCGTACATGCACCCTTTACTTACATTTCCCTTATATTCTCTACTTTCCCTGGAGAGAAACATACCGCTCTAGAAGAAAATATATTTCCATAATCCAAAGAGGATATGCTTGATAAATGGTACTGGAAGAGTGTTCTATAAGAATAACACGCCGATATTCGAAAATATCCCTGGAAAATAATTCATGTCGCAGGAATCATGCGGTTTATTAACTGGAATCCTCTCGAGAGATCAGTGGCTTGGTAGTGGTTATGTCGCGACTCCTCGCAGCTTCGAGGGGATTGATTTTTGCTGAAGCTTCCTATCAGAATTTCTGCGGGAGTTTCAAGGAGCACCACGGGATAAGTGGCCGTCTCACAAGAGAATTCTGATGAACCAGGAACGCCTTTGACGCGAAGCCCCCGTGCACCGCATAACTCTCGGTCAATGCTCGCTTTGCGGGCGGTAGTAGTACACAGAATTAGATAGGAAGGTATTAGCCATTTCGCTCGGTCCGTAGAATCGCGTTACCAGAGCATCTGCCGAGCGTCTTATCACTTATTGAATAGCTCGCTTAATCAACCCACAATGCAATAACATCAGTGTCGAGTCGAAAGTGGCTGCTCGAGCAGTCTGAGGGAAGCCGACAAGGGCAGCTGACACGCGCTGGATGGATCGTGGATTATTTCGAAAGGTTCCTCGGGGTACACGGATAATGCAGCTCCCTTGTTATGCGTGAAAGTTCCTTTGGGAGGATCAGCGGATTACTCGAGAAGCTGGAAATGGACGAGCGATAAGCGTAGAAGAGATCCCAGACAAAGGACAGGATAAAAGGCCCGACCACAGGAACTAAAATAATAACGAAAAATAACTGGAAGATTGCCGCTGGCACGCGTGAGGAAAGCTCGCTTCTTCTTTCGTTCCCTTCGCGTATAACCCACCAATCTCTACCCTCCATCGATAATGAAATAGAAACTCCAACCGAGAGATTTCTTCGCCGGAGAGAAAGAGGGCAGAAAGTCAAAGGGAAGGGAGAAAGAGGGGAGGGGATCGCGCAGAAATTTGTGGCTCGAGGCGCGAGGATTGGGTTATTTAAAGTTCGACTGTGAGAGAGTTCTCCGCGAAACTTATTTCGTGAGGCTCTCTCGCCTCTCTCGGCTTTCGATTCGATTGAGCCGAGCATTCGACGCGGATTCGAGGGAAACGGGTCAATGATAGGAGCGCCGCGGTGCCAGTGCTTGCTGCACTGGAAGAGAGAGAGAGAGAGAGAGAGAGTTTTTGTCCCGCTCTAGTCCTCCAAGAAAATCGTCCCGACACACTTTTTCTTTTTTTGGCCGAGGCCGTCGTCGTGGCCGCTCGCCAAATTCTCCTTCGAGGACCCGGTTAAGATTAGTGGGTGGTGCTTCCTCTTTGTTTATGTGGCTCCACAGTTCGCAGTACTCCGGGATAATTATCCTGGCATTTTCATTTCATACTCCGGGTTAGCTCACCTTGTTCATCTCTCTTGCGCTGCTCGGCCAATGTTAATGCTGATGGAGGGTGGTCGCTTTATTAAGTTTCAGACTTAACGCGAAGATGATTTCAGCGGTTTCTTATAAGGAAACTTAGCAGTCAAGTCAGGCGTGGTGCTTGAGCCTGATTGTTTTCAATCTTAATCGCCGTACAGACTTATTAGCTTAAAATTCATGGCTGCAATTTTATGCGCGTGATATTATTACACGGAAATTATAAAATAAATGAGCTTTTTTGCAACGATTATTAGTACGCGGAACCGTGCTGGCTGAATTTGATGCCGGAATTTTCAGAGAGCAAATCTGTTTCCCGGTTTAATTAGTGGTCGCTTGGCCAGTCGAGTACCCGGAGAACCAAAATGCAGAAGTAACGTATACTCGGTTGAAAAAAGTTTACGCGAAGCGTCTGGCGAAGGACTTACCACAGGCGTGGGAGGAAAGAGCGTCAGGAAATAATGGAGGAAAGTGATTTCCGGAAAGTTAAAAGCCACGGATCAAGGATACCTCTTCGTCCGTACCTACTCATCCCTTCTTCCAGCTTCTCGCCAGTTTCCCCAACAAAAAGGAAGAACATTGGAAGTCACGTTCGAGGATCGTATTTCGCACCGCGATTTTCAACTTTCCTTAGACATACGTTTCCCGTAATTCATCGGATAAGATCTCTCGTGGCTGGGTCGTAAAACTGTGCTAAAACACTATTTTCGGATGTTCTTTCTCTCAGCTGCCACGATCTCATTTAGAATTTATTAACAAGTTTCTTTTTGTCTCTTCTATTGCTCGTTTTTCTCCCTCTCGCGTTTCCCTGATTCCGTGAAAAACGAGGCAGGGATTAACCGAGCGAATTGGAGCCCCTTGGCGAAACCCAGATTGCGCTAAAAGCAATCGAATAGCTGCCTTCTCGTTTCTTTGCTCTCAAACAGAGAATTCGCATGGTTTGTTTCGAGGCTCGCGAAATTGTTATTGATGCACAAATTGTTTTGTCGCGCGGCAGGAATGTTATCCTATAAAACTCACGGATAAAAGCACAAAGTGAGAATGTGCACTTGAAGGTTCCATTATCCTTTGATGGAACTCAATAAAATCGTAAATATTGCAATTTCCCACTACGCGACACGTGAGCCACGGGTCTATTATTTTACTCCGGTTGGAGTAGTCAGCTTTCGGAGGTTGTAGGCGCTAGTGGAATATCCTATTAAAAGGCAGACCTGAGAAAATAAAGTTTCAAGCGGTTCCGTGGCAATGTAACTCCATACGAATTAAAATGATAATGAGAAAGAAGCCACTTTGTCCGGGCAATTGCAAATATGAATATTGACACGAGCTCCCAGGGAAAATTGCTTCTTAGTAACTTTCGCGAGAAAGATATCGATCGTACACCCTCCTGTCAGTGGATTTCATGAAATTTTAATGAGACACGTTGGCTCAGGGTGAGACAACTTCTGCAGGCTTGATTCCGAATTAGCTATTGAATTTCCAAATTACCGTGACACCCAGCAATGTCGCTGCACGATATCGACCGATTCCATTATAGCCCTCTTCCTACCTATTAATATGCTTTATTGCAATTTTATGCGACGAGTACTTTGATGTTAAAAGCACACCGGCTGCCTTCCCATCAGGCCTCCTCGTGTGATACTACCAGGGATCGAAATTGAAGACCACTACAGCCAGTAATAGGCCTTGCGATTATACACGCAAAATTTCGCGCAACAACCGCTACCACCTCTGTCGTGCTTATTAATTTTAATAGTTTGCGTCGAAAGAGTCCTACCTCGTAGAACTACACAACTTTCTTAACACAGAGTTCTACTGGACGAGGGATGTAAGATAGGTCTAGGAGCAATGTACTTGTGTATATGGGGGAGACATTAGTATAGAAAGTGCCTCGAAAATAGAGTGGCAAACTCTGAAGTCATATTCCAGTGTCTTCAAGTTGGTCAAAAAGCACAAGCATTTCACGAGAGCTATTTTTATTTAGCATTTTTTAATCTTGAAGCAGAATGGCATATGATACGCAACTTCAAGTCAGAATTTCTTAAATAACGTGTATAGGGATAGGGCATCTTAGACTGGATCTCACGTACCGTAGCAGCCATATTTTTCAGTTGGCACACTCTTATGTGACTGCATACATTCGTCGCGCTACAAAGTACCAAAACTCTTCGGGACTTTGAAATGTGGCGGCCGAACTCCTCGGAACATTCGTTCCGGGTGAGTGGTTTACGATAATTCCAGCCGAACGCGAGCGAATACCTCGACCGCATTGAGGGGAGGTACGCTCGGAAACATTTTCGGCCGACTTGGGCGAAATTCGCTGCCGATTGGTCGGTCGCTTCCAGCCAAACAATGCCAAGTGGAGAAATCTCGAAAAAAGTCGGCAAGTTTTTATTCAAACGACCTCAATCACTTTGGCAAGGCTCCGTAAGAATTCTCGATAAGTTGGCCAATTTAAGATCCATCGACAATCGGTAGGAGAGATTTGCGCATTAGGAAAGATTCAATCATTCCTGACAATTGGGATTGCTCGTCGGGGACAAAGAGTTCGTAGCTAGCATGACACGCATAAAGTTGCATCGAGTCCTCGAGAACTGACAACCGCGAGTTTTCCGCGAAATTATCACGATCATAAACAAACTGGCTCGTAAACTACTGCATTCAGGTATTCACAGTAGTATATTTATTCTATAGCGAGGAAGCAGTCGTGCTTTCCTCGTTTCCTCTCATTTTTTATGCGCCGGATATTACGCGTCGAACCGTCGCGTTTCCTCTCGTTCTGGTGCGGCACATTCGCCGTTTCACCGTTTCACCGTGAAATCACTTTTACCGTCATAAACAGACGATTTCACCTTCTGACGAGAAGTTCTAACAACCCGGGAGCTCCCGTGTACTACGATTTTTCCTAATACCTACACCCCCGAGTCCAGGTTTTTTCATCGAATAGAATTACACTTGCGGCAAAATGAAAAAGAGACCTGTCGGTAGTTGGACCTAGCACATTTTTATATTACTCTACGTTTGAATTAGTATTTTACTTTACACAGCAACTGTACTGTGCATTTGAACACGTTACACATGTTTTAATTGAATTCTAACTCGACTGTGTTAATAAAATCCTGAAGGCTTTTCAAACTCTGCCGCGTTTGTTTAAAATATATTTTGACAGATACAATCGTGGCATGAAATATACCTTAAACATACGGTGCCTATTATACGATCCTATAATACGATACTCGGTCAACGTTTTTTACTAGCCTACGACATATGCATCTTTCATGTACACACAAGAGATTCGAGACCCGGGGTAGTAAAAAGCTGGATAAATTGCAAGTTCACTCACGTGTCGTGGCGGTGTGTGGTACGCACGTTTGCGCGGAAACGCGGCCAACGGGCTGCTATTAATTATTCACATTATGTTTAAGCGAAGGGGATACCGCCGAGGACCCCATACGCAATTTTATAACGGCGCTTTTCACGGAATCGTGCCGGGATTATACACGCAAACCGCACGCAAAGCGACCAACAGAATAAAAAATAAATAGAGAGAAAAAAAGAAACACGAACACACCCACATCCAGAAATGAAAAATTCCCAACATTCATAGTTTTCATTTCTGTAGTTATTTTTGTCGCTTGCTTTTGAAATTACCCCCACGATCTCTCTCATTTCCCGTGCAAAATTTTCCCCCTGCCGGTATATAAATAAAAGCTCTCATTGTCGACGCGACAAAATGGATTATGCGGCGTGCATTCGGTTTCGCGATGAAGCAACTGGTTTAACTGGCTGATCACTGGGCCGAGGCCGAATTATTGTTGCACCGAGTTACCGTGGCGAATATTTTGTTTCGCGAATCCGATGGAGATTACCCCAGTGTGATATGAATAATGCATATAATCAACCACGATGCATTCTCGGTTTATGCGAAGGCATTGGCTGGGCTTCGATGCACAGTGTCGCAGCGCGCGGACGCAGTTTCGAGAAGGCCGTTCGATCTTTCACGGAGTAAGGTTTTGCGAAATAAAAGGGAGAGAGAAAGAGAGAGAGAGCGAAAGCGAGAAGGGGAAGGATGAGAATCTCCTTTTTCGAGGGAGACATCGATTTCCCTGCGACGAGGTACCGCGCTACCGGGTCACTTGACTCCGCTCGGCAAAGCCCGCTATCCCGAACCTATAACGCTCGCCTTTTGTGTATTAAAGCAATATCCTCAGGATCCAATAGCTCCTGACCCACACCACCCCACCGGTGTTACTCTAGTCGGATCGTCTTGCGGCCAGTGACCCATCGGGGCTCCATCCTCTCCGGTTCGCAACACTTATAAGCGCCTGCCAAGCCGTTATTAATTCCTCCTGGAATTGGGTTGCTTCTTTATGAGACTACTGCGCTGCTGGTACATGTGACTTACTTTTAGATTCTTTGTGCCGCGAAAAAAGCACCGTCCGGTAATTCCCTTCCTGTATTTGGAACCGTAGACAATAGCTATTCGTCTTTCCTCCTCGCATGCCTACTCTTGTTATAAACTTGAGACCCCGTTTTACGATGCTATTCGTCGTAAACCTACTTTTCGAGTCCTCGACACGAAAGCAAAAAGGCGCGACGAAGTTAGTCTCGATGGTATTCAAGGTTCTCCTCTAGGGTCATGTCCCAGTGTCTCTTTTCTGGATAAAGGAGCAGGTTGCGTAATGAGATTTTTACAGAAGAGAATCTTTTAGCGATTTTGAATGACGTACATTCGATTTAATGAAGTCAGGCAAGCTACATCGTCAAAGGGTAATTTACATTGGAAGGAGATAGGATGGCTGGCTCGGCGTGTATTCAGAATTTCGTAAGTCTTCACTGCGTTTGACAGCAATCGATAACCAGCCTGTTCTTCCTCGACCCGGAACGAGCAGACTCGATCGGCGAGCGTGATAAGCAATCGATCGTAATAACGGGGAAAATGTGAAATAGAGGTTTTTGCGTTTTATTAGCTATCGGTAAAGCTGCACTGTACTGTGTGCCATCGAAAATACTTTCGTAAAGTTGGCCTATCCGATTTTAGCGCAGGCGGTTAGTGGGAGCGAAGAAAGAGAGAGGAAAAAAAAAATATTCTGCTGGTTTTCGATGATACTCCACGCGATCCTACCGATTTCCCTGTCTACGGAATCGGTGAGTGGTACAATTACGCCAACGGTGGGCCAAAGTTTGCTTTGCTTTCGAGTTTAACGCTTTGGCACGGACATTAAAAGTTTCGAATCACGCGAACACGCTGTTGGATTATAATTCGCGATAATTTGACGTTTTCACGAATACGAGTAGTCTCGTTTGTTCAGCAAGCTTGATTGAATTCACCGGCCCGCCAGAAATGGCTCGGTGATAATGCAATTTTGCACGAATTACCAACAAACCGGCTTATCGCCCTATCAAAAATTAATACCGTTTTCAATCTCCGAACTGTAATGGATTTCGCGGCCGTATGGTTATAACTCGTAGCGAATGACCTTTCGAGCGTCTAGTTTAGCGGGTTGTTGGTGTTTAGAATACTGGGTCAATTACATCGAGCTGAGATCAATAGGGTGGTCTGCCCCTTAACCAAACGATTAACCGAGTTCGTGCTACCGGTATCGGAACGACCACCAGCGTTATATTGTTCCGAATAAATTAGTAGTAATTTAGTAAACTGTTCAAGCATCCATCGCGTACGTATCTTCAGTCCCGGTTATCTTTGATAGCTCAGGGCAAAAATTTCTCAATTCTACAAACGATGTGCTCTTGTTAACACCATTGTGTTTCATCTTCATTTCGAGCTGCAGCTAAGTAGCTTTCCGCGAAATAATTTGCATTGCAATGGCAGATCGTATTCCTCATTAGTCGAATATTCATCTTCCAACTTGCAGCCGATGCGCCCGTAGCTCGTTGCCGCGAGCGAAAGAGATTGCGGAACAGGAAAAAGAGAGGGAGAGAGAGAGAGAGAGCAGACAGAGAAAACATCGCTCACGGGAAGGCAGATATAACTGACACGTTAGCCAATGACGTATCGTCCTATTTAACATTTAACAAAGCTCATTGCGAAAGCAATCAAAACTTGTCGAGAAGTTGGACGTCTGCCGAAGTCTTGGATTACGCTCAGAATACTAAGGAGGTGTCCTCTTCCACCTCTCGGCTTGGCTCACGATCGTTCTTCTTTCGTTTTCCTTCTGGTCTTATCTCTCGTTGAATGCCGCCTCCAAGATCTCCCGAGGTCCTTTAAATTTCTTTAAATCTCCCCGGGGAAAATCAATCTAGTCTTTATATACGATAATTAAAGGGCTCCTATAGTCGGCGCCTCGAGCTTTCACGAAGCGAATCCTAGGATCCTCTTGAGTCTCGGTACTGGATGCCTCGAGGTCCCTACCTAGCGACGCGAACTTCATTTATAAAAGTCAAATAAGACGCCAGCGTCGTTACGCCCACGCGGATAAACACGCTACTTTGTTTTTCTCTCTCATTTCTCTCGACGTCCCTGGCACTGCCGGCGGAGAAATGAAGAAGTAAGTCGATTAATTCTTTCGGAGACGGAATTCGGTTCCAGCGTGAGTCAGGCCAGAGTCACGTTCGCGATCCCGCACTGTCAGGAGTAGAGGGGTAGTTTTACGCGGGGTGGCCTCTCGCTCTTCGCGAACTTCGTTATCCTTGGGTAAATGGAGGCTTCCACGGCACGTCGTGCCCGCCTACTCTTGCCAACGCTTGTATTTAACTTGCTCGTTAGAACCAGCAATGCGAAGTAGTAGCCGTGCCGGGCAAATCTTTGTTGAACAATAAATATTTGTCCGCCTGTATCGCGCAATTTCAGGTGGCGATTAAGTCTAGGAGGGTCGTGAAATCTATAGCAGAAGAAAAAATTAATGGTAGAAATGATATATCTCATCCAAGGGGCATGGGTCGGAAGGTTTCGCAAACCCCCGCGAGAATTGAAACACGGGTGCAAGTGAGACTCTCTCGAGCGAGAGATGGTGCCGATCGGTTGGAGTTTGAGGCACGCGTTCAGGGTGCACGAAACGCGGGCAGCATTAAAAGAGAGAAGAAGAGAGAGGCAGAGAGAGGGAGATTTATAATCGACATACAGGACACGCGCTGGTAGGGATGATAACACGGGGCCAGCGGCGCCCTCGTAGGCGCCACAATTAAAACCCGGACGGGGATGCCGGAACAGAAGCGCCGCTTTTAAAATGCAAATCGAGATATAAATATTTTATTGCGATCCTGCACGCTCGGTCACCTCGCACATCGCCACTAGCCAACCACTCTCTTTCGTTTTTACCTACCCCTAGTCTGGCCGTGCCCATCGATGCGGGGATTCAATTCCATTCCTTTCTTTTTCAATCGGCGAAAGAGGTATGTATGCTGTATCGGCCGCTTGTCACCCAGCGGACCATCATCGCTCTAGCTCTTTCCATCCTAGCTGACCGATCGATTATAAGCCGTTCATTGAAGGTACGCGCACGGTTGCCCGGTCTATGCGTAGCTAAGCTCGTTATTATGTATTTCGATCCGGGAGGAATATGTAATAATGGAGAATCGGATTACGAAATCACACGGTGTTAACCGCGTCCGGTGTACACCATACACCGATATAGGTATGTGGTAGATATCTAGATCGCACCCGGAACACGATAAAATTGACGGTGGAAATTGTGGAATGCATCGTTCAGTTGAATCCAGCTTGGGAACAAATATTGGAACTGAATGCTCGATGATACCGGGAAATTGCCGTGGACGGTAGTCCGTGATTAATCGAAACATAAAGAAATGGAGATGAGACAGTCCTCCTGGAAGCGAATCGGCCATCGGTTAAAACTTTAGTCAAATCCTCTTGATATATTTAGTCAATCTCAATTGACGATCGATAGCCGGGGAATACTATCCATCGGAGGAGATTGCACCAGCCATCGTCAAAGATCCAATAAATTCGATGGCAAACCACATTCTTGATTATTCAAATGGGGACCTCTTTAGGGTCCTCGACGCGACGCGACGTGTTTCAAAAAGCAGAGGTTGAGTGCGGGAGCGGATGGCCAGGATACAGGCTCCAATTAACAGGCCACAATCGATGCCACCCGGGAGGCTCTGTAAGCATGTATCGCCCGCATATTCGATACCTTTGACGAGACACACGTCAGACCGCCAGATTGATTTCTCGTTATCGATGGCACCACTTCTTTTTATCGAAGGGATTGGATAAGTGAGTGGGTCCAATTAAATTATTGATTTCGTGGGGGAGGACACGAGATGCTTCCAGGAGGTTGATGCATCGCGAGGTAGAGCCAGCCTCTCCGGACCTCTACCCCTTTTAGTCTGATGCGGCAGTGACGGCTGTCGGCTCAGATCATCGAACGAACGAGGAGCAGCCCGTAAGTACCGGGAAAATACAAATATGTTACGCGCAGACGGATCGCTAATACGAGTTTGCCCGGCCACTCGAATTTCCTCTGCAGAGCACCACCGTCTCTACCCGAGCACCCTTCCGCAGCCGGATCGGTGGTTCGACGCACTCGCAAAAATCCTCCTGACTCGTTTGCAATCGGGGACCACCACTCGATATCACGGGACATGTATTAATAAAAAATTGCACACGGATTATTTATCCGAGCGTGAACTCTTTTGGTATATGCTCGCTGAATTGCTAAACGCCCCGTCAATTATGCGCTCGTGTTTTCTATTTTTTAAAACGCCTGAAATAATGTTTCATGCTGATTGAATATCGTATGCATCGTTAAGCCCGCTTAAATGATTAAAGTAGTGACGCAACGAGCCTGAATCAATTTTCGAGCTAGCGAGACGAGAAGAAAATATGAAAAATGTGAGGCTTCGGAAATGTACAGCTTTTTTTTATATCGGCTATTTGATTCGGACGTTTTTAATCAGCGAGCACTGCGCCTAATCGGATGAGCACTTTCGCGAAAACAACCACGGATAAAAGCCTGACAGAAAAGTTAGCTAGGAATTCACAGGCAGTAAACAGAGGTTTCTTGCGTTTGGTTTGTGTTCCGTGAATAACTCGAGAAACTTCGGCTCAAGCGTCCAATCGGATTTCCTCTCTCTAATAATCGTGCTTTCTCTCCCTGTTCGTAGCCACGATTGTAATCAGCCTAGGGTTATTGCGAATCATGGTTCCTGAATGCTTCGCAATTGACAGAGAATTCAGCGGAACGGATCACCCACCATACCAATATCCCACATAGAAGCGTCGGAAATATTATTGCATATCAATGAAACTCTTACCAAATTATTCGAACGGATTTGATATAATTTATCAAGCATATTTGCACAATTCTACTCGAATCAAGAGTTTCTTTTTCGCAGGTGTACCTATCAACAAGCATGTAGGGTGCACGTGACGCTGGTATTATTAATTAACAGTTTGGTCGGACAACCGATACCCATTCCTCTCGATATACACTAATTAATTCGCAGTGTACGTCTGTATCTCGTGTAGAGTTTAATTAGTCAGACCAGCTGTTCCGATACTCAAAGCTATTGTTTGGCAACTGGCTTTTCCTGAATTATGCTGACGTTTGTGTGCGATTTCAAACAAAATACGTAGAGTGATCGCGATACTAGCAATTTGAAGCACACCGACGTCGAAGACGATGCTGTAACGGTTCAGTGGTTACGTACGGTGCATTGCGGTAGGTGGGCTCTCCCTTCATCTCTCCCCGACTCGGGTCAGGGTCCAGTAAACGCCTCTGGAATAATTGAAAAGGCGCGCAAGGACGCTCGTAGAATCGCCGATTCCCCGAACGATTTATTCGTTTGGAAAAACGTGAAAATTGCTCGCACATCCAGAGTGTGGAAAGCAAAGCGTGTGTATGTGTCTGTTTTATAATTTCGGACATTTTACGCGCCGTTTACAAATTGCACGTAGCTGCAGAACGGGGGAGAACGACAGGAAGAGAGGGAGAGTAGCGTTACGTGGCTTGCCGCGACATGTGCGCTGCCGACGACTTTTAACGGGAAAATTAAATCGAAAGTTGAATTATACGCACGAGTACCCATGTTGTGCCGACTGTTCGCACCGTCGATGCAAAAATAATAATAATAATTTCTCGGAGAAAATTAAATTGGAAAGCTGTGCCAATGCGTATCGAACACGTGGCATGCTCACGGATCGTTACCACGAGGTGGTAGTCAATGAGAAAAAATTGAAAAGGTCGGGGATGTTCAACGTGGATTGTACGATGTCCAAGTGTTTTTTTGGAATATAAGTACTTTCGAGAGAAACCGCTCGTCGTGAGAGATTAACAAACTTGGTGGAAACAGATTTCGGAGCTTTCTACATTTTTTGCCAATCAACTGTCTGTCTTGGCGGCGGTGTTTGAGGTACTTGTCGCGGTGAGTGTACTCAACCGTGGCGGCGGCACATATTAGACACCTAGTTCCTCCTAGTGGTCGCAGTGACACGCTACTTCCGGCAGCCGAGCTAAATTAGAGGAGAACCTTCCCCCGCAGGTGGCAGGTCTACCTGCCACCAAATTAAAGTGTCCCCACCCGAACGCAAATTAGACGAGATGAGGACATGCGCTCTGCTTCCTGCTGCCGCGCCTGCTACCGCGCCTGTTACTCCCACCTGGGGAAGAACAGGCCACGAGCACCATCCTCTACCTCTTCCAGCTAAAACTTAGAATGCAACAATTTGATGTCCCGCTGGTGCTCGTTCGTTTTTGTGATGCAAGCTGCCCTCCTTCGGCACGCGCGTGCTCCTGACTAAAATAGTCTCATTCGAGGAAAAGCCAGGTTGCGGTAAAGTTTAGAAACCTCGCCGGATTTGTGGCAGGATGCGGCAGCCTAGACCGAGAGAAAGGCACTGTCCTATTTCTAGGGAAAAGTCGGTGGAAAGTTCATTTTTAGTCGGAGAAAAGGCATTGGTAAAAATAAAGGTATTTAGGGATTTATAGGTGAAGATTTCAGGGACGATTTCGCGAGGGGTAGGAGAGCTCCTATCGTATTTCTGACCGGTCAAAAGGTCAATCGCGTATCCGCAGTCGATTCTTTGGTTCCCATATCCTTCTGGAATCTCAGTGGAGGTCGCGAAAGGGTGTAGAACCGAATCCACCAAGTTTTCATTTTGGACTGGCAGCCTGCCAGACCGGATCGCAAAGCTGTGACCTGCGCTTCGGGATTGAGTTTGCCCCCCTCTACTCACGTTCTTCTCTATAATCTCCTGTTCCCTTACTGCGAGTTCACCCACACTCTTCCTCCAGAGAACCAGCACAAACATCCCAGAGAAATGTACAGGTACAAGTGCGGAGACTCCGACCAGCCATCCATTCGAAAATTGCGGTTCTAGGATCTTTTAAAAGGAGTATAATAATCAACGATTTTCACCCGACTCTCCACTCAACGAATAGTCCCTTTCATAACTGGCCGATCGAGAAATATCTGAAAATTTCATTAAATAATGTCCCATCGGAAATTTATCGAGCACCATGCCATTCGTAATATCCATTTTCCAAAAATTGATACCCTACCAATATTCCCGATCCTCGCGCATTTTTTCCGATTGGGGAATGCGGGGAGATGCTCGGTTATATAATAGAATACAGAGGATTCAATATTCCACTCGGGGGAGTCGTAGGTTGTTCTCCGTTCCGCTTTTCCTCCCCCGCCAATTTTATTCTCGACTCAACCTTAGGTGGAAGGTACTGGTTAGCTAGCGAGGGTTTAAAAAGAAGGAGATTGAAGCGAGAGATTTAGATGCAGCGGCAGGGCAGGGAAAGAGAAGAGGCAAAGTTCACCGATCGTCGAGTGTAATAAATTTGTATCTTTCGAGAGCTATTGATAGAGTTTCCTCATCCCACGAGAGAAAGAGAAGAACGGAATGGTAGGTACGATTCCTTCGACTTCCGAATCGGAGTCGACAGGGCGTAAGAGGCGCACCCAAGTGAAGTCAAAGTTCTGTCCGTGAAACTCCCTGCGAAAAGACCCCTTGCTCTTCTTCCCTCGTTTCTTCGTGCTACTGCTCTTCTTTCCTCCTTCCTTTCTCGCCAAAATTTTTTCCCATTCGACTGTCAGTGTGGTATGTTACGCTCGTCATGCGGAGAGACGTCTTATTACGCAAAGTTTCTTTATTGAAATTCATGTGTGCGGATTACGCTTTACCTCTAAAGTTTTCCCCTTTTCTGGGATCTATCTTTTGCTTTTGCTTTCTACCCATCGAAATCGCCAACTTCGAGACAATAGCGCGCCAGAAACAATACTGCCGGGTATCGATGAATACGATAGCCGTCTTGTTTCATTCAGTAATTAAATAGCAGTCTTCAAAATTTTTCAATGGTAAACTTGAAAAGTGCATTTTTATCAAGAGTAAACTTCTCATCTCGGAGTTCTTTCATCGTTATTACCGGGTACTGTTCCTCTCATCCCGTGGTCCTATTCCATTTGTTATTTTCCATCGCTCCGTTCGCCGCGGCATTTCGGATAAAGCGCACTTTTATCTCCAGCTGTAGCCTACAGCAGCGGTGGCGCGAAATTGGCTCGCTCAGCGTACACTTGGGAAATTAGAAAGGTTCGCAATTATTGATTTTTTTACATCGTTTCTCTCGCACCCGCTTTTTGCGCGGCACTCCGCTTGGCCGCAATGTCACGATCGTGCTGATAGAATAAAAAAAAGAAAAAAAGGGATTACCATTTAAGTCGACAATTCACGTTGGAGTTAACCCAGTTTCACAGGGGCACTCGCTCATTTTCTCGTGACAGTGAAACATTGCTGTAATTGTGTTATCTCTTTCCGTCGGGGGATAAAATTACTCGTTCACCTCGATTATCCGTAGACTACCGTTAACAAAGGACGAGATACGATTTTACGTGGTGCACTCTCGAACGTAAGGGTGAGATTTTACGCGAAGATCTATTGCACTCCCATTCTCCTTCTCACTCTCTCTCTACCTCTGTAAACGTGTATCTACCACCTTCCTCACGCTCAGTGATTCGCGTACTTTTATAGCCGATCTGACATGACTTGACGTGACGTTAGTTATTTTTTCAGTCGCCTTCGGTGATCGAGTTTCACACTTTGGCTATAAACGATAAACTCCTCGGGTTCTTCAGCTTTCGCGAAACTAGTTTTTTTCCCGAATCGCGATGCACTGGAAAACGGTAAAATCTGCCGGATCAAATGCCAAGGAAACTCCTCTTTTATAGCCCGTTATTGATAGCAGACCAAATACCTTCCTTTCGAGCATGTGCTCTGAATTCTTTTTTGAATTCCTATCCTCTACCTGCCTGTATTTGGCAAGCACAGCTTCTCTTTTAACTCCATTTTATTCCCAGCCCTGTCAGTCCGTTTTTCATCTCAATTTTATGAGCATTTTTTTTATTTCATATTGTTACTGTGAGAATGCCAACAATGATGATACGCTGCTCTGACAACAATTTTCCATGAAATCGTGTAATTAAGATTGGTAACGAATGAAATTGATGGATCGAAGGGTCCAATTTACAATAGGTACCGTGAAAACTGAACACAACAGGGAACATGGGATGGACGATAGCGGTCTTGTATTACGAGTGCTTTCAATATGTCGTGTTTGGTAGCCAGCGAAGTTGCAGGATTTCGCAAAGCGTCCATTATTTCGCGTAACGCAGCCTCGTAATTCAATAGCCCAGCCGCACGCGATAACTTGATTATCGTCCATTATCACAAACGGTATTATTCCCCGTAATTTACGGCGGAGCGCTTAGAATCGAATATCGCATTATCGTACGCGGAATTTCTATGGAGACGTCGCGTTGCATCGAATCGCATCGCGTTGCGTCGCGTTGCGTCGCGTTGCGTCCCGGCCCAATGATAGACATTATTACGGTGGTGGCTGCAAACTTCCAAAATTGCCCGGTGCTCAACGAGCCTCTTCTTCCTCGCGACCACTTCATCACCGGAATGAATCAATAGCCTTTGTACTCGCGAGCTTCATTCACCAGCGGCACGCGCTCCCAAAGCTCGACACCGTGGCCCGATGAGTCCGAAAACAGAGCCCTGACAGGCGTAAAAGAGACGGAAACACTAAAAAAGAGCAAGTCGTTGACACGAAACGACCCGAGTGTCCCGAAGGGGTAATGACTGATTACAGCATGCTTCATCGAGTCTTTAAAAGATCCTTTCGCAATTTTCCGCGACGCTCACGGTGGTTCAAGCGGCTACACGATGCGCAAGAGAGGATCACAAGACCACTGCGGAAGATAGTGCTCCGCCATGTGTGCCGATTTAACGACGCTGAGGTGTGTCTCCCATAGCCAAAGCCCGATTGTAACTGGGCATCTTACGAGGCGCAGTGACTCCTAGCCAGGTTGTCCCTCGTGAAACCTATTTTGTCGGGCCAAAGGGAAAAAGCAAGCGAGTAAAGAAGGGATAGCTACCTTTCCCGAGCTTTCGGACCCTTCCTTACACAGGCAGCGAGCCTCTCGGCCGCGATAAGATCGCTTTGAGACGGTAATAAAGGGAAGTGGATTCCGTCGGGGGTAAATCGAGTTACTTCGTCTGGTGTCTCCTTTTTCCTCTTGGTTCCGTCTCTTGCGACGAGTTGCTGCCCTTCGAGCAGAACCTCTCTGCTCTTCCTCTTCTTCCTTAGTACGTCTACTTACTCTAAGCCCTTTTTATCGTGCAATGCTTACTTCCGCTTTCACCTGTGCCCATGCTAGGATGCACCGCCAGCCCTTTAAACCGGCAAAAGCCAAAGTGACGTCGCGGCGCGTCGTTCGGCATGAGAACACCCGTTGCTTCTACCTTACTGTCTTGTACCTCGTTTCGCGGTTCGATCGATCTTCGATTCTCGATCGTACCGTTCCGAAAGGGCTCTTCACGGGATTTCTTCCCTTTGCGCTCTGATGCCTTTCTACCTTTGTACCAACTTTCACGCATATTTATGCTGAACGCGCTCAAACACGACCGAAAGGACGTATTTTACTTTGGCGACGATTTTCTTCGGTGAACTAGTTCTCAGTACGGATCTCTAGCGCAAATCTACAGCTTTGCGGAGCGTTTATATTGAAGGTGATTTCGATGGGAGGATCATTCTTAAGAATATCCTCTTTCGTTTTGAGAAAAACCGCGTAATATTCGTCGAAGGATTTCTACAATGCCACGTAGCGATACGTTTTTCATGGAGTGGACCCTCGGCGGACTTGGGATAAAGTAATAGCGCAATAAGTAAGAACTTTAGCGAAAGATCAAATCGAGATCCGACCAAAGTTTAATGGCCAGTTTAGGAAAAAGCTTTTAAGGAAAGGTAGAAACGTTACCGCTCATAAAATTTTAAAGCGATTTGTTCCTGTTCCACTGGTGGTCGCTGCCAGGTTTTATACCAAGAGTACTCACCGATTCCACTTCTCCCTCGTATTTCCGCTTACATCATGCGAATTCTAATGGGCCATCGACCTTTTATTTACCTC
Organism: Trypoxylon attenuatum; assembly: GCA_963989405.1. Classification (NCBI taxonomy): domain Eukaryota; kingdom Metazoa; phylum Arthropoda; class Insecta; order Hymenoptera; family Crabronidae; genus Trypoxylon; species Trypoxylon attenuatum. The sequence continues at coordinate 18,186,129 of OZ022488.1, read as the reverse complement.
CTTCCTATTTTCTTTCTAACGAGTTAATCGGCTTGGGCAGCAATGGAATCCGATCGAAGAAGAGCTCCATTCAATCGTCCTGTTTCTATTATCAACCAGCCGAAGGTTTCGAATCGACAACTATTGCCTCGAGAATACAGTTCAATAGTTACTCTCTTCCAATTTAATCTTCTCCCCTATCTTGCGAGTTAATTGGGGCAGATAAATTTGATCGGCAAATCTACAAAGGCAGAATTTGTACCTTTCCAATATCGGGCACTTAATTATCGTAAAACTGAAAAGCGTTATTAAAATGCGCTTAGACCGTTGAAAATTGGATGAAACTCCAAATAATCACGATCTGATAGTTTTTACAATTTTATCACACTGTTGAACGTAACTTTTAGAGATTACTTGGAGGAGGTTTCCCATTAACCGATTAACGTGCAGTGTATTGTAAGTCAGTGGATAAACAGCATTACCGTGGAACACACCGAGCAACCAATTGACACGTAATCGTCCCGAAAGCCGCTCGTTAAAATTCAATCCGTGAACGATGTTGGGATTCTACGTCCCAACGCTGCACCGTACCACCGGTATACCAGTGTTTCTAAGCATTAAAGACAGGATGCTGGGCTTCCTGATCCCGATGCTATCTCTGCAGCTCGATTCCAACATTCCATCGTACCTTTGCTATACCCTATCCATTAAGAATGGCAACAATTTAATTCAAGTCTCGAAACTTTGCTCGTAAATTTTATGTAATGATCTCAAGCTCGACGGAGTCTATCTTCGAAAACTTGAAATCATACAAATCTGAGCAATCCTCAGTCTCCCAGTTTCATCATAAATAGATTCACGCAATATGGAACTGTGAGGAAATTCTCAGTCTGCAGTTTGCATTGCTCGGTTTGTCAGCAGGTTCGGTTATCTACCTATCGCGCTTCTCTACTCCGTGCGGAGTGTTTCCTCGACATTATTTTAGAATCGGACAAGCAACGTGAGAATATTATTCTCCTTGAACCACCGAAACCGACGGCGAAACTCGAGGCGTGTCTGAATTCAAAGGATAAATGTTGTCGAGATACAAATGGCGTGGTGCGGTTCAACGCTCATTAGCACTTACGAGCACATTAGGCAGCAGCTAGTTGAGACTCGAGTCTCGTCGTCCATTAGTAGTCCCATCTTTCGCGGCATACGTGCGCTTATTAAACCGCTGACGCCATCGTGGACCGTCAACTGAAGCTGTTCGGTTTAATACACGTGGATTTTCCAAAGGTGCACTTAATGGTAAGAGGATAAGCAGGAGACGATTTCTTGAACTATATGCTATTCGAAATCTCCGTTTTACTGTTTAAAGAGTACATAGTACAGAGTGGCAGACTTGTCTGACTAAAGTCTGCCTCTTCCACTCGTCACTCGTTTCTGGACACGATGGTTTCGCTCGAGTGTATCGAGTACGCATCCTCTGCACGTTTATTAAACAATTAATATCGTTCTTCGCCGATTTAATTGACTTTATCTCTCGCGCGGTTTTTAATGGAATTTATTGAAACCACTCGAGAGGTATCTTCTCACAGTGCTATCGAGTATCGGATTCTTTATTCTTCAGGGAAAAACTCATCGAAGTGGACCGACGAATCGATATTAATATTTACCAGGGCATTCTATTTTTCCGATTAACGAATATACCAAGTTTCATTGGGCAAAGTCCCTCGAGCGAAGAGAGTTAGGAAGTCGAGCGAAGAAGGTGACCTTCGATTCATGTATCAATAATTCTAATGGATCGGGTGAGAAGTAGGAGTAAGTTGTCAATCGTTTAATCGCGATTTCACCGCACAATTACGACGGCGACTTTAATTGCGAAACGCCTTGCACCTACTATATTCATTTATTAACGATTTGGCCTCACGGATATTCTTTGCGCGTTTAAAGCTTCTTTACGGGTTGGCTCGAGCCGTTTGAGAGCGCAAATGAAATTTTAATTACACTGCCAGCCTCGTAACGATTTCTTAAATGGTACGCTCGAATGGCCACACACAATCGGATCTCGTAGTCGGGAGGCTCCTTTGAGAAAACATTTCGTCTGGAGCCGAGCTAGATTGAATTTCTTTGATAGCCAGGAGGAAATCTTTGATCAGGCATGTTTAAAGACAACTTTTTTTTTACCGGGGGTATTTACCGTGGCGCGGACATAAAACCAGTGCAAAAGGTCAGATTTGGTCAGGATCCCCTGGAAAGCCGGTAGCTCACTCCAGACAAGAAGGAACGGAGGAAAAGCGCAAAAAAGGATCGGGTGGAAACCGAAGACTCGTATCCTGGATTCAAGCGTCTTCAACCGAGTGAGACCAATGGCTTCTATTTGAAATTACGGGAATTGATTGCACCCTGCAGGCAAAGAGCCAGTGGAAATTCTCAGGTGGTTCGGAATAAGAAGGCTATTTCCTTTTGCACTAATGGAAACACTCGGCCAGTAAGAGAATCCATAATATCGCGATGTGTTTCAAAGTGCAGTATGCAAAATATTGCTTCGAAAGACACGTAATCGAAAAATAGCAACTTCCTGAGATTTCTCGGAGTTTCGCGAAGAAGATACACGAACGAAGAACATTGCTCCCAGGAATCATTCTAACAATAAGCATTCTGAATTCCACCCGGTACCGCTGCTAGTTGAACCGAGTGTTTTCTAACGGGAAGCACTCGCCGGCATACTTTCATACGATATATACCCCCGGAATTCAATCTTCGTTCGTGACGCACAAAACTGTGTTTTTCCCAGTTCTAACATCGCAACTAGTATCGCATAGGCACGCGTGATTGCATTGGGTTCGATCGTAAAATGGTACTGAAATAGATAAAGGCTTTCGATACCTGTAGATTCATTCCTCCAGTGTACTCACTAGTATATTCCATTTTTTGGAAAAACTGCAACAAAGCTCGCTGGTTTCGCTTTGCAAGCGGAAGCACGATTGACATCGACCACCTTCTAAACCACAGTTCAGTCGGTGGAAACGAGGGGAAAAAAATGCGTGGTGAACCGTGAGAACTACATGCGCAAAGTATCACTCTCTTGCAATAACGCATAGCAAACTTGTGAGCGCGTAGGTTCGCTCGACTGCGAGTTTATCGTTGGTTAGAAAAGCTCCTGGCAGGAGTTTTAACGCGGCAGTCGGCTCCGCGATTTTCCGTCCGCTTTTATGGGCCAGCGTCACGGGACGCAAAGTGACTGGTGAAAAATGTCCGGCACGTTACGTGTCACGAATGTCCAAGGGAGTGGCGTGTGGCAAGGGCGATGCGCATACGAGTAGCAGCAACAGCAACAGCAGCAACAGCAGCAGCAGTAGCAACCCAGTCCTGACTGGAACGCAGATAGTGCTTGTCGCGGAATACAGGAGTTGAGTCACAGTTTCTCGACTGTTGTGTATTATTTACGAGCGGTACACTGCTACTTCTAAATTGTATACTGTCATGAAACAAGGGGCGCGGAGAATGTCTGATTTTTCGAAACATTCCTGAACATTGTCAAGGATCGCACGAACACATAATATTCCAAGGCTTAACTCAAAATGAGAGATAGATTTATGTTGATTCCTTTACGGTAAACTATTCTGCGAGCCTGGACACTTTTAGTCCTTAGTCCTGAAAAATGGCAGAGTATTACTAGCGTCTGAGCTCGAATGAATAATTTGCCGTGTTTGTCAGTGATCCGAAAAGCTACTCGCTCCTCTACGCGCTCGAAGCCCATATCGACAAGCCATTAAAAAGTCGTTCATAAACTGCAGCTCTCGAGTGCACTAGAGGTAAGAGCTCGAGGAGTATCATTAGAGAGCCACCACTGTTCCTCTTGGCTTCGTAAGAATGAAAACTGGAACTGAGTAAATGTTACTGGCGTGTCAAGAAAGTTTAATGGAACGGTGCGAGTATTATAAGAACCCTTCGCAAACTTAATTAATTATTATGAGTTCTTGGGTTAAGGCGGGACATTGCAGGTGGTAGATGGAAAATTTTCAGAAGGGAATCGAAAGACTGCGGAGTAAATGGAACGAACTTGTTCAAGGAGGATTACAGGTTGACGTATATTGGTGGAACGTATCTAAATTTATCCGGGAGAGCGAAGGTCGTCGCTACCGACGGCGCCACGCTGTGGGAATTGAAAAATGTGTAAGACGTGTTAGAAGCCGGTAAACACGAGACTGAAGGTTCGCCGGTGGTTCTATCTGGAATTTCGCGCAGGACTCCCTCAGCCTGCACTCAGCTTGTGACTAGCCACCACCGTATGTTTTTCCACGCTCCTTCGACTCTGAAAACTTTTCGTGGTACCGTCTCACGTGAAAAATGAGTCTAAGTACAGTTTCGAGTAATAGAACGTGTGGCGGCCTTCGATCGATTGCCAATTGTCTTAATAATAATAAGAGTATCCAAGAGTAATTAGTCTCTACCTTTCAATACCCGTAATGCTGATGTAGAATAGAATTTCAATGGTATCGAACTGTATCGGTACAGATGGATGTTTAAATTTCCTCATCATCCGCGAATTAAATTCCGATTTGCATAATTTTTCAGCTTATTTAACGTCAGACAGTAAGCGATACGGAATCGACCTACGTGGTAGCATAAAACCGCACCGGACCAGTTTCATTAGCATTTTTATGGTACGCGTAATATGCTGGGTATATAGTCCTTTCGATTACGATCCACGAAACTAATTAGAACACGACTTTAAGCTTCTGCGGTATAACTGCTAGAGTCACGAAAACCCGCTGAATGTCGACTTGCGTTCGGAAGATATTTCAAAACCCAAATACGTGCACAAGAGTGTTCTTGCTGGGAGAGAGAGTCTATTCTCAAGGAAGTTCGAAATCAAAACCGCAGGGTGTATTGTGACCCGCGCCAGTCGTAAATCTAAATCTGAGCTCGTGAATCAGGAGGAAAGAGAGCCGAAGCGAATCGCCGTGCCGCAGAGAAGACTTCGGTTCATTAGGGCACCGCGTGGGTGTGCCCAGTGACTGTAATTAATCCAAGGTGTTAAATCAAGAGTGTGAATGCTTCTCTCCCCCCTCATCCAGTCTACAATCGTGACGCTTTCTCTCCAGACTAGTGGTTCGAACCACTCGGAGCCACCTGCCACGTCTTTAAGACCTCTCTGGAAGCCTCGAAAACCGCGGAGTTCCTCTCGCGAATTTACGACAGCCCGAGGAAGATGGTGATACTACAAAACCGCCTACAGGTCGCTTCGAAATTCCAATCGATCCATCTCCAGACTACCACCTTAATTCACCCCTTATTTCGCCTCTCGAAATAATATTTCGCGCCTCTGGCTACCTCCGATCCTAACTTCGAATATCACCGACTTGGCGGCACCACTCGCTCCGGGCGATCTCCGGAATCTTGATTATTACGTAATAATTGTAAACTAGATCCTAACTAAGTCATTGTGATCGCGCGCAAGTTTAAATTATGTCGCGAGAGGGTTGTGCCGAAGGTGGCTACTACCCTGCGATATCTTCTGCTAGCCGCCGCGCCGCGCCGGAGGGTCGGGTCTCCCGCCAGACTAATAATCGTTATCAGACAGTAAAGGAAGATGGAAAGAATCATGGGTTGCGTCAAACCTGCCAACTATACTACCCTGGAATATTTACTCTTGATATGCTATTAAGTTTAATTGAACGTATATTCATGGATATTCTATAAAGTACGTGGTATATACTGTTGGATGTCGGTTTCATACGCCTAGGCTGCGTTATAAAAGTCCCGCAACAATTTTACGATCACATTCAATTGAAGGCAGCAAGCTGAAGCTTCATAGAGGTATCAGAGCGACGTAAACTTATCTTCGGGGGAAAAAACACACTCGGCTGCAATTACTCAGAAAAACGAGAGACCTGCAATGAGCGAGCGTTTTCCGGAATTAGGCACGTAGTTAAGTTAGATGCATGTATGATCAGAGACAAATTGATGGTAAATTCTAAAACAGTATGCAGGAAGGCATGCATTACGTGACAACACGTGAGGACGCGTGACACGTTGCATGTCCTTATTATTTACCATCAAAGAGTTCGAACCAGTGCTGATCAATGCTGAACCCCAATGGGAGTATGAATATTAATAGGCATTTGCTGTAGACACGCGTCAGCCCTTAGATTACTGTCGTCACCTGAATTATGTTTGAAATGTCCATATCAATGGATCAGGAATAGGACGGGCCGTGTTCTAGTCGGACAGTTTGTCACCCTTGCGAATGTTACATCTCATTGTCAGTAAGATATGACTCTCATATGGTTCGACCATACCGAACTGGGTCATCTCTATGATTCTTCTTTCGCAGATGAACATTTTCATTTGAGAACTATGGAAAATTATACTAGTGAAATATGACAGCGATAACAAGAAACTCTCGACCCCCATTTCATAAGTTGCCGATATTATTCTCCTTCTCTTTGTACCAATTACCTCCGATCACCTTATCTTCGTTTCTCCAAAGGATTATCTGGACACTATATCTCTCAGAACAGTCTGCCGACTCGTTTAATGATATTTGCACAGCGGGTATTTTTGTCAGATAATTTCGATACAAATTGCTGGGCAATTACTACGATTGCGACACTACCGATGCTTTATCTTCATTATTGATGACAGTATTAACGATATCGCGTGTTTATAACATCCGGCAATATTTGCATGCGACGCAGAAAAGACTTAATTCTAATAATTCCACTGGTACTCGATATAGTATCTCTGTATAACGAATCTCGTTTTTTGTATTTTCCAGGTATGTATGCCGAGCGTATCGAGCATTTGGAGAACTTGCATTCTGACAGACAAACGCAGAAAGCCGTGATTTTGTGCAGTAAGTAAAATAAGGATGAGAGAAAGGGAAAATCCATTCATCGGCTTCGATAAAAAGAAATTGCATCGTGATAAACGTGAATTTAATCTCCTTATCGGTTTATCGAAACGTTCCGATATAATCTATGGCCAGAGGGGATGCAGTTGTAGGAAAAATATCAGGAACGAAGTGGCGGGTAGGGAGGAAAAGAGAGAAAGGGTGGATTGTAATGTCTAGAAAGCAGATTTTTTCCCTGATAATCGCCAAAGCCAGTTTGGCAATATCGTCGTCTCGCAGGTACGGGGTTTTATCGATCGCGAACAATAAATACTGGCCGGTGGATATTGCCAGCTCGCACGTTCTCCGTTAATTTACGGCGCCGTAGTATTAGGTCATTATTGAATTCTGCTGCAACACGTAGAAGAGGAAAAGAGCGGAAGAGCGAGAAAACGCTCGTCGAAGCACTCACCATTGGAACTTCTTTCGCTTGAAAATTACCAGGCACTCCAACCTGATTCCATAGCCTCCAGTGTTTATCGTAAAACCTGAAACATTGCCGATAACCATTATTATTACACATAATAATGTGGAAATATTAAAACTCTCAATTGCGTCCCCATTGCGTTCAATCAATTATGATATGACCCAATCGGCTAGAACGGATCAATTAATCGATATTCAATTATAACAATTTTTATGCATATGGCAATGCATCATTATTCATTCTGAGAGTTGAACGATCATTTTGTGGACAATTAATATGAATCGAGGGTATATATATATTATTCGAACAATCGTTTCGTTCACGTAATTATAATTAATAAAGTTCGAAATTACTTGGCGAGGTAGCTTCTCTCACCGTCGACGATGCTGCTATTTGCTCACTGAACTCTCCAAGGAGGCAGGTCACAAATACTGGCGGCAACCGAACAGCGCGTGGAGAAACTACCGAGGACACCCGGAAAATAAAAAAGGACGATAACCTCGTCAGAGACTGGGACCACGCCGATCTACGAAATTCGAGTAGCAGCTGCGCTCTCTTAAAGCGACCGCCTTAATTCGACGAGGAACAAGACGGAACAAAAATCGTTACGACGACGGCTTAATTTAGCAAATAAAACGACGATAAAGTCAAGTTACTATGGCGACGCGAGGGCGGGCGGAAAAAGAGAAATAATAAAGAAAGCAGGCCACTAAGGAGAAGGAGAAAGAAAGTGTGCTGGAGAGATGGAAACTCAGTCTGCGAGAGGAGCGGAAGAGAGGGTTAACGATTCTCGGGTTGTGGCACTCGAATCTTAGGCGAGGCGCAGAGACATTTCTCGTTGAAAACAAAATAAGAAGAAAGTACGAAAATGGAGGAGGAGAGGTTGGGTTGATGGGAGTCTCGCAGCCGCGTCGTGTCGCATCGCGGCGGCTGATGCCGCATCGCGAGGACAAGAGGACGAGAGGATGAGACGAGAGAAGAGTGGAAACGTCGGTTGGAGCTCGATGGAATTTACTGCTCACGCCGGAAGTATTCCGAGAGGGTTGCCGCTCTGCCACGATGCTGGATAACACAGAAAGTGGAAGGCACCGCCTAGTTGGTTTATTTGAATGCCTGCTTCAGTTCTCCTGCGGTGGCACGAGCTTTTCGACCAGGCCCAAGCCAGGTCAACCAGCCTAAATCTTCGCCTATCTCAACCTCGTCTACTCCGAGGCCATTTTCCGCAGGTGGTGCATGCAAACTGCATCCAAATTGGGTCTGTCCGTGCATCCGTTTTCTTGAGCTCGTGGCCTACTGCCGACTAAACAATTCCATTCTTCCCATGCCCCGCGCAACCTGGAATCCACCTTGCAACTGCGTGAACCACGAAGAGAATCCGACTTCCGGCACCATCCATCTGATAATATTAATCTCCTCGCATTCCTCTTTTGCAATAACACCGCGATGTTTCTCAACCCGAGCGATCCTCGAATCGTCCGGCGCGGATTTCTTTCTCGCCTGGCATTCACGGAAATCCAGTTTGCCTGCTGGAGTCAAACTTAGAGAGGTCTTGAGAATGCTTGGAGTTTCTTGCTCCGCGTCCTAGCATTTTACCTCGACAGGATAGTACAGAGAGAGAGAGAGAGAGAGGGCCAGAGAATTTCCAGAAATTTTAATAGACTATTTATGAACTATATTGCGAAACTCTGGAAAGTCTATATTATAAATTTAGGGTTTCTCCCTTTCTCGCTCGACTATACACGGTTTCTTGGGCCCTGAAGTATATCAAGATTAAGATCACGTAGAAATATCGGATGAAAGAAGGGACGTTTTATCAGAAATTTGGCGGAGCGCATCTGGCAAGCGAGTGGATTCCGCATTGGATCCGAGAGGGCTGAAATCGAACGTGGCACCGTAACGGAGATCTCGAAGGCTACCGTAGAAGGGTAGAGATCCAGACAAACGAGGTTGCGGTCAAGGAGTGACAGGTTCGAGCCGTCAACCGTGACGCGGGTGCCTCCTTCAGTCCACGAGTTCCTTCGGGAGTCTCTCGCAGAGCTGATACGATGGACCCCGCACGTCATTATCCCTGCGTTTAGAAACGAAGCTTCCGAGTAATGAGGATCTCCTCCAACCCTGCCAACCGACGCTCACTCGATTATTCCTACGGGATGACGATCATGCTAAGCCTTGCTACAGCAAACTTCCACCTCTAAACTAATTACCGCGATTATTCCACAAATTTATTATGCTCAATACCATCGCGAGATCGCTTAGGCATTTTCAACAACATTAATTAGATCCAGACGTTTTGAATCAATTATGGGATACCTCAATGCCAATCAGGTTTTGGGGTTCGGATAATGGTACGCGGATACAGCCCGATTTCCTTGGTCCATTGAGGCGCTCGAGTGGAGGTTCGTCTCTTGGCAAAATCGAGATTCTTCCACCGTAGGTACATCTATAGTAACGAAACGTAGACGGGAAAGAGAAACTGGTATTTACGTGGTATCTACGTTCGTGGTACTACTCGAATTGCTATTACGGAATAACATGGGTTAAACATAATTCGTTACACGACGCTCTCTCTGTTTCGATCAATTCAAGCACACCCCAAAGACCGAGCAGATAAAATGAAATTTAAATGGAATAGGTCGCAGTTTTGTGATTCCGAAATATTCACGGTGAGACCGACCAGCGGGGTTTTCATTGGTTATAAAAATTCTATGGGTACCGGAGTCCGCTTGTCGTCGCTATTAAGGTAATCGCATCCACTGCTTTTCACGGCAAGAGAAATCGATCGAAGTGGCATAACCGAAATACAAATTTGTCTGCACATTGAGCGAACTTTCCGGCCATAAATAATACCACCTACCAATATTCCGCGTTTATAATACATGGCCCGTACAAGGGCCAAAGCTCCGATGAATAGCGATGATTTTCGAGCGCGATAAATGAACTCGCCGTGAAAATCTATTTGGCCTGGCCAGCGAGAAATAACATAAATATGCCTGGAGTATTAAGCGCAATAAGGACAACTATTGTCGTTCCATAGGCGGAATACTCGTAATTAGGATACATCTGTTTATTCGATTGAACAGGAAATTAAAATTACAATGTTTGGGGGTTGTACATTTGCCAATGTACCGTTCATTATTACGTTTCGGTGATGCCAGCAGAATTTAATTCGAAGATGGGCTACCAATGTACCAATGTCCGAAATAAATATCGACACGCCAATGTTGTTGCTAGTTCTCCGAGGCCCTTTATAATATTTGATTAAATTCAGCCAATTTAAAAGCAACAGTAGAGTCAACAGGCAAGCTTTATCGAGCAAAAAAACGCCAACAATCAGAGCCTTTATGGCTCTCGTTGCTTTGTCGCCGTCAAATTTTTCGAAATCCGTAGTGCACCAGCACGTGGACTAGACATTCCCACAGAGAATCCGTTTATCGGTGAATCGCGTTTGTTCCGAAAGAGAGCAGCAGCCCGATTCCCGCTCTGTGCACAGTGCACCACTCGAATGACGGAAGTTCCATGAGAGTAACAACCGAACAGGGGAAGAGGAAAGGTTGCCAAAGAAAAGCAAAGAAAATTCGTCGTGAAAGCCAGGAGGTAAAAAAAGGAAATTTGGAAAAGTTGTTAGATAGCAGTAGAGTCTGGCGAGTCGACCGAATGAAATTAGACGGCAAGCAGGCGAATAGGACACAGAAGTGAGAAGGATATGTCACGAGGAACTTGGAACAAGCGGAACGGAGAAAGTCGAGGGCAGAAAGGTGGTGTCAATCGATGAAAAGTTCAAAGAGAATCGTCGATAGTGGAAGCATGAAATTAGGGTAGGCGTGGTCGTTTTCAAGTATCCTCTATCTTCCACCAAGAGAGACTTTGATCTGCCTTGAAACACCGTTCGTTTAAGGCGCACGAATTGCATCCGCGATTGCATCGCACTTAAGCTTTCCTTTGCAGAGTTTAGGGCCTTTTAACGTGCTTTTTCCTCGCCCTCCTCTTGAGACGCCAGCGCAGACGGAGCTTCGACTAAATTATCTTTCAATTACAGTCTTCGACCATCTTTCACTTCGTACCTATTTCGTTGGGTCTCGCTAATTAAATAAAAACTGCATTTTGAATCCATTTCCGTCAAAAGGATCCACTTATCGTTATTATTCTCATCGTAATTGTCGTCGGGTTGTTGTTACTTGTCCCTAGGAAAAACTGGAGTTACCTACTTTGGTACTTTGGTCAAATGACAACACCGCACGTGGACTTTTCTGGGGAAAGAAGGTAGGAGGTCTGCTAAGGCGGAAAAGAGTTTCAGGACGAATGCGGGTTCCACGGCAATACGTGGCTTGTTTCGCGAAGCTGACCACGAAGCCACGCGTGACCCAAGAGCAGAGAAGTCTACGTGATCAGGGTGTAGGCCATATTTCTTCGAAAAGGTCGTGGCCGGACAAGCGGCAAGAATACTCGAAGAATTAAGATCCCCGCACGGTAAAACTCTTCCGATCCAACGTCTCCGATGTTTTTGGAATTTTTCGGTTGACCCTGGAAAACAACTTTTTTCTTATCGGGAGGTTTACATTGGAAGACTTTGCAAAGTTACCATTACCGCTCTCCACTGAATATATTTGTCCAGACGATTGGAGATATTCAGAGTAATTGAATCGCGAGAAATGTTGATAGTCCGCATAAATGAGGCAAAGAGGATGATACTTGAGGAGGGCTTCAAATTGCGACCGGTCTGCGATGAGTTACGAATTTAACAAGACGTCTTCACCGGAGACAAGTATTTCTTATCCGCGACCTTTCATTCGTAACGGAGTTGTTATTGAACGTACCGGTGCTCTTCCTTTGTTGCATACCTTTGCCAGGGGACGCGACACGCGCCACTGACGTTCCATTATCCCTCCAATTTTTCCCGGACAATAATTCACTGGCTTGAGGTTACCGAAGAAGCTTCGTCTTCCTTAGAAGATGAAGAAGAAGAAGAAGAAGACGAAGAAGAAGAACCCTTTAAGACGGTGTTTCTTATCGATTGACGACTTTCCTTAGCCGCTTCTTCCACCTCATTCTTCGATGCAAATGAAAAAGACCGCAAATAAGTCGTGAAATAAGAACGTCGCGCCAACCACTTAATCGGCATCTTGACTATTGAAACATTTCCTCTCGTTATCTTTACCGTCCTCCGCCGCCTATTATTACGCAATAGAAACGAAGAATCAGCGTACCGTAAGAGTATCGGAGGATATCGGTGGCTCCTGTGGGAACTACTTAACGCAAGCACCGTAACAATCGAGTGCATGGGGCTCGAAAAACCCACGAAGAAAGCCGCCTCTAATTTAGGTGAGCAGCGAGACGTTAGCCAATTTGCGTCAGGAAGCAGGGCTCCGCGAGTCGGCCAGGCGAATGAAGGATCGAGGGGGAGAATGAGATCAGCGAGAGGAAGAGAGTAAAGTCTGGGCAGGAATAGAGGCGGAAAAATAGATTTCTCGCGGAATCTCGAAAAGCGATAACGAAGGGCCCAGAGAGTGTGAGAGAGAGAGAGAGAGAAAGAAAGAAAGAAGGAGCTTTTTTCCTTCTTGGTATTAGACGGACAATCCGCGTGCATCTGGCAGAAAAAGAGCCTCTCCTATTTCAGTAGTCCTTCCGCGGTTGGTTCTCCGCGCGAGTGGAAACGGGCTCAGCTAATTCGAGGGTCTACGAGAAGCCAGTTTAAATCCTGACTAAAGTGTCTTTGAGATATTATCCGAGCTGGCCATTCCTTCTTCTCTTTCGCCATCTTCTCCATCGCGAAAGCACCGCGTCCTGAATGTACCAATTTCAACGTAAATATTTCTTTCTTCCAATTTCGTCCGATCGGGCCTTTCCTGCCCACGGAATGCAACCATCGTCGAGGACAGCTTTGTATTCATTACGTAATCTCGTCAACGGTTAACTTAAACAAATTGCATCGCATCTTCCGGGCCACTCCTCCAAAGGCCAGCGGTTACGTGCGTCCATCCACCCACATCGTGAGCAGCCAAACAGGAAAAACCATTATCTCGTTAAGACCCGGAAATTGGTGAAAGGGGCTCAGCTCGTGCCGACAGTCATCCGAACTTGCTCTACTTCTTTCTTCTTTGGGTTTCGTCGCCTCTATAGATCCGCTGGGACAGCGTCGAGATGCTCCTGTGAATGTGGGCTCTTACCGAAGAATACAGCTCCGAGACGGGAAATTCTTCGTGCTTGAGTGTTTTCCAATTTCAACGGCTTTTAAACTACGTTAAATAAAGTTCACGGGAAAAGGGCGTAGAATCGAGAGAATAACGTGGCGCCAGTCGTGACGAAACCCTTCGACCCTTACTATCGTGTTCACGATAGTTCATGGTGCTCCTTGAAAATAAAAGAGAAACCCTCGATGCCAAATGATCACGAACGACCTTAAAGCAAACCAGACTGATTGAAAGTGTAGAATAAAGCTGAATCAACGACAAGAGAAACCAACGCACAGTCTAAAGATAAATGATCAGGATGGGGTTAAAGGGATGCCTTTGCGTGTAGTATTGGTGATAAAATTCAGAGCTGACTTAAATGAGGCAAGACGGGAAGTAAAGTTGGCGCCAGGATGAGTAAGGGTCGCCTAATCTCGCAAAGACAGGCGGCGTGGGTAGCCGCAGTTTGCTTTGCAAATGCGTGGCCAGCCGCAGGATGCACTCCTGGCCGACTTATAACGTTTCCGAAATCAGCCGGCGCCAAGCGGTACCTGCTCGGCAGAACAACAACGCTGTGCCACCCAGGCCACACCTTCCTCATGCATATTCGCGCCTCGGTTTATGGAGCAACTTAGTTTATAGCCCCCTTGCAGCGTTCTGCTTGCGTATTATGCACACGCACTATTAATTTTACGCGCGGGACATCCGCCTCTAGTTACGCGGCCTCGCATAAATATCCTCTGTCCTTGCCCGCGGCCTTGCCGTAAGCTCTTGGATTAGCGATCCTTTTAAAAACCCAATTTTCCTCTTATGACAAGCTTTATGCTTTCCCCCGGTACTCTACCTCGTGTAGACCACTTATATTCTAACTCAAGCGGGCATAAAACATGCGAGTGACAATTTGTCTTTACTGTAAAGTGCTACTTTACTCTGTAAAATCTCCTAGTGATTACTGTATCCTGCAAAAGGGTTGTGCATTGGGGAGCGATTTTCCAAGAGGATAACGAAAATTCAGAGCTTATCCATCCTCCTGTGCGTACTGCTCGGAAATCGTTTGAAAATTGTTTATAAGCTAGATTGAAGTAGGGGGTGAGTGGAAACATGGAGGCTAAGAGGCTGGTACTTGTAATGCTAGCACTGGTTACAAGTGCATGAGTTGCCAGAAGTTTCATGCATGCACGAATGATTGCGAGATTACCAAAAATACTGGACCGTTTATTGAACTTTTCGCGACCGTAGCTAGAGATCACAGCGAGGTAAATCATTCGCGAAAACTGAAGTTCCGAAGCAAAGTATCCGGATAAAATGTAGAGAAGTGGAGGAACTCATCGCGGGCCGTACTAAAAATACTAGAAATATATATCGGCAAAATGAGAGAGTAACTGAGAGCTTGCATCTCATGCTTAAAATATGCTCGTATCAGTTCTCGAATATTTTGTGCGTTTTAGCAAAAGATGAATTCTAAAAATCCTCTAAACCAATGGTGGAGGATAGATGAAAAAGAGTACTCGAACCATTCGCGATTTAAAGTTACGATGTTCCGTTTGGAATTAGAATTTTAAAGGTCTGGCATTCCAGCCCATAAAAGTAGTGTCCAACGACTGTAAATCGGAACAACGTAGAGTGTAGAGCAAGAATTAGCATAGACCGTGAAGCAGTAGCTTGTCCAAACCACGTTAGTTGCACGCAAAATCGTGCCGAACACACAGTGCGCACACGAAGGAGCACCGCGGGTGTGCCAACAGCAGGATCAACGGTAGGGGGGGGAAGCGGAAAAACAGAGCTGCTGCATATTCAAGACGCAACTACCTACAACTAGTCGTTCCGCAACCTCGACAGTAGTATGAGTCGACGTATGGCCCGCCTGACGGGACGTGTGACTAACTACTGCGAAGCCTTCTACTTCATCCTCCGATGCAAGCCGCGGAAACTAACGGCAATCAAACTCACTCATTTATCATTAACGTTTATTATTCGAATTTATTCGGAATCTTTTATTCCGAGAATAATCTTTGCACGTTAGATAACTCTGAAGTCTTAGCGAGTAAACCTCCTTTTGTTACATGCTGTAAGAAAGCTCGAAGGTTCGTATTACGTCATTATGCGACGCCCGAGGTGACAGTGTCATGGGAGCTTGTACCCAGAGATACATCGAACGACCAGAACTCGCATCTGTCGGTCAGAGGTCAGACCATCATTAGGAGAAGCAGTGCAGGTGGTGCCCGCATCGTATAACCAAAATGTCAAAACCAACTCTCAAAATACTATCTGGCGTTAAATTTTGTTACGACTATTTCGTCTATTTCTCTCGTGGTTCCTTCTCGCTGAAATATAATGAAAATTCCCTTGGCAGAGGTGTCTCGTAAATCACTATTGACAGTTTTAGGACATCCTGTGTGCCAACAGGCGTATAATACGTGTACGTTATGTCAGTGCATCGGTGGCCTCCTCTCTGGCCTGGTATCGGTCAACGTGGATCCCGATGCGCTCGTACCCACAACCCACACCCTACAGCCTCCCTCTCCCAGGCCACTGCCACCCAGTGCAACTACCCAATGGCCACTGACCGCCAGCCCTCTATATATAGCTCGCTCATCTGCACTGATTTACCGCATATGCATTGCGGTAGACCAGAGTTACCAATTTCACCCACTAAAGGCTACCCTTTTTCCATATATATACGTTTCGTACTTACCTTAGGCCTTTTTCTCTCTCGCTTGCTCAAGAATTAAATAAACCCGAGATCGAGGACTGAGCTTTTGTCTCGCATCGGACAAGCCATTTCCACCGCACTCTCTTCCACCGTAATCCGGAGAGTAGGAATTGCACTCAACTCCCGTAAGGGTTTGTTTCTACGAACTTTCCTCGACTTTGCTCGCTTTCCAATTGTTCAGACTCCAAGAAAAGCCTAACTGAAGGTAGGTAACGACGTCGAGACGTATCGATGGAATATCGATCGCGGGCGGAGGCCCAAATTGAACGTTACCTTGCCATTAGTAACGCCACTGCAACCGGCTTGGAGGAGTAGGAGGAGATTACCGAGAGAAATCGCGGCTGACGCGGAATGTCGTGGAATGCCGCGGGATGGCCATTACCGTCGGTGGATTTCTAGGTAGCCGAGAAGGAAATGAGGGCTCCGAGCGACGGAGCGCTTCCATCATCCAGTCTCCGCGAAAGAAGAGCCGCTGAGACGGTTTAGGGAGCCCCGAGGGGTCCGGAGGGTCTTGGGGGATGGAATAAAACGGCGAAGGAAGAAAATCCACAATACGCGCGTAACAAACTACGGCAGTAAGGGCGGGTGAGGGGTGGTCAGGGGGTATCGCGGGACGGGTACCGCGCTTCATCTTGGCTTCTTCGGCTTGGTGGCTCGCATGAAAACGTTCTATGGGCCGGCGGGGTCGTCGTTTTCAGGCCTACTTCGCCCTCAAGCCCTCGAAAAAAGGAGGAAAACGCCTCGCGAATACATCCGCTCTCCCTAGAGCACTCGAGAAGAAAGGCTTCGGCCCACGGAGCGCTTTCGCTTTCTCTCTCTCTCTCTCCCCCTTCCCCTCTCCTGGTGGATGAGACCGTGCTAGAGATTCTTCCGGCAGTTGGTCGTAAATTTCTTCGGATTTTTTATGCTCGACCATAAGTTAGCTGCGTATATTACGCCGATCTGGTGGTGCGCCCAACGAAACACAACCAGCAGCGTCCAAAACGACGCTCTCGAGTGAGTGGCAATGCGTTTACTGGCGCATTTGAATAAATTTCAAACGATATATTGTTCCACTGGCCCAAAAAGGTTCCGAGTGGAAAATGAGTTTTTTGGAAGTGGGGTTACCGAGCGTTCCGACTGGGCTGACTCTGTCATGAATCTTTGTTGAATTCAGCGCGGGATAGCCTCGTTCCCGGGAAATTAATTTGGCTTCATCGGAGAAGATTCGCGGATTGTAGGGCACGCTGGTGAATGGCTGAAAACATTGGACACGCGAGTGTAAAATCGCGAAAAAGAGGAAAAAGAGAGAAAGCGAGAAAGGGAGAGTAGGAGGGAAGTCCATTCTTCCGGGAAGAATTCGCGCGATTTCGGCGCGGAATGGAAGCTCAACGTTTTTCCTCGCAAATTTTTCTACGGTACGCGCGCGTTATTCTGCTCTTTGTCACGGAAAGTTCTCCTCGTCGAATTTAATGCCTCTCATAGATAAAATTCAGCCTAATCGGCAATGTAATCGTCCCTGGAAACGACAATGGTGCAATGACAAAGGAACGAAAGAGGATCATAAAGGCTTAATTAGAATGGAGATCGTGTTCGCGGTGGTGCACTACTCTCCCTCTCTGATACACGAGGATGTGCGAGACTCGAATGGCAAGGGAAACGCAAAACGTGGACGAACGCGCCCGTATTATTAGAGCATGGTACCGATTTGCGAATCATTTGCGCGGCAGCGTGGCGCCACTCAATGAAGCCAAAATTCACATTGCGATGGGATACCAATGCGCTCGAGTTTTTCTCATTTGCGCGACACTGATTGTTCGCGGCACTTGTCCCTAATAGCTGCTACCCTGCTCCAACAATAATGCGCGCGAAAAGTAATTAAAACAGAGCGAATTGCGGCCCCCAATGTTCTATTCCGCCAGATCCATTCGCGAGCTTTCCAATTGCTAAAGTTCACTGGCCGGAAAGAAGCAAACTCGCTGTATTCTACTTCGTTACAGACGCTACACACTCCCTCTGCAACCGGGGGACCTAATTACGAGCACAACAAAATTTCTATTTTTCTTTTTCTGCCCTACCCTCTATCCTCGCGATGGACTTATTTAACATTCGTTTAATGCGGCAACAGAGTAATGGCAATACCACCAGAGCATTTGTTTTAATTGCGGTTTGAAAACCGTGATTTATATGCGAGTTGAATGAGCCTCGAAGAGGGAAGGAGAGACGGGGCAAAGAGGAATGAAGAGGATTGGGTAGTTTATTCTTGACCATAGCCCACATTCAAATAGGGATCCCATATCGGTATCAGCGGTTTTCCTGCCATTTACGCAAGGACAGTTGATGAATCTGTATCGGCAACGCGCTCACCACTCAACAAGCCGCAGTTTCCCCCAATTTCAATTCTCGCCACTCCACAATAAACCCCCATCGTTTTTCAAGAGAGACACCCTGCCGTTCGCACGCACCCTCTCTACGTCCCTGTACACGCCTTCCTTCTCTCCTTCTCGCACCTAGCTACATGGCAGGGCCCAAAATCCACATACGCCTCCAAATCTGCCAATATTTATCACTCGAAAGAGTTACGAGCCTGCTGAATAAATAAATTGGTCGCCAGTCGGTGTTGGTTCCATGAGACAGTGGAATCTTAGCAAAAGCAACAACAGTTTCAATAATTGCAGAATACGTATCTGCTGCTCAGCCAAATTGTATGCCTTTCCGTACTCCGAGCGAGAGTTATTCGAAAGACGCAGGATATTACAACGCTACTAGAAACCAGCGAATTTACATCGAAACCCATATGAGCCACTCTACTAGCGTAAGTGCACTCGAAAATGCACATCTTGTGTATCGGCAGCACTTAAGCAATGACAGCTGATGAATCTGCATGCAGTCGACCGCTGCCTATGCTCTTCAACCGCCGCATCAGTACCAATCCAAGTTCGTTCGGAATTTGGTTACATCCGGGAATGCTTTACCTGACGCTCTATTTAATCCACGATCCGCAAAAGTGACGATCAATAATTGCGGTTCTGAGGCTGATACGCTGGTGCTACCACTACCAATTCCTCCTTCTTTTCCGTTAAACTAATTATTGTTTAAAACGCCGCTCGTCACACTGGTGATTACGGGCATTGCATTTTTCATAGATAGCGCATCGATCGTGTTTGCTCGTGGAACTTTATCCCATCAAAGTTAAATGGGATTAAAGAGGTTTCCTCACTCATAGAAATATCTTATTGACGAGGGACTCAGCCGCTCGATTGAGATATAGATCGGTTACACTGTAGGCCGACAGGAATTTTGTTAAATTTCGGAAGATTGATCGACTCGGGGTGGACTTTCTCTCGTCAGCAAGCGAATACTTTTATAAGCCCCGACGGACTTTCAACGACGAAAACTCCGGCAAGTCGTCCATAGGGGACTCGTCGAGCGGCCCATTGTCGGGGATTATTTCGGCTCGCGGTGAAATTGGCGCGATGGACCTTCCCCGGAAATAGCCTGTGGCCCTTTCTTTCTCGGGCACCGCACCGCGTCGCGGTTTACCGGCCGTAAACGGATCACGTTTTTCCACGGTATCAAGATTTGTTTTTGAATGCGTCGCGCCGACCGGCTCTCCATTCGGTGAAAAAAATAAAAACCGCTACGCCCGATCGAGTACCGACATTTTCGCGGATAACTGTTTTTTATTACGTCGCGAGGCCGCTATCGTTCGGCGTAATTTACAATTCGCCAAAACAATAGGTATCCCTCGCACGTATGCACCGGGAATCAGTCGCGTTTCGATGGAAAAACGGTAAAAACAAACGATACCACTTGAGAGGTAATTTCCATTCTCTCGAATCTAGTTTCCGCTTTGTCAGTAGTCGCTTCTGAATAATTGAGGAAAATAAAATTTATCGACATTCGCGTGGTGCCTTATCGAACCATAGGGAATCGACGGAAAATAATGTCGAACAACCCTTATAGGTGTTGATAGTACTGTTCCAATGGACACGGCGAGCATAGTTCATTTTCCAGAACAATACCGACCTTCGGGAAATGTACCAATACATTTCGGTATATTGTCTGACAGGCTAGTGTAGCCTCATTTCGACAAAATTGCCTGATGCGAGATATTAGATCGGGGCCGCCGCACGGATCCACAAATAAACCGAAATTCAGGTCGAATCCGGTCTCTCCCAGTGGTCAGAGTTAAAAAACCAGAGAGTACTGCCAGTCAGAATAACTACTGCATTTCGAACGTACCACAACAACTGGCAGCGATTAATAACAAGCAGTCGCTTTACATTAGAATAGCCATGGTAATTTCGTCGCGTGATTACTGAGCTCTGGCCCATACGGTTTGCGCGTTTCCCATCGCGCTGCGTGCGCGTGCAATTCTGTTTAACATTCGAGTCATGCGTCAATCATACACATCGTTGTTTGTCCCGCTAACTGGCCAGTTCGTTCGTTTAGCATCGCGCATCCGGAGCATGACTGCTAATTTCACGGAGGTCGCATTTGTATGGCAATTAATAAATTACTCCGAAAGCCTCCCTGTACATTCTTGCGCCACGAAAATGCTCCCTTTCGAGACGCGGTTCCTTCCGAGTTTGGAAATGACACCTGCCGATATATCAGCGCAGAGAGTAGACTATTTTAGCAAAGTATCTGCCAACCGTTAGTTCTTCAACGATGATGGGTAATTTTGATGATCAAGGAGGAACAGACATCCGGGGATATTTGAGGTTTCCGAAGACTTTGTCTGAAGGAAACTGACAAAACACGGAGACTCTTGCGATCGTCGACCTCGAATCTCTCGAGGTGGACGCGGCTTCCGCGTCAAGAATGGAAAATGTGCGCGCGTGCGTTCCTTTCGGGAGATTAATGCAATCGCAGAGCACCGTGGAGCTTTTATTCGGCGCGTCACGTCGTTCTTCGCTGGTAAAACTGTGTCAGCGTAAAATATTTTCGCCATTCGTTTCGCGGCGGCATACGAGTACGACTCATTATCTAGAAGCTGGCTGCTGGCCTATGCGCGAGGAGAAGAATGAGGAAAGGGCCCGCAATCTCTCTTCCTCCCGGTTCAAGCTCGTTATAGTCGCGTTTTATTCACGCTTGTAAATAGTGCGCTGCTCGCAAAATAACGCGACACTCGCGTGAATGCATAGGATCGCGATTAAAGGGATAATGACCCTCGAGCGTGTTCGGCCGTGAATACCAGCGGTCTTTTAATGACAAGCGGAGCTGGTTCTTCCATCGCTCGATGCGGTAGCGTGGCCCCTTGGATTAAAGCACAAACGCGAAACAAATCAGATCCAAAAGTGTACTTACTTATTCATAGGTATCTACGCGCTTTGAGAAAAGAAAGTTACGAGTGGGTTGTTTTCTTTCTGACCCAGACAAAGAGTTCCCTTTGAATCAGGATTTCACGCTCGTCCTTATTCCGAGTCGTCAGTGAAGTCGACGACGTTGGATAGTCTCGACATTCTTTCATTGGTTTCTCGGCTTGGATTATTCGCCGGCGGCGCTGGTACTCGTCCCCATCCCACCGAATCTCGTTTGCGCCAAGCGGAATCTAATCGGCCGCGAAATTTCTTTTTCCCGGGGCAATTCCGTGGATGGTGTGGAGCGGTGCCCTTTGTCACGTGCGTAGAAGCGTATCCTCAGTTCGTTTGATGCCGTGTCTATATCGAGGCGCGCGGCTGGAACCCGTACTACCGTGGCTGGAATTCGTGAAGGGGTTGCAGTCCTCGCCTCGATCCCGGGCACGTGGAGGCAAGCGTGCCCACCATCAAGCCGCACCTTTGCCACCGGCGCCGCACGTCGGAACCCTCGACAAAAAAGAGGGTGCCGATTGGAAATTGTCCCTTTGACGTCTGTTTCAATTCGTTGACCTAACCAACGTAGCAGCCGTTCTCAGCTTGGGATGTCTACACTCGCGAGTCTTGTCGTAACAAGTCACTCGCGTGACGTTATATTTTTTACGTTTCATCGTTATCTTTCATTGTAAGGGGTTAAAATTATTTGTGAAATCGGTTGAGATAGCTGGAAATTAAAAAATTAGAAAAGCAAGTGAAATAGTAAAATCGCGCGTAATTGGAGTGCGAGCCCAGAAGATCGATGTCCAAGGCAAAGGAGAGATGAAAAACAAGAGTGGGACCAAGTGCTCGGAGGAATAAGAGAGGTTTTGCGATAAGCGCTCATTCCGCTAGAGCACTCTCGCGGTCCGTTATCGCGCGTCACGTCAACGAAAGTTTCCCTTATCGCAAGGTTCGCGGCCCCTTTTTCGTCCGCGAGATCGTTACCGAACTGCCTGCGGGGATGGAGCCCGAATAACCGAGTAATCCGTGCGCCGAGAGTCTCGTCGGAACGACGAGAAAAGAAGTCGCTCGGCAGTTTGGTATAAGGTGAAAGAACTCGCTCGTAAGCGAAAGGGGGGAAGATTAAGAAAAGGGAAAAAGAGCCAAACAAAGGTTAAGAATAGAAGGTATTTCTTTTGCGCTAATCGACTCGCTAACTAATTGTTCCTATTGTTTGTCTTCTGGGTGAATAAGGACTCGCGTAGCGCCGTGAAAAAGCATTTTACTTTTACCTCATGTTATTTAACACCAACTATCCCTGACTGTATGGACAAGGATCCAATGGTATAAACCGTCATCAGCGTATTGCTGTCCTTCCACTTGAACGCTCCGACCAATATTTACCCTCGATCGGCACCGGTTACAGCGCTCTTTCGGAAAAGAGAGGAAGGGAACGGCCGAACAAGGGGCTAGGAACAAAGTAAACTGTTCGGTGAGCGAAGAACGGGAACAGAATAGAACATAGGCGAAGTACGAAAGCTGAAGTCGTCTGGAACGGAGTGAGGCAGGGAAGACGGACAGACCACTGGAGGAAACTGTCGACTGAAAGTTGCCAAGTCGGATAATGGCGAAGTTATGGCTGTAACTCGAGACGTCGCATGTCCACATGTCCGCATGTACATTCTACGACACGCTAACGATCCTTTAAGCAGCAGACGAACACTTCTGCAATTTTCCATCTAGTGCAGTTTTCCTCCTGCGAATTCTCTCCACTCTCGAATCTTTATTCTCGCAATGCTACTGTGAGGTCCGTACTGGCGTGCACCAATGGGAAAAAGATTGTACCTCTTGACAAACATTCCAGTAAGTGCACTTAATTCCCGGACGAGCCAGGCTCCGTAACACTGCCACGGTGTTCTTCCTTGCAAATTGTCATGATTCCGCGAGAAATATTCTCGGCAAGGAAAGTTTCGAGAATAATCCTTGGGACGAGCTTGCGATAACGAGTTACGGTGGGTCGAGCCATAGCGAGGCAAGGCGAGGCAAGACGAGGCAAACCGAGCCAAGCTGAAGCAAGTTGAGAGTCGTAAGTCTTCGAGGAGTAGGGGAAAAATGCTTCGGTGGCAAACCTGGTTAACAATGCGAACCACCCCGGAAAACTACTTCCCTGTGGTTCTCCCGATTGTTTTGCGCTCTTCCTCGAATTTCATTACGTTGGTTCACGGTGGAGTCACGGGTCCCACCCCCTTCTGCTTGATAAACGCGAGGAAACGAGATAAGTTCTGTGCCAGGGTCAGGGTGGCTCCACGGATGCTAGATGGGCATATGCGATAGTGGTTGCGTGAAAAGATAAAACAATCGATCGGCATCGCCAGTGAAACTCGAAGCCATCTCGAGCGGTTGTACGCGGATTCGGAGGGAGGATCGCGTTACTTCGGTTGAAGGATGAAGTGGAAGTGTTACTACATACTGCGATCGATGCCTCTTCTCTCTAGGATTATAGTTACGCGGCAGGTTTTTTACCCGAGAGCGGCACGGCACGGTACGCGTTTAGTATTTTCGAGAGGCCAAGCTTCCTTTTCTAAAACGGACGAACCGGAAGCACTCCCTTTCATACCAGGATGATACTACGAGGAATAAAAGCTCCTGTGCGCGTTGTTCGCGATCAAGAGGACGGACGGTCAACCCTTTTTCAACCTCTCAAAGATATCCCTTCGAGGGTTCCCTTCGCCCTTTTTCATAAAAAAAACTATTGGCTGACTTTTCATTACTCACAATTGCACTAGCTTTTACGGAAACAATTCGACTTTGTTATCCTGAAAAAAAATCACGGAAAAGATCATGCTTTGGATAATTCGGTGGTATCTACCAGTTGCGAATGCCTCCTTGCTAATTTTGATTTCACCAAGATTAGTGAATCAAATTAGTTAAATGAAGGGCTTAGCGGCGCCCTGAATTTCAGGATCGTGGAAACGGATGGTGCGAGAACTGGTGGGATTCTAGGGAGACTTGGTAGGTCACCGATTTCGCGTCACCGTGGAAGTGGAACGAGAATAATGGACCGGAAGTGTCGGTTTATTAGATTACCTGGCAGCGTTGCTTACGCGTCGTTGACTCAACTTGCTGAATCGCCAATTTAAGTTTCGGGATAAATCGCTGCTCGCGCGGTACCCACCGTGAAAGGTCACTTACCCTCGCGTTCTTTTCCAGCAACTCTGAAAGAAATCTCGAGGTTTTCCC
Organism: Trypoxylon attenuatum; assembly: GCA_963989405.1. Lineage (NCBI taxonomy): Eukaryota > Metazoa > Arthropoda > Insecta > Hymenoptera > Crabronidae > Trypoxylon > Trypoxylon attenuatum. The sequence continues at coordinate 18,161,459 of OZ022488.1, read as the reverse complement.
CTCTCCCAGTTTTGCGTCCGCGGTATTGACAAATATGTCAACTCACCGAACTATTTGTAAAAGAATCGCGTTCGGTCGAACACGAATTTTTCAAAGATGTCAATCGCGTTTGAGAAATTCGTTAAAGTGTCGCGATGTCATTCCACCTGATCCTCCGATCCAGATAAAAAATTGAAAGACAATCGCAAGCGGATGTAAAGAATAATGCACGATAAACTTTCTTTTATCGCTGTCACTTTGAAGATTCGTTTAGCTCGAGGGCTTTCAAAGATCCTAGCTAAGCAAATAGCTCAAAATCGGACAGATTTAATGGTTCCTCGTGGACTTGCGAATTAGCCTAGCGAGCGGCCACCTAGTTTCCCATATGACAAGCATACAACGGCTAGTTTACAGTGACCACCGTGAAAATTTCCCCGGGGAAAGGCGGCGAGAAGTATACGTTCAGCGAGCTGGACTCTGTGCGATCTATCCTTTGGTATCGCGCGGTATCGCGCGGTATCGCGCTTGGCCGCGGCCAATTTATGCTCTCCAATATAATACACATCGCATTCGCATCCTCGGTTCTGTCGGGATTTTGGCAATCATTGATTCTCTATCTATAGTCCTATCCGCTCTAGCTCCTCGATAATCAGCCGCCATATTCGAAAAGAGAGAGAGAGAGAGATAGAGGAGGTGAGAGGACTAGTCAGTCGAGCAATGATAAACCCAATGCACTAGCGAAATTTTCAGCGCTGTACGTCAGATCTGCAGTGGTGCATCCCCTAATAGTGCGTTCTACATTGATTCTATGGTTGGCTGTCTCATTAGTATTCAAAGTTAACCAACACTAACAACTCTGATCATGATTAACCGAAGTTAATATCCAAACTACTAACGATACTACCTGCGTGTTATTCGACTGCAGTTATACGCTTTGCATGCGTTTAGGAAAATTGTTCTGCGATGCAATTAAATTTTTTTATTCGCGTTTATTGGGAATTCAGCGAAAATTGAAATATTTCGAAAAAATATATTGTGCAAATAAAAAATTGTGCGTTCGTTTTGGCAATCGCAGTGGCTGTAGGTTGAAACGCGCAATGGTTAGAGTCGCAGCGTTGCACTTTCTCAAAAATGCATTTCGACTGCTCGCGGGGAACAAACATTCGTTATCACGGATTAAATGCAAACTCCCTTGCAGTTTATGCGCGCCCCAGTCCCTCCGTCATCGGCTGGAACTTCGCGAGGGGGATTTCACAGCGCGAGCGCGGTAGGTTATTAACGCGTTACACTGTGTAATTCCACGGGCAACATAAACTTACTGCTTTATCCTAGTCTCTCTCGCGGAGGAAAGAGAGACGAGCCGTCAGAGTCGGCGCCACGCTCTTGCTGTCCCATTTTTCGTAATATCAAAGGACATTGAACGCCGCGCAAAATCAGAACTAACTACTTAAATTAATCCCTTCACCGTCGGGTTTGCAACCGAACATTTTCCATCTTCTTGCTTGCCTTTTAATCGTTCCTATCCACATTTGGCTCGACACTGCTGCGCAATTCGCTTTATATATACATATATATCTCGTTTCGGTCCGCTCGGTTTCGCTGATGCTCTCTCGGTAGATCGTAGCGCAGAATTAGAATTAATTTCGGCACCGTACGAGATATACGGAGCAACGACATTTCCGGATGACTCGAGGAATTTGCACTGAACGGAGCGGAGCAGAGTGGAACGCGATATAGGAGGGCCTAATAAGTTTGATGCAGCAACGCTGATCGTCTTAGCGGCGAAACCGTTCGAGGATGTTTCACCCCCGGCGCGCATCGCGCATCGTGGATCCTCGTCCAAGTCTTCGTCGTCTTGGCTATCCACCCCGCAGCAACGTTTGCGCGGTTATCAACGTGTTAAACTACGTAATTCTGCACAAGGCATAAACTTAATGCTTTAGTCCCCGACAACCTCGACCCCATCTCCACGCCTATAATCCAGATATGACGGCTCATGTGAATATACCGAAACGCATATAGACTCATATACGCGATACGCGTATGTGAATGAAACTCGACTACACGTACGTGTGGTTCCACTTGCACATATGCCTTTGAGATACATAAGTACATATGTAGAAGTCTGATACGAGTATATGCCCACACTACATCTCCGTATGCTCGCCACAATCGGAGCGAGTAGACCGGATAATCGCACATGCTTTCGCGAAACTTCTCGTGGGAAATTCCCGCAAACTGGAGGATACGGCCAGCGAGGAAATCATACGTTACCATGGAGCGCACTTCGATGTGTGGTCGAGCGTTTTATTTGTATATATGCGAGGTAACACGCTCGTCTCGCTTGTAACACGCTTGATAAAACTCGACGAACAGGGTCTCACCTCGGGACCCACCAACACCAAACTTCTCCTAGCATCCACTACTTCTTTCCACTCACTCTATTTCTATCTCTGTCTTTTCGAGCCACAATGAATCCTTCGTTCCGTCGCCGTCTTTTTCTTCCCGTCATAATTTTCTCCTGCAATGTCGTGTATTTTCATTAGAATGGAAAATAAGGCGGCATTGTTGACGCGAGTAAAGTTTCGTAATGATATTTTCGGATTCTCCTTCGAAGGGGTAACGTAAACGCGACATGGGAAATTTCTAGCTACCGGTTCGCGGGAGCCGCGAAGTTTCAATTGCAAAAACGGTAAGTCGTTTGCGAGGGTGAAACGTCAACTTGAAAAAAAGCTCATGAATATTTAGCGAACATGCTGAGGACTGCAGTAGGTGGCCGCGCTGTACTTTTCGACGTACTGGTGCGCGTGTCTCTGTTGAATCTCTTAATTATTCTCGCTTAACTTCTACCAGCAATTGACCAGTCCGTCCTTGGCAAGTGAAAACTTTTTTGCACTGGCGTGAACTTCTCTGTTAAATCTAAAAATGCCTCGCACACCATGAATATGGAAGAGTCGCGAAGAGTGGCGAGATTTAGTTCTGTCAAAATTCTTGGTTCAACGGTGAATATAACTGTGATGCTACCACAAGAACACACACCGTTTAGCATATTATCGTTGTACAGTCGATGTTAAGCCCCTTCTGAATTTAATACCCCTCCATTGTGGTCTACTAACTAAGAATTACCCCATTTGCTTGTTTCAGGTAACTGTCCAGTTCGATAACAAAGTCCGCGAGCCAGAGGTAGCAGCGAGTTGACGGAGCGTGATTCACGCGCATGTGAGTTAAAAGGAAGTAACCGCGAAGCTCAGAAGCAGACGATGCGCATCTGCCACAATTCGCGTTCCCGATTATGCAGAGTGGCTTTAAGAGCTTATAATCCGCTCAGCGAAGGTACAAGCGTATAGAGCGAGAGAGAGTACTCTGTTCTTCATTCCAGAAACTGGATTACTCTCGCCAAAATTTGCAAGCGCCCATTATGATTATCTTGTTTCGAATCGTACAAGGGTCTTCTAAAAATGGGAAGCGAATAAGATGTTACTTCTCGAATAATTACAACATCCTCATCCACTTCTGTTTTTATACTCTATCCTATCGGGAAATTTCTTTTGATCAAAAGTTCCTCCATTAAAGGGTAGCGATTGATGGAGAGAAGTCGTAATAAGCAGAAGTTGTTAACTTTCAACTTCTATTTGCCTCTTTAGATTCTGCAGTCGCTACTGGCGCATACACGTTTGATCAGTGCTCGGAGTTCTTTTTCCTTGGTCAAGTTTGTCGAGAGCTCGCAATTCCCCATACCAATTCCTTCGACTGAAAAACAGTCGGGAACATTGGAAATCTACTCGTTGAGGCTGTAGGTATTTCGGTGTCCTCCTGGAAATTGTGCACTCGGACAAAACGATCGCCTTGCAATATTAGGATGCCACTTGTATAGTCAGTCCTTTCACGATTGCTCGACGAGCTTGTTTGCCATTGTCGATATTAAAACGAGTCCACGTTGCTGACCATGCTGCAAAATTGTCCCTACATAATGCAAAACGGTGACTGCATCGGCAAATATTAAATGCATCAATATAATAAGAGAACCTGCGAGAAAAGCTTATAGTCGATACTAACAATCACGCGCTGTGGACAAACGAGCAGACCAGCGCGACTGTAGTTTGCCTATTCTATTAGCATGTAACATTCGTAAATAATTAGTGCTAATTAGTGTGTACATTGGTAGATTCGTGCAGAGCTGACGAGCAATTCCAATGCCAATGCAAAGCGTCCATTGCTTTTGGTAAACCCGCTTCACCACTGTCGCAGTTGCCAGTGAAACGAAATACCAAAAAAGTAAAGTCAATTTAGACAAAGATGCGGGCGGCACTAACGCGACTAACGTAGCGGAATTCGATTTCATTAGCGAAAGTAATTCTCGAGGATGAATAATAATTTACAAGAAGTTGTTAGGGATGGAAGGAGGGAGTGCAGTGCAGCTGGCAAAGTTTGGAAAGAGTGTCGAGAGGGAAGAAAGTGTGGAAGAGCATCTTGACCGAAGTTCGCGACGGATCAAACATCTGTCGCCAAGAGAGCCCAAGAGCTGTTCTCATTTCGACCTCAGCGAATCTCATCCATCCTAACGCCTGGCGCTTGCTACCCTCGACGTTGCACCCCCGTCAGCCTCGAGTAATTATATTCAACAGATATCACTTTTAAGAGGCGTGTCCTCGCTCTACCCGCTGCCAGCCGCGGAATGAAAACTTCTCGTCCTAATAAAATATTCTTCTTGCCACTGCCGAGAGTATTTGTTCCCTCAAGCAGCTTTTCAGAAGGTTATGTAAATCTGTCGGGGACGAGTCGAGAGGCTCGAGCGGCAAAAAGTCTACATAGTTCACTTTATAAAAGTAGGCTAGTGTTCCGGATTAATTACATTCAACGGGGTCTCTCGAAGAAGAAGCAATAGACTTTTTGATCGTGCAAAAAGGGGTGTTTCAAGTGGGCGGAGTTGAGGAGAAGAAAGCGCGACGACAAGTATTTTCGAGATAGGGAAAGTCCTTTGGGTTAATTACACTAAATCGGCGTAATGGTATAAGAAAAGAGTAAGGGTGTCATAGCAAAAAGGTCTTCATTGACTCGACGGAACCATCAAGCAAACTAAACCTCGCTTCTCTCTAGGCAAAACGTAAAGAAGTCAGGAAATAAACCCACTAACAATGCGAAGAAAATATGGAAACGCGACGAGGTTTCTTTTAGAGGAAGCAAAACGCTTATGGGATCGCAGAAAGGAAATGCTGGTAATAGGGCCGACTCGTGGAGTTTCTCTTGGGATTAAATATTTGAGAGTGAAATTTATGAATGTACTCAAAATCCCAAGTTCCGCTACTTACATTATTAATAGAGGCAAAAAGAGAGTCGTCCAGTATGCAAATGTATTCAGGGATTAATTTTGCAAAAGATCGACCGTGGAAAGTTCGGGTATTGTATCGTTTTATCCATGGGTCTGGTCCCTGAACTGAAAATTTACCAGTTTAAGGAGACACTCTCGAGAACATAAGGTATTCGTCCTCGCGGCTTTCGTGTACTTACGTAAATCTTGAAAAGACGGCAGAAAACGAGCCGGTACGGCAGGCAAATGTAGAACGAGAAAATGGAGGGGCACACGCGCTCGTGGATGTCATAGGCAGACCCTTCCTTAAGAGTACGAGTCGCATGACGGTTCGAAGCTCTTTCCTCGAATACATCTCTTAAATATTTCAAAACCCACTACGCTTTACTCCGGTCAAATATTTCTTTACCAACGCTAACTATTCCATTTAACTTAGGAGATATCGATTTTACGCTGTAACTTTGTGCCGTTCATCAGCAGCCAGAAAAGGTTCTCGGAAATAAAATTGAAGCAGCATAAAGCACCAAATGAAATATTTTTTCCTCACCACAATCGCCATCGTCGCTAACTTCTTTTCATTCCTAATCGAGCATTTCCTCGTAAATATGTACGGACAGATGAGCGAGCAAATAAAGTCCTGAAGTATTACGTGGTTTTATCCTCGGTCCTCTTAAGCGGGCAACGACCAAAACAGTAATAAAATAGAAAGGAGCTGTCTGGAGAGGGAAGCAAGATAGTTTGATTTACAAGCACGATTATTAAGCCAGCGTGTAAGCTCCTCGAGTTAGCGCATAATCTATCTGCAAAGTGCACTCGGTTTACAAGGCGCAATATCCCGATTTGAGTATACCGAGCGGAAATCGCTCTGACCGAGAGAGTTAACAATCCTCGAATGGATATATAGGCATTGGATATTTGACTTATACGAGAGAATTATACGAGTCTTCGGTGGCGTCTTCGAATTTAATGCAAAAGCAGCAGCCACAGTAGGAGCAGCAAAGCTACGTCTACCGACGAAGGGAGATTCCAGGAAAGCCGATCGATGTTTAATTTCCTAGGATTCTCCGTCTCCCTTCGAATAAAACTTCGACATTGCGCTTCCACGGTTAATGTGCTCAGAGAAAGAGAGAGAGAGAGAGAGAAAGAGAGAGGATCGCACGATGCTATCTTCAAGCTCAATTCGATACGCCCTACAAACGGTCTTCGCCGACTTTCTCCATCGACAAACGTTTTCGCTCCCGTGGACTTGGGAATCGTCAGGAAAATACGAATACCGCATTGGCAATAACGACATCGGTATTCCACGAACGATTCGCCTCGACACCGACGTCGTTTCTTCTGCTTCTCCTTTCGTCGCACACGTGAGTCTCTTCTCTTCATACAACAGGTCCCTGATGCTCAAACAAGATTGTAAATTAAATTGGAGACACGCGAGGAATAATAGATGCGACAGACATCCCGACGGTTCCATCTTACTTACTTCAAATGTCTCTGATTAATCAAGATTAATATTCAATTCGCATGAGCATCGGGAAGATCGGTAATTAACCTTATTTCAAAGCCACTAGCTGCTCATGCTAAGCAAGTAATTTCAGGCTGAATATTGAGTTTACTTTTAATTACACTTTGTATATAGACCTATTGTGCATATCTTTAACCAGCAATTACATCTTGGATATTGTGTTTATCTTCAATTAGCGTGCGCACTATATTATTACCGGCATTGCCACTGCGACTGTTACATTTGGTATTACCTTACTGTAGCGAGATCATACTCATTGCTCGACTGTTTCTAATTTCGGTTTATTCGACACGTAAAATGTCGTGCTCGTAAAATTAGCGTATTATGTAGAGTGCTGTTTCGTTCTACGTATTATCTACCCCAGTTGAATTCAAATAATATTCATAATCCACGCGTAGTTTTAATTATTCGTTGTGCGCTGTCGGCTTCTTTTCCCTCTAATTCTCACTTTATTTATGCACATTTTTCATCCTGTTCCGGTAATATTTCATTGGATTTCCGAGAATAGTCAATGAAATCACATTTTTAATTAAATATCTTCTACCCCTGCTTCGTTTTAGATATTTCTTTAGAATTCATTTGCAGTTGTAATAGTCCTGACTATTTTTTTTATCATAAAATCACCCTGCCAGAAATATGGAGTTGAGCGTATATATTTTAATTCGGAATATATTGCAACCGGACATATCACGAATTTTTACAATTTACTTTCAAAGAGACATTTCACACGGTAGAAATATTTCTCGCGAAAAATAAAATAGTTTCCAGATGTTTGGTGTTCGTGCGTCGCTTTACAAGGGGCTTTCAAAATTTGTCTGACTATTCGCAGATTTATAGAGAAAATGCACTTCGCTATTTTTTTACAATATAATAGGTCTGCAAAGTATCGACATGCATATGTGTTATATATATAACACATTTTACTAGCTTCACGTTGGAGTTATTCTATCTGCAAATACCAAATACCCACTAGTCTCGATGCAACTTGGTACGGTAACGCTTCCCCCGGAGATCTACGCTCTGAGACCAGTAACTTTGATGGAATTACGTGCTACAGTCACAACAACGACGTTCCTAGCTTCCTTCCTTGGCCGGTGTTACTTATATTGCCACGGTGGATCACGCTACAATTGCATTTCCTTCGAAGACACCACTATCGATTCTATTGAACCGTGCGTGGAAAACGTATCCGAAGAATCCTGGATCTCCTTTACGTTACATGCCCGACACTTTATTCTACGTTCCTCGAGACGATCTCAAAAAAACCACATACTCTTCGATCCACCCTATTGAACTGAATTTCTCTGGGCTTCCATCGAACGTTCGCAGCATAAAAAAAGTTATAATCCTAAACCATACGGAAATACTTCATTTTTTATTATTTATAAAGTTTACGAGCGGAACCCTTAAGATCACTATTTCTTAGAGAGGATCCAAGTTAAGGAGAAATTAAATTGAAAGAAATTGAGAGGGAGTGAACTACCTATTTACGAATAAGCGAACGTGAATATCAATACCCAAAGGGATTCATGATTAAACCTCAACTTCGCTCGATATGGAGAGCAAAGCGCAGTCAAGCTGCATAATATCTGTTGATGTGTAGGCATCAGTGTACCTACAGCTTGTTATTACGCATGTCTCTCAGATTAGGTTGGTTACTGTCTAGATATGCTGTTTCAGCAGGCATTTCTATGCGAGTCAAGAGAAGGAGGAGGAGGAAGATTGTACTCAAACTGTAATTCGCCGTACTGTTAGGTTCACGACCATTACTGGAATCATTGTAGCTACCCTGATGACGCTAATGTGGAATATCAACTTGTCAATATCAAGGGGTGTTCTGTAATTATGTGGTCTGCAAACATCACGTTATTCCTGCCAGCTAATTGTTATCCGTGACTGCTTGCAAGTTAATTTACTCGGGAAATAAATTCAGAAGAAAATAAGAGAAATTGATATTTAGCTCGTACGAAGTCGTCAACATGTTTGTTGATATTAGAACGCCGATCAAATTTCATCAATGATCGGTAGTTCATTGGAAACTATACGCTATCTTGCAGTATTTGTTCACCGTTAATAAACCTACCACGGCGAGGGACGGTATTAACGCATCACTTAATTATTGAACGGCGTATTGGTTGAACGGGTTTCAATAATATCATGGCATCGATCCCGTGATTTGCCGCGTACAACGCTCTCTACCTTGGAACCAGTGATTTCGGGCGACTTGCACATGCTAATGTAAACCGACGCGAAAGTCCACTGACGCGTGCATTTAATCGAAAATGAAGAGCGAGCTCGTGCCGGACACTATGCAGATACGAGGAAGTTTATCCAAATGCAATTTACCCATTGCGTCATGTATTCACCGATGGTATCTCCCCCCCCCCCCCCCCCCCCCAACCCCCCCACGTGTCTGTAATCTCGTTACAACAGTTATACTACCAGGGAATCAGTAATGCGGAAAGTTGGAAAACTGTTTTGAGAGAGAATCGACTAATTGTATACGGATTATGCGAGAAATCTCTTTGGGTGTCTTCTTTTGCGTCGGGATTCCGTCGAGCAATGGCACAGATTGAGAGGATTAGTCGCGAAAAATCCAATAGAGCTATCAGCGTGCATCGTTGACGTTTGCCGCAACAGGTTCTGGTGGCTCGGCACACGAGTACACGGCGAGTGTCTCACGAGTGAGCGAGCCTGCAGCGAGCATTGTTTCGGCGCAAAGCGTAAAGCATTGCTTTGTCAGAGCCACAGAGAGAGCTTCCCTTTTCGTGCTACTAACTGACGAAAACACCACATCGCATGGTATCGCATCCCATCGCATCGCATCGACGACGCATTCTGATGCGAACCCAGCAACATTGGCATGGATTGGACTCTCATCAGCGAACCATGGCTCCATCCACCTCGAAAACAGATTAATTCTAACGCGAAAACCACAGCCAACCCACACCCAGTCACCCGTCCATTCGACGACCCAACTCGATCTCTCCACGTTCTCCATGTCCGCGACGTCCTCAGAGACCACTGGACTTTGTCGATAATCAGTGAATCCTCCGCAACACTGGCTCCTTTCTGCCTGGTCTCCTCCTCATTCCGGGTTTCATAGCCGAGGGGACCGCGGCTTTTTTCCCAATGCTCCGGGACAAAGGGAGCCCTAGGCAAGTGACGAGCGGGTTTGGCTTGCTCCTTCCGTTGAAGAGTTCGCCCGCAAACGGTGATATGGAGCAATGGAATTGCACCGAGTGGAATAAAAGAGAAGGGTAAAAGTTTGGTCTTTTAAAGAGATTGCACTGCACCCAAATTCTCGTTCGGACTACGACCTCGGAGAAAAGAGGAAGATTAGCGGGTAAAGGGGGAAATGGGAACTGTTCTTCTTTTTATCGTTAAGTAGTTCGACAAGCTTATGAGTAGCCCTGGTAGCTCTTCCGATAAGCACATTTCGAGTTTTCTACCGATCGATAGTTGGACAGGACTCCGAGTGCTGTAATGGATTATTTTGTCCAAGACAAATCGAAAAGTCGAGCAGAACTGCAGATTGGGAACTAAGAAATTGGCAAGGGGTTCGCTGGCTTCGATACGATAATTCATTTGGCTGTTGAATTCTGTCGGAGCCGGTTGGACTTTGCCCCGTCCAGATAGCGTCGTCTCCAGCGAGCGCGGCTCCCAAGCGCAGCCCTTTATTATGGTAATTTCATTCAGGCCCCTGACGTTGATATCCGCAATCCGCTTTCGATTCGTATTGAAATAAGCCCCGATCCGCGCCGCGAACGAGAGAAAAAGGAGTACGCCAACACTCGCTGACATTACGAGACTCTGCACGCGGCGACCATACCGCATCGGCGTACTGCTCGCGCCGTGTAAATCGGCTTGCTGATTGTCGCCAAACGCGTGCTCAGAACCCCGGTGAAATCGAAAATCGCTCTCCACCTCCCGGAAAATCCAAATGTAAATTCGTTCAGACGACAGTCGAAAGCTCCGCGAGTAACTTTGATTCGCGAATACCGCGCGTTCGCATTGGGTATATCGAGAACGTCTCACAAGTCAGATTCAATGGTGAAATGGAATCCAATTACGATCGCAGTCCTTTCGTTTGCGCTAACTTTGCTTTATTGATCCTGCGGCTGGCCACTTCCACCTTCCGTTCGCCCTTGTGGTTGACTAATTGATAATAGAGGAATTAACCGAATTCCACCAATCCAGTCGATCGACATCTCAAATATCCACGGATGAATTATTTCGGCTTTTACCCACCGCGAAGTTTATCCTTGGTAGACTAGTCAAGCTCGCTCGGTTGCACGGTCAAAAATGCCGAGAACAAACAACACATTTGTCAGCGGGCCCCGCGACCCATATCGCGCGTTTACCCCTCGCTGCGCTTTTCGCGCTGAAAATTAGCACGTCTCTACGCCCGTCCGGATTTTCCGCACCAAAATGCAATCAACTTTAGTTACGCGTTACGTGATACGCGCTGAGTGTACCAGTGGCACCACTGCTTTCCAAGCGAACTTTTCCCGGACCAGCCGGATGCAGCACACGCTACCAGAGTGCGCACAATACATCCGATGTTTGCGAGAAAAAAATCGACGTGACTGTTTTTCACGATTTTTCCCAACCAGACCCCGTTAATCCCTCCCCTGATACGCGCGTAAAACAAACGCGACGTACAAATTGAATTAGCGGGTCCTTTAAAGAGGTGGGGTACCGGTTGGTCCCATGGGGGGGGGGGGGGGGCGGTGGGTTGATCGATCGTCGGCACAGCTGTGCTTTCGCAATAAAATTATCATCGCAGCCAGCGCCAGGGGAACAGAGAAGGGTGGATGGACCCATGGAAAAGAGGCTCGACTTAACGAGGTTTATATTCGCCGTTATCCCCGCAAGATTGCCCCGAAGCGACAATTCACTAGCGGTCCGAGAGAACGGAGTTCTCGGCTGGTTTAAGTACTCCGATGAGTGCTCCATTAGATTGAGTATACAGAACCGCTGCATAATACTTGCCGGTAGAAGGGATATAAGAACGAAGAAGGAGGATGAAGAGAAGAAGAAGAAGAAGAAGAAGAAGAAGAAAAAGGGAGCTGTTCCGCTCGGTGGAGGCTGCGAGACGCTAATGACATTTCGCGAAATAAGTAGGAACCGCGCTCGGCTGGGGGAAAGGAAGATAGGAGAAAAGGGGTAGAGAAAGCGAAAAGCATTGTCAGGTAAAAGCATGCAAGCGGTCCGAACGAGCTGCTCCAGCGAAAAGTACATTGAGGATAATGCCACTCCGTCTAGCGAGTACTTTCTGTCCTTATTTTCGATGTCTAATGGCCAGTGAAGGAGAGATAAAGCTGAAAAGCTCGCTCGAAACTGGAATAACTTTTGTTGTCCACACGGGCCGTATTAGTGTGAAAGGGGACGCGAAACAGGACACTCTTTTCGCTTTATATTCTCTCTCACTCTGTATCTCGCAAGCTCTCTCACTGCTCGAGTTAATAATGGTAGAAGCTACGGACTGCTATTCTCCGGCGAACCAGATTCCTATTAGTGACGCTACAGGCCAATAATGTTGTGTTAATTCGAGCGACAGCGACGCGACCGAACCTTTTGTTGGGAGAAAGGGTTGCACTGCAACAAGAGCAGCTATCTCTTCTGTTCAATCTGGCAGTGAGCCTCTTTGCTATTTGCGCCGAACAATGTTCCGCTCTTGATGAATACTGCGGAACGCTCATTAAGAGCACCAACGATTTTTATCCATAATGTTAGAGACAAACGGTGTTGCCTTGGCTTACAGATGTCTCTATAATGGGAAAACCATGTTGGAACATTCTCTCTCTCTCGCGTAAGAGATATATCCAATTATTTTAGACGACTGACACCGCTCACCACGCTCTACCACAATGTTCAAACTCAAAAGCGATACCTGCCCTCGGGGATCCGTTTCGGTGTGCATTTAAATTCGCAAGTATTTCGGTTTCCTTAATATTGACTTTAATTCCACGAGCGCGATATCTCATTAATAAAGGTATGCCCAGATCGGGTCAATTATCAGAATGAAAAGCTGCTCGCCCCAGAATTAACGTTATACAGGTAAGTAGAAGTACCAGGTTTGTGGCGACTGGATTTAATCTCGACACACAAGTAGGAGGCATCTCCAGAATCCTCATGGAAATAATTGTGCATTGTTGGTGGAGGGCGCGCAGGGTGCTGCACGATGCAGCGCCCATCAAGCTCAATTAAGGGATCTAGTACCCTCGGCAGTGGAGCGATGTTAATATTGATGCTTTCCAGGCACTCAAGAATACCGGAGTAACGAGGCAAATTAACTCTGACTGACAAATACCGTGTGTTTCTACTGCCAGTGGTTTCGGCTGACACCAGTCTTCGTTGACCTCATCACTTGCAGACTGGTCCCCTAGTCAAATCTGAAATAATCCGAAAATTGGTTCTTAATCGAACGTTACGGTAGTTCGTCACTTCCTTCAACTTGCTCGTTGGACTATCGAGTGTACTAGTGAAACTGATTGTGTAGAGATAAATTAAAGTACTATAAAATAATGAAATCCGTCGAAAGAAAAATAGTGAGTAGTCAGAGCTAGGTAGATTCGTTAGGTGGAAAACACGAGGAGGAAGCACAGCTCGTGCTGCCTAGTCAAGAGTTACCAAGCCGTTGAGAATGTTTCTGTTTACCTCGCACTTGTCTCGCTTAAGTGGCCTTGGTACCGGCTGTCTAGAAGCGCGGTCTCGAAAGCGAGGGTGGATTTCATATAAACTTTATTAGAATTACACAAACACCGCCGCCCACCTTTTCCCTCTCCCGACGCGGCTGTGCTTCTTCAAGGTAATTTGTTATTATAAGCCGGAAGTATCGTTCTGCCAGTCGGAAATTCAAGGAAAGGAGTTTATAATAACTGCTACGTCCATCCTTAGCTTCTCCTTCTCTACAAAATAATTATATAACCAGAATAACTCGAAAATTTTTTTAATCATTCTCGAACTTTAATGCCTTTGAAATAATACCAATTAATCTAGTGGTTATTCGAAATGGAGGTGAAGTTAATGTAAATTAATTAGTCGAAGAATAATACGGTCAATTGATAAAAGCTGTCGCTAAATCAGAAGTTGAAAGGGCTTCGCTCTAGGCTCAGGATACGTCAGCTTTAAATGAACATCTCGTGTCCTGCTAACCGAAAATTTCGTCGCTCAAAGCGACGTACTTTTTCCCGACTAACGACGACAGGGCCCTCGATACTCGAGTGCAATTACACCAAAGCGTACCGTCGCGTTACTTTCACAAGAGGATAAATAATAAAGCCCGTCCTTCGGAACTATTTTCATTTCGCATTCACGGAGCTATGCTTCATCGATAACAACCGCGCGAATCGCGAAGAGGGAATTGCGTTTCAAACCGAAGGAATACTTGTTGATTCACGAATACGTACGCGAATACGAACGTGAATGAGCATGCTGGGAGTGCGTTTCGAGCAAGCTAGTGAATCGCCTGTATTTTATTTACCTATACTACACGGCTTGTTCCATCACCCCCTCCCCTCCCACGTTCCCCGTGAATTTTAATAAAGCAGCCAGCCAGTTTACGAAATGGCATCGGGGAGTGGGTGGATACGATTCCCCCGCGTGGAACTACTCAGCCCAAGAAAACTCCTTCGACCCGGTCCGATTTTAATAAACCAGCTGGCTTCTCGGCAGCACAGAGGTACATTCGGCTACATTATCGCAAGCTCGCGAGTACGATACGCTACTCTGGGTGTACTGGATGCAACTAAGAGCAATGGTGGAAGTAGCGAAGAAAATTGCCGTTTGCAACGGGCCAGCAAACCACATTATTTACGTACAAACATCCAGGAATAGCTGTAATCCCAGAAGTGTTCGGCTGCGTGAACAGAAACGTGCCATAGAAGCCGAGGATGGTGAGGGTGGTGTGGGTGGTTGGAATGAGGTGCGGCAGATATATTTACAAAAGCCGAGTATTTCTAACGTTCGAAACCGAGATCGCGGAGGGTGCCAGTAGAGGAAGAAGAAGAGGCGGTGAAGGGGGGGGGGGGGGGGGGGCGCGAGCGGTGCGAGGTACAAGTTTTAATTATGCCGGGTAGTCTGGCTGCCGGCTGCCGGCGTATCCTCTCGTTGCGATTTCAGACTGCATCTGGCGGCGCGATGATAACATTCAGCACTCCGCTTCTCTCGCTGCCACCTCCTCATTCAAAGGGCGAAGCCGCTGAAGGCGAGGAGCGCGGAAAAAATGGCAGGACGAGGGCTTCGCAGCCGAGCTCGCTGGCTCTGTGCTCACTCTTTCTCTCTCTCTTTCTCTTCTTCCGAGAGAGCAAGCCCCGAGAACGAGGAGCCGAGAAGCTTGTGGCCTCACCCACGCCCACGCCCTTCTGTGCGGGAGATAGAGGGAGAACAGAGAAAAGAAAAAGCCGCCCTCATTAGGAGAGACCAGACTGCGAGAGCCCCGTGCACTGTTCAAATGAGATCCAACGTCGGCAGTAATGGCCTACGTCGAGATTTTTGAGGTCTCGTCCTTTTCTGTGAGCGGTGCTTCAACCAAATTCAACTCTCTAGTCCCCCGTGTACAGAGGAGCTCCCTCTATCCTCCATCCAGCTGTGCACCAGCCTCACTCACCTTGATGATTCTTATCGATATCTCGACTCCATGTAAATTTATGGAGCGCAACGAGGGCGCTCGTAATCCCATCAGTCGCGAAACGACGATCCCCCAGGATCGCTTTGATGGTTTCCTGTGTTACGCTGCGGGAACCACAGCTTTTTAATAAATCCAGGATAGATCCTTTGCGAAAGTAGGAAACCAACCAGCGACTGAACTGAAATTATTTTATGCAACGATTCGCAAAGTCGACGACCTCAGATCGGATAATTAATTCCTTGACCCGATATTCCGCGGACAGAAAGCGATCGAGCGTATTTTCTGAGTGACCGTAACTTTTTACGATGTCTCTTCTTCACTTTTCGACACCTTCCCTCGCACCGTCGACGCTAACACCCGGCCTAAATTTATACGCCGGAACTTGACTGCTCACGGGGAAATCCGCGGAAAAGAGCGTAATCCAATCAACTGGAAAGTAATCCTTCTTGATCCCTTTTGACACCGTTCAATGGAAATGAAGCTTCCCTCGCTCCATACCATTCGAAAAGCAAGTATGTATACAGAAAAGTGATTTTGACGAATATCAGACTCTTCAAACATCATTAATTCGAATTTTAACTTTTATACACTTTTCCCAATTCCTTCGTTTGACCTAACTTTGGTGAAAGCACTTTGAAAATAGCCACACCAATGACCATAGAGTAATTTAACTCCGTGAGAACTGTCAATAAACTTTTTTTTTTCTCTCTCTCCGTAAAAAAGGAGAAAAAATACGATAGGAATATATTTGCCAGACAAGCCGCGATTTATAAAAAACTAGTTCTAACGTAATAGCGGAACTTCCCAATCGCTCCTCCTCAAAAGGGACGGAGCAAAAAGCTGGAGACCGAAAAGGAGAAGGACAAAAAAGTGGGCGAACGAAGGGACGTCGTTTCTAGTACCGATTTAATTAACATTTGCTGACACACGTATTTCGAGTTGTCGGGCTCCGAAGCGAGGACGAATTTCAGGGATATTTTCAAGGGTCCTCGACGATTCATTTTCCACGTTCGCCTCAGTCAGTGGATCTACTAATTAATATAACGTTTTCATTTGCGTTGCCGATTCGACTGACCACATACACCGTTCACTTTTATTGTGTAACTGTTTCGTTGTCTTCCTATTTGTCCACCCATATTCTCATTATATTCTGGGAGACATCAAAACTCCTGAAGGGAACAATTTCCTACGGTGACTTGGGAGTTTTTCTAAATTGAATGAATCCAATAGTACTTTCTTCATTGATTTTTCTTCGTCTCATTGCTAGAATACAAATCATTGCACCCTGCTAGGGCACCCTTCTCCATTCGTATCAATCAGTATCGCAAATATATTGAGAGTCGTTTAATCAGAGATTGGATAAAAATCGACTGTGCAAAGTGTGACTATCCGTTCTGCAAGAAGTTTACGCCGAGAATATATAAATTTAGTGGAAAGCCTTGATCCTCCATTCGGTGGGTGAAAAAGCCGTCGTTGGTGTACAGTAGGAAGCATGCAGCCGAAGCTTAAATCTCGGTTTTTTGTCATTCCGCTCGGATTTCCCAATTTCCAGAATGCAAATGAGATCTCGGATACGTCGCGCCAGCGGCATAGTTACAGCTGCACACCCCGTAGATACGGTGAAATAAATTGCGACATACTCCGGCACCTTTCTCTATTCGTGAACCTGGCAGATTTAGCGAGCGAAACGCGCCAGATCCTACGACCAATAAGCCTGGAATCCAGCGAGAAGAAACTCGCTCGATATTCGACCCTTCAAAATTCCGTTTTGCAATTCACACACCACTAAATAGAAAACTGGTGTAGCTGCGGTATCATAATTTTTTTCGAAAGTTCACCGGATGACGGAATACCCGAGCAATTTTCCCGACGCATGAATATTCACAGACTGTCGGGAAAGTTTAAAGCGGATAAAGCGTCGTCCACGAGAAAGATCCAGGTGAAAATACGATAGTTCATTACGCGATAAGACGAAATAATTTTTTCATTCGCGAGAATGAATATTCAGGGCAGCAGATGCGAAAGTATATAGGAAAGAGAGAGAGAGAGAGAGGAAGTACGATCGCGAGAACGATAGGCGAAGGGAAATCGAGGAACAAACACGATTCTTCATTACGAGCGGTGGCAGATAGGATTCGCTGCGCTCCCGGAATCCGATATTGAACCGATCCGCTCCGGCACATGCCTCGCAGTCACGCCGATGCATTTTAATCTCTCAAAATCGGACTTCGAAATTTCCTTCTTAGCCGCCGCAATCATAAAACTCGCCCGTAGAATCCATTCCAAGAGACCATTGTCTCTCCTCGACAAAAAGAGAACTCTTTAAACATCCTGAATTGGAAGCTAAGACCGGAAGATCTTGCTTTAATCGTTCGCCAAAAAGGTCCGGTTTAATCGAGAGATCGCAGATGGGTCGGAGGTGAAAATTTAAGGTGGATTGGGACAAGGAAAAAAAGCGGGGGGGGGGGAAGATGAAACAAGTACGACGGCCCGATGGTCAGGATGCAGGAAAGGATCCAACGGTATTCGCAGGATCTGATATTGAACTGGTGTCACTGGTATAGGTATAGGTGCGGTCGAAGAGCTTTGGCGTTGGCAGCAGCATTAGGAAGGCGTGGTTCGCGGTCCTGGGTTACAGCCATCCGATGGATGCAGCACCTCCTGCGAGAACACACCCTGATGCGGTTTTAACTGCCTCCACCGACACTGTCATACTGCTCCAATATTCTCGCTGTCCCTCTACTACCTTTACTGCCGCTACCACTGCCTCTACAGGCCCATCCGCCTCGACTTATACAATCCGTTTTTCGCTTCGCGATATTGATGGTGGTTTAATGAACCGTTCTCGCTCCGGCGAGCTACAATGCAATCGATTTCAGAGAATTCCTCCCGGAAGTTCCCCCTCGCCTCGCGTTTAGCGAATCGGATCGTATCATGATAAATTTCTTCGCGGTGAGTTTAATGAAAATGCGCGGACGTCTTTCGGCAAAAAGTCTCGCAAAGATATCGTGAGGTTCATCCAGGAAGGAGGCGGAAATATAATAGTAGGGAAATTGTGGTTAAGTGCAAGTTTCGGTTGTAATTCCATTGTTTGGTAGCTGAAACAGTGGGAATTAGGTGTATCCTAAGAAGATTATGCATTCTCGTGAATTCCCTTCATCGTATCACTCTTGGAATAAAGTCTGACCTAATTTTGCCAGAAGCCAGTGCACGTTAGCCTACTTTTATCCTAATTAACTCCCCTTGCAACGGTATCTTCCTGGAAGCCCCGATTAATCCAAACTGTTGCGTGCAAGATTACTCCATTTTCGTATGTAGTCTTTGGTCACTCGATCCTGTCGACTTGCTCCTAGCGCCTTCTCCCCCTTCTGTTTTCACTCATCGGGTATTGTCTCGCGTCAGACGATAGAAACTTTACGAATAAATTGTGCTGTACCTTGAGCGAGTGTCGGATTAACGTCGAATGGCAGGCATTCACGTGTTCACAAAGGGCCGGTAATCGGCTGAAGCCGCAGAAAGCAGCGGCAAGACGCCTCGTGGAATTGTGCGACAAGAATAAGATTCATAATGGAACATCCTTGAGGCTGATAGCCTCGAGTGTCCGCCAAGTTAAGAGGATAGTCGACTGGTAACTCTTCGACAGGAGAGTCACTTCTGGTTTCTCGTCGAACGGTGCAGTAGCATTTTCCTCGTCCGTCGTCTCCCTTTCGACTGTTCCCTCCTGAGCAATTCTTTTTTCTTCCGTTTACCACCAGACTTTCCAGTTTCGCCGCTCTCGTCGGCCTCGTTGGCCTCACCGGCGTTCAATGATTTTTTCATTTGCCGACCATGGGGTTACTCGAGCCAAGTACACTCGTGAGCAGCACCGGCAACGAGGACCATCCATTAGGAGCGCTGAATAAAGAAAAAATCGACCACTGCCGCCGGCAACATTTTAGTTACTCTCCGCTTTTTTCCTTGGCTTTCTCAAACCCTTCACCCAAATACGTCGAACCGGTCGAGGACCGGATGTACTTTTAACTTCTTTCTTACCATCTTCGAAGTAATAGCAACGAAGCTCCTACTTCTGTTTACAATGTGCTGGAATTTTTCTCAATCCTCTCCGTGTTTCTCGTTCTCGCTTTTCTCACGCAAGCACCAATTTATCAAAGCAGTCTCTGCGAGTCGTAAAAGCGGCAGGAGTCAAAGTTTTAAAGCTCTCAAGATGCGAGAAATATTACCCAATTATAAAGCTGCCATCCCGGTCAATGTGATAAGGCGTGTCGCGCAAATGCGTCTCGTTACCTGCAAGAAATTCATTTCGCGGTTTTATATCAGCCACGATTTATCATTGCAAGCAATATCAGACCCAAGGCTTTTGTTATTCCCGGACGAAAGGAAAGGCTTCCTTCCGCAACAAATGCTTTATTAAAAAAGTTTCGGGACAAATGTACGAGCGGTCGTTTGGCCGCGTTAAAAAGATAATAAACCGATTCGTAGGAACGTCGTTGAAACACAATCTACCTCGATTGTCTCGTTCTATTTCGTCTTACCGCGTTTCCGGAAATTCCTGATTCACGGAAACTCTCTGATCTTTCTCCCGTTCTTTAATATTGCAGCTCGACTCGCAAAACGCGCTACGCTGGCAATGACCACCGTTCCTCCTCTCGATTACGTACGCCCTCAAGATTGCGCGTGCTTACTTCTTCTACCCAGTTTCCAACCTCCCACCCACTTCAATCTCGAGCGAAAAACTTTCTTTCTGAACGCAGCGATTCTCTGATTGCGAATCGATTTGCGCCATCTCGTTTCGAATAATTCTCTACTCGCATAAGTGTACGCTTCTCGCCAATTCGTCGCGAACAAAATGCGAATCCCTTACCAGAATACCGCGAAAATTAAAGGGAACAGAGAGAACATTCTAATTTTTCTCCCGAAAAGTTCGCCGTGCAGAGCTGTAATTGTAGAGGCGTCCTTGCAGTCGCGATTGAACATCGCCAACTTTCAGACGCGAGGACGGTTCGCGAATGAAGGCATCCCAAACAAACAGGAGCTCTGCCGATCGCAAATTTTAAATTAAACAGTGAAAGTCGACTACCCCGGAAACAAGCCAACTTACCAGTGACCCTGCTACCGAGTTCGGGTTAATTTTGAGTTAATTCTACGGCGACCTCGCGTTCCAAGCAAATTCGTTGAATTGGCAGAGCACGAGCTTCGGCTTTGGCTCGGTCGAAACGAGGCACAAGCCAGGCCACTGTCTCGCGTCCATTAATTTTGCCTCGAAGTTAGACCAGCCTGGACTAAAATCCGACTCGGACCCTGTATTAATTTTGTCTGACGTTTCGAGTGACTTCTAGGTAAGCCCAAAATTACACGTAACGGAACACTTGAGCCAGTCGGACACGCCAGGACTCTTGTATAACTCTAGGATCAGGCACGCATCGTTCCGTTGCGTTAAACATCTTGGTTTGGTCAGACTCTTGGAAAAATTCTGTCTCATCGCGAACAGCCGAGGCAACTAGTCGTTAGAGAAGAGACTCTCTTATCCTTCGCGCAAAATCATGACCCTACGAGCGTCATTAGCCTCAGTTGCGCTTGGCCACTTTCGCGACCCACGTTGCGTGGGCTTAACGATAATGTTCGGGATCGTGTTTACGCTTTTCCTCCAACGGGTTAAAACTCCAAGCATGGTCGACTATAATTCAACTTTTATGCGCACCACCCTCGCATGGCTAGCCCCTCGACGAATTCGTCTCCATTTTCACTTAATTCACAACATTGTACGGCCAATCTCGCAAAATGAAGAAAACCAACAACCACAATTTCGTAGAATTACGGGGTAGCGTGTCTCGCACACTTCCTCCAGCTAAAGTCATAGACCTGCTTACAAGTAGTTAGCTTTGATCCCGAGAACAGTGTTCAAACAATATTCCAACAATGTTCAATCAGGACGCCGCGGCGTAATCCTGAGCATCCGCCCTTCTCGAGGCTAGACGCGAAGATGTTCCGAAATTTCACCCGAGCGATTCGCATCCAGCAACAGTTATTTAATGTGGAATCCATTTTGCCTAACTCGATTCCAAAGACCATCATCGGGCGAGGAAAACCGATTTATGTCACAGGTCGCTGCCATCGGGATGAGACACTTCGACGTCGAGTCAGGCGCCTTCCTTACGAGGAATTCGCTACGAAAAGGGTGAATCAGGGTTGACGAACAGCACGACGGCGTCGTTCCTCGAAGTGGCGCTCCGTTCAAGTCGTATGATGATGACGATGAGTTGATTTATCCTCTCGTAAACCAGCTCTAAACTCCACGAAAATTTGTAGCTCTCTCACTAAAATCGATGCTTAAGATCCGCTCACTTTCTCAATCTCTGCCCATCTTTTTTCACTACTTCCATTTTAGCTTCTCTCTAATTCATTTTTTACATTGCACGTCCTCCGCGAAAAAATGCATTTCTGGCAATTTTGCCTGAATTGTTGCGTTGTCGAATAGAATAACACTGACTGTGTTTAAATAATAGGTTGCATTGTCGCTTTAACTTTCAAATTTGCAATTACGAGATAAAAGGGAGAGCGAGGGCTGTTTCGTTCTCTGGGGTTTACCCGTGACACATTCCACGAGAATAATAATGATCGCGATCCGCCAACTGTCGCGCTTGCTGTACGTACCCGGGGGGAATTCATTTTGCCGAAAAATGGAACGTTTTAATATGTAAACGGGCGAGATTAACATTTTCATCGGGTTATTTCATTTTGCGAAATCTATTAAAATCACAGACGATCGTTCTGATAAAAGCACTCGCATTTCGCGATACGCGATATTCGCGCACCTCCGGTTTGTAATGTAAATTTTTAATTGTTTCGCACCCAAGGATTTGGAGACTACAGAGAATAATGGTGATATCGAGAGTTTTGTGGATATTTATCGTATAACGATCCGTGCGATACTGGAATCCGTGCGAGGGCTCATTGAGTAGCTGACTGCGTAGGTAGAATAATTAAAATTTGAAATCAAATGCCCTGCGAACTCTGGCCAGACCAATATATTCATTACTTAATTACAGAATATTTGTTCGTATTGGCGGAAACTGCTCGAAACAGATGCTTGCATTCCAGTGGATACATTAATTTCACTCATTACTCGTTCCGAACACCCCCCGCGCGTTTTATAATAACTAATTAGCTAAACATACATCAGCGAGAGTAGTACGATCTCAAAAACATAATTCACACGATTCTGTTTCCGATGGAACGTAATTTATAAGTCAATGATAATTGCGGCGGTAGTAATAATCGTGGTGCAGTATCCGCCAAAATTTATGCATCGATTGCATTTCAACTGACCACGCAGCATGAACCAACTCATTTTTCCTCACCCCGTAAAATCAATCCTGTCATTGAAAATAACTCGATGCACTCGTTTCGAATCGAACGCAGCGCTAAAACTAAAAACTGACGGATGGTAATTGTGGAATTGGGTTCAGGAGGGCGAAACAGAATTAATCGAGAGCTCGAATCAGTGGGTTTGTGGTGTATCTGATTGCTAGCGGAGGAGTCAGGCTAATGGTAGAAGCCCTCGACACTCGTGTGGTTATGCTGATCTACGAGCCTGAAAGGATCGGTATCCGTGAAATGCAACGTGTTCCTTTCGGTGTCGAAGCTCGACGTAAAGTGCGCTAGCAAAAATAGCTCATGCATTCGAGAGCAAATGCGCGATGCGCGAGTAATGCACGGGATTTCCCATGTGTCACGGGATTGCTCCATTTTCCTGGGCTTGAATGATGTACCCTTTTCCTTGCTCAGTTAGCTCGGGAAAAAGCTCTGGGGATCGGATGCACCGAGTGTTACTCTCTTTTTCCCACTCTCTGCTCGATGCACTCGCCCCTATTTTTTCCGTATAAAACGCAAACTTCCCGGCATAAGTCTCTTCCGGATCCGCTTTTCTCTGGGCCTCCCCATTGGATTTCTCCAGCGCAAGGAAAATTAGAGCATCAATTTTTCATCGAGGCCGCCGACGATCGCGGATCGATTTACCTCGAAGCTACATGGAAGCCCAATCCCTGGCGATAATGGAAATCGCTCGTAAAACCTGACGCGAGATGGACATGCCGACCGACTAACCGACCGATGCGACGGGCCCCTGCTCCATCCCGGAAATTAATACCGGGGCCCGTGTACTACCCTTGAATACCCCTCTCCACCTCTTCCTTCTGATCGTTGACTTTCCACTCCCTTCGGCTTTTCATCCCCCACGGAGCTTCGTGGAGCCACTTCGCTCTGATTACAGCCGAAAATCGAGTTTTGGCCTCCTCTGCGGCAAGGATGCCCTTGCCCATCTTCCCAGTGAGCCACGGAGATTAGCCTCAGAGGGTCAACTCTCGTATTTCGCGAGTCTCGCTCCCGAAATTAGCAATGTTACGGAATATCGTCTAATAGGTGCAGCATCGTTTGGGATTAGTTCCTCGTACTGTGCATCCTATTACCTGAACGTGTACACGTCCTTCGGTTCGTTTCAGAATACGCGAGGAAAAAACTAGTTCCAATTCTCTTTGAGTCTTTCATCAAGATTTTTCATGATCGCACGTATCTCGACTAAAGGGAAATTTAGCTTCGGATAATGCTTCTTTTGAAAATAATTCTGTAAAATGTATTACGGGAACGTATCATATTTGTCACACCTTTGCACCATGCATTTCCATCGCTAATCTTCTCTCAGGCTCTTCTTCATTACCGCGCGTACCTGACGCTCTTTGTCCGCTTGGCGCGTTCCTATTCGTTGGCACATTGTTTCACGCTGGCAGTCCTGCGCGAAGTGAGAATAAGGTAGCTGTACCGCGACGCCGAGAGAGCCACAGTAAAATTGGGAATTTCATTGTAACTGACCAGAATGACGTTGCCAGGCTGTTAGCGTGGCATGAAAACCGTGGATTCCAGGATCGACAATTATGCTCGGTAACATTGTAATCAGGCCACGGCAGCGGTGGCTCGCACCCCGCTGTGCCTCCATCCGCCAGAATATTAAACGCGCCGACGAGAGATCGAAAAAAAAAGGAGCGCGAATACAACGTGCGCGCTAGCGAAACTTTGGCTCTGGTGTACGATGTAAAAAATGAATGCTCGGAGTCGGCGGGTTCGCAAGTTGTTTCAGTTTCGCAAGGTGGTTCGCTTATGCAAGAACTCATCGCGCGGTACGCCAACCAGAAATTACTTCGCGCCCCTCCCGCTTCCGGATTAATGATTCAATTTGTATCGAACGTGGCACTGGGTCGGGCTATAAGTCACCCAAGACTTCTTGTTCCTTCGAGATGCAACTATGCGAGCGCATAGGGTAAGAACTTCCCTTGGCAGTAATTCCCTTTCATTGACTACGATTCACTGCCATTTGGCGCATTCTTTCGCAATGTCAGAAACTCCCAAGAGAGAACTATGCATCGTCAGTTGTATTGCGCCACCAAAAACTGCAGCAGCGTTCCTATACCTCGTATTTGTAGAGAGTTCTTCTTCGAGCCGAAGAAAAAGGAATTGCGTTATCAGCGGACAAATTGAATCGGTTGGAGTTTTCCTTCCTCCAAGCCTTGTCTCAGTCTTTTTCCTCCTACGCTTCTTCGACTCCACGGTAGCCGCTTTCGTCGGCGAAAATTGTGGATTTAAAAGGAACCGAGAGGTCTCGGGGGGACGAGCAAGTAGGATTATCGCGTCGAATACCACTCTTTTCCTACTTTCTCTGTCTCGGTCCTCCGTCTAATCCTGTCTCATCTGTAAGAGTATACGGGAGCGTGTCTCGCATCTTCGAGAATTCGGAATTTTAACCAAAGGCACGGTTTTACTCGAAATCCCCTCGTGGTTCGATCGAGTACGATTGTCCTATGTACCCAGCTCCACCTTCGTATCTGACCAACCGGATCAATGACCGGATGGACTCTGCGAAAACCCTCACATTAATGCGAACCAGGGAAATTTTCCAAGTCAGGAATCAAAAGATCAAAGCTCCTTGAGGAGAGCAGTCTGTTATTTATTTCGCTCTGCGGTGCAAACTTGTAATCTTTTCGCTCTACGTTCGTTACGGTTACGTCGATAAATCCTCGACATCAGCGATATTAATTCGGGACACTGGGCGTTGTATGCACTCGAGAGCCGAGTACAGTTACGGAATACTATCTACCTATGTGTATGTGTATCCAATGCATCGGAACACCGTAGTTGCACATGCAAAATCGAAATTAAAATTGCAAAGACACACCATTGTACTGGCGTTGCTCGTTCTTTCGTTCTTTCTCTTTGTTTCTCTTTATTTCTCTCTTACTGTTGTACACTCACATAAATCACCTCCGCGTATGGGCTCCGAACAATAGGTTGGAGGAGGAGAAAACACATTCGTTCGGGTGTGCAAAGTGTATCAATTTCGTAGGCTGATGCCTGCAGTGATGCCTGCACTGATGCCACGCCACTGTCCACAAATCATCGCATCTGTTGCTGCGGTTTTCGGGTTCCGTGGCTGGAGCATATCCCGAGACTGGAGCGAACAGAGATGAGAGTAGCCGCACGGCACGCGGGGCCAAGAGGGCTGCTTCAAATTAGATCGTGACGTCAGCCGTATAACAAATTGATGGCCGGAAAATCAAATGGGATTTATGGGTTTACGATCGGTCCGCGGACTGGTGCAATGCGCCAATAGTGCGCGCGTCCAGTTTCGCTTGGGAGGAAATGCTTCGAGACCCAGAGGAAGCTACCGCGTGATTATTTGCACCGTCGTTTGCACGGATGGCCCACACTTATTGGCCAGGAATCCTGGACCGTGGAGAAGAAATTTCTCGTGTCAAGTCCGGAACGGATATAACAAACGTACCTCGACGCTCTGTAGAATCTAATAAATCAGGATTACTACTCAAATGATTCCAGCAAGCAGAAATGGCTGGAATCAACTTTATTATTTCCCCTTAAAAGAAACAAACCCCTGGGCGAAATGAAGACACGCTCTCCCTCTTTCGCCGAAGGAGAACCGAGGATCATAATCACGCGAACAGATGCAGACAGCATTTAATTAAGAGCGCTGAATAAATTAGAGACGATAAAACGGACTGACTTCGACTCGAGGATTTTAGATTGAAGTACACCTCTTTCTACCAGTTATCATGAATATTATTCTCTTCCTCTGTCATAAATATATCATCATAAATCCGAGCTTTCCTATCTTTGGATCTTTTGTTTGATGCCAATCCCGTTGCTCGTTTCTTCTTCAAAGATCATTAAGGCGACGACGATTTCATCGTCTATACGAGCCCTTTTCTGCCACTGCATCTTATTGGCAGAATGAGATCCGCACAAGTGTGATTGTGCAATCGAACGTTACACAGAGTTAGGTAATCGACCGTAAGAAGGTTTCTCGGGCATCCGTGGAATAATAAACGGCGCAAGGGAGAGTAGCTGGAGAGGCAATAATGCTCGAGTAACAACGAGAAAAGCGAAATTGTCCGAGGTGCCGACACGACTCGCGGGAGGTGGCTACATTGCGTGCGTCAACGAGGCGCGCTAGTGAAATATGCTGATCGTTATTCGCGGCACGGCCAGTTTATCATATTCCTTGGAGAGTGTAGCATTATCATAATGGGATCGTGCACGAGATCGAGTCCGATGAAAGAGAGAGAGAGAGAGAGAGAGAGAGAGAGACCCTATGTTTCTAACCGAGGCGCGAACCGTAGATGCAACCGCCACTACGCCGATGGTACCAATGGAATTTAAGAGCACGCGCTTACGAACACGCATTCCTTTTTCCTCTCAACTGCGTTAGAGAGATCCGCTGCACTGTGGTGCGAATATGTGCGCTAGAACTGTCGGAAATACCATGAGGAGCCATGAGAGATCGTTCTCCAGGGGAGTTAGCCCTTCACACAAGGATTCCGAGTCAACCTGCGGCTAGGTAGTGGTGCTACTGTATTCTGGGCAGCAATGTATTCTAGGCGAGAACTGAAAGACGGCCAGTCTCCCATTCAGCAAGCAAAATTTTCCATGGAGGTGGAATTAAAAATGTGGAATTCACGTCGCTTGTTTCTTACAATGGGTATACGAGTTCCTCCCTTTCGCAGGTGCGCTTACGCGTTCTCTTTCTCTATCTGTCGAGCTTTTTGTCTTTCTCTCTCTCTTGCTCTCTGAGAGAGACGATAGTAATGCGCCTCACAATGCGGAGTTTCCAAGCGACGTGAAAAGTTTCTCCGTAGCCATGGCTTCTTCGTAGCAAGGCAACCGATCCGCAACAATTTTCAAAAATTTCAAGCCGCTTGCGCGTTCACGTCGACGAGTCGCGAATAATTAATTACGAGGCATTAAAATAGGGGAGAAGTTTGACGACGCGCAAGATCTCGAGATAACGGATGGCGCGCCAAGCGGGACTCGTACGCGCGCGGAATTGCCGGCTGTAGCAAGGCTTTATAATGCACCTCGCGTATATACGAACGCCAAGCAGCAGTTTGACAATACAGTTATTAATGGAAAGTGGCCGTACACCACGTGCACCTTTACTTCTCCCTCTCTTTCCTTCTATTATTTCATTCGTTCGTTTTTCTCTCCAGTTTCTCCGACTTACCACTCAAGTGACTCCGATACTTTCGACACTTTTCGCTCGAGGACTTTTGTTCATTCGCAATAAGCACACCGCCCCAAATCCACGACTCTCGAGTTATCCGTTACTAACCACCACAATTACGAAAAAGTTTGCGGAGGCCGCGAAGCTCGGAGCCAGGAAGTAATTCACTGGTCCGCAACTCTTTTTCTTTTTTCAGTTGCGTTCGGCAGCCAAAATTCGCAATGCGGAAGAAAATGGGATATACTCCTAGTGCCAACGAGGAGCACGGTTCTAACGAAAGAAAACATCGTGGCGTTGCTTTCGAGCGAACAAATCCTTAAAAGATAGTTCGGTGATTCGCGAAATCATCCTACCACAAGAAACGGTATTCGAAAGGCGCTAGGTAAAAAGAGAATTTTATTAGGAGATACGCCCCTTAAATCTCTTTCCTTTCTTAACGAGCGTACGTGCTACGACTGGTTGTAAAACCAGAGGAAATATTGAAAGTTTCTAATTATCCCAACCAGCCGGATGGTTCAAGTTTCCACGTGGAAACGAGCGAAAGAAGAGCAACGAAACTCAACGGAAAAAGTTAACTTGCCGCGGCACGTGTCGTTACAAGGAAGATACACGAGTACGATAGAGCCGATGAAAGGGGATAGGATTTAATCAACTTTCCTTTTTGTCTCGTAAATCTTGGACTCGCGCGGAAAGAGGTTGCTGTCCCGTGGGAGGATCACTTGCATCCTTTAAGAGCTGTCGATTAAAATTTACTGCCGCCACCGATAGCATAATGCTTTCGCGGAAGAATTATCGGTGTAAACGAAACCCCGCAGCGGAGATCCGATCGATTTTGATTTTAAATGAAACTTTTAAGCTGCAGGTGGGAAAAGACACGAGGTTGGTCGTGACGGTAACAGGGTCAGACAAATGTCGAGGGAATTTCGAAATGTTGCCTTTTTACTCTTCAAACTCCCGTATCTTCCGCATCAGCGACTGCAGGGAAATTTAAAAAAAAAAGGATTTGAAAAGCTGGAATTCGTAGCTTTCAAGCGTGGAGTGTTTCGTTATTCTGCAATTGTTCGAAATAGTGTTAAAATACAATCAAAATTTTGAAATGTCTAATAATCCAAATAATCCACCACAATCCAACATGTATTTCATTCCAATCATAGAATCTTCGCAAATATACTCCAAAAATATTCCAAATTTTCCAAACGTCATTAGGATTTAATGAATATACTTAATTGTAAAATAAACTAAATTAGTAGAAGCAGATACAGTGAGTACTGTGTGTTACAATATTCATTACATTGAATGCAATTTTTTGGAATATTCAAGCTAATTGGGAAAATCAATCTCTCAATTCAACAAGGTAATAATTATTGTATTCGATCGGTGGACCGAACGATGGTTAAATTAAAGCTGTAGGATGTCGCGCAATTTCAAGCTAATGCAAGTATTAAATCTTTGTCACGTTCCGATCGATATCCCCCAATGGTTCTACAATATTGTGTCGCCCACCGCGGGCTTCGACAGTCCCCCGTGATTTTCGACGGCCTCAATTTCCGTCACTTGTCTTCGTCCGGCAATGATGATCGTTACCGCGGCGCTATTCGTGTAATTGCAGCTGCATTAACCCTGATGAAATAATTATTACGATTTTGCATCATCCAGTAGCTATTGTCCCAGCGCAAATTATTCATGGGTAATCTACATTATGCATCGCGGATATTCGAACAGAAATTTTTGGAGTTTCGGAATTTCTGGGGAAGAATAAACGAATGAACTCGCTGTTACCTCGAAAATTGATTGGTACATTTTTTCGATATAAACTAGAATAGAGGCTTTAAATTCTCATTGGTTTCTGCTTTCAGCATCGAAGTCGAACTTGATCGTGGACATCGAGCCGAAGCGGCAAACGGCGGTGCGTCTTGGCGAGAGTCTACAGATTTTGTGCCGAGTCGGTAGGCCCCTGCAGGTCTGCCGTGTTGAGATACCCGGCGAAGAGGGTGGAATGGTGCTCACGAAGGGACAACCACCCGAAGATGGTATCGAATATTACGGCGAAGGAACCGAAGCTGGTCAATGCGGTGTGCGCATCGCTAAGATCAGAGAAACTCACGATGGTCTCTTCAAATGTACCCTCACACCTACCGACAGTCGTGCCGAGGCGCAGGCGTCCGTCCGAATCATTGTCGCAAGTAAGAAATCCCTTTAATAATTATCTTAATATTCTTTCATTTTGTAATTAGAATCAGGGGGTTAAAAATACTGGATAGTGAAAGTAATTTGCTAACTAGAGTAGGTAAAATTTCATGAATACTTCTAAATGGTAAATTTAGACTACATTTTCCACGGATTAATATGCAGCTGTAAATTTTTCACCTTCGCAACTAAGAGTCTCGGTCATTATTCAAGTTTCATAGTGTACTGAGAGAGAACCTTCGAGCAGAGTTCATTTGTTAACTCGCGCGTACGTCGTCGTAAAGGTCAAGATCCGCTGTTGAAGTAAAATGAGTCAAGCTGCAAAGCACCAAGTTTTTCAATGCCGACTAAAATATCGAGGGTTAAAGGGCAAAAAGTCTTGAGCAGCTCGATAGAGTATTCGAAGAATTTGGAAAGTAATTAATCTTCGTTAAGAAAATTGCTTTACGGGGAGTGAAATAAGTACTAAGCGCGATGGGAAATTACTGTTGGAGATAAAGTCAATAGAGATAAATGATGGGAGCGAGGAATAATTGAGATTTCGAGATTCTGCCGGTTGGCTTAGTCGGAAATTTCCGTATAAAGTGAAAAAATACGCGCATTCATTCAGCGAGATTAATGAATATTCGCTTAGAGATCGCAGATGATTCATTCTAGCGTCGATAAAGTGGATTATTTGTAATTTCTTGTGAATTTTCTATGTTCTTGTTGGAATGTTCATTACTCTCTACGAAGGATCATGGCATAATTAATTTTAAATTGAATTTCATTCCAGAACCACCGAACAGCCCGGAACTCCACACGAATCCCGGATCGTACGGTAGAAATATTTACAGAAAGGGAGAAAAACTAGAAGTCAGCTGCAACGCACCCGGTGGACGACCAGCTGCGAACGTTTCCCTTTTCCTTGGTACGTAATTACTAATGACCGAGCAGTAACGAAATGTAATTAAACCAATAATCTTAAGTAAACACAATTATTGACTAGTCTAATTAAAGTAATACTGTAAAAGAGGCAATCACATATCATGTTCCATTTAATTTTTCCAGACGAAGAGCCCATCGGCAATGACGAGAGAACCACCATCTATGACTCGAATATCGACGACTATTCCTTGGCAGTGCAAAATGCATCGCGTACCTTGGATTGGACCGATAACGGAAAAGTCTTACGATGCGTAGCTAGTCATATTGCTTTGGACAGACCGAAGGAAACCACGATGCAGCTTCAAGTATACTGTAAGCATTTCCATCTATGTTCAGGAAATGTTAAATTTCTCACGAAGTGTAATTAAAAACGAACGATGTTATTCCAGACCCACCACAGCCACAACCTGCCATCGGTCGCTTTGGCTACGTGGTCGGACGAGAGGGAATCGTGAACGTGACTGTCTTCGCGAACCCGAGACCGCACTTCCTCTGGCGAGTCAACGACGAGAAGATCAACGAGGGTCGTCCAGATGAAAGCAATCGCATTCAGACTTCCACTGCAGTAGACCTGGTAAATACACATTTTTTTATTATCAATTTCCTTGATCAGTTAGTGGACAGACTTGCAGCCTGTTTTTAATTTCAGTACCTTGGGCCTTTATGACGGTCCCGTACTTTGTGCACACACGTGCAGTTTATCGTTTTACTTTTTCTACGAATACTTAGACCCTAACTAGCATCGACCGTCATAAGGGCCCAATGCAGGCCAAGAACCGTTATTAAGGCCACTCTTGGCCGCTCCGTCCACGCTGACCTGCGAGGCGGTCAGCTCACCCAGCCTGCGCATCACCCCCACGCTAACCGGGCCTTGGATTTCCCTAACTTTAGTTTCAATAACAAATCGAGTGTTCCGGTGGCGCTAAAATGCTTTTCTAATGAGTAGTGGGGACGATCACGTGGGGTTGATGCGGAGGTGACCTTAGGCCCCGAACTGGCCCGGAAGAGCAGAACTAACTTACAATTGAACCGAACAGCACTCCTCCGAACGGAGTTACATTTTTCTGACTCTTGTCGCACCGAACTCGCGAACACGCTCACCGGACTTGTGAGCATACAACCACTGTAAAACCCATCGGACCTTTTCAGGTCCATCTTTTTTATATAATATAACGTAACCGTGAAGCATCATTTTGAACTCTGCAACCTCAAACTATACAGTCCACTACCATCGAACCTGCACCTCGCGAAGGAAACATTTGGTCCTTCGAGCCGGATTGTGAACTTGCCGAACTCGAACTTTGAACTCTGCATCCTTGCACGTGAACTGTGCATTCTCGAACGTGAACTTGGAACCGCGAACGCGACAAGTGAGTGAAGTGCCCGAACCGGACGACGGATCTCATCTTCTCCGAGGACTAGGAGAATCCAGAGCAGACACGACCGTCGGAACTTGAGGGATTCTGGAACGGAGCATCACACCACAAGGACTGGTGCCACCAACAAGAGCAGAGCCGACCTGGAAGGCAGCAACTAGCCAACTCTCATATCTCTGTTCCCAACCTGGTGAGTCCGTTCCTTTCTTACGTTCGCTTGTGTTGCCCTAAACATGGTTCCGGAGCTTGCCGCACTCAATAACCAACGCGGAAGCGTCAAGGCATCGCTCACGCGGTTTCGTCAGTATTATGACGGCCCCGGGGCCACGGACTCGCTACATAACTTAAG
Organism: Trypoxylon attenuatum; assembly: GCA_963989405.1. NCBI lineage: Eukaryota > Metazoa > Arthropoda > Insecta > Hymenoptera > Crabronidae > Trypoxylon > Trypoxylon attenuatum. Next base: position 18,128,614 of record OZ022488.1, on the reverse strand, counting down.
AACGCGTTTCGAACGTTTTATACCGCTGATCGACAAATTCGAAGCCATCCAGGATCAAATCGAAATACTCGATCCGGCGCCAGGCTCTGCCGAGAGTCACGCACATGAACGCACGACATTTGAAACCATGTATTATCGTCTACGCGAGACAGTTGCCAAGGTCATCAAGGAGCTGGAGACCGCTGCTCAAGCGCAAAATCCGAGCACGCCGACGACGTCGGGAACTAGTGGCTTAGGAATTGTACTACCGAAAATACGGCTTCCATCTTTCGACGGCGCTCACAGCAAGTGGATAAAATTTAGGGACACTTTCGAATCTCTGATTCATGAGAACTCAACGTTAACGAACGTGCAGAAGTTTCACTACCTCGACGCATCGTTAACGGGTGACGCAGCACGCGCGATCGAATCACTAGGGATTTCCGAAAGAAATTATGAAGGCGCGTGGCAACGTCTCAAAGATCGATACGAGGACCAGGATGCACTAATTCGGCATCATGTCAGGGCATTGTACGAACTGCCCACAATGGATCGAGACAGCCATACCGGACATTTGGCGTTATTAGATGGAATTAACAACAATCTCGCGGCGCTAAAGGCTCTGGACGAGCCAGTCGAGCACTGGGACTCCTTGTTGTTGCATTTGTTCACAACGAAATTGACTCCGCGGTCAAGGAACGAGTGGGAAAAACGCACCCTGGCATTTGAGAAACGAGCCACCCTGAACCACCTACTCGATTTCATCAAGGATCAATCTAGATTGTTAGAACGCGCCGGGTTAGACAAATCGACGATCGCGAAATCGAATCCCAAGGTCAGCACCGAGAGACGCAACCCACCGAACCGTCTTGCCGTCCACGTTGCCGCTGCAACAACCGAATGCACGCTGTGTAAAGGGTCTCACGCGATTTCAGCATGTGAGCAATTCCAATCTTTGACCACTCCGGACAGATCCAAGCACATTGCTACGTCAGGATTATGTTTTAATTGTCTGCAACCCGGACACCGGAACAAAACATGTAACCGCGGATCATGTAGACGATGCGGACGAAAGCATCACACACTTCTGCATACAGCACCAAGCACTCCGCACTCAACAGAATCGACGCCGACAGGTACTCAGGCGTCAGGTACAATTAGTACTCCGGTCACGCTGACCCAAACTACCGCGTACTCGGGAAGGGTTATGCTGCCAACCGCGATCGTACAAACTCGCGACGCGCAAGGGCGTCTTCACGCATGTCGAGCTTTACTGGATTCGGGATCTCAGTCGCACTTTGTCACGAAAGAATTCTGTCAGAAACTCGGTACTCGATCTCATAAGAGCCAACAAACTGTAACAGGAATTGGCAGAACAAGAAGTACAGTCACAGAATGGGTTGGAATCACAATCCAATCACGCCACGCTCAATATGAACGTCAACTATTATGCCTGGTGGTGGATCAAATCACCGATCAATTGCCAAACTCCCATATTGATCAACGAACGTGGAAAATTCCATCAGGCATTGAACTCGCTGATCCCCGGTTTGACATACCTGGCACAATTGATTTATTGATTAGCGGCGAGTTATTCTTTGAGCTCCTGGGAACGAGGCAGGTCAAACTCGGACCAGGACTACCTGTCCTCCAAGAAACCCAGCTAGGATGGATCGTAGCTGGTCAAGCGGGACCCGATAAGGCGACGGCGGCCAGTACCTTGTGCCACGTCGTAACCACAGAGGATTTGCATCGACAATTGCAATCTTTTTGGGAACTCGAGCAACCGAATTGCGATCACATGGCATACCTGGAAAACGATGCATGTGAACGCCACTTCCAGGAGACAACTCATGTGGATTCAGAAACCGGACGGATAATAGTCAGCATTCCCTTCAACGAGAGGCTCCAAGAACTAGGAGATTCACGAACTGCGGCGGAGAAACGCTTCCTAACTCTCGAGAGGAAGCTAGCTAGGAACCCGAGCCTAAAAACCTCGTACCACGAATTCATGACTGAGTATGAAGAGCTTGGTCATATGTCTCTGGTGCCGAACCCAGAAACAAGGGGATATTATCTTCCGCACCACGCAGTCTTCAAGGAAAGCAGCACTACCACCAAACTCAGGGTGGTATTCGACGGTTCCTGCAAAACATCAAGCGGTCTTTCACTCAATGAAACGCAACGAGTTGGACCGACTGTGCAAAGCGACCTGGTCTCGGTAATACTACGATTCCGTACGCACAGATACGTCCTGAGCGCAGACGTCACCAAAATGTATCGGCAGATACTCGTACTGCCAGAGCAACGACAATATCAGCGCATCCTGTGGCGAACCGACGCATCACACCCGCTCCGGGTCTACGAGCTAAACACGGTGACATATGGCACGGCATCGGCTCCATTTCTTGCTACCAGGGCACTGCGAAAGATTGGAGAAGATCATGCAACCAGCTATCCAGCCGCGAGCCGAGCGATCCTGCAAGATTTCTATGTAGATGACCTCTTGACCGGTACCGCTACTATAGAGGAAGCACGCCAACTACGACAGGACTTGCTGCACATCCTTGGACCTGTGAAATTTGAACTCCGTAAATGGGCCAGCAACGATCCACAGGTGTTATCCGATGACAGTGCAGAATTACGCAATCTGCTTCCAACCACGGATAAGGACCCAAAAACTCTTGGACTACTTTGGCATACGAAGGAAGACCTCTTCAAAATAGCCATTACGACGATGTCACGAAGTCAATGTACAAAAAGAACTGTACTTTCGGATATCGCCAGGATCTTTGATCCGTTAGGATTGGTCGGTCCAGTAACCACAACAGCGAAGTGCTTCATGCAAAAACTATGGCAGACAAGTTGCTCTTGGGACGAGCAGCTACCTGCAGGACTCCAACATCAATGGGAAACCTTTCAGACGGAACTACCAATCCTAATGAGCATTACCATTCCTCGATACGTACTTTGCGGGGACCCTGAACACATTGAGATGCACGGATTCTGCGACGCGTCGGAAAGGGCTTATGGTGCGTGCATCTACTTGAGATCCACCAATAAGAAGGGCGAGACACTGGTCCGCTTACTTTGCGCGAAATCACGCGTCGCGCCCCTCAAATCGACAACTATTCCGCGACTTGAATTATGTGGTGCTTTGCTACTGGCACGACTAATGAATACTATTCGAACCAATCTGAACCTAACAATCCACAAGGAATATTACTGGTGCGACTCAACGGTAACCTTAGCATGGATTCGCGCCTCACCAAGCAGGTGGAAAACCTTCGTCGCCAATCGTGTTGCCGAGATACAAGAATTAACGAACGGAACATGGCAACATGTCGTATCTGGTGACAACCCAGCCGACCACATCTCTCGAGGCCTGAGCCCAGAAACACTCCAGAAGGAAGCACAGTGGTGGGAAGGTCCGCACTGGCTGGCTAAGGATTCTTCAACCTGGCCAACAACTGAACCTCGATCAACAGATGAAGACATCGATCAAACACCGGAAGCACGGACATGTACGCTTCACACCGCGGTAACTCAAAGGGTACCGCGGAATTCACTTATCGAACGTTACTCAACCCTTACTCGATTATTGCGCATCTCGGCATGGTGCCGCAGATTTGTCGCAATTGCAACCGGACGGACCACCTCCAATAAGAAACCAAATCTCACAGCGACAGAGCTCAAGGACACTGAGCTCATGATTGTCAAATCAATACAATGCGATGTTTTTCAGTACGAATTGAAGGCATTGGAAGGCAAACGTGAGTTGCCACGAGGATCACCCTTGCGAGCATTGAACCCCTTTTTAGACGAACAGGGACTAATCAGGGTGGGCGGCAGGCTCACGGAATCAGCATTGCCATACGGACATAAGCACCCAGCAGTATTACCAGGACGACACCACTTCGTAGACATGCTAATCCGGCATCGTCACGAGAACCTGCTGCATGCAGGTGTTCAAGGCACTCTTGCAGCAATCAGGACAGAGTATTGGCCACTATCAGGGAAACTGGCTGTGAAGAGAGCACTCAGGACTTGCCTTCGTTGTTTTAAATCCAACCCGAAGGGTACTTCGTACAAAATGGCCAGTCTCCCAGCGTCCCGTGTGACACCCAGCCGTCCATTCACAGTATGCGGCGTGGACTATGCTGGTCCATTCCAGATTCGTGAGCAACGACGAACACGGACGCAATCCTCACGGAAGGCTTATCTTTGCGTCTTCGTATGCTTCGCAACGAAAGCAGTACACTTGGAGATCGCAAATGACCTCTCAACGGACGCCTTCCTGAATTGTTTTCAACGATTCATCGCACGCAGAGGAAAATGTGCCCACATCTATTCGGATAACGGCACTAATTTCGTGGGAGCACGAAATGAACTGCACGAACTCGGTGCCCTATTACGCGATTCCGCGCATCGAGACCGAGTGACAAATGCTACAGCAAATGATGGAATGCAATGGCATTTCATTCCCCCGCATTCTCCTCACTTCGGAGGACTTTGGGAGAGTGCCGTGAAGTCCGCGAAATATCACTTTCATCGTGTAATCGGTGAAACGCGACTCACATATGAAGAACTTTACACAGTGGCAACACAAGTTGAATATTGTCTGAATTCCCGACCTCTGTTCCCTGCCTCCAATGATCCAAACGACCTGACACCGCTTACCCCAGCGCACTTCTTGATCGGGTGCAGCCCATCAACCATACCGCAACCTGACCTTACGGAGATCTCAGAGAATCGGTTAAGCCGCTATCAGTTGCTACAAAGAATGTTTCAGGATTTTTGGAAACGCTGGCAGAAGGACTATCTCCACCAACTTCAACAACGTACCAAGTGGCAATTGGATGTGCCACCAGCTTTCAGTATCGGTACCCTGGTGCTGATACGCGAGGATAACTTGCCATCACTCCGATGGAAACTCGGTCGGATCACCGAACTGCATCCGGGACGAGACGGCGTCACCCGAGTGGTGACCCTTAAAACTCAGGACGGATTTCTTAAGCGGCCAGTATCCCGGATATGCATCCTCCCAACGGCGCAGGAGGACAAGGATCACATGGCCCACACAGAACCCATCGGTGTCACGCGAGGCGACGACACCCTGCTACTCGGATAAATCATTGACGCGATGCATGAACCTTGTATATATCGTTTTCGACTGTACTGTAACTTATGTTTTTCTTTCTTGTTTAGTCGCGCCTCTTAAAGGCTACTCGTGATTATTGCACTTTGTCAACTAAGCGTTTGTAAATATCGTACAGCACTAACCGCAAGAATGGCATATTGTAACGTACTGTACCCGTCTTGAACTGCTACTTCGCATAACAATAGTCTGGTCTCGCATATAGTATCAATCATACTCACTCTGTATATTTTTTGAACCGGTAGCTTCAAGGTGGGCGGAATGGACAGACTTGCAGCCTGTTTTTAATTTCAGTACCTTGGGCCTTTATGACGGTCCCGTACTTTGTGCACACACGTGCAGTTTATCGTTTTACTTTTTCTACGAATACTTAGACCCTAACTAGCATCGACCGTCATAAGGGCCCAATGCAGGCCAAGAACCGTTATTAAGGCCACTCTTGGCCGCTCCGTCCACGCTGACCTGCGAGGCGGTCAGCTCACCCAGCCTGCGCATCACCCCCACGCTAACCGGGCCTTGGATTTCCCTAACTTTAGTTTCAATAACAAATCGAGTGTTCCGGTGGCGCTAAAATGCTTTTCTAATGAGTAGTGGGGACGATCACGTGGGGTTGATGCGGAGGTGACCTTAGGCCCCGAACTGGCCCGGAAGAGCAGAACTAACTTACAATTGAACCGAACAGCACTCCTCCGAACGGAGTTACATTTTTCTGACTCTTGTCGCACCGAACTCGCGAACACGCTCACCGGACTTGTGAGCATACAACCACTGTAAAACCCATCGGACCTTTTCAGGTCCATCTTTTTTATATAATATAACGTAACCGTGAAGCATCATTTTGAACTCTGCAACCTCAAACTATACAGTCCACTACCATCGAACCTGCACCTCGCGAAGGAAACAGTTAGCTTGATGAAGTATCGCTCTCCGCTAGTGCAAACGTCCAGATAAAATATAGTCGCTCATCTGAGCAATCATTTAGAGAAGATATCACTTTGTCGATTCTCTTTCGATATTAAAATATTTTCCCACGCGTCTTCGTTCCACGTTGGAAGTTTCTATCGACAAAGGCTCTTTGCAATCATTCGTTATTACGATGCGGTACCGTGGTGAGTGGCTCTACAGTTTCTTTTTTTGCTAAAAAAAAAAGAAACTCCGACAATCGGCCATGCTATAAAATACTTGTGGGCCACTGAGCATTTCGATGGCATTCAGGAATCGCACACGAACGAAAGGACGGCTCACGATCGCGTGTGTAAACTTTTACAGAGGGTCCACGAGTTTCCGCGAAAACAACGGGCGAGCTACTGCCCGGCAGAAGAACCAATAAAGCCTGGCATTCGTGGCCCGAGTGCAAGTGCGGCCAGGTTCCCGTATGAATGGCTTTCAAATAGGCCGCAGTTGTACTGGCAACTCGCACGCATACACAGATATACACATATGCAGACGCATAGACGAGTGGCGCACGTCGAATACGAATCAGCTTTTACCGAAAACACAATTACGAACACCTGCACAGCCGCGGAAATTGCGCTCACACGCTCACGCATCGCTTCGTCGCGCCGATTCCCCTTCGCGAGCGAGTTTATCGCATTTCCAGAGAGTGTGGCAAACAAACTGCTTGCCAGCCAATCCGACAGGCGTTTCGATTTTTTCGAAATGTCCTCTTAGAGATTATCTTCGACATCGTCACCGTCTTTCGCGAATTTCGCACGAGTCAACTCCTCCGTGAGAGGGAAATAGTTACTATCGTCGTCGTCGTCGTCGTCGTCTGCAAAGCAGCACGAGATTGGATTGTCACCACCAAGTTTTACTTCCCCTTTTCGCTTCTGCCGTGACTAAAGTGCTTCTCAAGACTTTTTGTTAGCCTCGGTTGTTTGATGTTGCCACAATATGTCGAGCTGGCATAATTAAAGATTTCGATTGTACCTCGACCAGCTTCGACGAATGAATAGCAGCCTGAACAAAGATTGTGTTGGCAGGTTGAACCGGTGCCGAATTCTATTCCAAGGAACCCCTTTTCCAGCCTCTTTTTCTTTGTCCTTCTTCCTCTTACCGCGATTCTCCTTCTGTTCGCTATAAAATACTAATGCTAAATGCACTCCGCCAACGAAAGAGAAGTAGATTTCTGATCGCGAGTTCAATGGAATCGCGCTGATGAAAGCGGCCAAGTAAGAGATGAGAAATGTTGTGCTGAATAATTCAGAACTCGCCTCACTCCGGGATTAAAGGTCTCCGGTAACAAAGTGGATTTCATTGTTCCAGGGAAGGGGAGCATGGAGCGTAATCCTGACGATCGACAGTGTTCAGAAATCCGACACAGAGAAGGAATACATACTGGAGGCTCGCAACGATGAAGGAGCTTATGAGTACCGTATCATCCTGTCAACGTCTACCGAGCCAACAGGTAAATTGAACAGTAGAATTCGTTGAAACATTCTCTACACTCGTGACACGATGCACAACGACAATGCGCAAGAACAAAGCACACACTTCACTTCACTAGAAATCAAAGATACAGGATGGATTGTTACTCACGGCTCGTTCAATCGACAGTTCAATTAGAAGAACAAAAAAAAAAAAGAAATTCGCGAAACTTTTGATGAAAATGGCAACATTCCAACTTGTATGCACTTTTGCACATCAGCTTAACAGTTTCGTCGCTTCTTCTGCTCGTTTCTCGCCAAGAGTCCTCTAACGCCAAGACTTCTGACGTTTCGTTTCAATTCGAACAATAGGTATTAAAGTTGAAAAGCAACGAAACGCGTTAAGCTCTTTACACTGATTGTGAGAAAAACGAGACAGCGGAAAAGACTATTCATTGTGTTGTCAGCACTTGATTCGTTACTTTAAGTTTATCAAACGTTCTCTCACACTTGCTATGTGCCAAACAAAAAATCACTTACTTATTTACTTCGCGTACGCTCAACTTCACTTCACAAACGATGCTACCGACTTTGCCTCTTCCGACACTAGCCTCTTAAGGAAAGCAATCTATTAGACTATTTCTGTGTGTGTACGTGTATGTGTCTAACAATGTTAATCCTTCACCGCATGCACACGCAGGGGCGTTCAGTCAGTTCTACGGTAAGCTCTCCGAACACATGCACGCACTAGGTAATGTCATTTTTTCAAACTATTTTACGTAAGTAGTCAGTGCAGCATTGTGACCACAGGATTCAATGGAACACACACACACACACCGGCTGAAAGCTATTCCGTTCGTTTGGCCAATTGTTTTAGCCAACAAAATTTTTTATAACCGTAAATATTTATTTTCCTGCTTCGCGCGTGTTTATTCTTTCAAGAGCAGAATGTATGGCTCTCCACATCGTTTACTAAAAACTATATGTATAGATATACGAATGTACACGTATACATATGTATATGTGTACATGTATGCATTTTTATTTCTACTTTTTCAATATTTTTTTCTCCTACAGAACATCGAATCCTGTGTCGCAGTGTGTGTGGGTGTGTGGGTGTGCCTTGGTGTGTGTAATACTAGATTGTTACTCATCCTGGTGCTGACACAACTGGCAATCGATACGTTTAAACAATCGTGGCACCGCTCTCTATACAAATGCCACTACGCGAATTAATGCTTTTCCAATATTAAATATGGATTCGCGCTATTCATTTTCCCGCTGTCGTTACACACAGCTATACTTCTGACAACGTTCTTATTTAATGCAATTTTCCGCCAAACTTTTGCAAGAGGAGCTTCCAATGTTTATGGGATTATTTCAGTTTCGTTTTGATGCGCCATAACACGACACTTTGCTTGCTTTGTGTATTGATCTTATAGAAACAACTAGTTTAATGTATAAATGTAAGTGCGCGAGAGAAAATAAAGCCATCCGCAAGGAACGCTATTGTTTCGTTCAGCTGCCAGTAGTAACATAGACTAACATTTAATCAATATTTTTCAATTTTTCTCTCATTAGAATAATGTGCAGTAAATGTATCAAATATCGACGTGTCGAGTATTCGTAGTTGCGGAAGATTAAATTGCTCAAATTTGTGCCATTCGTTGCTATACACACCCTCGAAATTTATTGTGTAATAAGGACTGGTAATTGCTGAATTTTCAGAATTTATTATTACACTATGAATTCGTAGGGATAAGGGTAATAGAATTCTTATCGTTATTGTGATACAATATTACAGGCGTTGACCTGGACGCAGGATCCATCATCGGAATCGTCGTCGGTGTTCTGGTGCTACTCCTGGTTGTTTTCCTGTTAATCTTTGCCCGCGCTACTGGCCGCTGGTGCTTCGCAGGTGAGTCACAATGTGCCGAACAGTTTTCACGCTATTCTTCTCTGAAACCCATCCTGAACCCAACCTTCCATTTATCGCCCTACTCATTTCTCGTGTGATCGTTCGAGATCTACAAAAAGAACAATTGAGAGCACCGATTAGAGAAACTAAGGCCAAGAACAAGTACGGAGGATAAAAAGCAAGAATTTGTGGAATGCCAAATATACGTTTCTTTCTCTTTTTCTTTTCTTTTCAGCATCCTTTTACCCTTTGTGAGAGGAATTTCGCGAACCACCGAGGAATTTTTTTTGTTCTAGCGAGATGTGCGTTGGGTGTTTCGAAAGAGCATTAAATCCGCGATTAGAACTATTAAAATCTCAGTATAATTATGAAATGCAATGTACGTTTAGAGTTTGTTACTCTCTTTCGAAGTATCCTACGCGGTGCGATAAGGAATCGGCGGCAAGAGATTTCAGCGAAGATACGTACGATGTATCTGCAAGTTAGTAATGCTCGCGTGGCAAGTTTGTCGGTACATAGATATATGCTCCTACCAAGTCCGCCAGCTGTACACTCATTTTAATATTTATATATTTATATATATTTATATATATATATATTTGTATTTGTATGTATACAAGTGTCTTGTATGTTGTGCCGCTACCGATAGGACAGCATGCAAGTCGGGCCAAGTAAAGAATACGGAGAAACACCAACAATTACCTTGCGATTCCGTACTCTAGGCATGACACTGTCCAGGGGTAAGTCACCTCAGGCAGCAAGAGAAAACCAACTCGCCCCACTTTTCAAATAATGCTCGTTCTCGTTCTCATCATCAGCTCGTTTGCTCCTCACTTATTTTTTCGCGTATCATTCTTCGCAAAATCACCAAACTTTTCGCATTTCTCGGCATAATGGCAATGCTGCGCGTCATCCCCAATTAATCGGCTCCTGTAGAAATCGACGTAGAACGAAACCCTCTTAATTATGGTGACGCGACCAAAATATATCGGCGGTCAAAATTTAATGGAACTTTACAGAATCTCCGTATTTGCAATTTTCCTGTGTCAAAACGGTATTGCAAAACTATAAAGAATAAATGCCATTTTCTACAGACTCATTGCAATCACTCGGTACATGCTCGTCATGCTTACAGAGTTCCACTGCATGCACCACTGATTATTTGTTTTGTGTTTTATCTGTATTCGCGTATGGCGATACTTTTCAAACCCTCTTTGACTATTTCTTTCGATTCGTCGACATGAAAAACATATTGAAAATCAGTCGTGGATAACGCAGTATATATCGATAACGGTTGGATAGAATGAGAGGGTTTGCAAAAGTGGAATGCGGGGCATCGTGAATATTCCAGTACATAAGTCTCATTGGTAAAATCGCTGACGGCTCTTTCGCACACGTTTGCGCACCATGGAATAAATAGGCATAGCTGTCGTTGATTTGCGACAAGCAACGATAAACAATCGGCGAAGGCAAGTGCGGTGAAATTAGTCGTACCGGGATCGATCACCCAACTCAACGTCAACAATACATAGTTCGGTGTGCTTTCGGCGCCATTTGTTACGGTGATTCTCGACTAGACGTGCAGTTTTTGTTCTTTGTTCTGGATAGACTGTTCAAGCATGCTAGAACCAACCACCCCTGAGCCCACTCACTTTTGTGCCTTGACGTCGAAGCTCGATGTTCCCATCCCTACCTTTACCATCCCCTATTTAGTCGATAACTAGCGTACGTGTTTCAATTTGTCGCATTCATACACATTTATATACCTATACTTATCTTGCTTGAACTGCAGTACATTAGTGTGATGACCTGCCTGTGAATGTTATGACAATTAATTACCTCAATTGTTTGGATTAACGCCCGAACGCGAACGCTCGAGTGACCGCGCTGAAATGCGGAAGCATGAGAAAAGTGCATTTAATAAACATATTTTTAAACGACAACATATTCTTCGTATGTGACAGCATACAAAACCGGACTTACCCTGTTAAAATTCCACAACGAACGACAAACTGCCTGATTACGATCGAAATAATTTGCATTCGTCAATTAACGCATACAGGGGAACATATTTTACTCGTGACGAGAAAAAGCAAAAATCCGTAAAACTATTTAGATTGGATTGCGGAGTTCGTTTAAAAAATATTCGAATCAGCGCAATATTGAAAAGGCAGATTTCCTCACTCCTCACTTGCGCGTTCGTTCAAACAGAACAAGAAGCACCGCTCGACACCACCCGACGACGAACCTGACCAACAAACACATTCCCCGTGGAATCTCCTCATTGGAAAGAGAGAGTCTTGCAGGCATGAGAGAGGGAGAGAAAGAGAGAATGTGTGCGAATGAACGAATCGGGAGAAACTGGAGAGTGACTAAAAGGGCCAGACAAAAGGGATAAAGGGAAAATAAAGTAGAAAGAAAAAAGATGGGTGGGAGGGTTGGACGATTGGTGTAGTTTGGGGTATATAGATCCATATAGAAGGGTTGAAGGGGGTGGGCGGGAGGGGTAGATTGAACCGCGCAGCATTGCCTTGACCGATGTTGGCGTTGCTTGTTGCAGCAAGGCGCCGTGGCGACGAGGAGGCCGCGGGCGGGGTTGGCGCCGGGAGCGAGGCGCACATCACGCCCGGCGACGAGGATGAGGAGGAGCACGAGGACCCGCGCATCATCGATGAGAAGATACCGCAGGGTGGCCAGGAGAATCCAATCCACGCGAGCACCGAGTACGTAAACGGGCGTACCGACATCAAGGACCCGAAGAAGGACGAAAAGACCGATACGCCCGTCTAAAAAAAAAGCTCCGTTCCTCCGGCAACCCTTTGCGTGACTCGCGCACGCTGATCCTCTCCTTCAGCCGCACGGACATAACCAGGACAACCTCTCTCACACATCTTCTCTAACATTATCCTCTTATCTAACGAAATCTTTTCTACCGTGACGCTCCACTTGTATGTTAACCCTTTGCACTCGACAGCAGCAGCAGGAACAGGAGCAACCTCGTCCGCTGAATTTCAACCTCCCTTGAACGGTGTGTGTTTGAGTATGCACGCATGCCGCTGTTCTCCCAGATGTATCATCATAGTTTATGGTCCTCGTTCGTATTCTACTGCCGCAATTCTGCTGTTCGAAGTGGAAAGTATTAGGTACTGCTGGAGGGATAAGGGATGAAATAAGGTTCGAGTGATATAAACCGAATGTGCAGTATACATATAGCTAGGTTGTCCTTAGGTAAACGCGTTCGCGCGACGCAGAGTGCAAAGGGTTAAAGGGATTGCGAGTAAGAGCTACTGATATACTGATACACACGTACACTACAGACACAAACATACACACAAGTACTTTCGTCTACCCTAGAATCTCGCTAGCATAAGGCCGCCAGATTTTGTAACCCATGCGTATTTATTGTGTTTTCATTCCTTTTTTTTTTTATTGACTATTTAGCTGTAGAAGGGAATAAATCACTTTGGAGATCTGCGCGGAATAGAGGAAATCCGCGATGATCGAGCGGAAGATCCTCTCGCGAACCCAGAATCTCTTGTATTTTTTTTTTTTTAATGGCAGCTGCTTGTCGACGGTCGAGTCGACTGTCACGGTACCTCGATTGGCAGCGCGATTTTTCGCTTTCCTTTTGACGCTGTAAGTTTGTACATACAGTTTTAAGAGATATCCACGTTGTCCTCCTGTTTCTGCAAACCGCATTATGAGGATTCGCGTACAAGCCGTCTCTGGCTTGACGCGCAGAAGAGATTCAACTACAGAATACATGTACTCAGAGGATGGGAATCTCAGGTTTATCGTCCGATAATCCAATTTTTACGCGTTTTCCGCGAAACCTCCCACTTTACTCATCAACCGGATAGTTCACTTGCAGCGCGTCAAGAACTTTTGTCAATCGCAGAACATCGCCACTTAATAATGGACAAATATTTGATACAACAATTTTATGAAATCAATCACGAGTTTCCTGAAACATCATAGACAGAAGAACCGAAACTACTCTGAAAATAAGTCGCGGATGCTATTAGTGCTATTGTCGCGAGTTGATTAAATTGACGATCGAAGAATCTAACGCAAAGCTAACAATCCCAACTTTTGTAGTCGAGTCTTCTTGCAGGCCACGCATCAGCGTCGGGGGACACGTTAACTAACGAAGGATTGACCGATAAAAAGGGGTGATCGCGTGCACAATGTGGAAAATTGCTTCTTTTTCGTGCGCGCTTGTTTGCTACAATTCTGAGAGTTATCGCCACGTGATTACTATCTCGAGAGAAACAAACACATTCCAACTTCGAACTTTCCTTCTAATAATCTTACGGTTTGCATCCGAGAGTGTGTATCTCTTTCTAAGTTAATCGAAGACGTTACTTGTTAGACGAAATCCATCCGGCGTGATTTTGAAATCGGGATTTGACCTCAACTCCCGATCGCTCTTTTTATCTTACAGCATCGGCCAACCACTCTCGACCTCTTCCTATTTATCCGCAAACGGATTTTTCTCTTACCGTAATTTACGGTTCAAACAAATGTCAATCAAGTTTCATCAGCCATATATTCCTTGACTTATGCAATGTTTATCCGTCTAGGAAGCCAGAAAAATTTACTCACACGATAATAAAGCGTTATCGGAAAAACGTTATAATTAAAATGTAGAGGAGATTTTTTTGAAATCTTTATCGTAGGATCGTCAGTGTCGAGTGGCGGATGCCGTAGATCGTATTTATGTTAATCAAGACTGCATCCATCCAGCATCCTTTTTCTACCCCCCCCACGGCATTGCTCTAAATATATCCGTACTCAAAACATTCCACGACAAATTCGCGACTTTCTATCGCAAATTATGCGTTTTTAGAAGAAACTTTTACATATAGGCAATCTCTCGAGTGAGTCGATCAAAAAAAAAGAACGGAGAAGCAATCTTTTTTATTCTCTACAAACGAAACGGTAAACTAAGGTTTTACTACTAGTAGTAAGAACAACAGAACTGATCACAAATCGTTCGATCGATGGATGTAGTCGTGCCGAGATTACACTTGAAAAACATTTTAACGTTATCGCACGATACTCGTAAAACCACGATAATTACACGTATTGTCATTTCAACTACACCGTATTTCCACGTTTTTTCTCAGTCCGTATAGATCCGACGTTTTTAGATGCTTTGTCGGTAATCTTTTAACAGAATTATTGTATTGAAGCACTTTTTTCACAATTACGCTTCTTTCCGTACGATTCGCATTGACTGATCATCGAAAGCGATCAATCCGCATCATTCGGCGTCATTCGTTCCATTGTGAAGAATGACTGCAGGCAGCCAATCACTATCAACAGACTCAACAAAACGAAACATAATGACTGGGTGGATTTTTAGATTTTTAGACAAAATTTTTATCTACAAGACTCATTTAGCAAAGGCGTAATTATACAGTAATATAATTGTTACTAAGATCCATTTACCATTGCAGTCGTGGTACAGCGAATTGCGCAAAGCGCGTGCACCAACAATCAGGACTCTTCGAGATGCGAGCTTCGTCACTTTTTTATCATTGCCTTCGACAATAAGTGTTGTTTGTACTTTTGTACAGGTGACCTTTGTTTAGCTACCGCTGCGGTGAGAAAAGAAAACGAGCGAAACAGTGCGAAAGAGATACGGGACACATAAAAACACAGAGAGCCACGATACTGCACACGTGTTCATACATTACACTTTGACACAGACACAAAAACGCAAATCTACATTCGAACAAACTTCAGATACATGCATAGGTCTCCGCGACGTCGTGAGTAGTTGGAGAGAAGACGCGAAAGCGAAGGAAAAACCAGGATAGATTAAATGGAAGAATCGATCTTTGTATCTTAATCGTTCGGCGGCGAAACATTTCCGAATTCTGCACATACACTCCTTCACTTTTTTCCATATGCGATTGTGTTTTCACTCATGAAGAGGGGTCGCCTCGCCAGTCGGATTTACCGAGGCCAAGAAAAGATGTTTGCGAGCTTGAACTACTATGTGCAGCGTAAAGTGTACGCACCGAACGCAAAGAAAACGCGACGAGAGACTCGAACGCATCCGGAATACCCGACGCGGCGAGAGCGACCTGAATTACTGCGTGTTGTATATATTAAATATATATATAAATAAATAAATAAATAAATAAATATATATAAATATATTATAAATATTATGGTACGAGATTGAATAATAGTAATGGATATAAATATATATATTCTGTGTCGAGGGCACTTGGCTTGCAACTCGTAAATATTAACTGAATACTTATTTATCCATTTGCACTCCAATTGCCGAGCGACCTGTCGTTATCCGTGAATTTTCGGGAGGATGATTATTATCGGACAGATTGTGAGATTTACTTAAGCGCCAAGTTGAGAGATTTCGCGGATTCGGGGGAGCCGTTTTCGAGAGCCGAGACGCGAACAGAAGGGAAAAAACCGGAAGCGCTCGTTGTAAAGAGGGGAGGGGTGGAATATAAAGGGTAGTGACAGAGAGTAGAAAAAAGCGGGAGGACTAATTTCCGCACCGCACTTGAGGGAAGAACCAGATCGATATGTGGATGTATGTTGCCAATATGCCAATATGTACTTTGTATCGTGTTCGCGATGTCGAAGTGTTTTTTGCCGCCAATAAAGAGGCTGAGTTCTCCGAATACATCGATGATAGGCCGGCGGATGGCACTCTCGCGGATCATGTATAGTCGTTCCGGTATATACATATTATGTGTACTAACATGTTATGCATTAGTATATGCAATAGAGCCGAACCGCGAAGTGGTAAAGTTGAGGAGGAAGTCGCGCGTCTACAGGAAGAACCCTATACGAGAACTTTCAGAAACTACCAACTAATCGATATCAAGATAATAGCGAGGTATGCAATCTCTCGGGCCGCCCGAATTTTTTATATGTATACTTGTAGGTCACTCGAATTTTTAAGTGTTTTACAATACTCGCGCTACGCGTGAAAAGTTCGATTGGTGAAACGCCGGCTGCATCCTACCTAATCCTCTGTTACCGCGATCACTGTGATCACCGCGAACACAAAAGCTGATGCGAATTTCCGAATTGGTATAGAATACGAAATGTCAAACGATTAGTGCCGCTCGGTCAACGGCGGTTTTGAGCTTTTAAGGAAAAAATTCATCAGACGGATTTCACCTCGAATAATTGACGCGTAGCTATATATCGGTAATTGCAAGAGATCGCAGAGCTGTCCTCCGAAGTGCTCGCTCCATATCAGATGACACACTTCGTCAAAAGAAAACGCGCCCGTAAAGCAAAACCACCGCGAATCCGTGGACTTTAATCAGTGTACTGCTACCGCGAATAACCATCGCGGGACTAATTAGAGGAGAAGATTATCCACGATTCTGGGCACGCGAACACAGTAACGAAGCTCACGCGAACCGACTAACTTAACTCGAGCAGGTCCAAGTACTACGTAGAAGAACGAATGTCAAAGGTCACTGCCAAAACGAAAAACATATACACTCCGAGAAAAGTCTTGGATCTCTTGGAGAATCCGAGCCTCCGCGAGCTTTTCCTAATGGCTCTTCAAACATCGAGTCATCGACAATGAAGTATCGATATAACAACAATACGATCAGCTCAGCCAATTCAACCGGATCAATTTACCTACCGATGCGTTCGTGTACAAGAGAAATTGAAAGAATACGATTCATTGTGGTACACTTTTTACATTGTATTACCAAACTTAATTTCATAATTGATTTATACGATTAATTTTATTCCTACTGATAATTACTTAGACATCGATGTATCATAAGCGGTATCATAAGCGGCTAGGACGAAAAGGCGGATTATGCGAAAGGGGAAAGAAAAATGGACAACCCTGTTTGTATTAATGTGTCGTTCTCGAGATCGAGTTGCTTTCGATTGATTGTAAGATTGTAAGATTTCTTTCGTCGCAAGGACAGAGACTTACTTGGCGTGGGGGAAGCTCGCGGCTCCCCGGAAAAATTTGTAAAACTTCTAACATTAACACGAAGATGATTAAACTATATACTATACGAAGCATGATCGTTGGCCATACAATGGAGTATATATATATTATATATATATATATTTATGTTAAAATAAGGCTAGGTAATAAATGCGATGCCGGCGACGACGATGAATTATAAATACCTGAAATTGGCGGTCTCTCAAGCATTTTTTGGAGGACGAGCCCCGATTGGTGAATTTTCGGGGTTCCGTCGCGAAGAAATTAGGACCCGATCGATCGAACACTCCTGAGAATGCTTCGGAGGTCGCTACTTTAAAATTACGAGTAAAGATTTAAATGTTAATTACGATCTCGTCGGGAGATGGGAGACCACTCTCGCGCCGAGACAGACGCGAATGGGTTAATAAAAAAAAAGAGAGTAAACAGAGAGAGAGAGAGAGAGAAAGAAAGCGAGAGTGAAACAGAGAGAAAGAAAGCGGAAGAGAGCGAGAGAAAACGAGGGAAACGAAGCTGAAAATGTTTTGTATCTGTACTTGTAGATACAATGCAATAGGCGAGAGTAATTTTAATTAAGAATTCAAATGAAATTAATATATAGAGAGCTGTATGTAATTAATTATAAGTTCATTCATCGCTATGATATTATACTTAGGTATTATATGATTTTTGAAATAAAACATTTGTTTTAAATACAAAAACTACAGCCTGGGGCTGGCACGCTCAAACCGGGGCGTGTTTCAATTATTCAAGCGGCTCGAGCAATATTTATTCTCCGTACACTTGATCTTTTCTCTGGTGTTTCATCGTGTTCTTTTTGTCATCATCTTTTTTTTCCACTGCTTCGTGTTTGCATACTGGTTCTTGCATGCGTAAATGACATAAATCACGAAAAACACGTTTGTTTGAATTACTTTCAGGTGCCTCGACTTCCAGGAATCTCGGCGAGTCGTGAGTATCGCTCTTGTCAAGTCGTTTGATAACTTGTACGAACGGATAGCACACTTGGCATTTCAGTATTTCCGCACCAAACTCGTAACTAATACTGGGGTATGGTTTTGTTTTAAGTTTTTGGAAAATCTTAGTCTTTATTGCTAATCAAAATTTGGGGATGGACGTAGAGAAATTAGATGGAAGCACCAATGTTTTTGGGAAATGTTCACTGTGTCCCTAAACAATTTTCTTTCTATTCGTAGTTCGTAGATGCACTGTGTAAATAAGTAGTTACTGTATCTAGATAGCCAGCATGACGCACCTTTTCAGAGATTTCGCGGATCCAGCGGCAGCCGTTAGCCTCCTGCGCTTCGAAAAGTCGAAAACCGCAGATGATCCTGGTAGGCAAAGGCAAGGAGTAATTTCCCTTCTTTTTTTTACGCATGTCGATAATGCTTCTACGTATCACGTACAATTTTGCTTGATCATCTTCGCTTGTTCCATTCACAGCTGAGAATAGCGTTGCAAATTACCTGGACAACTACACGTGACTAATTTAACGTCTTAACATTAGGACACAATCTCCCCACGTGGTGTCATAGTGTAGGACATTTATTAACAATAAGTCGAAATTAACAGCGGTATCAAAGACAACGATGTACGATACGTCAGTCAATCGTTTACTTTATGAGAACTGACCAGTTTTCCAGGTATACATCATACTCGCACCGTGATAAAACAGTCACTTTGATCGTGCGCGTCATTTGGCTATCATATCGCTAGATACATAATCATGCATTTCTGCCACTCGTACCAGATGTACCATTCCGCTGGGGGACTAATTGCATGCATGCATCAATTCGATAATAATCAGAGTCGCAATGCTGCCACGACAATTTCCTTCGGTAAATAATTCGCTTGACACGTCACGAGGACTATACGTTTTGTTGCTTATGAGATCCACTGCTAATAATGTGTGAGCTGATTGCCGATGAATGAAGGAAGCGGTGAAGAATACCCGGTAAGATTACGGCACGCGAATAAAAATAACAAAAAAGCCAAGAAGCGGAATAGAAATATCGTTTGTTTTCAAATGTGACGGGAAACGATGCAGAAACTGTTGACAAAACTCCTTCCTGATTGACGTCATTTTATCGAGTCACCTTGTTGCACATCACGACTCGCTCGCAAAACTGGATCGATCGATGCAGTCTCTTGACAGATTAATAGCTTTCTCGAATTAAACTTTAACTAGATCGATTCTATTGCATCTTAAATATCTTGTCGCAAAAAGAACTTGGGGTATCTTTTTCTTCTTTTTTTACGAAGCACACGCGTGAATAAGCATGAATCAGACGTACAGCATTACATATTTCATTGCTTAACGAGCGAGAACGAGTTAATAATAGATTTGAGTAAATTTGTCAAATATGAAATAGAGCAGTATTTGCATTTTAATTGCGTCGCTTCGAACTTTAATAATCGGCAATCATTGCTTGCGTTATTGACGGGAATAGGAAAATTCATTCCTTTTGCTCTTATTATCCGACAATTATTAGTTTCATAGGTCAGACGCTCCTCATGGTAATGTCTCTGCATCTGCAAGATGCAAATTAATTGCTGTTCACGCCTTGTTCGCGTTACTAGTAGTCGCTAGCGTAAATCGTTATCGTGTGCGGGATCGGGGCAAACTGAAAACTTCCTTCGTCACGTTGCTTTCGAGAAGGATCCACGGGGATAAAAAGACCGTTCGTAGTGGAGTCGGTTCTACTGACTAAATAACAGCTAAAACACCTGTCGAACGAATTACCATATTATATGTATACAATTCGGAGTTGAGCAAGAAAAAAAAAAAAAAATTGATGGGACCAGAGGTAGAAGGTTCTACCCGAAGAACCTGCGCCTCGACTACCCATCGATCATAAATATGCCACGAAAAGTTTCATCGCTAGCGACGAAAATATGACTATGCAATGATGCTAATTGCGTAAATAGTTCAGATTTATCGTTTCGACAAAAATGCTACGTACGTCATTGCCGGCCTCTGTTGTTCATCGCGACAACCACCGCGCAAAAAATACCACTGTAGTCGAACATCGAAAGGCCCTGCCAAAAAAGAGGCCCAGGTAAATGAACAACAGCTGAGGGAAAGCAATGAATTCTGTTGATTAGAAGTGACACGGAAAGCGCCGGTCGATACTCGAGAACGGAAGTCGATGGTACAACCGAACGCAGAGAACGGAAGCCGAGGATCAGTTTGACGCAACTCTTCAGACGCAACAAAGACAAAGTATCGGGGGCCGACACTGATACGATGAGGACCGTCGTCACCATCGACGACGAGAAGGTAACTTTACGACTATTTTTATCCGACGACAACACTTGTCAACTACTCCTTCGAGTCCCACCCTTTCAAGGCCTCATTCCGCAAAGTAGATCGCAATTTCGTGCTTGGATTCATCGTTCCTCGATGACAAATGCGACAAGCACGTCTTTACCAGAGACGTCTGCCTTTCCTTTCTCTTACCATCCGCGACCTCTTCCACCTCGCATTTCACCGAACGACTTCATGAAACGGACACGGCTTTTCGCAATTTCCTTCTCGTCGCGCGATTCGTTGAGCAAGGACCAATCGGAATCTAATCGATTAGAAGCCGGTGATTAGAGGCTTAATCGGAAAATCTTCGCGATGCCATTGTGTCTCGTACACATGAGTATTAACTCGTAATTATTGTCTCTTGCATTATTGTTTCTTTGCTTCCCGTTAAAATCGCGGTGACCACACAAAAGTTCTATCTATCACGAGACTCATGTCGAATAAAGATCTTTCTCGAAAAAATCTTTCCGAAAGTCGAGAATGCTAAATCACGATTCCACAGGTGCAAACAACCGAGCCAGTCGCACAAGAGAACAGGCCAAATCCAGTGGCAGGCGAAGGCGGAATTGTTTACGCGGAATTGGACCTGACGCAGCAGCAACAGAGCACAACGCCCCGCCAGCTAAACGAGGACAAAACCGAGTACGCTGAAATCCTCTACACGAAACCTCCGGAAGCGGCCGACAAGTAAAGTTCCAACATTGCCGCTTGTACAAGGGAGACCTTTTGAGAACGAACAATCAAAGTCCTTTCCTGGACTCTTCCAACAGTGCACAGAGGAATTGTGCCACTAATCTACTTCAGTTTACGATGCACTCGATGCGTTTAGCGCAACGAATTATCCTGTCTCTTATTAATCATTCGAACAGTTCCACAACTTTTCTCGAATAATCCGAACGAACTGAAAAGGATTAATGTCCAGTAGTCGTGTTTTTTATCCTTTTTTTGTCTCTATCGAAGAATAAATTTCTGGCACAATTTGTCGTAAGCTATTGGTAAGTATTGCATTTAAGTACATAATGGTGGACTTTTTCTGTCCAAAGGCAGAAAGAAAATCTACTGATTTAAAGAGACATCTCGTTCGGCTAAAGAAAAACTATTTGATGTGTTAACCCGACGAGTAATGGAACATGATCAGCGACCATCGATCAAAGTATACAACTTGCATATATATGTTGTTACAAGTGAACGCTATAGCTAGGGTAGCCAGTGATTTACGACCAAATGAGAAGAGAATTTTTTATAATTTTATAATTTTTAAAACATTGCAAATTTTGCACTACTCTTTCAAAGTCGTATACGTAACGTAACTATAAGAGCCGTGTTTCCTATTTATAATATTGCGTTATTGGAAAAGATAGGAAAAAGATGTGTCGGCCTTCAAGTACTTAATTACTGTTAATATTGTTATCGTAACTTTAAATATTATTATGTAAGCACAGTTCCACCCTTTTAACAATATTTCCAAGAGTTCTTCTTGAACCGCAAAACTAACTTTTACCCTGAAATGAAGTGACTCAACAAGAGTAGTATTAACTTAATAGCACAAAACCTAGCGTAAAGCCGTCAACTTTTCCGTCCGCTATTCTGTACATTGAATACAACCGGTGATGCGGAATAATGGTGATAAATCAATATTAACTGTTTTTTCCCCAACAATGAGTGTCGCTAAAATAAGGCACGAATTTATCGGGAATTATTCGATCTAGAGTTTTCGAACGAATACTCTGTATGAGTACAATCAATTATGCATGTATATTATACCTGACGTATTGAACTTTCAATGAATTTCTTTTGTGTAATGACGATCGGAAGTCCCGCAGGCAGTTACTGCATGCGAAACAGCATTATTATCATAAATTATGTGCACTATTAAATATTGCAATTTCATAATCGCAGGACGTCGAATACGCTGTGTTAATGTGTTTCAATTTTCAAGCTAATTAAAATCGTTAACATCATTAATTCTGCGAATTATCTCGAATGTGTAAATCAGCGTACATTGAATCCACGCATCGAAATCGCTCTGAGTGACTTAGATTCAGACGATCTTATTGTTAGATAACTAGCGTTATTGTGTAACACCTATTGAATATTCATGAATCCATTTGGTACTATATTATATATATATATATATGTGTTGCTATACCTGCGAGAACTTCACTTGGCCGTCCAATACTAAAGTTAATCGTCGATTTAAGTTTTCGATAATTATATGTTAAACGTTAATTGGCTGAAAATTTTTCTTCGATTTTTGTAACACAGTCGTGCAAATAAATGAGTTTGGAAAACACTCGTAAGATCACTTTTCCCTTCTACAATGTATATCAGAAGAGTCTCGTACGCGTTTCGTTAACGCTGTTGGTGATAATTAATATATTGGCGATCTCGTTACCAGCTGGAAATGCACTGTAATGATTAAGCATAGAATTATCTACCGATACCTGCAGCTCATGCTGAATACTGGCACGACAAAACGATCATTTATTATCTTCATGAGCCGTTAATGAGGATATCAGACTATAAAACGATACAATACATAACAATGAAAAATTGCTTCCTTAATGAAGTTAACATTACACGGTATCCGTAACAGTGAATAAGAAGATTGATTATACCAATGAACGTAGTGGTTCGTATAAGAATGCATGACTCATAATCGAAGTCAGAAAGAAGTGTTTACCTTAAAATTCAGCTGATAAGACAATAGAAAACAATCGATCCCATGAATTATAAACCTTAATTGTTGGTGTGTATTTTGCATCGTGTTTTCTAGAGTAGTCACGAGAAACGTGTAATACGTGCGTTAAAATATGTTTCTGTTATTCAGCGAGAACTTTTGCAAAAGAAACTATCTAAAGAATTTTGTGAAAAATTAAATGATCGTATCAAACGAACACGCGTCAATTTTATTTTCGTAACTAATAAAAAGTCATCAATATAGTTTTTGTTCCGGGGATATTTTGCATCTGACTTTGTTATTGGTAATTGCGCTTGTATCACTGAGAGAGAAAATTTTTCAAGTAAACCAGTTCTCTAAGAGGAGATTGGATTAGTGAAAGAGCGTACACAACGAAAAAAGTATAAAAATACGTGTTTTTCTTAGGACAAACACCAGCAGGATATCAATAATTCTCGTTTTTCAATATCTGACGTATAATAGCAGATAAAATCAGAAATTCCTGCCGCTGCCCAGTAATAAAAGTCTGTAAAGAAATTCAGTTTGGAACATTAAGATTGTTTTCTACCGCATTCGGCACTTGCAAAATAAATAGGCACCCAAGAATTTACAACCAACAAAGCATAGTATAAAAGAGACTCATCGAAAAATGCCATATCGTTGGTCGACTAACCAGACCACTAATTCTCAGAGGTCTCTTCTCCTGCAGTATCAACATCAACATCAGTTTCAGTTTTCACAGCTTCAGTTTCATCGTCCGTAACATCAGTCGCTTCTTCTTCATCCTCCTCCTCGGTATCTGTCTCCGGAGCAAACATCACAGATTGCTTCTTAGGCAACCGATGCTTATAGGTTTTATACTCATCATGCGCCAATTCCTTCGTTCTAAACTCGAATTCCTGTTGCGCGGCTTCGCTGAGAAAATCGCGAGGCGCTATGCAATCAAGAGGCTTCGCAATCGTAGGAAGATTCCTAGTGAAGTCTACGGTTTTGGGATAATCATCACACTTGGTCAATATATTTGTGATTGACATTTGAGGTGTATGATACGCCTCGAACTTCTCTCTCCCGTCTTCATCGCAATCTTGAGGCACGTGCTTAATAGCTTCAGGGTCGAAGAGAGGTTTCCGTCTCTTGAATGGTTCCGCTTGACCCAAATTCAGGTGCCAGACTGTACTGATTAGGGCATTGGTGGCGGTAACGGGCTCGAGAATGGGCTCGACACACGGTAATTCTGGATCTTCCAATCTTGGACCGTGACGTATACCTAGAGTGAGGTTCTTGCGGTACCATAGGTACGAATCTTCTTCCGGCAAGGTCAATGCTCCTGGTAATATAATCTCCGATGTATTGACCTTTCCTGGCTTCGATCGTATTGGATCAAGAAGAATCGTCTTCTTCTTCTTCTTCGTATTGGTACTCTTCGCATCCGTGAAGCCAATGTCTTCTTGCTGGAAACTCAAGCTTATTGGCGTTATACGAAAGTCAAGCCGTTGATTCGTGTTGAAAATCTTGATTATCGCGTAGACTAATGAGTTCATATTTCTACAGCGTAGGACGTAAATGGCTCCGTGATCCTTCTGGAAAAGAGGTGGTCCTATCCAACATGGATCAGCGATGTAATAACCATCCTTAGCGACCAGAGTTGCCAAGGTTATCTTGTTGCACTCGATTAATAAATTCGAAGCATCCTGCAGTGCAAATTTCAACGCGCTGGCCAGTGTCATCCGGTTCTGAATGCCGTATAGAATTCCACAGATGCTCTCTTTAAAATCGATGAGCCACGAATGTGGGAAGATTTTCAAACAGGTTTGCAGATTAAACTTATTTGAATGCTTCGCAGACTTGTATAAGGCACTCTTCAAGCTTTCGGTATAATAAGAGTCTCCGCATATTACGGCGGAATCGAGTATCGCTGGACCCCATTTCGAAGGATGACTAAGATATTGCATAGCAAGAATTGCAACACAGATCGCTGCTTGATTTTTACCAGCGCGATCACCGAATCTAGAATCATGGCACCCGATTGTTCCCCAAATAGAGTAAATCAGATTTGGGACTTCGATGGCGTAATTATTCCAAAACTGACAGACTTCTGGTTTCGATCCTTCTTGTCTTTCCTTTGTCTTCGGCTTCCGCAGACCAATTATATGTGGAGAATGAGTATAGTTCCAGTGGTAATCGAGATAAAGCCACATCGGATCCTCCTTCAATGTTCCGTAGTCCGGTACATTGATAGATTCCACGTGAAGCCGATGAATGAAGAATCCTGTCGTTTCCTCGAATTGATTGCAACACATCTGCTTGACCATCTGACAAATCGAGGGAAAGATGCACAAACAAGCTTTTCCATTAACCAAGACCTTTCTCCCTTTCGAATCACACGGATATGGATCCAAGTAGTAGTAACAATTGGTCCCACGCGAATACCAAAACCCGTAACAACAATTTGTAAAGTGTAATACACCGCTCGTATACGACTTGAAGAATTTTTTCAAATGTTTCCTTACCTGTAAGGAAAATATCAAATATTACGAAAAGGAAGAAGAAGAAAAGCAGAATGAAAAATTGGGAAAACTCGCTTGTGTGTAGAAGTCATTCCGTCCGGTTTTTGGATTAACAGTCACCGGGACCAAACACGAGGCACAATCTCGAAAATCAAAAATCCTATTCATCACTGTAACATTTCGCAAAATGTGTTCCGTGTGAAACTTTGGATCAGATAATTCTCTGTAAAGAGATTCCCCAACTTCGAGAACTTTGTCAATCATTCCTGGTATCGGACTCTGAATAATGTCTCTCTTCACCATGACAGCCAAGATAGCCACAAAATAACATCGTTTTACTTTCGGTTCCTTCACAGTATCACGATTTGTTAACGCTACGGTTCCCAGAACGAATATTGGTTTCGTGTCGGGCACTGATGGTTTGAAGATCGCATCGACATCATACGGTTCTGCATCTTTTTTATGAATAACAGGTAACGAAGAAGTGGGAATTAGAGTCTCATGGAGCCCTTTTATGTCGCTACAATCGGGATCAACTTTCTGCGCATACGATATAGTAATAATTCGCATGATCAATAAAACCTCTTCTGTCTGTTTGATCTCTTTGACGACGAGTTTTAAGAAGTCTCTTAGATTCGTCGAAGTGATGAATCTGACGACCTTAGTGCCCTTCAACGCCCACCAGGCAAAATAGTTCTCGTCTCTTTTCGTAATCCCTATATGCGTTTCGCCACAAATCAAAACTGTCCCGGTATAAGTTGGTGTCTCGAAGATCTTCCGAAGTGACTGGGCTAAGTTCCAACCTTCGGTGGCGTAAAGCACTGCGAAGTGTAAGGGAGTGAAAACCACGTGAAACACGTAGTTGGCTATCTCAAACTCGTGCAACACTCCATCGGTGATTTCAACCACAGTTGAATCTTCCGAGGACAAGACGCTGTCAAAGGCATAATTAACACTCGCTTCGAAGAGTCCTCTGACAGTACGGATTGACCAACTAACCGGATCATGGATTAACGCCCAAGCCATAATGCAGAGATCCAAGGGCAATAGTAAAGCAGAATGTGGTCTGAATACTCTTTCGTAAATTCTTCTTCTGACCAATAATTTCCCGATTTCCAAGTCATCCATATCTTTAATATTGCCTTTTAATCTTCTGGAATTTTTAAATGGTGCTAGGATTGGCGAAGTGATTTCATTCTGAAGAACTGCAACATCGAGCATCGAAGCATCGTAATTTGGAATGGCTGCGAATCCAGGAATAGTTGGGTCATGAGATATGCTACGGTTCGATTCGGCTTTAACCCAATCCGATATTTCAATTAAAGAGGTATCCGATTGTAGAGACGGTTCCATTTCGGGAAGCTGGTCGATTTCTCCGTCCTCGTCCTTTTTCTCCTGACATCGAACATGCTTCCTTCCACGCTTTTTCTTTCGTTTTTTATCGTGCATGTGAGTTATAAATATACTGTAAATGCGATATTTTTCTGCGCCTTCTCCGGCATTCTTCTTTACTCTTTCAAGGAACGATTCGAAATTAGGAAGTTCCATTAAGCAACAAGAACCTTCCTCGTTAGGAATTCCTTTCTCGTCACACGAGTAAGAATCGAACAGATAGTACTTGCAGTTAACAGTCCAAAATGCAAATGAGGAATTTTCGAAAGCGAGTATTCCAGTTTGATATTTTTCAAAATATGCGCTTAGTTTTAATTCGAGATCATCCCGTTTCCAATTTTCAGGGTCAGCGTAAACTTCTTGTTTAGTGACCACATTGAATATGGTATCGAGAATGTCGATCTTGTGGAACCATCGATACGGCTTGTATCGCAATTTTCCGGTATAGCGATAGATTTTGTCAGCAAGAAAAATGAACTGATCAAGGATGCTTGGTCGAAAGCATTCTGGCTCTAGAACAGTTTTTCCCAGAATGCATAATAACGAGGAAAAGAAGCAGGATTTGAAGTGGCAAGATTCGAATTCAGTACGATTTTCGATGCACAAATTACCCTGAATTGTGCTGATTTCGTTGTCGAAAGCCTGAGAAAGGAAGGAAAGTGAGTCAGAAAAGAATAAGAGGAAAAATGAAATTTTCCCGGATCTTAAT
Source organism: Trypoxylon attenuatum (assembly GCA_963989405.1). Lineage (NCBI taxonomy): Eukaryota > Metazoa > Arthropoda > Insecta > Hymenoptera > Crabronidae > Trypoxylon > Trypoxylon attenuatum. Next base: position 18,100,623 of record OZ022488.1, on the reverse strand, counting down.
TGAATCACCTTAAATCCCGGAGAATCTATAGATTCCTCGTCTTCATTTTTCTTACGAGACTTATTACCGCGGATAGTCGTTGGCGTTTCCTGTTTTGATGCGTTCTTTGGTTCCATCAGTTTTTTATTGCCCATCGACTAAAGTAAAGAGTTAGGTTTGAAACACTCTGTTACGATAAAACTTCGATTAAATTATGAAGAATTATACGAACTGGATCCTTGGCTTTGAAATCAGGAACGAAGAGTTCCAACAGCAAGTCCTCGGTATTGCATAAAATCTTCTCCATTATAGAACTTTCTTCGTCAACTTTAGGCAAGAGACATTTACGTTTCTTTTTCTCAGTACACATAATAACGCGTCTTTCGGGTGTTGGTGTTTTGATGACAGGTCCAATTGGTATCAATTCGGGTCTAATACGAACACCAGTTGGAATGTCAGGTATTTCTTCGGCTATAAAAGCATCTTTTTCCTCCAATTCCTTTGTACACTTTGTCTCAGTGTCTCTATCTTGGTCCTCATTTTGAATATATTCATCGTTAATTGCCCTTAATGGCATTATACAAATCTGCAGCATTCGCGAATAAAGATACTTCTTCGGTGCGAGTTTTATCAATTTCGACGGTGGCTCCTCTCCGTTCATAGACACTGGCAAGAATACCGTGGATCCCGATGCCAAGACACCCGATGGCAAACCATCCTTCTTTTTCACTTCGAGTCTCGAGTCAATTGTGAATCGAGACACCAAAGAATGAATGGATTCTTTCGCTCTCTTAGCGTCAAGCAACGTACGCAAGGTCCTTTTCGGTGGCATAACATATGGAGGAGGATGACTGTACTTCAGTTTCTCCATTGTAATTTCTTCGTGAACGCGATTCGGCATGATCTCCTCTCTATCGTAAATCTTCACGTTCGACGTTAATAAAATCAAGTTCAAACGGATCGGTGCATCCGGTTGATCTTGCTCAAGAACTTCCAGTAAAGGATCAATCAGTGGTTTCTCTTCTTCCTCTGCTTCTACTTCAGCTTCTTTATCCTCTTCTTCTTTTTCTTCTTCCTCTTCCTCCTCCTCGTCTTCTTCTTCTTCTTCTTCATCCTCGATCTCATCGCCAGCAACGGGAAGCTTTTCCTGCGCCTCAGCACGAATCTCTTGATCTTCCTCTTGAACCTCAGATTTTTGGAGCATCAGCAAGTTGTCATCCGTAAGCGGCAGGAATCGCGTCTCAAACCTCTCAAAGATCGCTTTGTCTGGTAAAACAATTGGTTCTGACGCCACGTACTTTCCAGGCTGTATGGAATCTAATCCCACTGAGTGTATTATGAACGAACGGTCATGGAACTCCAAGATACCGTATAGCGTGTTAACCAATACATTCAAGTTGCCAGTTACTGCAAGCGTTGCAGGATAGCCTCGAAGCCGCCAACCTTCCGTATCTCCACCGTAAGGATTAAAAATAAAGATTTTATTATCCTGCTTCCAAATAGCATACATCAATTTTTTGTTCTCCAACACTAATTCGTGCGAATGATTGAAGTAGCACTCGAGAGCTTCCGCGAGATTGGCTAGTGGAGTGGCATTGCCTTCAATCACGTTCATTTGCGTCTTGAAGAAGACGTCATTATTCGCGAGCTTTAATTTCTCCGGTAGCATTGTCATATCCAAGTGACTTGGCATAGACTGTAATGCAGCTCCTTTTTCTTCGCTTTCGCCAAGTTCCTCTTCCCCCTCATCTTCTTCTTCTTCTTCCTCTTCTTCTTCCTCCTGTTCTTCGCCTAAGGCTTCCTTGTGCTTCTCTTCCTTGAGCGCGGGGCGTCCCCGTTGAATCCACACGATGATCTGCTCATAAGCTTTATTACTGACATCCATCATTTGATCGATATCCATGTTTCGCCAACCAGATGGATCTTTCAATCTTCTATAGGCCAGTGCGGTCAACGCTAAGATCAATCCCTGTCTTCCACGCGATCGAGGTTCGTATTTTTCGTCGAAACAATTCTTTGTACCTTGAAGAATCAATAGTTGAGAATTGATTACTTTGTAGCCTTTAACTGGTTTAACAATTGGCTCGAGTTCTTGTCTTTGTTCAATTTTTTCAGCAGCTTCCTCTTCTTCCTCCTCCTCATCCTGCTCCTCCTCCTCTTCTTCCTGTGCCTCGTCAGGGTTCGATTTAATTGGTAACTGAGCTTCTTCTTCGTCTTCGTCTTCTTCCTCCTCGTCCTCGATAGGACTTTCCATAGTCGTCTCTTCGTCTTCCTCAGTTGCTGTCACGTAGGTCTGCGGCTCATTATCCGTCATCATGTACGCTTCGGCATCTTCCATTAATTCTGGGTATTGAGTAGCGGCATCCTTGATCTTCTCAGCATTCGTTCTGATTCTAGGAGTCATATCACGAATCTGATCGCCGGTGCCAATTGCTAGTACAGGTGGCAATGCCTGTGGTCTTCGGCTAGTTCCTTTTTCCCGATAAAGAATCCTTTCATGGGGTCCACCGGGTGTAATCCCTGTCTTTACGTACAAGACTTTGACACCATGTATCAGAAACGGATCCTTATCCTTATTGCCGGTGTTCTCCAAGATAGTTTCAACAAGCTGATCAATCGAACTGTTCATCGTCACGCAAGCAGTTGCGCTAGCGAAGAGTGAAGCTAACTCTGGATCCGCGGGATCAATTCTAAAGCCTTCGTCGTCACAGGCGAACGGATCGAGCAAGTAATATGTGTCGTCCTGTCTCCAAATCGCATAGAAGACTTTTTTAACCTCGAGTATTCCGGCAAGTTGAGTTCCAAAGAACTCTCTTACGCCACTGTCCATCATCAGCTTTCCCTTCTTCTTTCCGGTACCTGGTATTACGTTCACCACGACCTTTACCTTGGCGGAGTAAACGCCGAGAACGATATCGCCCATAAGGTCGTCCACCCGCAGCTCGAACGCCTGGTCGTCGAGCCTCTTACCGAGCACTCGCACCAAATCAACCAAATAAATGTTCGCTTGGTTAAAGATAAGATCGATCAAAGCAGAAGTCCACTTATTGGCGTTGACGAGACGCGAGTAGACCAATGCGGCGAGAGCTATGATCAAGTGGCCCTTTCCTCGCAAGGTTTCGGGTAGAGCTGGATGTGTCAGGTGATAAGAACTTCGAACGACAGCACGGAATCTTTCCTGCACCTTGTACCCGCTTGGCCTTCTTTGGGGTTTCCCCAATGACTTCTCAGGTTCTCCGGGATGATCGGCCGAAGCCAATGGCTCCACACCACTTATGGTGATGGAGTATAGCACAAACGGCTCGTTGCTCACGCCGCTTTTTTCCAGGACTATAAACAGCACGCCCATTAAGTCTTTTATGAGAAACAGCTTCGCTGCACCTGAGATCCCGTCCACCGCAGGCTCACAAGTCTCTTGTCTCGGTTGACCATCGAAAATGTTATAATACTTGGCATCTTTCCATATCGCAACGTTTAAAACGCTTGACGTCATAATTCCAGCATCGTATCGTTCGAAGAAGAGTTCCAGCGCTTTTACGAGATGCAATTCTTTTGGATCCTGGGAACGAAATCTCCCGGCGTAAGCTGGCTCCTCTATCCTGACACTCACAATGAGTTTTCGCTGTACGACCAATTCGCGCTTTAGATCCAAAATCGTTAACTGTCGTCGGTCAGACGTATTAATCTCTTTATAGGATTCGCAGTAAAATGTGTCACCGTCTTCGATAATCTGATCGATCACCGCTTCGTTCCAGCAACGAGATTTGTAAATCACCGTAGTGGCGAATGCTGCAATGGCTATTGCTCCACCCTACAGCGTTAATACATCAAGAAAATAACTAACCCTAAATTACTAGCGCAAACCTCGTGAACCAGTAAAAGTTACTTGATAGCCTCTGGAAAGTGGGGAAAATTTGGGTATGTTCGAATGGATCAAGCCGGATCGAACCCCGTATCTGACGCATGGTGGAAGTTCCGGTTTAATTTCAGTCAGAGAATAAGTGTCATCTGGCAAGCTGAGAGTGCGGTTTAACTCATGGTATTCTTCTTCTAAATCCTCGTCAAGATCATCGCTACTTGGACAATTATCGTCTGCGGTTTTAACCGCCTCGACTATTCGTCCGATCGCATTTACCGTTTCCGAGGATACAATTTCCTCGCATTCGCCTAATTGTTTGAGTTTCCCTCGTGCTATTTCAGGAAATGGCACTTTTCTCGCTTCTAATTTAATCATCTTTCCGATATCAGCATTAAGTCACTTGGGGATTTTTAATTCAAAACCACGCACTGGAGACTGAGGACGAAGAAATGACTTTGAAATATTTTGTAAAAAATTAATAAACTTGAACTATCCGATAACTCCGCATTACACTATGAACACATTCATGTAGACCGAAGATTATTGAAACCTTTTAATTTTCTTATCGTAACTGACGTCTGCAAAACATTCCGGAGGAATTTAACATTATCATAGGTTACTGAAAATTTACTTTCGCTTCGATAAATGATTTCGGCGCCATGCCGTGAAGTATGATCTTAATTTGCATGCAAGACATTTGCAATTAAGTCGAACCAGCCTAGGAAACTGTTGCAAAATTCATAGGCCAGATAAAAGACAAGTCAAAAATGACGTCGAGATGCAGGAGCTAAATCATGTCCCATAATGTCGCGTTAATGGCCGCACAAGGTAATTATGCAATACCAACGTTGTCTACGGCGTTCGTAACTTGCCAGAGTGGCGTATAAAAAAAGGGTGTGTCACCGAGATTTATGTAATTCGTTTTTTCTTCATTCGCTACGTTACAGATATATGGCCGAGATGAAGCGAAAGATAAGATCGTCATAAGGTGCAACGAATGCACGAGAAATATGCTCCACCGACCAGAGTGTGCGGCATATTGCCGATGGAAAGAAACACAGAGACGAAAAACCCAGGAAGTATCGAAGAAGACTAGAAAAAAGAAACAGGAAGATCGAACTGAACCAGACTGCGTGGACGATGACGACGTTGACGAGTCGAAGAAAAATGCATCGCAAAATGATTCTCGTCTACGAAGCAAGGGCAACAAGAAAACAGGACGACCAAGGAACTGCCCATTAAAACCATGCATCCTTACAACGGAGATGTTTCTAAAGCGAATCCAGCCTTCGATAGATATCCGAGAACAGTTCATCAATCCACGACACATTATTTGTCTCCTCGAAAAAGCAAGAATTGGCGACCTTGCACTTATTGATGAAATCAAAAGTACCTGCTTCTTCCGAGTGCTATTTGCCACTGACCTACTTTCTCGACCTGTCTGACATATCAACCGTACTTCCTACTGTTCGGATTGTGGGGACCAGTTTTCAATGAGATTTCTCTTCTTTTTATCGCTATTCTTTACATAACAGAATGCCATTGCGTAAGGAAAGCTAATCCCGAGCGTTTACTGCGCCTTTGCTTCAGGCTTTTCCACCCGCAATGCAATTTACGTTACTCCTACCGAGAAGGCGGCGGCGGCGCGCAAAAGGAAGCCGAAAGAGCGCTCGCGGAAACCTTCCAGGAGGAAAAAGAATGATGCGAACGATAAGGTCCCGGATGAAAGCGGCTCAGAGCAGCAGGTGACAAATGAAGAATCGGAGGTAAAAGAAGCTGCAGAAGGAACGCTAGTAGAGAACGACGATGCCGCGGCTTCCAAAAAAACCAATGAGATCAAGGGCGGGAAAAAGAAGAGTAAATTGCGAAGGAAAGAAACTCAACGTAGAAAGACGTATGAAACAGCATCCGAGGAAGAGGGTAACGAGTGCAAGAGCGTTTGTTCTTTCGACAGTGAAGTATGCCTCGCAAGTAAGATTATCCTCGTTTCTCTTTAATCGCGATAATGTTCAACTACAAAAAAAAAAACTTGGATCACGAGATCCCCAGATTTTGTGACCAGTCTGTTAATCGGATTCACGCAACGCGTTCTCCACTCCCATCGCTAATAGCTTTCTGTTTGCCCTAACTCGAACGAGTACACGCAAAAGGTAAACACCATAGGATAATGAGGCTAGCAAAACGCACGCGATGCGGCTATTTTCGCGGAGACAGAAAGTCCGCGAGAGATATTACGACTTGCGATGTAAGCTTCCGGAACCGGTTGGTGTATCGCAGCTAATAAAACGATCAAACTGTAAATTGTTGTGCGGTTGCTGTCAGCATACCAAGTGGCATAATACTGTTTACGTATCTTCTCGGATTCTATCTAATCGCTATCTATATATAAGTCTCTTTCCAAACGTGATTTTCAGATTTGACATTGACGGTCAAGGAGAAGAAACAAATCGGGGGATACCAAGGTAAAAATGGAAAAGGATCGAGAGAGAAGTAACCCCACTGCACTCTCTCTCTCTCTCGAGATGCTAATAGCATTAGGATTCAAGCCATTCGACAATTTATTTATAAAAATCAATACTAGTTAAAAATAAAATTGTAAAGAAGAGTTCATGGATAGTTTACATCGTGACTGGATTACCGAAACTAAGAATCAAATGGTTATATAAAGTTTGCGAGATCCTAGAAATTGTTAATGACAGCACGCGTGTTGGCACGCGTGACTTTTCCTTGCAACGAATCGTTTAATAGTGCGAATGCAGATAAGAAGCTCAGGGGTCACCGGGTGAGCAGACAGCTTATGTCTTCTGTCTTATTGCTACGCGTGCTGTCGCTGCGCCTCGTGTAAGCCGCCCGACGCCGACGTATGTTCCCGATAACGGCATTGCCCTGTGATCGTAAACCATCTCGCCGCTGTCTTCCCGAACATTTACCGGTAAATAATCGATACATGTGCATTATGCATGCGCGTAATGCAATACAAAACACAATACCGAAATTTCCAGTCTCTCAATTATTGTGTCTTATTGAATTATCGGTAAAATTTGAACCGGTCTTAAATTAGCTATATAATTGTCTCCAATTATAAATGTAATCTTGATGGTATCCTAATGAGAATTTCATTGAAGAAAAAAGACGGTATAGTTGAAAAAGATAGGTGAAGGTTCCCGATGCGGTTCGCGAGTTACAACTACATATAACACGGTGCCGTCTATCACCCTGAGCTAAGAGACAGTAAAAAAAGTTAGAAGCCCTGACTCCGTATCCGGAAGAGAGTCACGCAGACGGTACCCATTTGTCGTGGATCCATAGACGAGGAATCTTGATCTGTCCGACACCGTTTAGTCCTTAAACGCGACCGGCAATTCTCTCGACTCAAGTCAGAGCCATCTTACGAACTTAACTAGATAATGGGTTAGCGGTCTTGTCGATGCGTGGGTGGGCGGTTCAAACTCTTATCAATCGTTGTCCACCACTGCGACTTCATATCAAACGGGGATTTCGAATCTGTGTTCGGAAGAAAGAAGAAGTTACGTCACGAGTGTCGGGTAGCTGCATTTATTCCAGTGCAGAAACGCTCCTCGACGAAGACGCTCGACGTGACCACGGACATACATATCGAGCTCGGTATCGAAATAGCGTTTACCGGTTTGCGCGACTCTGCCGAACGTGCCACTCGTAATTCGCGATTCGTAAGAAATACAAGCTTGACATTTAACAACAGCCTTCCACCTGTCACCAATTCGCCAAGCCCTTTGCATCAAGATGTTCAACGTAACAAGGATATTCGTATTGCTTCGTGAGTAATTGACTTTCTTTATCTTGGCTAACAGATTCTCCGCATAAATGATTACTGTACACCGTCAAGAAACATGATTAATCACCCTATTAACGCTTAAGTATCGGATAGAATCTCATCTACGGTGACTAGATAAACTTAACTAATAGACTTTGTCTCTGGAAACGCGATACTGCACGTCGCCTTCAAAAGTTTGCCAACGGAATCCTCGCATTCCCCATTGACTGAATTCCAGCAGATATAGACTGCGTGAGTCGAATTTCTATTGTAACCCATTGCATAATAGTTTCGATTTGGCGAATGACGAGAAGCAAACGTGACTTTACTTGGCTCCTAAATAATTATTATACATCGAGTGTTGAGAAGAATCGACCCTAGACGTTACCGTTCCTATTTCTCATGTATGTACATACATTTATCCAAACTCCTGGCATGCTGACAGTTGCGATGAACGATAAGCATTCGAACCGATTTATCAGTGTTTCGCGTAACTATTAACGCTACTGAAGCTGGGGCGTCAAACGATTCATTAACATTATAAATTGAGAAAATTTGCATGCAGTTCAGCTTCAATCTCTAATGTGGATGGTAATATTGTATATGTATTTATTCGTAATGCGATTGCTGGCTATTGATACGTGCGAGCCAAATGGATGCTCTCGAAGACAGTTCGTCGGGTTGTGGTTCAACAGACCTACTTTCCGAGTGATATCGCAAATCGGTCTACTTTCATTTCCTAAGTACATACTCTGTGCTCGCTCATTCGTCAATCACGAAGGTCCAGACATTACTGCATCTTACGGTCAGACTAATTCACCAGCAATTATGATAGAATCCGTGAAATGATTGCTGGGCCTTTTACCAATTACATGCTTTCTTTTCCTTAGAAACTAATAACATCCGCAGTAATTTACAATTGCGATAGCCGGAATGCGTGCTACCACTAGTAAGCTCTGTACACTGGGTCAAATCGACAATTGCAGTTGGTGCCTCCGAGCACCGGGTATCACCAAATTACGTGACAAAAGTCTACATTCACCGAATTATCTTAGCGATACAGTTGAATACTGTCGCATACGTATCTTCCGGCGGAAAAAAGCAATGAATTATCTTGCATACGTTTCTTATTAACGTAAGAGAAACGACAAATATCCTGAACGAGATAAATGTGCACGGAGACTTTAACTTTGCTGTATCATTTGGTAGCGAACCACGTACTCTGAGACTTTGCTATTCGGCGGAATTATGCTTTATTGTCGAAGCAAAACACTTTTCGTGATCCTAGCTAACGTGACTCGTCAATCGTACAATTATTTAGCGACACGGTTAACCCACCAAGATCAAACTTTCTTATAAACGAATTTATTCTAATGAGTCGCGTAGGGTACAATTAGCGTAACTGACATCGCATGTTCATATTCCTCGTTTTCTCATTTGTTCTTCTTCCCAGTAAAAAGAAAAGATCTGATGTAGAACGTTTCGTATTGGGCCAATCAAAGTTCTGTATTTCCGTTTCCACAGTAATCAGTCCCTTAGAAATGACACGTAAAAATACGATGTAACATCCTCTGTGAAGAAACGTGGCATGTCAAAACTTGCGACAAAAGCACGCGATCCCTACTCACCAACATTGCAGAATGTACGTACTTCTGTCATTAAGCGACCCATGTCGTCTGGCATTCTTGAAAAATACACAAGTGTCATACACTTAATTGATTGCTTGCAAAAAGTTGAATCTACCCACTCATTGTCAGTTGGGCGTGTATAGTATGTTTTTATCATAGTAGCAATACTAGAATACTTCACGATACGAACCGATCTATCCTAACGATCATGCGTTTTGTTCACTGGAAGATGGAAATAAAAACGAGCCTATTCTGAGAAATGTCCGCTTTCCAATTATCAACCAAAGGCGTAGGAATATTTAAATCAGCGATCATAACGAATGATTGAAGATCTATCAAAGACTTTTTCTATTTAATGAGAGAGAAAAAACTCTACTAGCGAACATTATACGATCGAAGCAAGTTCAAGTCACGGATGAATGTTTTTATTACTTGAACCAGTGGAAAGAAGATCAGAGTTTGACCGTATGCCTGTTGACAGTCGTTGTCGTGAAAGAAGTCACCTTTGTAAATAATACGGTACACGTTAATTCGAATTCTGTTATTGGTCGAAATTGATAAATCGTATGGTTATCGATACCTGAGTACCACTCACTCAGAAAACAAGAGTGCAAGGCGTGCGACCATTACAGGCAAGATTTATTCGAATAAAGAAATCACAATTAAACAGCTATCAGATTGGCTTACTGACCTTATTTAACAACAATATACTATTTTCGTTCTCGCCTTTTGAACGTCGAGATGACATTCACCCCCAATAAAAAGAACCCGCGCAATCTTCTCTCTGCCGAATTGACAATATTAATTGGTTGAACTTGGAGACCTGCTGTAATGATCTCTTAGCAATTATTAATATTTATGTTCGTAGGATTGATAAAGCAGAATTAACAACAGGTGTTTCTTCAACTGCACTTTTAAAACGCGTGCCAAAACATTTTTGAGTTTGCTTAATGAATCTGTACCGTAGCGAGCAAACGCGATAAAGTGGTTAAATTTGGACCAATCGTTCAATCATCGTTTTATTGGTCGTTAAGAGAACCAAGCAGCTTTTATTTTAAGAATCCAATGATTAGCAGCGGGCTATTTTCATAGTAAAAGAGGATTTCGCAATAATTCCCAGCCGTTAAATCCTGACGAGCTAAACGTTGCCCGTTGGCAAAATATAATATTTCGGATGCAGGAAGGAAAGCGAAGCGGGATATGCAACCGGTGGGCGCTTCGATTTATACAAATCGTTGCTATCCACCCTGCGGCTCGCAAACTAGTCGCTTTCACGCGAGAACGTGTTGCACCGAAAAATCGATCATCGCGGCTAATTAGATCACTAACGCGTAATAGACTGAATAGCTCATAACAACAAACAAAACGTCAATATGAAAGAGAAACCTGAATCGCTTGCGTCACTGATTGTGAGCAAAACTTAATTAAGGCAATTAGAAGGAGTTTTTCCCCTAGATTCGCACATGTCCAGCATAACAATGTTACATAGTATATTTACAAGTCGATTTTCTCGAAAGGCATCGAGTAGGTTCTCTGATCGATACCAAGAAGGATCCAATTGGCCATGTAGATGTTGAAAATGAAATGAGGCGTGAACTAAGAAAATACCGTGAAAAAACTAGACCTGCCTAGTCTATAGCTAGCTAATGTACTATAATTATAGATTAACTACACTATGATGTACACCGCAGTGTTGACGGTGTGCATTTCCGTTTGACGTCACTTTCAAGCGTCGACCAAAACTAACATCGTCCTGGCAGGTAATCGGCCTAAAATAAAAACTCGTCGAGACGTAGTCGAGCAAAAGTGTGTGTACTACGCTTGGTCGCTAATCATTGCGCGTGATTCTCTTCTTTGCCCTCTGGTGTAATTATCCGCTGGTGAAACACAGAAGTTTCTACAACTTCTACAGTGGAAAATGCACATGTAATTGCGCAGTGTCGCATACTCGTTATTCCAAATAACTATCCGTAAGAAATGCGGTTCAGAAGTATGTGCGAATGTTCAGTGGAGCATCCTTAAAGAAGGAAGAAGACAGAGGCTTCGAGACCGACATTCGGACGTTAAGGGACGAACTCAGAAACTGGTTGTTGTAGGGGGGGTAAATCGGGAGATTAGGGAGTCAGGAAAGCCCCAGAACCACTTTTTTTTGTCTCGAACTGTTTGACGTCACTGGTACGACGGCCCTTTTCCTCCAGGGCCATTTACCCAACTCATTCGCTCTCCGCCATGCATTCAGACACGCAAATCAGAACTTGAGACGCGCACCGGCGATAGTATGCAAATGAGCTTGTAGTTAAATTCAAACCTGATTTGAAGGAAAAAGAAAGATAAGTCAGCTTTGGAATGCTGGGATCTTCCATGACGCGTATATGGTTTTAGGATATCCTCTTATTCGCATCACATATATATATATATATATATTTTTTTGTATGTATATCGTTAATCGTACTTCTATAAGTAAAAGCAATTCATATCCGTAGTAGTGGAATCGACAGTCTTTATTTACGAGCAATTGCTATAAAGCGTAATACAATATACCGTGTTATTAGTTCGATGATACTCCAATTGCAGGCGAGATTAACTTGAAAAAAACTCTTGATCAAGAGACGCGTAATCAGTAGCTTGGCGAATCGTCACGATATCATCCACTTTACTGTTTATGCAACTATTATCTTCCTACGTTCATATTCTCTTGCGAATGAAACTTGCAAACCTCAGCATTATATGCCGATTCTATAATCGATAATTGTAGCTTATTTAAAATCGGATGCAGTTGACTTGACCCAAATATTATTAGATTGAGATTAGATATTAAATAAATTAATCGGTTCGTGTGTTTTCGTTGAAGCGATTAGCATGCGTGTCTGAGGTTATCGAAAAGAGGGGTCGAGTAACTCGATGTCAAAGAACGCGGGAGAATATACACCGGAAGAATGATAGATTCACACCTTACGAATGATGGAAAACAAAAACAAGTTCGTTTGGACGTGAATTATGAGGATAGTGCATTGGTCAGTGAAGGCCCCTTGAGTCAGTTGACCAAAAACGCAAGCTCAGCATAGTGGTCAAAATTTTACAAACTCCAAAGGTCACGGTCGTGAAATTAAAGCAGCTGGGAATCGCCACTAATTAACTTCCACTGTTTTTCGATTACTTTTAAGTGCCTCTAAACTCATGGCAAAAATCCCCCGCGATTCCTTTTTAATTGACGATCTAACTGAGAATAAGATATCCGAGGATACAAGGAAAGTTTTGAAATTACAGATGCATAAATAATTGGATTTTAATGCTATAAATAAACAGGCTTCTTCTTTGGCGCATTGGAAATTATTTGACGATAGTGTAACCAGTGATTCGTACGTAGTCCGTCACCTTCAATGATATACCAGTGAACGTTTCTGTTAGAGAAATCTCAAACTATACCGAGGTATGCGAAATCTGAAAAATCTGAAAGCCCTGCTCCAACTTGCCTGACTTGTGAGATCAGCGCGATTTCAGAAGTAGGCTAAAGATGAAATCGCGAGAGGTATTCGAATGCGTGAGTCTGTAACCTCTGTACTATTCCCCATAAATATTTCACCATTCGATAGTTTGTAATTATAAGATACGAATAGCGGTGCCGGAATTTTTCTTCTTTTGAAAATACATTCGTGTATCGAATTCAGAATTGATCGGGTGACGACGATCACCTTTAACACGCGCGGGATGAATTCCGTGTGCAATTCCATAACGGGAGACACAACAACAGAAAAAAAAGATCATTGTGGATCCTTATCTCCACTGTAAGGTAAGATTCCAGTACCTTGAGCCTGTGGTAATTACCACGGAGGCTTTTATGCATGAAAGTTCGTGGTAATCCAGTAAGAAAAAAAACCCCGGATCCAATGATTGTAAATCTTTATAGGTTTGCAGCACATGACTCTTAGATTGCGCTATGTCATTAATCGACTACAATGAAATTCACACCGCTACTATAAAAGAAAATGAAATTTGAATTTCAAATTACCGCATTGCTTTGTACCAATTCCATCATCGTTCCCCGGAAATGCAACTGGGAGGAGTGTTCGAAGAAGAAAAAAAAAAAAGAACCTTATAGAAGCTTGACAATAACAGAATACAAATTGTGATTACAAAAGATAATTGTAAAGTTTGCTTTAGGGGCACTGTACAGAAATCAAAATTCTTTGATCTAGCAATCGCGTCTTGTGTCAAGTATTTAAGCTAAACATAGCGACAGGAAGAAATTCTTCAACCTATTCCTGCTTTGTTCATTCACCATAATTAGTGTTAAACGCTACTATGTAGAAACCTGTGCATTCTTGATGCCTGCAATGGAAGCGACATTGGTACGAATCTGTCTTTACTGAACTCGGTGCCGATACTGGGAAGAAGAGCTGCGAAGAGATGGAAAAGGAGGAAGTCGATTCAACGAGAAGACCTCGACCTTAGAGAGTTCTCTTGGAGAAAAACAAAACGGAAATTTGTGCTCATTCGCGTTGTTAGCATCGCACGATTGCCTCAATTACCATTAATCCCTGATTAAAGTCTCATACAAGAATTTTTTGGAGTCACGTCTAATAACGCTAAAAAGAGGATCAATGTCATAATTACATGCTAGAATGATTTGTGCGCTTACGCGCAGATCAATATTAACTAGAACGCCGTAAATAATGGAAAGCATTCATTTTTCCTTCCACTCGACTTGTCGATGTTCATTAAGTGGACACACTGAGAAAAATACTTAAACGCATGAGCGAATTATTATTTTCATACCATCCGAGCGATTTCGCAACCCGCGAAATCATTAGTTTGTCTTTCGATCACGTTCAAGGTGGGAAAAGGGAATGGATTAAAAAACGATGTAAGAAACAGTGAAACACGTGACGAAGAATTACGAGATGCTATCATTATAATAATGTCAGTGCTTCACTGCGCAAAATCGGGTAAACTGTAGAGTAGAGCCTCTAGAGGATCATAGCTCTGTTAACCACATACACGTTGAGTCAAGGGATTTAACGATACACCAAGTTCCGAATAGTGCATCCTCTGGTACAATCTATGATGATGGCCTCATCCGGGGAAAAGGCAGTTCCGGCATAATTTCGGATCGATTTTTTGCTGTTGCTGATTAATCTTGCTTCCTTCTAGCTCGATGCGGTTATTGATCCCATGTTTATTTCATTCACGAATGGTACAATTATTATTATGATCATCGATGAAATAACTTGTCACATCGTCAGTGATATTATCTTGAAGACTATAACGCAGTCTAGTCACAAGTTACGTCTGTGGAAATAATAAACATCGGTAGTTAATCAGAAAGAACCGAATCTACATTCTGTCCATCCACGTGGCAATTATCGGAATTTCCGATTAAACGGATAACACAGCTACATGGTTCAGGTTCGCGAAAGAAAAAAAAGAAACACAGAGAGATTAATGGAATATTTATGCAAGCGGAATGGAAACCACCACTTTAAACTTTAGCACAGAAGGACCTAGTAGAAAGCCTTCGAACAAACTACTGCGGTTTCGATCATTCTGCAAATCAATGATCTTATATTATTACCGGAATGCTACATCACCAAAAACTTGACGCTCCGAATGGCTAATATTGCATACCACTTTGGCAAATGATTATGCTACGATAGTTGTATAATTATGTAAAAGACCGGTAACATAATAACAAGAACGAGAATCTATTTTACAACTCTAGATCCACAATGCTGAAGCATTTTCTTCGAATGGACTGATTGATTCACAAATGTCGTAAGACACGAGACGACACCACGGCTAATGCACCTGTGGAAAACTTGAATCTTCTAAAGTCGTGGAAACTACCTGTGAATCAACCACACTCATGAGTCAAGTTTTCTTTCGATATAGTTGCGAATTTGTATCCAACGAAGGCTATATGCCTACGGAAAAGACATTCGCATGCCATACTCGTTACTCCGATGTAACACATCACTCGAAGCGCTGCTCGATAGACGAAGGTGAACGAGCAGCCCATATTACCACGAGAAAACCTGTTAGGGTAGACCCCTGGCTTATGGTATATACTTAAAGAATATACGTATATATACGTATACATACGATAATCGAGGGTACAAGAGAACACCATTCAACGTAATTGTTGCCAATTATTTAGATGTTAGCGAATTGATATGAATTCTCTTACAAACCGCAAAGGAGTTCGAAGAGAAACAAGTTACAATCGAGAGCGATTGAAAAACCTCGAGAGAAGCAAAGAATAAGAAACATGTGAGAATCGTTTTTAAAGGTCTTTTTCGTCGATCAGCCAATAACATGACACTCTATATTGATCGCAATATCAGAAGAACGGTATAAAATAGTAGAAAATAGCGGTCGTTGCCGTATATAATAGAATTTCAACGATAAAAATAAAATTCTTATTTGAGCTTGGTATAAAAAGACAAGGGGACTTTTTGGCTAGCCCAATATGTGTATAACCTGAGTATAAAGGAAATAAACGACTGTTGAGTGACCCCACCAGGTACAAGAGCCACGATCTTTCCATTTTGAACGAAATAGCAATCGCAACTGCCATGAAAGCATAGGCAAGTTTACGAGTAAGAATTCCGAAAGTGGTCGAGGAAGCGGAGAGCACAGGTCGCGCTTGTGCCAAGCGAAATTACCCGCGCGAATCCCGCGTATATATGCTAACGAGGGCGGAACTGTCCTGCAAAGAGGTCTCTTTTATATTCTACTCGGCACCACCGCGAAGACGTCATTCCGCGGCGCGGTTAAACCCAGATTTTTACTTGAAACCTGACGAAATCGCGATAGGACGCGCAGCGATCGCGTGACAGGTTCGGCTGAGTTTGCAGGAAACAATAATTCCAACCGAAAGGAATCTTTTGTGAGTGCATCGCGACTGAGACGGTTCAATGAGACGAGCGATTAACTTACGTAGCCTTGATGAAAAGTGCAGTTTGACGAATGGCTGACCGCTCGAGAGAATATTAAAGTAGCAATCGCAGTAGATATTTCGTTACCGGTAGTGGGAATAGTATTGTGCGAAGGGCGGAACTCTTCCGACTTCCGTATCACGAAACAGCTTTTCGAATCGAGCATCCTTGAAGCGCCTATTACAGATAGGGTCCTTGACTCCAACGACTGGTTCAAGCTGTGGTCCGTAAGTCTGTACATTCGCTTTTTTTTTTGCCGAAGAACCCCCTTTGCGAACGAGTTCCACCGACACACTGCTATAACGATGGAAACTTCGATGGAAACTTCTGCTTGAGAATAAAGCCGAAATTCCGAGGTAAAAGTCTCGTCATTTCCGGCCTAGAAGGATGTTTGTATTACGTATCTATGCATGTATCGAAAGACATGCGTTGGCTACTGCTACTACTCGGTGACTTCAGCATCTGAGCTAATGCGCGATTGCAAAGGTCGAGGCGTACCATGACCGCTGTGTTTCCTTCGCATCGCGGTAATAATAATAATACTAGGAAACTTGTATAAAAAGTCACGTTACTGTTGCTTATTTAACGCATTCTCAACTCGTACAGCGAAATTCTTATACGCTTTCAAACATGTCGCTTCGTCAAACAAATCGGCCGCAACTTGGACGTTTCCGTATGCAATACGTGCTAAACGGAATAATTCCTCAAGAATTCTGGATCGTTCGTCGCATTAGAGGTTGGATCAGTTCGCTCGTTAAGTAGGTAGAAGCGTGCGATTCGAAGTATTTGCAATTTACGCCACGAACCATTTCATCGGAACTCACAATAAGAAGTGCAATTGCGAATTATTATCCGGGCAAGATTCTCTGCGCTTTAGAGGAAGATTAGGATTTACGCGTAACCACCGAGTCCTCCTAGACAGCTCGATCAAGATTCTTCGTGAAGTAGAGTAACAGTGAGAAGAAGATTTGCCAAAAAACAGTTGAAATATAATTTATCGTCCGACAAGAGGCTCACATTATTCGCTCTAATCCGTGAAAACCGGGTCAGCAGAGAGATTAGTATTTCCCAAGAGTCACTTAGACTCTCCTGGAAGCGTAATGCGGGTGCAGGTATCATTAAAAAGCAACGTAACTAGACAGGAGCATAGCTCACCCAACACGAACCGTAAACGGTAAGTGAGAAGAAGAAACTATCCGGGGGAAAAAAGAGAAGATAATCGAGTAAATCGAGTAGCTAGTAATAATTAGCATAGTTATCGAGCGGGACCAGTAATTCGGCTACCTTGAAAAGGACCTTCGTTCGCCGTGGAGGCTCCAGTTGCATCGAACGACCTATCAAGGTCGTCAGTTCTGCTGGAAAGCTTTGCTCTTCCAGACGGAGAAAGAAAACGATCAGCGCGTCGATAAATCACAGTGCTGAAGCATAGTCCAATGCCGAGAGACTCCTTGAATCGTTTTCTCCTTCTCCGTAACGACGCAAATGTTTCCGGTGTCCTGTGTGCCAATTAAGTTTTTTTTTTTCATTCGCGAAGAACCGCAACGATCATTATTCCAGCGTCGATACCACGCGTCCAGTTTCTTCTTTAACAGTAAACAATTCTTCCAGGATTATGCGAAAGTAACGAGAAGAGCACCGTGCAACTATTGACAAATTGTATCGACGTTTTTACTCGATCACTCCGGTACCACTCGGTCTCCGACACTGTCGTTTATCGCAAAGTAATTCATGAAGGAAAGAAGAGATCGCAAAGGTGTAATTAATGGGGAGGAGGAAAAAAGAAAAAAAAAGTATTGGTAGCTTAGAATCTGAATTTAAGAAAAAACGGACCAATTTACTTTAAATGTGTTCGAGAGACTGCGGTAAAAGTCCGTAACACATTGCATTTGTCAAAACTCGTAGTCCCGCACACGTCCTCGCCGTAGTGGGGCGGCGTAGGTAGACGCTGATTGGCTTGAGTGGGAGTGGGGGGCTGCACCGCGTCTAATATATTTTTTGAACTCTACCGATCCACGTTTACATCACTTTGCAGAGAAGCACAGGCTGCACGCACCAAGCTTACGAACGATCGGGGTAATAGTTTGCCCGTAAGACTGAAAACGACGCCGTGTCGCGACGTGCAGACGTTCGTCACGTTCGGTTCTCAAGACACACTTGGTGCGTGACGCCTTTGACGGAGCCGCGTTTGCATTCGTACTCAGATTGCCTAAACCGAAAGTAAACGAGTGACAGTCAAGGAAATCCAGTGCTACACAAAGACCGATCTATTTTAAAGCCTGCCGATCAAACTTTCGGAGAGTGCTCTGCTGTCGGTTGGTGTTGGCTCCTTTCGAAATACAGTGTATATCCAGAGAGGCGAAAAGAAGCAGAGAACGAAAAAACCTCCACTTCTGTCGCCTATTATAGCGAAAAGAATCGTACGTCGTACCAGAGCGATGAATTGATTCGCGCGAAACCTCAAGAAGCTATCTGGTCACGCAGAAAACACTGCTTCCGTAAACAGGACACATTCCGTGCTCTACGCCGGTATCATAAGACTGTCGTAATCGCGAGTCGATTGCCGTTGCGAGTCAAGTTTAGCGCGCAATCGCGAATAAGCGCGAGTAAACGTGAAATAAACGCGGCAATCGAATCTAAAGCGTCGGATACAATTGACCGAAGACTCGGTGGAAGTTTGCGTGAGACAAGAAGCTCCTCGAGTGAAGTGCAAAAATGAAAGACTTTATGATGATCTGGACGAGAATCGCCGGTCGCCGGTATTCCGCGGTCCAGCGTAACGCGAGTTCGAGTAACTCGAGTGACTCCGAAGACAACATGACGGTATCCCAAAACCCCGGTAGCTTCAGGAGAAAGTCCTCGGCCATGGTGAATCGTTTCTTCAACACAACTTTACCAGTACACGTGGATGGCCGACCAAGGTGGCCGAAACGTAAGTAAAGTTATACATCTCGAACAGAAACCATGTAAATTCAACCCGGATTTGCGATTTCGATCTAACTACCAAGTACCTGCGATCCCCTTCCTAGGTCATTTCTGGTCCATGGTTGTTCTCGAGAGTTCGGTTTCTCGAATGATCCGGGCGCTAGTTTTTTCTTTAAGAAAACCGGTTTAATAATCACGGTTCCCTACGGTAATGATGCGGGAGTATTGCACTAAAACCTACGAGCAAGAATGTCGCGTTAGAGACATCGAGGGCAAAACAGGAAAAAACCTGCTTTGTCATTCGAATAATTCAGGGATGCATAGGTAGAGTTTTATAGG
Source organism: Trypoxylon attenuatum (assembly GCA_963989405.1). NCBI lineage: Eukaryota > Metazoa > Arthropoda > Insecta > Hymenoptera > Crabronidae > Trypoxylon > Trypoxylon attenuatum. The sequence continues at coordinate 18,081,168 of OZ022488.1, read as the reverse complement.
AAACCTAGCAGTTAGATCTTTTTTCCTCGGAACTTGTCCTGATTCCAATGGAATTCCATGAAAATCACATATCGTTGCTACTGCAAAAGTCATTCGGATAATGCGATTGAGTATTAGATGTTTCTTTTTTTTTTTTATTTTTTTTGTTAAGCCAATCGAAAGAACTTAATACCGTTTGTAATTATCAATGTGTTCGCATTAACGTATTTGTGTCAGTCGCATAAGCCTCATAAAAACGTCATCGCGATCTCGGAAAGCGTCAGAATATAATTACACGGTTGACTGGTTACGGCGTAAAAGTATTAATCGGATCCTATCGAAACCTATATGTCGTATCCTTCCCGAATTTCGTCGAAGTTACCCGCCACAACCACTCGTTTTCCTTGATTCGGATCGGTAGCATTCCACGATCAGTGTCACGTGACAACAATGCTCTCCTTTCCGTTGCAACGCGTGCTTCCCCGCGGAATTATGCGCATCTCAATTATCACTTTCTCCATTGACAATCTACCTAAGTCTCTCATAATCCAAAGCGCATAACACTGAACGATAACTCAAACACTATAGCAAGATCAATTCCATTGTGCAATTGTTGAACATAAAAATTGAAGTCTATCCGATTCGATTATCCGTTTAATCGTCGATTGCTCAATTGGAATTATCTAAATATCTATTGTTCGATTACACGTTTCATTATCGAGCGGTCAAAGCAGAATTACTCGCAATTTGAAAGATAACTCGATTGTGGGAAGAAAGTAGTAGCGTCTTCCTTCCATTTTTATCCGAACAATAACTGTGACAGTACTTTCGCAAGAGCAAGGCCGCAGAAAACACATAAGTGCATCTCCTTACTAGCTCGTAAGACTTTAATGAAGCAATAGACTGACTCGTACACGTGCGGCCTGTCGGCTGGTAGCGTGGATCTTTCTTGGACACACGCATCGCCGCACGGTGTAAGACTGTGCGAATACATATCTCTATATCCTTGCACGTTGAAAGCTTCCTGCTCGCATCGCAAAACAAGTGATAAAACACCAGATGAAAGAAATACTGATCTCCAGAAAGTCCTTCCTCTTCGGTATCATTCTTTACTTTTCACTTCCTGTTCGCGATAAATGCTCGCGGCAAGTGAACAGTAGCGGAACAATGAATCGAGTGAATAAATTAAGTCCTTCGAAGCGAGTGGATTAGAATAGAAGATAATGATCATCCAATAATACATGATACATCAAGTGAGCACATTAAGGCAGGTGATAATGGTACTCGGTGTCATCTAGAAAAAAAAAGCAATAAATAATCCAAAGAGACTGTAACTATTCTTTGTAGTTTTTCCTTGAGGTATCTTGATACCTGTCGATGTTAAGATTAATTTCCTTTTAATAAAGATTGGAGCTAATCGGTAAAGTTCCCAATGATAATAGAAAGATTTTCTAGTCTAACGTGGCAGGAAGATTTGGTAACGACTCGTTTTGAGAGTATAAGAAAAAGTAGATCAAATCCGATGGACATTCGCGAAAGTTAAACCAAGTTAAATTATGCGTCTAAAAATGATGTTCCGTACGAATTTGGAAGATCATCTACATAGAGAAAAGACGACGTACAACTTATAAATGGCCGATTTGAAAGTTCAACACTCGAGGCTCGTGTGCCTACTGCTTTAGGCAAGCATCCGGGGTGCTTTACCGAATGCCGAAGGAATACATATCTCCCGGAAAATATAAACGGGTTACGCTATATCCACAGACTCGTGGACTCCCATATACACTATGCATGACTTCCTCTGCTATATTTATAATCGCCTTCTTATTTTATATATCAATCAGAATTTTGTTTTCGTCGAGTACCATTCGTCAGCTATGCGTAACAGGTATCGTCTCATTGTCGTTTCGATACACCCCCGGAATACAGTATCGTGTCTTTTATAGGTACAGAAATAGAGTTTCAATGAGTCAGCGAACCAAAAATGAAACAATCGATCCAGGAACGGAATATCCGAAAGTGCATGATCACGGTCCAAATCGTGTATCATGAAATCTTGCTGTATTTATTTCGTCACAACGGAACAGAATTACTCCACTTAGACTCCATAAGAGAATTCTCCTAATGAAATCCCGCTGTGGAAAACCTGCTGGCCTTTGCGTAGCCTTTACTACGGTTCCACTGATCGATGATTCCTTCGATAGGGGGAAAAATGGCATATTGTCATATTGAGGTAAAAAAAAAAGAGTCAAAAGAGAAGAAATTTTGCATCAACGAAATGGAAAGTCCTAACGGAATGCATCTTCGAGGTTTGACTGAAGTAGTAGTCGAAAAGAATGCATCGACCCTAAAGGTGTATGTAGTTTGTACGCTCCATCTAATATAAAAACCGGTTAAGCAGGCGGAAAAAGAAGCAGAACGAACTTGTTAGCTGGAACTTTTGTCGGGTTGGTCCGACCAGAGTAGCCAAACTATTCGAAAAAGTTTCCTCTAATCACTGCAGATTGACGTTTACTCATGTATTCTACCCCACTCGCGACGAGTCTAATTCTTTTCTTTAAAAAGGTATCTCAGAATGTTGGTGGTTAGAGAGGAGGCATTAGTACGTGACGCAGCATCATTAATTTCTGTCCCTTTCGCCACAGGACCTTCCGACCATTAGATGCAGTTGAAACGAACTTCCACGAAGCGTGACGCGTTTTTAACCCCTCCTCGATTCTTTTGGTATCATCATTTTTGATTACCGCTAGTTTGTTTGTCAGTGATCGGGTTGATTGCGATGTTGACATCGAGTGGATCCTTTGCAAAACGCACCGACTGCGTAATGCATCGTTGTAATACCGATATCTATGAGATAAAGTTGCTACATAGGTTTTTCCCCCAAGGTTTGTGATCGGAATTAAAATTTTGCAAAAATATTCCTAGCGGATTATTTTTCTTAAATAAACATGAGTCGAAGAGAATCATTTCTTTTTTTCATTCCGATAGTCTAACCTGCTTCGAACCGTTATTTTGACCATTTTTTAGTTTTGGAAGAGTCGCGATGTGGCGTAGTATGAATTCTAATCGCGAAAACCACTCACGACCTGGACCTACCAAACCCGTTAAGTCACTCGCGGAAGTCATTTGCCTGCTCCGAAAACTAGTAATAGCTTTTGTAAAAGCATTGTGCCGGAAATACGCAGTATTTTGACTCTAATACGCAGTTTCGGCATTAGCAACTGACTACATTAATATAGATACCGATCTTGACCTGTCGGCAACTAACTCGTTAGATCAAAAGACATTCATACAAAAGTTACTCAGGAGTAAGAGCGTCTTGTAAGAATTAACATTGACTTTTGAAGTCGATGAAGAAATAGCAGGTCGAGGAAACCATAATACACAATACGTATCACTTTCACGTATCTCGATCGATTATTCAATAGCATTGAATACCAGAATCGGAATTGGCACTTCACACTTGGACTGCTTAGCCTTTTAGACCAGGAGCGTCGGCTCATGTAGCGAAGCCTGACCCTGCGTGCTATGACTGTCATGGCCCGGTTCGCCTAACAGAGTCTTACCAGTCACCCGCCGTTCTATGAACCAAACAAATAAGGGAAAAAAGGTCTAATTCTAAGAACCGAAGAAGAAATACCAAATTCTATTCCATTACATCCTGTTCCAGATCTTCGAGATTTACCAAATATCCATTAACTACAAACTAGAAAATATTCAAGTTTCTAACAGTACATTGATGGCGTCGATCAAAAACAGAATGGTACTTGGACACATCGATCATAGCGTGAAACGTAGTTGCTTAAATATAGGGTACACGCATTGCGGTATCACGGCAGAACAACGGGCAACCCTCGACAACGTGGAAAGCAGTAAATCGCAAGTGGCTACAGGCGCAGACGTTGAACACTCCCTGTCGGGATGTATCCGTTTAATGAATGCACGGGGGGCATCGACTAAACACTCGAGCTATATCACTTAAACCGAGTAGCCAGTGCGATTGCTGACCAAGTATTCGTTGGCACAACATCCCACTACGATTATTAGCAATTCGCACATATCTTCTCTCACGACTTTACTCTTGGTTACCAGTGGTGAGCGAGAAGAATACCCGGGGAAATCGCGACTTCACGGTTAAAGGAAAGTGTCGCCGGGACATGCGGCAAGGATAGCCATGAAAAAGACGTGAGAGCCAGGAGAGGATCGTGCGCAATAGATTGCGAGATCTCACTGCGATCGGTTTTGTGGCACTAACACCAAGTAGGTATCGCGAATCTACTTTGACTTTCGACGATTACTCCACAGCAAGACGCGCATTAAATCAAGCATTTTTTGTCCTCTCCCCTTTGGTAAAACAAAAGGATGGTAGTTAACGGGTGAATGTCCGCGATCCTAACCGGCAACTATTCGATTCCTCGAATATAAAATATAACGAACCCAAGGAGACAAGTATGCAACTTTCTATTGGGCGATGCACATGTGGCTGCGCGTCCCGATTACCGGCGGAAAATGATTACCACATTGCGTACCGCGTTGTGCCCCTCACTGTCCTCAACACAGTCTACTACATTGCGATAGTCAAGAGCAAAACCAACCGATTTGCCAACGATCTTAAGAAAACGTTCCCAGTTTTGCTGGTCCGTCGCGAATTCTCACGAGATTGTTATCGCGTTACGATTCGATCGATCGGATCAAGTTCAATCGATCGATACGAGTTGAAAAGAACCAAATAACGCGGCCAATCGTGTGACCACGACGAGTCGCGTGAACCTCGACGACATTGCACTTCAGGATTCTTCTTGAATGATTTATGATGCGATTACTCAACGTTCACCTAAGCGATTGGCTTCGTCTTCTTCACTGGTCAACGCAGCTAGTCGATTACCCACCCTCAATCTGATTGCCGTGAAAAGCGGTTTAGGGACCCTGGTCATTAAATCGAAACTTTATTCGTTTATTTTCAATCTGATGAAACATCGATGATTGCATTCCCGACGAAAACATCGTTTGGAAATAACTATAACCGGAACCACTCTACGGATGTTTGTCATGCTACTACTGGCTCGTATGGAATTTCGCGAATGATGCTGCTCTGCATTTTGCATGAAAAATAAAATATGCGCATTATAATTCATTTTCTTTCCTGCTCACTCCATTATCCTATTTCTTCTCGGATATCCTTAATGCCCTTATTATCAGCTCTGGCAAAAAGCTTTGCTTCCATTTGCATCAAACTCGCGAATGTCGTGCAACGTATTTATTTAATATAAGCAGCTAACTCACAGTGGAAGTCTTTCACGAAACAAGAGGTAGAAATTTTATGAAGCTTTTGCCCAGAACAACATTGGGTTGTTTGGGTTTTATCTTCAAAATGAATCAAGATTCTTTGGGACGTGGGTTAGAAGTTTCTAGGTAGAAAATTCCAGGTTCTGCTGCGGAATCCTACTATACGCTTCGAATCGATGCAATGTAATTCTCATTAAAAAAAAAGGAAAAAAAAACATATACCGCGTACGTCTGCGTTAATCGAGAGTTTTTACACTCCTCCAGTGAGGTAATCACGCCGATTACTGCACGGAGTAAGAACGACTTCAATTTGATTTGATCTTCTAGAATATACCATCAATTCCCGTGTAATCGCAATTGCACTTTGTAACGAGATACCGCGCCAATTGAATCTCACGGGGAGAAGAAAAAAAAGAAGTATTAACACAAATTGCAAAAAACTAGTGCAGAACGAGAAGAAAAAAGGGGGAAACACCTAGCGAAGTAACGAATGGACACTATAATGAATGATGACGACTGGAAGTTAAGGAAATAGTGGATTAGGATAGCAACGACTGTCGGTCTTAATGATTACATATGAACTGCCATTCCAAAGTTCAGCAAGTAGTGTAATACTTGACGTGGCTGCTCTTACATGGCTTACTATCAAACGACTCAATTAAACTGTCACTATGTGGACAAACTGCCGTTCAAGTAAAACCGCGTCTGGGTCGAATACGTAATTACATTCAGTCGTTGGAAAAACTATACCAGCGTAAACATTATTTTTTATCGCTCACTCGTTACAATGACAAACTTTTGATTCAAAACTCACGATCATTCGCTATATTCGCCGTGATCCACAATTTCATTTCATCCGAATAGATACGAAATGTTGCCTAAATCTCACCCAATTCTTACCTTTCACTTTTACGCTATTATTACTCCGACAAGTTTACTTATGTCTCGCGGTCTCAACCATTATCCTTTCTGTTTTCAGGAATTTTTACGCTAATGACGTTAGCGGTAATCGGATTCGCGACTGCCAGTTTCATTATCCTGGCGGATCCATACAACATCCTTTTCAGGATAAAATTGATCCTAAGCAACGGTGGCGAAACATTTGAGATCTGGCGTCGACCCAACGTCGATCTTTACTTGAAAGTTTATCTCTTCAACATTACGAATCACGATGAGTATCTATCCGGTCGCGAGAGTCGACTAAGGTTTCAAGAGGTTGGCCCTTACGTTTACAAGTACGTATCCATTCACGTTTTGTATATATATGTGTATTTACATCCATTAGAATCATGCGAAATCGCAAAATATGAGGTCGACGTCCTTCCTCGAGAACGAGAAATTTATCGCTGACCAAATTTCAGAGAGAACATTCAACACGGAATTGTCAAGTTCAACGATAACGGGACGATCACCGCCAACCCTCTTCACCCTTTGACGTACATGCCAGAAATGAGCAATGGCTCCGAATCCGACATGTTGATACTGCCTAACATCGCGATGTTGGTAAGTGATACCACTGTTTTATGCTGATCAAACGTCGAATCTTAATGAAGAAATGAATCTCGCGAAATGAATGATACTTCCTCCTAGGATGAATAAGCTATCGCTCGGCGATGACTAGTAAAAGGAGGAAGAGGGTACAGAGGGAGAATAAAAAAAAAAAAAGGAAACAGGTTCGAGCTGTTTTCACGCGTGTCGTTGTGCCAGATGGTATCAACCCAAATCTTGCTCGTTTTTTTCCCCCTGATATTTGCATAATTCAGTAACCTTGAAGCTTATTGGAATCGAAAGATTTCTGGGACCGGGATGTGGATGTTTCGCCAACAAAATATGGTGATTCACGATTAGCCCGATCACTACGACTATCCGGAAGAAATAGTTGTATTCGATACGACACCGAATACCGAAACCCCGAAACGACAACCACTTAACTCTAATAGGGTCATGACATTCACCGAACAACCTACTTTTCGTGATTTATCTCCCTTATTGACAGGTTTTTCCAATCTTCTGCCAAAACACCTCTCGACAAAACGGTTGAATTTGAATACTCTCACGACTTTCACCCACATTGGAATCGGAATGTTCTTTGCTATAAAATCACGTAATTTAAATACGAGTACGAGTAAAAGGATGCTTTCACTGTTTTTATGAATATCTTATCTCTTTATGAATGAGAAATTCAAGTGCACGTTTTTTCTCAGTATTCGACGTTAATGTGGAATCATTGAAGTTAACGTCGAAGGAAAGGTAGTAGTGAAGTTCGAATTTGAAGTAGGATCCTTTACGGTTATCTGGAAATCTCGAAGGTAAAAATCATAGCGAGGCAAACAGGATGTTCCTAATTTAGGTATCGGCCGATTGCGCGAGCGAAGTCAGTTAATTACAAATTTGCAATCCTTACGAAGTAGCGGTATCCTACGCCGAAAGCAATAATTTTGTTCGATTAGTGCTTCCAAGTGGAGAAATTTTCCATTGTAGGTTACTTCGAGTTAACGATCCAAGTCGTGCATTAACCCTTGCATGATTGAATTACTCGCGAGTCAGTTGAACGAATGTTTCATTTAAACCAAAGGTACAAATTAGGACAAAATCAATATTGGTAATAAGAATCGATAATGATGATCGTTCTAACAAAATCTAGAGACTCTTATTAAACTGGAATTCCGCTTTCTATGTAAATTCCTCGCCGCATGGAGAATTATTCACTGAAACATATCGTAGCTTGAGACAGTAGATTGTTGTTCAAAGCGTCGCGTCACAATATCACAAGGATTTTTCGTTGATCTATCGCTCGTCACAGCGGATAGACTCGAACAATAATGAACGGTGTGTCGATATCGCGTTTTCTAGCGTTGGATAAGTGCCAAGAGGGTCAACGAGCCAGTTATTGTGGCAAAAGAGATCGTTCTTCGCATAGGACTCGCGCCGATAAAGACTTCCGTATATTATCGTACCCCAGAACAACGCATGTCAACCCTTCCGTTACACATCGATCAACCTACGATGCCAATAAACTGTGATAGGAACTTTTACAAAGTCTATCAAGTAACCGAAGCAAAACACTGAACTCTAATCGGTCGTGAATACTACAAAATCAATAGTTAGAGAAATCATTGAGAAACGAATTATGCCGAGAACTATAATCTTTCGCAAAAAAGGGCCAGGGTTTGGATGTTTAGAGACTTTGGAAAATCCCATGGTGACCAAGGTTACGAACGACTCTAGTAAACCGGTTGTAAGCTTTCGTTGGAGAACAGACGGCGAAAGTGTCACACTTCCAGGTGATTTTATGTCACGCATACATTACGTAGGAATTATCTGCAATCAAGCATCTTGCTTTGGAGCGAAAGATTTTCTAATTACAAGTAACGGCTAGTTGGCTCTGGCGCTTAATCTTGACAGTAAAATAAATAAATAGATCTCTCTCCTACGTTTAACTGATTGTAATTAACCTGACAGAGTCAACGATCTACTATTAACTCTGTCATCGATGGAATCTTCTTAGACAAAGTTTCCCCAACGGTGAGTTGTACTCGCGAGAAAAACCGCGATTACTTACGTCCTCGGAACATTTTCATTCCGTCCACGAATGCATTCTTAACCAGTGCATCACGCTCCCTACTAAAAAGGCAGTGCTCGCGTACGATACCAGATTCCGAAATTCCCGAAAGCAAAATTTTGCTTCTTTATCGTCCTCGGATAATTTGTGCGGAAAAAGAAACTGGTAAATACTCTTGAGAAAAAAAAAAGAGTAGTAACTTGTTATAATATTCGTGAAGATTTTGTTTTATAAGCAGCGAGTCATCGTGAAGATCGTTACCGAAAGCAATGGCAATGGGAAAAAAAGTAGCGCAAGGCTCGTGTATTTATTATCTCATCAAACGTTTATTTATCGCGACTAGCAAAACTCTGTCACAAAACGCAATTTAAAAGAGTTTGCATACATCGAGGAAAAAAAAACAGGCAGGAATTGAGTTTCTTGCAAAAGTAAAAGGACGTCAAAGTCTCCATTGATTGTCCTTCTTACGCGATTGAAACACAGTAATCATGCATTTATTCGACATAACAGGAACACAAACTTATGATTAGCGTAATTAAAACCGAGGCAGTTAGCGATGATTATTTATGATGTCAACTTAGCATTTTCGATCGGAGGTTAGATAAAGAGTCCTGTCGATCACGCACAATCTAGTGACATCTTCCGAAAAAGAACTTGCAGCATGACAATATTAATAAGACTCGCAATGAGTGTACATAGTTTTTTTACATGCTGATCGTTAAGATTAACATGAAAGTGACGAGAAAAAAAGTATTAACTCGGATACTCGGAATAGTTTGACGGAAGGTGCCAATTCTGGAATCGTCCGATCACATGGTTCGTAAGTCAACTGGGATGAGTTGCATCGAAAGATTTGCTAACTGTAAAATTCCGCTTGCGCAAAAATTTCCGCACGCACACACGCAAATATACAGTGAATGCCTCATGTCGAAATTACATCAGCAGTTAAAAATATACTTATTCTTTCACTTTGAAAGACTCTAGGAAAAAATTGCAAACTTGAAAAATACTATTTACATATAAAAAAAAGGAATATACTGATTCCTCATAATGAAAGTAGAAGAATGCATTATCTAGGTGGATCAGAAAGAAATCGTTGCATTTGGAATGAAACGATGTACGTAATAGCATTTGAGTCGCGAGTCTTGGCGAGGAGAATTGACGCAGTAACGCGAAGTGGACGATGTCGACGAACCCTTGGCGACACTACGGAAAGGAAAAATGCCGAAAGTTCAAACAGCGTCTACTTTCCGCTCACGTGCGCGCGTTTCACCCCGCTTGGTCCCGATAATCGAGGATCGCTTATGCTAATAGAATAAGAGGACAAGCACGCGAATCGTGCAAAGGGGAGATAGGACCTACCACGATGACAATGACCCGAGGCAAACCGATTAGAACTGTGTCTCGAAGTTTATCAATAATACCGGACGTTCCGTCGATGTAATTTATGAGTGATCGTCTATTTACCTTGTTACAGAGCTTCGCTGACGTGATGCGAGATTCCCTACTATTCACGAGACTGGGGGTCAATATGCTAATTCGCCAAACAGACTCTCGACCACTGGTCCCCATGACCGCGCGAGAGTTCATGTTCGGCTACGAAACATCACTGGTTAAATTGGGCAACAATCTGATGCCAGCATGGATTAAATTCGACAAGCTTGGTCTTATCGATAGGGTAAGTTTCAACTCTTCTTTTCTTTTTTTTGCAAGGAATAGTATTTTTGGTCTATTTAAGCCAATTTCGAGGAGAAATTTCAATTCAGAAATTCGCTGGAATAAAATTCAGAGTAGCCAGAACTGTTGGTGGTTAATGTAGACCCAGAATAAGATCAGATAGTGAAGTAAGCGGTTGTTGTTAAGGAAATGGACCAGTGAACCTTTTTTCGTTCGACTTCAATTAACACTACAGTGTCATCTTGCGCAAGCATCACTTTAAGTGACCTTTTTATTCCGCGCATTTCACCACTTGTCCTTTCACTTCTACGTGTCTACATGCGTTTCGCGTTGTTCGGCTGGACTAGAGAAAGGTCGAGTGACGGAAGATTAATCTGACCGGCGGAAAGAACGAAAAGTAAAACTGGCGAGTCAAAAACTAACGCAACTATTCTCGTCTCATACGTAGATGTACGACTTCAGTGGCGAATTTGAAACGGTTTACACTGGGGAGACTGATATCCACAAAGGTGGCTTGATCGAGAAATATAATGGTGACGTGTCCCTACCACAATGGACTGGGAAATGTGGAAATATCAACGGCGCTAGCGATGGAACAAAATTTCCGAGTTTCCTCAAGCCTAATGACACTATACTCTTCTTCCGTAAGAGTCTTTGTCGCAGTGCAAAAATGGTCAGTTGAATTTTACATTAACGTGAGAAGAATTCTGATAAAAAAAAAAAATTGAGTCAACTAATGAATCGTCAATTCGTTGAAAATTTCTAGGTCCATGTTGGAGAAGATACGATAAACGGATTAGACGCTTATCGGTATCAATTCGCGGAGGACGAATTGGACAATGGTGCATACAATCCTGAGAATAAATGCTTCTGCCGGCATGGAGTGTGTTTGAAACCTGGATTGATCGACGTTACTGACTGCTACTATGGTAAGAATAATTCCAAATTATTGCGCGTAATAATTGAGAATAAATCGTCCAGAATTCTAATAATTACAAGAAATTCAACCTTTTACCTTTGAATTAAAGAGAATTAACTTATATAATTACGAGTCCATTTGACCATAAAATTCCGCGAGTTATCTAGTCCGGAAGATTCGATTCTTGAAAAAAACAGTTAAGCGCAGACAAATCCGTCATTAGCAATGCCACATGAATAATGTATAATAAATGCCAATGGGCGTCGTTAGCCGTATGCATAATCATATGCGGAAGAGATTGCGAATATAATTTCTGGATCCTGAGAATGTTCTGACAACTGATCATTCGAATGAAATAAAAAAAGGTGCTGATCGATTGAATTGCGTCTGGATTGGTTAATAATTGAGATAATCGATTTGTTCAGGCTTCCCAATCGCGCTCTCGTATCCTCATTTCTACAAGGCCGACCCTTCGATCTTGGAATCGGTGGAGGGTTTAAATCCGAGGGCTGATCTCCACGAGTCATATGTCTACGTTCAACCAGCATCTGGCTTACCACTTCACGTAGCCTTTCGCTTTCAAATTAATATGGCGTTGCACAATATTCAACACATGGCCAGGGTCGAGAAATTCGAAAATGCCACATTGCCATTACTATGGTTCGAGATTGTAAGTATATCTAATAATTCCAACGAATCGAATGCAATTTTGTCTCTTATAAAAAAAAAGAGAAATCTCAAATACGTCATATAGATAATTCAAGATAGAAAAAGTAGCGAAAGAAATCCGAAAGAATGCAGAATAATAATCTTAAAACAGTAGATACTTTCCTCAGTATGAATATTTTCGATGAGCTATTAATTAACATAAATCTACACAACAAAGTTTGCGATCATCATCATCTACCAAACACTAAACAACGAATCATAAATTTCAGGTAATGGACGAGCTACCGAAAAGCATGAACTTGCGCTACTGGTTTTATCTGAAGGTTCTGCCATGGGTCCAAGAGTCGTTGAAATACATTTCCCTTATATCCGGAGTTATTTTCCTTTCTTGGAGCGTGCTAAAGATTCTTCTCCACCAACCAGCGGGCAACACAGTGGTCAGTCGATGGTTCGAATTCGAGATGGATAAGAAGAAGATGCAATTCATGCACGACAAGCATGTTACCGCGAAAACAAAAGAAATGGAGAACCACTGTAGCTCGCTATTGGCATCGAAGGAACCAGCGTCGTTGACAACCGACATGCACACTTTGAAGCACGAGACTGTCTGACCAAAAATGCCACGCGATAGATCTCTACGAAGAGGCTATTTCTCGTGTAGCACTGTCTGGTATTCATTGTTGTAGAATATTGTCAGGTTCACACTAATATTGCTGCGGATATTCGAAGCTTCTATTATTACCAGAGCAAAGCTCCGGTTACATTCCAAAGACATGCGGGATTCCTTTCGTCATTAATTTACGTACGAGTTCGACGATCGTGTTACTTGACATTACAGGAAACCTCGTCACGAGGCCTTGAGGGGATGGTAGCACCGTAGAAAATACGTAACGCATATCTCAATAGACACTTAACTATTTTTACGAGATATATCGCGATACATATACACATATTTGCTACTTAATTAAGGCTTTCCGATTGTTTCAGCATCTTTTTCTTTTTTACTTTTGTATAGTGAGACAGCTTGATAGCAGACGGTAAGCGTACACGAAAGTTCGAAATGTTCCTGTGTTATCTTGACAGTGATAGTCGCGTTAAATTGCGTGTGCTATGTATTGTTGATTCTTCAGGTCAGTAATGCCGATTATGTTAGGACATTTCCACGTACGGTAAGAGACTCTTGTGATTTAAAACGCATCTATTTATCTACATAATTTAACTCGATATTCCTCAAGTTAGAATTTCGCGTTCGATTCAAAAACACTTCCCACGTAGGGATTCGTTAAATCCTGAAACAGCAAAATTTTAAACACTCATAGTTCCTCTGTAACTCAAACGGGATACGGATAACTGTTAAATCACAACGAGAGGCTATTGATATCTAATAGCTGGGAAAAGTATCCTCCATACAAAGGGTTACGCGTAAGGTAGAAAGTAGGGAGTAAGAATTCATTAAGGGTAAAAATACTCGCAGTGATAAACGATAACTTTAGTATTGCTCTTAGAGTAGCGTAGAAGAAGAAGTTATGTTAGATTGAAAAAGCTTTCAGGGGAAAAGATTTTGCGACTGTTCAAGGTGAAGGGGAGAGAAAGATTATCTCATATATTTATACAGTTCGGTTAGAGTTAGTAATGCGTAATTAAAAATCACCGATCTTTCTTCCGAATCTTTCTTGACCCTTTCAGATGGTGCATACATACACACCCAAGGTGACTATGAGATGCAATTTGTATATATTGTAAAATACATATTTAGGTATATAGACATAGATATTTAGCGATGAAGGTCGGATATCTTTGATACGTGAATAATTGAATTCACGAAAGAGTTACACGAAGCTTTAAGTCGCGAACGCCTCTGCACGCTCTTTCGCAAATAAGAGACAGCATAAGTGCGATCGTACGATCTTACGTGTTTAGGCCATCCCAATAGTAATCAACGGGAAATTATTTATTCGAGAACAATTGGCATGATGGAGAAAAAGAACGACTAGACAAGCAAAGCGCACATGTACTTGGTCGAGAGTAATCGTTATCGTGTCGTATTAATTGTATATACTCCAAAGTATTATTTCGCATGAGATTAATCTACAAATAAAAGACCCTGTTTATTGGGATGACCTAAGTCTTTCGATGGAAAAATAAACTATGGGTAATTACTCGATCAAAGGACAGTAAGAATCTCATTGTATAATCAGTTTTGTACCCCCGTAGCGTGTAAAAGTTGTGCGAAGCGACGTAATAATCTTGCCCTATGGAAAAGCGATGTATCTCAGCTAAGGAAACAGTATTTTGCTCATGGACGACATTTACTCTATATGCTGTAACTCAATACGCGTAGTTTCTCTACTTTATAACTCGTTAAGTACTGTATTGGCATAAGGGCGAGTGGGTGTACCATATGTATGCATATGTACTATACTGTACAGAATCCCATGACAATGACGATATGGCGACACAGATCACATTTGACCGCCATAGAAAAGACCTGAGTGGATAAGATGTTTCCTCTAGTTGTGCATAGAATCTAATTACGAGATTTGGAAAACGGTAAATGTACGCAAGTGACCTTATAATAATGTTGCAAAGTGGCAACCCTCGCATTGACTCTTACGTAACTCTTGCCAGCGCATTCACATTAGAGCGAGTACGTTTGTGAAACAGCTCAATAAATGACTTTTCTAATAGATGCTTTTCAATTATTATCGTAAGTTACATTCGGCGATCAAACACCCTCCCTCCTATACATATACTGATATGTATATTCTTGAAAAGAGGCCGAAAGATACATTCGAAGACCTTTGCTTCCGTCTCATTAATATTATTTATTCTTGCGAGAAATGGGGAAGCGGTACGAGAAAAAAATTCCCTCCTATTTTTCTTTGTGTATCGCATTACTCTTTGAAACACGACAGTACTAATTTGATAAGTACCAATAAATCTGCCGGGTGTTCTCTTCTAGAGGCGCTGTGCGACACGAATACGCGCAGTGTAAACATGCAGCGCAGAATAACGTCACAATTGAATACACGTCAATTACTCATATGACCAATATATCGACGAATTCCTAAAGCTTTTGATAACTTCGCAAAATCTACAGTCGTTTTACGACTAGAGAACACCGATACAGCGGAAAATTAAAGTGTGAGATAAAGCTGTTCGCTTACCAAGAAACACCTGCATTCAGGGAGCGAACATCTCTCACATGTTTTGCCACGGGTGGTTTTCTCAGTACAGAAGGATGGGGCAGAAAGGCTGAGAATCTTATCACAATGACACAAACACTTTTTCACTAATCGAAGAAAACCGAATTTTAACTACAAAAAATACCGAAAACGAAAGGAACGCGTCTTAACCGCGCCGCGAACACAATACTTTTGTTCCGAACACCCGTAAGGGGAATGGGAGTGGGAGTGGGGAGGAAAAGGGCTACGTCCTATTGGCCAAAAAGTAATGCGTGAACATAATCAAATATAAAGCCGTTAATTGCAAATACTATTTAGATGGACTGTGAAATGAAGATCGCATCTAAAATAAAGAAAAATTAAATTTAGTAAAAAGAAACAGTGCGGATTATACATATACGTATTACACATGTCATATATTACGGATATGATAAATAATTAGGTTACCCAATAGTAGATTGTTTTTAATATTTATTATCACAAACTATGAGTTAGATCATACACAATAAAGTAAGAAAAGCTAGCTGACATCTTAATGTTTCCTTGTCTTTCGATAATTTGGTATTATTTATTACTACTTGTAAGTGCAATCCAAAAACCCCAGTTTCTTTTGTTGCGTCCAATTAGCGGTATACAGAGAACAAAGGTTACTAATTCGTTAAAATCAAGGTCGTGCAATTTATCTCATTCGAGTACACCCGTGATTCGCAATAAAACTTTCCCTAAAGTTCGTTCTAATCAGATTCTTCCTCAAAAATTCTATCGCGTACAGTTGTTATGTATAAGAAAATAATTTTGCAAATAGTTTCGTCGAAAAGTAGGTTAAAGGCACCTGTTGATATGATTATACTTAAAAATACACAAAAATTATTGCTTTAATGAACTACTATATACACTGGTGACCTAACATTAGCGATACATATATATATGTATATATATATATATACTATGAACCGTTGATCGAATTTTCTCATACGTATCAAGAAATCAAGGTGCTCGTGATGTCGCTTTTTAAAAATCTCTTCGTAAAATATATTTGTATGTGTGTATATATATATATTTTTATATATTTAAAATTTAAAAGATGAAACTACAGTTCGTAAATGCTTCGACAAATTACGCTCGGTTCACGTGCTTGCTGCACAATTGTATATTTTGGAATGTAACAGATTTCAACGAAGACCACTGCACAGTATCTCATTATAATGAATTTTTCGAGTATAACAATGAACGGTGTTTCTAAATCAAAGCTAATTCGTCGCAAATTTGTTCGCGGCATACCAGCTGAACTGTAGTTTCAGCACACACTAGATCGGAACTTGTTGTTGGTTCAGTGATATCTGGTAAAATATTCCTCTTCGCGCCACGGAAATTACACATATAAAACAACTACAGTAATTTGCCTAACGATAAAAAACGAATTCTTAAACAATAACAAGGTATATACCACATGCTACTAAAATCACATAAACGCTGGATGTCCAGACGTAGGACCTCCCGTTAATTATTCGACAACACTGTTAACCGTCAAATTCTAAAAAAAAAAAAATAAACCATTTCGATCGTCCGTGAGGAATCAGTCGAATAATGCCGGTCCTTATATTTATTACAACTTCCGTCATTCGCTTCCGAACGGTACAATTATTACTCACTAACGTCGTGATGCAATGACTTATCTTAAAAAGTTTTAATATAAAAACATCCCACAAAAGAGTAAGGCCACTTGATATTAATAGTATGAAAATTTCGCACGATGCACTCAAGTTCCTATCTGGGTTTGCAAAAGTTTGCTTTTCCAAAAATTGCGTATATCGATAGAAAAAGTAGCATCCGCATTTCGCAGTACATATTTTTGTTCCCATAGAGTTTGAGATTTACATTTCCCTTTCGCGACCTCTGCTGCTATGTGTATTCAATTTTCTATTGCAGTGACATCTTTTAACTTTGACATGTAGCAAAGATGCAATCATTGCAAATTCGAGCACGGTATGCAATACAGTGTACACGCATGAGTCATTGCAAGCAGACGTTTTTTGTACACAACATGCAGACTTGATTCAGTGTATATTTAATAGGAAGTTTGGTCCGATTGTTCTGTGTTGACTGTGGATTCCATGCTGAATATATAGGACATCACATGTGAATTGTTGCTGCTGTGTAACGTGCTTCGCCTCGTCGCCAACTCCACTGACTCGGCCGATACTGGAAATAAATTTGACAGAATTATAATTTCAAAAAGCTCATATTACCACAGGACCGATATTATTATTATTATTGGATAATTTGATAATAATTTACCCTTATTAAGAGCTGCCCTGACGCGCTGTGAGGATTACGATAAGCATACGCTGCCCAAGCTACAAGTCCCACGACCAAAGCAATAACAACCAGAATTCCAATGATTCCTGATACTCCCATATTCATGTTGTCCCTAGCTGAAATTTTTAAGACACTTTGATCGAACAATATCTTAACTAACAATACGTTCGTATGTAGTACAGGAATCTGATCCCTACATCGTTCCGAAGAGCTCACGCCCGGTCTTTCTTGTTTCACCGTATGTTCACTGGCAGTCACAGTTTCAGCCAAACTAACGTGACCATCATGATCGTATCCCTCGTCGTGTTCTTTATAGCTCGTAGTTGGAGATGGACAATTATCGACCTCTTTGATCTTCTTGATATCACAACCTTTCTGTAACCAATCTTGCCGCAACCTGAAGGTGCCTGTACTACACTGGTTTAACTCGGAACACCACTTGCAATCGAAATCTTTGAGTTTCGTAAGACAGTCCCGACAATTATCCATTTCTAAACAGGTTGGCAATGCACGAAGATAAATCACCGTCCAATTCTTGATGTCTTGTCGGTCGAAATTCACGCGATGATACTCGTAGATCGTTTTTCTGCGCACAACTATAGGGAAAGCAGAAATGAAAGATAAATCTTTCGAAAATCCCAGTAGTTTTCAACTAAATTCAATTCAATATTGTGCTAAATTCAGCAAAGTTCATCAACAATTGGCGTGGAGCCAGTCTTTCTGCGTTAAGTTAAAATTAAGTGGTGCGAGATGCAAGCCAAGTTACCGATTTTCTAGTCACCGAGTTACATATGTGAGCCAGCATCATTCTCTGACTCCAAATTATTCGGGTCGCAATATTGCGATAAGACTTGTACAAGTAATTATTCGAGAATTACGTTGATTTACATTGAAATACGGGAATATACTTACAGAATACGATACGATCCACGATATAAGCATCACTGAGACCTACTTTCACGGGATGTGCCGAATCTTCGATATGTTCCACCGTAGTGGGTATAACCGAGTATACAAAGACAATATCACCATTTTGGTGTAAAGTCACTTGGAAAGTGAATGCACCGTCTTCTGGCTTATCCTGCAGAACAACCTTTTCCCATTCAACCGTAAAAGCCGTTCCTACAATTGAAACGTCGAATTACATCCGTTAGAAAAAAATTCCGTGAATTGCATTAATCTCTCAAGTAAATTTGCACACTGGAAATATTATACAAATCCTACCGTTATCAGCATATTTAACGTAGCTCTTGTTCGACAATCGTGTATCAAAGTTAGCCATCAGAGGTGCAATGTACTGTGTAGCGGCGAGCCAACTATGGACATATTCACCAGTGTATAAGAAACCACCAGTCGCGATGGTGATATTGCGAACTTTGTGACCATAGAAGGGGAAATCGAACTTCAGCTTGACGGTCTACAGGGTAAAGCATATAGTACAAAATGAATACAACCACAGACAGAAATATCCGAGGAATCAATATAAAATCAATTGAAGAAACTCACTGCCGCGCGTCGATGGCTCTGACTGAGCAGCTGATTAATTCTGAGATCTGGGTGTTTGTCCATGTCAACCCAATATTTTCTGCCCACGGTCTCATCGGTGATAAATGTACTATTGTAATACTGATGCGTGTCATCCTCAACTTTCGAGATATTGTGCTGGGACAGAGTCTTATTCGTCACGTCCGAAAACTTGCTGATGGATATGTCACCCATGTCAGTGTCGGATTTGCCCTCCGTGGTTGTCGTAGTGTTAGGTGGTGACTCCGTTGATACTCCCACAACCGGAACTTTAGCGTCGCGGTCTTTATTATTAGTGACGTTCGACCACATCGTTCGATTTGCCCAAACAGTCGGCGATGCCTTTGTAATCAGATATATAATATATTATTGGAAATAAAGAAACATTTTACAAATAAGTACATACCGGTTCATCCGAGGATGGATCCATGGTTCGGGGTATAACAATAACAGCGGGATCCTTTTTCCATTTGGAATCAGGCTTTGCACTGGTAGCTTCGGTCGTCGACGATGTCGTCGATGTCTGAGAATTGTCAGCGTCGGTTGTTGCATTGTCAGTCGAATAAGGCACATTGGCCGATGTGTTTGAGGTGTTGAGAACCGGCTGTGACGGTTGTTGCGGCTGTTGGGGTTGCTGTTGCTGCTGCTGCTGCTGCTTCTGTTGCTGGGAGGTCCGTTGCGGTTGCAACGCTGGTGGTTGCTGCTGCTGCGGTTGATTAGACGGTTCAGACGTTGTCTGTTCCGTCGTAACGAGTGCCTTGTCCGTCGCTGCGCGGCGCGTTCTGGCGAGTCCATCGTTCTCATCGGGTATAAAGGAAAAATGAGGAGACTGGAACTCGACTAATGTCCTTCCATTGGGTACAACACCGTAAGCGTAGTATAACGGACCTGTAAGAAGAAAACACGAGCGTCAATGGTCGTGGATATTAATCTGTTTTGTTGTTTGCATCGCTCGACGAAGACTCGGACAACTATCTCTACCAATGAGAGAACCCTATGACTTTGACATTACGCGAACCTTTCCCATTCCACTCCCTTTCACTCTACAATCTATCTCACTGCCGATTCGAACGCGCTTCTTTTATGCTAGAATCGCATTCCACATGATTGGAAAATATTTACGCGTAGTCGAGTACTCGTTGCACTTGTCGGAGCTTTATTCGTATAATTCAAGGCGTCGTGCCATCGAATGATGACTCAAACCAATTTCTATACGTGCATGCCGATATTAGATGCATCGCTCGGCGCACCACTGTTTCTCGTACGTACGCATGCACGACGCACGCACTCATCCACGAAGGGGTCGTCCGTTCAATTGTTCGTTCGCGTTTTACTGATTGCCTGCATTAAGCGTACACTCGGTGCTCAGGACCAACGGTGATCCGATTCAGCAATGCACCGCGCGAAATTTCACGATAAACACACCTTCGAGAAAATTTCCACGAATATCAAGGATTGCATAAATAAGCTACTCTACTTCTGGTAACAGGAATAATGAATAGAAAGGTACGCATAGGTTCCCTTTCGCATTGCCATTTCTTGTATCGATTAACATTTATCTGGTCACTTTAATCGGTTTTATTTACTTTCACGTGATCTGTTGTTTCGCAGAAATCTATTTAATAAGCAAGTATCATACAAAAAGATACATCCTTGAATATTCTCGATTCTACATCTACCGTAATGCTTTCTTGAAATTTCTAATGCAATTTCAAGAACTGGTCGTAATATGATAATATGATAATTGAATGATTAGATTGGACAGGAAAGTCTACTTCTACCTTGTGGACAAAAAAGTATCCTCCACCGTAATAGTACTTTTTACGACGAGGCTTTAACCGCTGAACGGAGTAGACTCAAGAATCAGAATGTAGGAATCGAATTGAAGAAGTAATATACGCGAAGCAGTAGCAGAAGAACAGGATGTCGACCGGTCACGATAAATGATCGGCCGGATAGAGCAATAATTGACGATCCAACAGATCGTCGAGAATATACGAAGCCTGACGTCAGTGCGAATTTGCAAGCCGGAACCTTCTTGCTGTTAGAAACCATTCTCGATTGTCACCAAGTCGATGTTAAAATTTGAATTAGGCGCCGCTTGCATAAAATAATGGACAAAGATCCAGAGACAATAAAGAACGCACAATTCCAAAGCTTCTGCTGCGCAGTCAATTCCCCACACGGATCGTACGAATCGAAAATCCTTCTTGTAACGTCAGGTACCACGACACGCAAAACTGAATGGCGAAGAACAGACCTTGAATTGGAGATCGAAGAAATTACGAATTCTGGTGCCGCGACTCTTCGCTCTTCGAATGTCTCGAAACTACTAGTCGCTGAACAAAGCGTCTCCCACTTGGCAAACGATTTTGCCAACGAGTAGTTAGTTAGTCTTATACCGATCTCTCATCAAACTCTAGCGAAAATTACGGAAAAAAAGAAATTTGGTTTCAAAAGCTTTGAATTCGAATTGAGTGAAAAGTAAAAGATCGTGTAAGAATCAGTGAATTCTGGAAAGCTATTCGCGTGGAACGAGTTCCATTGTCGAAGCAATTCTCCAGTATCGCCGTGGCACGATCGGCGAATTGTCCTTGAGCGAAACAGACAAATCTTCGCGATCGTGGAGGAAATACCTTGGACACGCCGAGTAATTTTCACTCGAGACCGTGCCAACAATCGTCCCCACAATGAGAGAGTATATTCCAAGCATATAATCCACTGGCATCAAAATAAACAACGGTTAAACAAATTTTCTTCTGTCTGGAGAATTAGACGAAAAAGTTATAATAATCGTCATAGTCACGGAACGATATTCTTCTACCCACTGACATTCTTAAGCGATGAGTTCAAACTTCAGAAAACTGATTGGAAAATTAATCCCTTGATTGCTAAAGGCGGATAGATGGTTCCACTAAAAATGACAGATTTACCGTTCTGCTAAATTGCGATTTCGTCAGAGATTATCCACTGAAATGGATTATATATTTACATGTATAAGGATCATTGGAAATGTAATCGAAGATCGTTGAACCTCATTAAAAAAAGGAATAAGATCTTGGTTGGAAAAAATTCTTTCAAAATTAATCCTGACGATGGCACGATGTAGGATTTGAATTATTGAACTCGAGGAATCTTTCGAGCATGTTCGACACGTGAGAAAAGAAGTGTCGTGGAGAGAAATGAATATCCTCGAGATATTGCAGTGAGCTGACTATACAGGACGGCCTCGCGCTAAATCTTTTTAAGGAAACTCTACCACCATCGGATCTGTCACACCTCGGGATGACAAACGGATCACTGTGCAAACGGTTCAACCTTTTTGAAATCGAAATCGTTTCGTTCTTCGCTACCACAGAATTACCATCTGAAATTTCGTGACGGAAAAACGTCGTAATATGAGATTAAACGCGTGCGAAAACGTGTATTAGCATTGGCACGTAAATTGTCTACTATGTAAATTTCTTGTGAAATAAGCTCTACTGACTCACAAGAACAGTTCCCAAGTCTATTCTGCTCCTTGATATAAAACAAATATTACAAATTCACTAAGCAAATATTCATTATTCCAATAACATTCTAGTAATATTCCTAAATAAAAGGAAATAATTCTACATTGTTGGAGGAAAAAACAATCGCAATTCTCGGTCACTGCTAATATGGAGAAACATTAAGAAATTGAGGAAAACTCAAGACAAGAAACTGAATTAGTTTGCAAGGTTTATCAGCAGCCTCCCACCCAGTGGCAAATTCTTCAACAGTCGCTCCTCTTTTTCGCATATCAGTGGCATTCGCTCGACCGGAAACGAAGCACCAGTGTCAATGCTACGCTCTTTCCGCAGCAGCTCAAGGAAACAAGCTAGATAATTCTAGTGATATTTTAAACGAACTTTGAGTCTTTTCTATCTACGTAGTAAATATGTAGTTTGGAGAACGTCAATATAGCAAATCACATGACTCTAAAGCCGCGACATAACAGACACTTTCATTGTTTTCAGAATTGCGAAATAGAAATTGAGCTTCCACTATCCGCGTGATCCGCATGACACAATTAATACTGTACACTGTGATTACGGCGCGGCGCACGAATGCGCTATGCTTCCTTCCGGCATTACAGCACTTTCTGCATAATTACGAAACAGGAACGTCCGCCGTTCAATCTGTCTTCGATCGTCGCGTGAGAAACGATCCAACGATTAACACTACCAATCTCCTATACTTGATTGTTACTTTTGTGATATAACACAAATACGCTTCGTGGCATAGAAATATTTCTATTTTTTATATATCGATAAATGGAATATTGATTTTTTAAAATCAACTTAAAATCAGTGAATTATCCACTACTTTATGTATACTTAAATGCATTTAATAAATATTGATGAGCGAATTATTGAGTTAATTCACCTTGAGAACGCAGAGTACATTGGTACACAAAGTGCAGTGTTATGAAGCGCGTGCTAATCCTAGCACGAGAACAAGTCGGTGCGAGTTACCCCCACTCCTAATCTCGAAGCTACCGAAAGCTAGGGTCACCGGTTCCACTCACAATCAGTCGTCAGCAAACGCTCTTACATGTAAGTATGTATGTTATACACATTGAAGAATTTTCTAGATTGCGGAAAAACCTTGCGGTATTATTAAACACGTAATCATAGTTTACTAAAGTATTCGACTAATTCAACAATTCTTTAGCAACATTTCCTCTTCATTTTTCCGAGTATTTTTTCGGTGCCGTTATTCCGACGTACACGAAGGTCATGTCAATTTTACTTTAACAACTCTGTTTACTCGGAGAATCAATTCCACTTGATATTATTACCAAATAATAATCAAATTAACTCGCAAAGATCGAAGAAGCAGATTATCTTCTAATAATATTATTGATCTCTTATATTAATCTTTGAAACGTCGATGAGCGATCATCGATCCGCTCGTAGACTTCTCATTTGGCTAACGTAAAGTCAAATATTAACAAGCATTTAACCAAGAGTCAGGAAATTTGTCAGGAGTAGCGATAGCTGTTTTAAACGGTCTACATTAACATTTTTCACCGTGGAATATTGTTAAGCTTATCTACCAATGGACGGTAGACGTTAGCGTTCGTCTATTCATTTGCGAGGAGCTTATCTCGAGACACCCACACCGCTCAGGCGTGTTCGTTCGCGGCGTGCCCCGAGATATTTGCATACTCGCTGCCCCTCGAGGCTTCTCTCTCCTCCTCGTTGCTTTCGCCTTTTTCTCTCGCACCGTTAACGAAGAAAACCTGGAGCTCGTCGTGCCCCCCATTGCGACGGCCACCACCGTTTTTTCAACGGAGAGGTGCAAGCTCATTACTTGACGGGCTCCGTGCGATAAATTACCCTGAACTCGTTTCGTTTCGTATACTTTGTGTAGTATAGCACCCTGACGATTTATCAGCACTGACTCAAACCTCTATCCAGCAGTTGTGCAAATAGAAAAGCTGCCGTTAAAGCTTTTCGCGTTTATCTCGACTTAAGGCTTCCATTATTCGGATTACGAATGACAGTTTTATTCGTGCAATTAGAGGCGACTTTCGAAATGATTTCAGGATTGTTTTGTAAAGAGTATTAAAGTATTCAAGAACCAAAGGACACAAATGATACTGTTGACGAGAGACTCTTCTTTTTGTCCTGAAAATATTCCTCGTATCAAGAATAGGTAGGTGGAAGATGTCTGGTTCGCAAGGTAAGTAACCGCTGGTCAAACTGGACCCAAGCTGACCGTGGAACGTCCTTGGCGTACTTCAAACACATCGAAAGGTGGTCTCATCCCATTCCTTGTCCCAAGAACTTCACGCTATACAGCTCGAACCTCTACCGATATCGTTCTATCTCAAAAATTTGACCTGAGTTCTCTCGAAAACGTCCCATCCTTCTCACCTTTCCAATCCTCCGAGAAACTTCTCGAGAACTACCTTTCGCAAATAGCATCCCGAACCTCGTCGAATCAAGGAATAAGAGAAAAAACTTGTAAAATGACACGAATTGAAAGCAGAACATCAAAAGCGAAGCAAGGTGCTTCCTGCAGACCTTTTTAAGCATGTTATGCGGCGCGAGCCTACACCCGAGACCACATTCCCCTGTAGTTTTGTCCGACCAAGGACGTTCGTAGACCAGAATCATAAGTGCATGTGGATTCGCGTGGCCGCGAATGGCCCCGTGTGTTGTGGCGTCTGGTACCGGGCATCGGCAGTAAGAATGCACGTAAGTGCACAGCAATACACGCAGCTCACAGTTGTACCGCGGAACCAGTTTTTAAAACGTGACTCACTTTTGTCTCGTATAATACGTGACACCCTCCAAAAAAAATCGCTCGGTAAAACCCGTTCCTCGTCGTTCTCAAACAATGAGCGACAGCATTTGCTTCGGACAATCGAGCAATCCGTTAGTTGGAATACGTTCATTTGTCAGAAATTTGACGCTAAAGAGACACCTGGTAAAAAGTTCCTACTGTCGATTTCTAAGGGCGGTAAACAGGAAGAGAAGAGAAAAAGTTGTACTCTCACGAGCGACTGACCATGCCACCGTTATTATAGTACAGTTATAGAGTACAGAATGGATAAGAGTGGCGTTATGTAAACTTCTATCGTCCGGAAGTGACACGCTACTCTGGGGTATCCGGTTTGAGCAATCAGTCTTTCTCCTTCTCTGTTATCCTTTCTCTCGGTACATAGATACCTTATTCTATTAGGACAATTGAAGAAGTTCTCGCTAATTTTCGTAAAAATGAAGGCTTTATTTTTAAATAATCGTAATAAATGCATTATTGAAAATATTGTCCATCGCTGGGTATTACTTTCCCCCATCACTCTGGCAAAATTTGAATTCCCCGTCGGAAAAATGATAGGTGGGCCAGATCGTTCCTTATCTTTGAGATCAAAATCATTGTTTTTAAACCTTCTGAACCAATCTCTATATGTCGTGTTCGACAGAGCATGGTCGCCGTAAGTCTCTACAAGTATTCCGTGTGCATCACCTGCCGATTTTTTTTGAATAAAATAATACAGCAGAATTCCCCGCAAATATTCCTTTTCTGGTATAAAATTCGACATATTTATCGCTTTCAAAAAATATGTCGTTAACAGTTTGGTGAACTGACATACAGTGGATTTGAACTTTGTTTATGGTACTTTCTTATAGATATGCCATCGTCTTAAATTACCCCCACGTAGTTGGGATAACGCCCTCTGTTAGAAAACAGCGACAACTTAATCATAGTCCTAATAGTTAGCCCAATACCCTGTTTCTACCTTCTACATTGGAATTTTCTGCATTAAAATTCCCAACAATACCAAAACAGCAAGAGGATACGCCTGTTATCGGCTTCCTAGATAAAAACCGGTGGCGAGAACGAGGGGGTTCATTACAAAAGAACAACGAACAAAACGCATCGTTGTACCCTGGATTCTCGCGTGCACCACGAAACCCACGGGAAACCATAAATCAGAGAACGGCATAATGGGATCGGCCAAGTGGTATCTTTCTAAAACAAGCCTCGAGAAAGTTGGGAGCTGATTTACAGCCTCACTGCTCGGACATGTCCCTGCGAAATGATACATTATCCGAAAATATTTTGAGAGCTTGCCTCTTGGCTCGTTCCTCGAGAATTTTTTTATTGCCCACTGCCAAAAGAACATCTGGAGTAGTCTAACATACAGTACCCCACTGTTTTCCGGACAAACAATCTCGACCGTAGCTTCTGTATATTTATCAAACAGGCATGAGCCTCATATCGGCAAATTATTATCGTCACGGAATCGTAAACTGCCTTTACGACGCGCGCGAAAATAAATTGGCAGCCGATGAAGTGAAGAAGACTGCGAGAATGGTTGGAAGGAAAAAAATGAACTATTCCACGTTTAGAATTGGTTGAGTCGTGAGAGAACGGGTAAGAGTTACTTAACGTTCTCTCCCGAAACAGGTTACAGAGGTTGTCTTTGTATCGGACGGCCACACAGGTAACAGCAACAAGTCCCTTTTCCACTATCACCCTGTTTTCCACGTTCTTGGCGCCAGACGTATGCGCCGAGAGCAAGAAGCATGTTATATGTACTCCAAGGAGAACGTTGAAGTACAGATCGGAATTGGATTGCTAATGAAAACCATTCAGTGCAATTGGCGCTTGAATGACGTTACTAGAAAATGCGGCCTTTCAACGTCAGTCTCAATCAATGCAGGTTCGAACAAAATTGTATGTGCTGCACCCGATTCAATTTTATTATTCTCAAGACGTAATAGAGAGTAGGACAGAGGAAGTTGACCATTTTCACATATAATTTACATATATGCTAATCACCTGGATAATTTCATTCGAAACATTTACTTCAATTTCAGTTTGTGCCGGATGTAGCAAAATTAATGTTTTTAATTCACTATAAAAAGAAGTATGTGTACAAGTTGAAAGGTTTGGAATTATGCAAGAAAGAATTGACAATTTAGTGTGCCAGATTTCCCACGTGTGCGTCCGTAATACTTTTCACTCGAGCTCAGAATGTATCGTAGTGAAGACTCGTAGACGCGTACAGAAGTACAGAGTATGTAGTGTACTTACATACGTATAGCACGCGGTTCAATGACACGTGAGAAATTCTTACAATGGTACGAGCACGCTTCACCGCATACATAAATACAGCCAGCAGGATTTTTATTCCCGAGCTGCTCGACGCCAAGCCACGCCGTTCCATCGAACACGTGGCAATCTTCCCGAATTGTCAACGAAACCACTCTCCAACTCCAATGTACTAATTTCCACCTACGAATCTAAACAATGTACAACTGAAACCACAGAATACAGAATGATTCGTCAACAAAGACACAAGTTTCACGCGTACTACAATTAAAGACATCTCCACGAACAATACAGAATGATTCGAAGGTTTCAAAGCGAAATGTAGTAATTTCGTGTACGAGCAACTGGCCTAATGTTAATTATATTAAAAGAAAGGTGAGCTTGGAATAAATTTTGTTGAGTGGAGAGCGTGACTAATGGCTTTTGTGTCAACTGCGATCTCCTTAGAAGGCTAAACCCTGTTTTATTGGGGTAAAAGGTGACGATTGTTCCGATGAATTCGATCGACGTCCCCGCATGTTCGTAAGTACGCCCACAGTGTTGCTTAATTACGCTCGTTTACCGACGGACGGACAACTTCGTTTGTCCAATGAATCAGTCAATAGCAAAGTCATGCCCGTGCTTATTGAAATAGATTACGCGCAGTTCGAAATGTCAATACCCCTTGGTGGATATTTGGTGCGTCGACTGTTAAAAGGAATCACCTTGGCACAAAGGTGGAATTAGAGAAACAGTACTAATCAGTGAGGCGAAGAATAGAGGTCATTATCAATGCTGCGCACTTAGGATAACTCAGAGTCCAGCCATTGCATTTGGGCGGATGATAAATTTAACCCGAGTGCTCGGAACACGTATACATGGTATTTACGTCCGACTCGTTACGAAGCGAAGAGCTTAGAAGGAGGGACTGTGTTCCGACGCTTTCCCTTCATAGAGCACTCGTGGTGTGACCCTTGGAGAAATCGCTCTGATTTACGCTTCTAAGGTCGCGACTTTGCAAAATAACACTTGTGACGCGTTGATCCCAGGTGACCCATGTGTTACCGATGATTCTAATTCTCAAATTCATAGGATTTAAAATCGAGGAAAAGATGCGAATTAAATTAATTTTATATTATCCTTAAATCGATTAAAATTTGTTTGATAGAATCAAAGAAATACATCGAATTTACTATGTTCAAATCAAATCAAAATTCAATGGTAATAAATAAATAATACTCTAGCTTTGAAAATCGTTAAAAAATTCAAGAATTTAAGAATCGGAAAAAATTAAGAGTAACGATAACAATGAGAGATGCAGCATAAGAGTTGATACCACGGGAAAATTTACGATCACGTCTAACTTAATCCGGCAATACGAGCATTAAGTCGAGGAGTGAGGAAGAAATTTATGTCCCTCGGTTATGTTAGCTGGTGCTGGAAATGAGAGGAGGACGTTCTCGACAATGGGAGGCCATGCGAATAATATCCGACGAACGAGAGAAAAGGAAGTGGGAAGGCGAAATGCAATCGAAGACGAGGACGAAAACGAAAAGGAAAAAGTGGAGAAAGAAGAGAGAGAGGAAGGGCCAAAGACCTCGGTAGTAGCACGGCACGAGTCTCGAGTGTCGCGGTTTTCGGTGAAAGCGAGCATTGTTCCACTGGCTATGTCTGGAGCAAGAAGAGGAAGAGCAAAAGCTCCAACCCTCCCAAGACCACAGACTCACAGCCCTGCACCAGAATCTAACCTTACCCTGGCAAGTACGTAATGGCCAAACTATCGTCCGGTATTATCGTTACGACTCTGAAGCCACACAATTTCGAACACACTCGTTCGTCGTAAATTCTTACACTAAAATTCCCATTTACGGGTATGGAAAGATTGCCAACTAACGATACGCCAGAAAGCGCAAATAAGGATTTATGTGGAAATAAAATTGACGAAATTACACTAAAAGATTTATAAAAATAACAATCTTCAATGAAACGTGCAGAGTTGATTTATTGCAATTTTTTAAATAGAGTTTATTTCATTCGCATGTTTTACAGAATTATTATAAAACTCGCATGTAGGTCACATGGAATTGAAGTATTAATCGATATACAACGTGTGTAATTGATCTATACAACCAATTCAGAAGATTTACGACTGAGGAAGAAATACATCGCAATAACACGAGACAGGGAAAGCCCCAAGAGACAAACGGTTATTGGAGTAGTAGCAGGTAAACAGAGGTAAAACGTGTTCGCAATGGAAAAACAACGTCAACAAGCGAATCCTTCTCGTACGTTTGAAAAGAGAGCTATCTGGAGATATAACGAAAGGAAGGTGATACGCAAATCAGAGAAACAGGCTGCAGGTCATGTTCTAGAATTCTAGAAGCATCGATACACGTTCTCTGTATAAAGAAAGAATTCCATTGTTCCTTCTCGATTGGCGAAGGAAGCCAGAAACAACAAAAGAGTAGGAATGAACCAAAGTGTAACTCTGATCGCTCGAATCGCCAAACTTAATTACACGTTGACGAACGAACCTTACGCGGATCAAGAGAAAGTTGCGTTAAACTCTGCTTTTGTTAAACTCTCCCTTTGTTACCTCCCGAACGAGAGACCTAGTTCTTCCACAAGTGCTTCCGCTTTTCGCGTTCTGTGGAAAGTGTTTCCCAAAAGTACTTTGAAGCCTCTCGCAGTTCGAAAACTCGTTAACTGGGGGAATTTAAAAGCTTCGGAGTACTAATCTCAAGAGGTTCATTATTGCTGAAGTAAGAGTAACTATGAAGAGTTCGAAGAATATTGTAATAAAATTTTAATCTTATCTGTCGAATTATGACAACTTTTGAATAATTCTAAATTACAAGAAAAATTTTACAGAAATTATTCTTTTCGAAATATACGTCGGCACAGTTCATGTCTAACTTATCCACTAGCACTTTACTATTGGTTAGTCAACAAGGATCTCGCTGAGTGTCTAGGAATTAACTCCAAACAGAGACTATACTGTACGGTGCGAATGACTTGCTCTTGTGATTATGTTCTTTGCATAACGTACTTGTATCCACTGACAATGCTTACGTAAACGCAAGGACATGGCTTGTTCAACCAAACGTCATCTTTTAACGCTGATACACCTGGTACACCTGTCACCGCGGTCGTCACGTGGAATCTGTTCCTCCGACGACGCTTCCTCAACGGGGAGCATAATTAAATATATCCCTCCCAGTATTCTTTGACAGAAGATATTTCCGCGTTACACCTTGAAACGTAAACTCTCTGTGCTGTAATATGTCATGTACAAATGGCAATCTTTAAAGAAGATGAATTTTTCATATAGAACACAACAGTTTTTTTTATCTCTCTTACATTTATGGTACAAACAAAACTTGAATATTTCATATACTACGTAGTTCAAGCCAGGAGTCCAAGGATTTCAACTGACAAAGAGGAGTCTGCAAGTGATGCATAATGTCATATACTCACGGTTACTATTGTCTACGTGTAACTACTGACCGCAAGTACAATAATGAGCAATATCATTACGCCAACAATAAATGTTTCTCGTCAGGAGAGGATTCTTTATCGGTCGAAAGAGTCGCGAGGGGCATAAAGTTATGCAAAAATATCCCTCATCGGAAACAATCTTTTAATCAACGCAATTAACTCACTTGCATATTGTCATATACAGGGTGTCCCATTTTAATCTTACACTTCAATTATTTCCGATTATACGTATTCACATTGAAACGCGCTCGGAGGCGCTTCCACCTAGAAAAAGACGAAGTCCATCACTGGATGTCCCTCTTTGGATAAACAATCTATTGTTTGAACATTTTTTTCGAATAACTTTTATTTTCGGAAATAATCGAAGTGTAAGATTAAAATGGGACACCCTGTATATGTAGCTGTGCAAAGTATACGAGAGCAGGGTCGTACAATTGTCAATGAGGACTACGACTCTCTTCGATCCCAGAGATACGGCAATTTTCCCAGTAAACGAGAACAATTTGTCACGACGAATTTCCATTCGCGGTGGTAAGCGGCAGCGAGAGCGGTGAAAGCAGCGTCGCAAATAAATGGACCGCGAAACCTCCGTTTGTTTCTGCGGGCATCGCACTCAGCCGAGTCCGTCAAGCATTAATAATCGCATCTCACGCGCTCTCGTGAACTAGTTCATCCTCGATGCGCTTGCCAGTTTGACGAGAGAAGAACCAAACTATTTCACCGGGAGTCTCATTACGCAACTATTACGCTCAACTTTCGCCGACATTGACTTCGACAGGACGAGTGAACTATAGAGACCAGATTTTGCTACCCCAACCAGTTTATTCACTGTTATCACCTAAATACATACCTTCCTTCCAAAGATTCTCTTCTGTTATGTTATTCGATTTTAAATAAAATACAAGTTCACGATTTTGATTTCCTCGCTGCTCTTTCAGCTTCCAAAGTCGAGTGCACTCGACAAATCTCATCCGATCTGCGCTTTTTGTACTCCGTGAAATACCTCTCTACGAGTCTGTCTTATCGCTAGAAGTCGATTCTAGGGTCATCGTCACTCCAATCGCAAGTCACTTTCAACGGGAGAAGAGTACGTGTTATTGAAGAAGGAATCCAGCAGAAAGATGAAGTAGAAAGATAGGGAGAAGCGATGAGACACGAGACAGTGGTCTTATGAGTCCCTAGTCGGCAAGCCAGACGACGTGGCCTATTAAGGCGAGTGGCGCATTGGAAGGTACGCAATTCCATTCGGTCAATCACTCGCTGAAAGGTCTTTTGCCATTAACGAGGTCGATGGGGTGATACGTTGATGGGTTCGACGTCCGTGTCCTAGTGTACTGGTGGTACACTCGATATTCTACTCGAATTAGAGCTGCGTGCGGCAACTTTGCAAAACTTCATTGCTCCAATTGAAAGAAACGTAACTCGGACCTCATCGTTAATCGCTGACAATGTCATCCTGTAGTATCGCATCGATCGCTACGTATATTTATGCACTTACTCAAGATAAAGATATCTTGCTCTTTTTTTTCTTGGAGCATTTAAATAACCGATTAAACGTCCTCCGAGAATGTTACTAGAATCGAACTGCAGTCGTCGCGCCGAGTCTATTTGGAACACGTGGATATGTGCTACTTTATTATTATAACCACCCTGCTATTGTAACCACTCGCTCGCTGTCGGGAGATTACGCCAAACGTATCGGAATGTATGTCACGCATATGTAACGCGTACTCTTGATTATCGGGAGCACGAACATCTGCATACGTAGCCTTGATTTAACCTTCAATATAATATGTGTTTCATCGATACGTGTCCTCAATATATCTATGTATTTCAATCTATGTATTTTTATTTCTATATCCTACCAATGAGGTTTCTATCTACTAATATCTATATTTTGAATCGGTAGTTGTACTTTTGGCATTACTTATAAAATTCTCGATCTCTCATTACAACTAAAATTACAATTGGCTTTATCAATTGTGTCTAGAATTCTAGCGAAGCTTCAACTGCGAAAAATTGTCTTATTCAAGGAAATATACATCAGAGAATATCTCTGATTTTTTTGAGACCTGCAAATGTGGGCGATTCATACAGAAACTGTATACTCGGCTAAGAAAAATGAATAATAATGTGACTTAAAACTAATTTTCATATTGTTTATATTTTTTCCAGATTGCTCCGTCCCTCTACTGTTCGTATCTTCGAAAGAGTTGAGTTTTCAACTTTTTGCTACTGGACTTTTCGACTTCCACTGACGCATAAAATACGTGATTTAAGTTTGGTCACGAGTCACTGAATATCCCCTATATATCGTGAATATTTTAAGATATTTCGTACATTCGACGAATGTAGAGAATAGCAAGTTTTAATGTCTAAACGAGAGCAATAAGTTAGAAATAATATTCAGAAATCTTTGTATGGGAGCAAAAGTAGAATACATAGAGTCGAAGTAAAAGGAATCAATAGCGAGGTACTTGGACATAGACATAAGTACGGATTTCCCGTATCGTTGAGCAATATCACAGCAGCGCAGCGAGTAGTGGCATAAATAATACCGGCGCGGCACGGCGCGTCGGCGCGATATTTTATCGCGGGTCATGACATACCCCCTTAAGCGAGAGCGTGTACGGCCCGCTTACGTCCACGGAGAATTGATTCAATGATTCCCGTCGCGATGGCCCAGCAAGAAGCGCGCCACTCGTACCGTTTGACGGAAATTAATTTCTAAGCTATCTGGCGCCGACGCACTTACACCCGCCGTGTCCGACGTCGAAATTGTGGGCACGCACCAGCAATGATTCTCGCGAGCACACGTATATTCATATTGTATTTATATGGTTACTGTCACATGTACACGTGTGTCACTTAACTACCAGACTCCAATGGTGAACCACCGTCACTACTACAATCACCGCGTGCTCATGATTCTGCAAGACATGACGGGTAACGTTATGGGTAGTTTAAAGCAATAAGTATGTTCGGTTAACGATTATTGAGCTGTTACTTTTGTCCATATGATTACCTCTCTTTATATCTTCCGTGAGCATATACTTATAAACCTTGGAATATCCCTTAATTCAAGGTACATACATCTACTATTGTTTCGGTTCTCCAATTCTGTTATTTCATCCCATGAATTTAAAACTTACAAAGTTATAGTGTTAATTGCTTTTACATCATTTTCAAGAGAGTGAACTCGCAAAACGAATATCATACAAATGGCTACGTTTCTCAATTGGGTACTCAGACATAGGATACGAAAAAACTGTTAGAGCTATCTGTGACAATTGCCAAGAACGTATGCAGCAGCGCACGCACCAAGTTGCCCAACACATGGTGCACATCCCACGTATAATCTCTCACCCCTTTCCGAGCCTTCCGCTGCACCGTGTGCGGCATATGGAACGCGCATGTCGACTAAAAGATTTCCGAGCCTTAGCAAGTGCATGCCATTATGTACCTCGAAACGAGTAAGCGCAGTGGCCAATGTTTAGTGGCATGAACGAAGTCGATTCTATAAGGAAATATGCGCGACGCATCACCGATGTCTGCCGCCGACAATAATCAGACGGAAAAGCGGAAGGAGCCTGTTGCAAAAGAGCGAGGAGAACTTCCGGCGCGAAGCCCCGCGACCGCGAGCTACGATGCATTTACCTGGCCTCGACGTTCACCTGCGTATTAGTATATTCTACCGTATCGTACGATACGTACCAAACACACAAGTTTCAATAGCTACACTTCTACTGTGGAATTTAACGCATTTCCAAACCGTTCAAAGGAATCTGTCTTCTTACGAATTTCAGTATCAATCGTCTACTTACTCTCAATGCGAACGCAGCGAAATCCAAGAGTTTAATAGGTCAGTCGGTTGAAAAAGTGCATAGAGCGAGAAATCGATCGATGAGTTCATAATTCGTAAATATGGATGACGCTATTAAGGAAGTGCGTGAATAAGTTGATCATTCGAGTTTTTTCCAAGGAAAAGAAGTGATTTGCGCGTAACAGTCTTCTTCTTCTTCTTCTTCTTCTGCCATGTCGAAAAAGCAGGGTGTTTCGCGCAAGTCTTCCTCATCTCACTCGCTCCTACGATTACGCATGATTAACTCTGCGGTTTAATGCGACACTTATCCGTAATACGGCCGACCCATAATTTCTGTTAGGCCATAAGCATCGTGTGCGCAAGACACGGACCAATCAACCATAATCAGCAGGGCCATCCGCAGAAGACGAACTTAATGACCGTATAAAATGGGCCACGTGGGTGTTCGTTCCGTTCGGATCCGCTGCACCCTTTCCTTCTCGGCCTATATACATGTATGTATTTCCTCTGAACTCTATCTTCTCCTGACAACTCTGCTGCAAGATTATACTCTCCTCACAGTGATCTTATCCTTCTCCTCGTACCAAGAGGTTTTCCTCTTACCATCTCAAACTGAAGAGCGATAGGATTTCCCCAAATGGAATTCCTAAAGCATTTTACCTTATTCTCTTGAATACATTGTTTCTGATCAATAAGGCAATATATTAGTATAACAAAGTGCTGAAGATGGAGAAACCAGAAAGAAGAAAAATGAAAGAAGAGAAAGATTCCAAGGGTCGACGATGATATAGATTTACCAAAGGAAGTGGCTG
This sequence comes from Trypoxylon attenuatum, assembly GCA_963989405.1. Classification (NCBI taxonomy): domain Eukaryota; kingdom Metazoa; phylum Arthropoda; class Insecta; order Hymenoptera; family Crabronidae; genus Trypoxylon; species Trypoxylon attenuatum. The sequence continues at coordinate 18,045,344 of OZ022488.1, read as the reverse complement.
TTGCGGGTATTCGTAACGTGCGTTGCTCTGATCGGTAAGCAATACGATATAGGATTATGTCGTGTTGCAGGCGTATTGGAGGCGATATACGTCGTAGAAACCGGATACGGTACGACTGCCGCGGATGCGCATCTTCGTATTCTCGCGTATTGCGCACACTCACGTATGTATAACGATTCTTTTTACGTCTCACGCACATACATACACGCGTCCACAGAGGCTGCTGATAGACACCAGTGTATCGCGCGACCGAGAGAAGTCATAATAAAAGAAACCACTCGGAAACAGATGGGAGCAAGCGAGCTGCTTGGTAATCTTCGCGTTTACTTCGTACGGGAAAGCACATCGCGAGTCTGGGGTATCAGTTATCTATTGCATTACGATGTAGTTGCGTCGTGATGTAATAGATAAGATGATAACGTGGAATAAGAGCTTTAAAAGGCAAAGGAGATTTATGAATCCCAAAATGATAAATCTTTATTACTCCACGTTTTTAAGATAATCTTCGTATTAAAGGTATCATTGATCACTCGTAAAAAAATAATTATTTTTAACCTCTAATAATTCATCGGATATTTCATATAAAAATTTTTACCGCCAGCTACTTGCTCTAGTCCGTAATTGTTGGATGACATTTCACGACGAGAGCAGTTCGCAGGAAATTTGCGGTGAATTCCCATGGATTCTGTGGTGAGAAACCCGCAGAGTTAATTCGTCTATCGTCGTGAACCGATTCTGTGTGGTCAGAGCGCAGATGGATGAGCAGAAATCGTGATTACGTTTATCATGGTCAGCACTCGAGGTCAGGAGTTTGCGATTCCAAGTACTTACTGGTAAGTACGCTTGGTCTCTTCTCGAAATCATGCGCGGCGAGTCCAAAGGCATGATCGACGAAAAACTAGTCGGCGACAGAGGAAGCTCACCATAGCTCACGAAGAGCAGAGATATAAATAAGCATCCATGGAAAAACTGGGAGAGCAGTATGCATGCGCATACATATGGATGTGTATTTGGTAGCGAGAAGTCTCATCGCCTGTGATGAAATATATTTACGAACGATGCGGCAAACAGAGCCACGAAGAAGAAGCTATTATCAGTATTCGATGGCTTTGGCTCGAGGTTTCCTTCGCGGCAGAATAAACACGGATGCTGCGGTATCTTTACTGGGCCTCTGGAATGAAGATGCATTCCACAGAAATAGCATGATCCATACTACGGCAATAGAGAAACGTCGAGAAGCAGTTCGCGTAAATTCTGTAGCATACGAAGCCTGCTAAATTGGAGCAGTTAGGTTTGCACGCTTGAAAAAAAATCCGATTGGTCCCCCTTGAAGGAGATAAGAGAAGCGGGTACGCCATTCTCTTCGTTATGAACGAGTGCTTGAAGAACACTTGAATAAACGGAGTATACGCTTATCTATCTGGAAACGCGGTACTATGTATGTATATACTCGCTTTGCGAAATTTGACCTAAAGCTGAATGATTAACTGTACCGATCACCGGTGATCAGTATCAATCACCAATGAGATCTTCTTTCGGACTACACTGTTTCCGGAAAAATTAAACCGTGTTCGTTCGCGTATCGGAGGAACTACAAACCGCGAATTCCACGTAAATGGAAAGTGCGTTATAAGCGGTGCGAGCAATGGACGCTCGCAATTATTGCACTTATATGTGCGCAGTGCATCGTTGCGCTTTAAAAGGGCAACGCACAAAGCGTTACGATCTCGAGTTACATTATAGCAGACGAAAGCGTACAATGTGAGTATTACATGTAAGTCCTTTATATAGTATTATTATCCGTAGAGGACGAATTGGCCAACTATGTATTCAGAAGCTAAAGGAGTAAACTGAACAATAGGATAATTTGTGATTCCTTTAGCGAAAAGAATCATCAATTTTCGTAACGGTGACTATATGAAGGACACAAATGTTTTCTAGTATTTATTCAGTTTCAATCTGCCCTTTTACCTTTTACCTAATCAGTTAGCTTTTTTATATATATATATATGTGTATATGTGGCTTAAGTGTCTGTTTGTCGCCGATAGCTTATTGGTTGCTTGCGTAACTGTACTAGCCAATGGGGTGAAGTTGCCACGGCATTCAAATAGACCATATAACATACCGATACCGCCTGCCCTGAGTAATTCAGTTTGAACTAGCAGACACCTTTGCACAAATCATTTTAATTACAATTTATAATATTTAGAACAGCAGTAATTTCGTATGACCGCCGGGCTTTCTGGTTTCATATACGAACCGTACCATCGTCGACGAAGTGATTTTCATTTCCCTTGCACCGAGGTCGCGCGTCGCGGCAGACGAGAATAGGACGTGGTGACTTGTACTGACTACGTCTGAACGATGGCGAAGGATAAACTTCCACCAAGAACTTCAAACATGTCTCACAGTTCAACTACACGCGGCTACCGTTACCTGAAACGATGAATATGACCGCTAATGACGAGCGCAGGGAATCGCGAACAAGTCCGACTGCCGTTAGGTTCTTCCTCTTCCGAGAAGACCCTCGGTTTCTCTTACTCTCTATTGACAGACGATACCAGAACACACCAATGAAAGAGGAGCTTGACTCTGTTGTATTACTGCTACTGCTATTGCTGCTAGTGCATTTGCATAGCCGGGTATCTGCATATATGCAGATTGCTTCTAGCTCGTGACGTCAATGGATATCCTTAATCCAGTTACTCAACTGGATAGTGCGCGGTACCAGACACCCGCTATTTGCACAGAGAGCTTTTCCTTTTCCTGGCCTGGGTTAATGCGATCCCTCCTCTCATTGTCAGTTCGTTCGCGTTTATAACACACAGTGCAAAGTCGGAGAAGCTTAGGAATTACTGCTACCTTACCGCGTGTGCTGCCTTGCCAAAAATCTCTATATTTTAAGACGACTCACGACGCGAATAGCTCGGCGCCTAAATATGAAACGTAAAGCGAGAGCTCTGATTCATTAATGACGACGACGACGCGCTCTCTACGGCTGCACAACGTTATCGGTGTTGTGGCTAACGGTTCTCACAGTATGCCTGTACTACGAGCTGATAGCAACAGGATCCGATCAATACAGAGATAAGAAGTGATAGACACGAGCTGCTCGTGTTGAACACTTTGCGAATAACAAACAAGATATACCTACTCGAATCTCAATGGTGGTTATTATTTTTAATACGAGAGCCCGACAGAGAGAGAAAGATAGATAAGTTGTCGCGTCGGATGCCTCTTCGCAACTGCTGGAAGATATTGGAGTAACCAAATCGAGAGAACTTAAATATTAGTTTCGAGTTAGCTAACAACTGCGATTACCGGCGACTGGCGCTGCCACCCAGATACTAATTGCACAGGTGTCGCGTTCGAACGACTTTTTTTCACCGCTGAAAAAAAGTGTTACGGGGACGAGAAACGTAAAATCCAGTCCAAAGCATAACTGTTTCGCATTCCAGCATTGTAGAGCCGAAGAAAGAAAGCAATCTCTCGTTCTGGTGGAATGTTGAAGTAAACAGTTGGACTCTAACTCTCATTCCTGACATGGTAAGCTTGAATTTTCTGCGCTTCAAGACAATTGAGCTACGTCTCGCGAGAATTAATAATTAAAACCCGTCAGGAATATTTAGCCGAGTATTCTGGAGACATCTACGCCCTAATATTTTTACGCATTATCGCGACAGGCTATCTAAGTAAATATGAACGCTCCTATTGTTCCCTCGCGGAAGTGCACTTTGCAGTTCACCACGTATCCATCGATCTCGCGCAGCTCGTTAATGCAACTGCTTGCTGCTGTTTTCAGAGATAACAGTGGGAAGATCGTTTGCGATAGCGGCACGAAACTCGAGCAAGTATATCAATGTGCGCCGAGGAGACACCCATATCTATCCGGTAGAACTAAGGATAATTATCCAAACCTATTTTCCTATCTAATACATTTGAAGAAAATTAAACTTTTGACGATTGAATATTGATTAGGGTACATCAGAGAATGTCTGTGATTTTTTCAGGTATCATATGATATACTTCTTCCCATTGAAACTGCATGCTCGAGCAAGAAGAATGGAAAATAATGCGACTTAATAATAATTTTTACATCGTTTCTATTTTTTTCCAGATTGCCTCACCCCTCCCACGCATTCTAGAAAAAAATCCGTGACTCTAGCATTATCCCGTCGGAAGATATGATTTTTTTAAACTTGAAATTTCAAACCCCTGTAATTCCGAAAGGGTTGAGATTTCGCCATTTTGACTCATGGCTTTTAGGCTTAGATTAGCGCCCAGAATAAGTAGTGGAGAAGATGGTAAGAGTCCCTGACTCACCTTGTATAATAAAAATGATCAATTTCTAAAAAAATATTTCAAGTACACCTGGATATATTCTTGCAACATAATATATTCCACAAATAAAACGCTGCAAAACAGTTTTTCTGATAATTCTACGTTGTAAGGGTCGAGGAAAGCGATAAAGTTGGAATAGAATTTCCGAGAGCATTGCGAGTCGATAAACCCGAGCTGAATGGCATAGTGCAGGTGTAAGAGGGGTGAGTGCACTCAAGAGGCACAATTCTTTTCCGCCAGAATGAGCAAGCCGATCGCGTCCCGCAGTCTTTTGTACTGGGAGTTTCGACTTGTTCTCTTACAGGAGTGGGCACTTGTTACACATTATTCGCGATTGCAATCATTCGCCAGGCTACTACTATCGACTGAAGGGGGGATGGACAATCGTGTGGAACGTCGGTGTAAAAAGCACTCGAAACAAACTACTTTTCAACAACGGTGACGGTAGTATGACGGCACTGCCGGCCGATCGCTGCTGGCTCACGAGTGCCCTTTGTTAGCTCAGAACGTGGCACACGGATGCTAGCTTGGAAAGGGGGACCCAGGACCAACGTAAAGCATTGAGGAAATAATGGAATCGGTGAGGCAACCGACTAGAGCACATTGTCTCCCGTTCCGTGACGAATTTCGCGAGCACAATCTCTGCTTTTCGACCAGTTAACTGTTTAAACGTTTGGATTGTTGCAACGAATCTTAACAAAATTATCGCAGATTGTAAACAATTGCGTGAATAACGCTACGTAAAATATAAGGATTAGAAATGGAAAATAATTCTTCAGGTGCGATAAACAAACTCTTCCTGAAAGTTTGATGTGTCGAAATACATTGGATATTATTGGGGAAAATAGTAGAGCTCCCAATTAGCGTTGCTTGTCTCGCTAGCCAAGCATGTACTTGCGCGCCCGAGGCGCGCTAATAATTGAGAAACCGTACGCAACACAGATTTGCTGTTTCATTGTTCTTTCCATCGTAACTAATCCGGTGGACAGCGTTACAGTGAGTGAACGTAGCCCAACACAATATACGAGGAGTGGAAGATACGCGGTGCAACAGTTGCGAGCGCGTACGGGACGTATGTATTGCACTCGACTATAGGACGGTCGACTGATCGATCTGTCTGGGACACTTTCAACAAGTGCATTACTGACCGTTGCCCCTATCGAACACCGTGAAATCTATACCAAATACAATTCTCTCTGAATAAATAAAATAGTAATATCGTAAAACGTTATTGATACATATTCTTCCAATACATTACATTTTTAATATTGCATCTTAAATATTATAACGTTCAATTTTAGTGAATCGATGTTATGCAAACACTTGTAGCTTCGGTTAATTCATAGTCAGTGAGGAGTGTGTTTCTTGAGAGGCTTCTGATGTGCTTATCAAATAAATAAATGAAACACCACGTGTTCTAGATTTACGCGACAGTAGTGACTCGACGCTTTTCAAGGAGAAAAAAGAAAAAAAAAGGAGGGAAAAGTTCTTCCTTTCACCTATGCACGATTTTGCTTCTACGCAAAGGAATGGTAGACACAATTTCTTTCTGAAGACACGGCCTTCTACCGAACACAGCCGGCTTCTATTGCAACGTGTACTAGTTGAATATAACATAATAATATATAGGTACTCGTGGAACAGGTGGTTACGGAAAGAGGAAGGACGTCTTCTACGAAAGCGACGCCACGCCACGCAGTGTCGAAGCCTGCATTACGCAGTCGTAAAGTCACCGATTAAGTAGCGTATACATATGTACATAAGTAAAGCCGAATGAAACTAGAGTAGCCCAACAATAAAGGATGAGATAATCACTGATCGTTTTTACGTATCCACTAAATAGCCGCGGTTGTTTTCATTTCAGCTGTTCACGTTTAATGACGCAATTCTTCTTAATAGAGAATCGTCCGCATTGACATCCATATACGCGACATTTTCTTTCTATGAGAATTTCTAGCAATCGTATTCCAAAAGAAAACTACGGCAAAAACGGAGTGTTTTTGTCGTATACATTTCGATATTATACGGCCTTGGGGGATTATACGCGCTCGATGCTAGTAATCTCCTCTCCAAAGGATATTGTAAAAGTTCATAGATTTGAGTCAGGTAGGAAAAACTGCATGGTAGTAAATCGTGGTCATTATTATTGCTAAACCTAGGCCCCACTTCGACTCAGGTAACGGTAGCTTTCGTAAAAATCTATCCGCGTTAAAATAGAAAGTATTGCAATATGTTCTAGGAAAAGAAAGAACGGTATTTCCTGAAGACCGTCACAAAACTAAGCGAACCGGCGTAGTAACCAAGAGAGCGAAATCCCCTACGAGCTCGATCGACCGAAGGAACGCACGAGACAATCGATACACAATACCGATAGTAAAAATGACGTGATGCCACGAGAGAACAGTACCGTAACAATCGAGCACAGAATGTATCCTCGCGAGAAGACCCCACCTCGTTTTCCATCGTATCTCGCACTCGAAGGTTAATGGGACAACTAAAAAACTCTGGCGAGCTACTAGTGGAAAGCCGTTTTTGTAGATGCCAGTTAGAACTCATGAAATTGCGTAGCAGCACGCGTAGGAAGAGGCATACGGTCCTCTCTCGCCCAGTCGAATAGCAGAGACTTTTGCTTTACCCTCCCTCTTTCTATCTCTTTCTCTCTTACTCCAGCTTGTTTCTTCTCCTGGTACATATTACTCTCGATCTCTCCGTCCTTCGCATCGATCGACTATCTAATAGTTAACCGATTCGAAATGTTTCGTTCTCCCACCTTATCCGCGATTCTTTCGCAAAGCTGTCGCGACAACGGATTAGGTTTCCCTGAACGGTCTCGAGAAGAAGAAGAAGAAGAAGGCATGCAACAAGTAAGTACCGATGGTAAGACTCACCATGCTCGGCGATAACCAGACTGGATCCGAGGAGGCAGAAACCGAGCAGAAGGACGCACGGCCACAGCCGAGGAGCTCCAGCGGTGGCGGCGGCACAGCCACGGTTAAAGCACCACCGTTCACACGCCATATTTACGAGCCGGGCAAGCTCTCCTGCGCTACGAATATAAATCCGTGCGCTTCGTGTCCCGTACGTGCCTCACGAGAGCGACAGGATGCTGACGGCAGGCAGGACCGAGAACTTTGGGAGGGGGGAGGGAGGATAGGTAGCGCCAACGAAGAGCAGAAAGAGAGAGAGAGAGAGAGGGTCCGGAGAGGGAGGAGAGGAGAGGAGGGACGAAGTAACCTAGGATCAACACCGAAACGAGCGACCCCACTGAAGGAGAAAGGAGGAAAAAGATTACGGATAATGGTGAACGGGAAAGGAATTAAAAGAAAGAGAGCGGGAAATTGAGTGTCGCAAGATCTTCACGAAGCACACTGTGAGCCACACTAACGTCACGAGAAACGATGGACTCGCCGGCAAAGAACGTTTTTGAACTATTCTTGTTACCGCAGCGCGAGGCTCACTCGTAGAACGCGTTCCCGGGAGCGAGTTTCCTTCGTGACTGGTTCACTGGCGAGTCGGCCGACGAGCCGAAGGCCCACTACTGCGCCGAGAAGCCGAGAGAGGCGCCGGGGGACTTTGTTCCGACGACGCTTGTTTTAAACCGGTACCGAACGGACTACGAGAACCAGGCGAATCGCTTGCGGCGAGTACGGCATGTCGGCTCTCACTGGTTCAGTCTCAAACTCTCGACAACTTGACGAGTTAGCTGGATCGCTCGCTCGCTCGCTTCTCTCGCCACTGCTTTCGCTACGATGGGGGAGTTTCCGTTAGAGTTAGTATAGGGGTAACGCGCGGTGTGGAGGCGCGCGAGATTTTATCGTTGACCAATCGGACTGCGACCGATCGGTATGCGTCGGTAGGCGCCAAGAGAATCACTACAAAATATATTCTTAGATTATGATTTGTTTGTTTTATTTATGCGTAAATGCAGATTTCACGGTCAATATACTGTTAACTATGAAACAACGAATGCTAATGAGAGTCTTGAAATCTGTATCTTGGGATTTCAATGACGTGCTCTTGAAAATTTCTATTGTTACGTCGTTCGATAATAACGCCCTCTGACGTTAGCGTGTAGGTAATCCGTAAAGTACTATAAATGGAAAGGCTAGAGATGAATTAGTCTATTTATGAAATAAAAAGTAGGATCCTGTAGAGTTAATCGCGTTAAAATTAGTGGTGAGATACTTGAGGTAATGCGATACGTATATTATAACCAGTAATTTTCCGCAAGTCGGACAAGAAGACTTCTGTATTCCCGACACCTGATATAATTCATGGTTATGAAACAATCGACCAGTCCTAAGGGTACTTACGCACTCCTTATTCTCCATTGTGTCGTGAACAAGAAGCTTTTGTAACTTGAGAAGTTATTATTTAATTTTTTTTGTTCGCCCTAAGACAATTGTCCGATGTTGAGGGAGTCGTCAAATTCGATAGGGATATGGAAGGAGAGAAACCGGAGGATTCACAAGGAGAAACGGGACGAAGTGTATTTTCAATAAAGTTAGAATTGAGGGCAGTCTCATCAACTGTCATGTAGTGTTGACCAAATACTTCCTACAAATAGAAGCTTTCATGACCTACAGACTTTTCATTAAATTGAAAGAAGTCAATAAATTAATCATTACTGTAACATTAATTTCTCTCTGATACGTCTCGAAGCAATGTTCATGATCACATTCTTGTGGAAAGTGGAGCAACGACTCCACAGTACTTTTCTGAACACTTTTCTTTTTCAGCCTGTAATCTTTGTCCGAGACTCTACGAATGTAGTCCAATTGGTCAAGCGCATCCAAAGCCGGTGAAAGCATTGCGTTTTTCAGCGTAGCATAACAATCTCTTTCCTTTTCTTCTTCTACCATTTTTCCTGCTAATTTGATTTTCCTCTGTTGCTCCTTAATAAACACTGCCCATGAATGATGTCTTTGTATCAGCGTAGACAGCATCTGACTGTCTAAAGATAGTGGTAAAATTTTAACTTTCTCCAAGTATCTTGAAACCTCTATCCAAACTTGACCTAACTTTATCCGAAAGTAGAGGTCTATGCACGACAGAGTGATCTGAAGGAAACAATTTAAATATAATAATTCTTTCAAACGATTTAGACGTACACCTGATTCCTACCTGATCTTCTTCCGATGGTTCATTATATAATATCTTGTATCTTTGGCTTGCGATTTCGTGTTTCTCAGAATCTCTTTCAATAATTTTTCTAATGCTATATATTTTTGATCTAACCGAACCGATTGTGTCAATTATTGCAGGGCTAATATTTGCAGTGGGATTTAAACGATATGTTTCGTACCACTGCTTTGCACCCATTTGTGGAAACTCCACGTCTTAGAATAAGTGGAATGCGTTATTGATAAATTCCTTGTTGCAAATATTATTTATATGTATAACTATACCATCAATTGATCCATCCGCATGATTTTTGACACCTATTCTTATTTCTTCCTCCCTCCACAACATTGCCAAAAGGGATAACAGCCCTTTATTTTTATCGACACCCCTCCACGTGGACAAATATACCCCGCAAAAGTAATTGTCGCATATATCCGTCAAAATACCCAGATATAGACATCGAGCATGATAACTGGCTATCTCAATGATATCTAATATGACATAAACAGCACCGAATTCGACAAATTTTTGTAAGCTTGTGGGACAAGGAATTATGCATTTCCATATGTAAGCGCCAATTGCTAACAGAAGACTGTTAAAATGACGAGATGACATAATATTGTGTGAATTATCGAATACCTAGTAGAATAATAATTCATTAAAATTTACCGTGGATCTAATTGAAAATTTGTATCTTCTTGATACAAGCATTTCGATAATAATTTCATAGCGAGAGCGATGAACTGATTCTCGTACAATTCTTGAAAAATTATCTGCTTTGTCATTAAGACATTTATAGTTAACAGTGACATTATTATAATTCGTTGATGTAACATAGTAGAGTGGTTCAGTTCCAATATACGATGGAGAACTCCTGCAATCCGATTAGATCTCGTAAATTATTTCTTCATAAATTTCATATATTTATTTTTGTATATTTAACTAACTTAGTAACGAAATTATAATTCCATCTTCCCGAATATGTTCCAACAGCGAAGAATCACTATTCGAACTAATTTTCCAGATACACCTTACACAATGCATAATAATTTGTACATTAAAATTTGAACCACAATTTCGTTCGACCATCATTGAGAGTCTGGAAAAATGATTTATTTTCCAAAACATAATACGAATTATATGTATGACAGCTTGAGATCGATACCTAATGGTTCCTTTATATTTTATAAACTCCTTCGGTGCTTTCGATGCCAATGCTGCTAAAGCCTGAAAAGCATATTCTGACAAACTTTCATAGTGACAAGGCTTCCACTGAGTTTTCACATTTTTCGCAGTAGGATTAATCAAGTGCAGTATGGTTTTTATTAACTTTTGTTTGATTACTATCTGCAACGAGTATTATAAATTTCGCAAGTGTTTCAAACGTATAAAATCAAATGAAGAATATTATATCATAACTATATACAGATATAAATGCTTCCACATCCGCTAGACGACCAACTATAAGTAGCAATATTTTATAAAACCGCAAATCCTCATTGGAATATCCGATCGGAATATTTTCCGAAAGCACAAACACTGATCCAGATTCAATTCCAACCAGTATTAGAACAATATCATGAGCAATCCCGCTGTTAACAAGATTCCATGACGGTGACCCGATTAGTCCCATGAGAATCATATGTGCAAGATCGTTTCTTATCTTTACACTCAGACTAGAATACTGGCTGCGACAGAAGTGTCTTTTGATTGCGTATCTTAGGCCCCTGCACTGTGCAGAGAATGCAGTGAGTGCGTAATCGTTATTAATCAGTATTATACGATGAATTGGCATTGAAAATTACCACATAGCACATCGTCTTGGTACTAATTCTTTCGCTGAGTACTTTTCTTGCTTAGCCGAGGGATAGATCGATACCATTAAGCCCCAAAGGATGTAAGTGATCAGAAGCGTTGTTTCCTGTGGGTATTCAGGACCATCTAACGTTACATCGGGCGGAGGGGTGCATCGTGCTAGAGTAGCATATGTCAGATCGATTCTGACGAGCAAAGTATTCAGTATTCCGGCTTCCAACATTTTCCGGCCTTTCGATAGAAGAAATAAGTTACGTAATTAATAGTAATCTTGATACTGATACAAAGCCTAGAAAATCATTATTTACTTACAAGTTAATTCTGATACAGATACCAAGAGGAAAACTAGTTCTATAACTGGAGGATACAAATCGGGAGAAGAAGCTTCTAATAATTCAGCGACTGTGACAGACAATCTTGAGTTTTCCATTGCCTTAATTCGATATTTGCTTTGTGCCACAGCAGTCTCTGTTGAATCTTTGGCAAATAATAAAGAATGCAATGCTAGATGTATCTTAAAAAATCGTTGTTTAGTTGACAGTGAAGCTAGAAGGTCTCCCATCAATGTGAAATATTGTTCCAAATCATCAAAGTAATTTAACGTATCCGATACTTTATCCAATATCGGTGGAATCCTACAGAGGTCTAGCATTCGATCGAAATGCATCTCATAATTTTTAATATTCTGAACGGCAGAAAGCAAAAATCGTAATATTTTGATCACTGCTGGCAAATGTTTCATTTTCTGAATGTATCTTTAAGAAAATCTACTGCGTGAGAAGAATTGTTATTACTACTGTATTGTGTCTAATGTAAATAGAAGGATACGTATCCTGTGTCTGCTATTTCTTCTACGTAATCATATAAAAGTCTGCATATCCGTGAGACATTGTCATTACTCGCGGAATCAGACACTAATTCATGCAGTTTTCGAACAATGCAATCGACATCTGGCTGGCAATCTGTCTCGGCTGGGAATACTGCTGATAATTTGTCGGATTTTTTACATGTCCGCTTAATATACCTCGGACACGCAAAATCCTCCCATAGCTCTATTTTCTCTGGATTTTCAGCAGAAGTCGATTGCATCTCCTTATTTCTCAAAATCGATTGTATTTTGAGTTCTGTTAATTCTCTACTGAAACATGCAACACTCGTTCGTATTTATCTGAAGTTGCTTTCTTAAAAGCACTTTCACTTTTTTTCGATGAAAGTTATTAAAGAGGTAAAAACACAGAAAAGCTTCTTAATGATCTGTGATTAATTTCAGGGCAAAAGCTTTTTCGCGATATTACGTTTGCGGTTGTAGAACATGCGTGCATTGTTAGTAGATATTAGCTTCCAGTAAGTTCAATGCTTCGGAGACTGTTCTTTGATCGTGTCGGCAATTCAGATCCCGAGTGACATGGCTCGATGTACAACTTGTTCACTAGATTCTATCGGGAATTCCTTCCTACTACGTTCTAGCAAATGATTCACTATGATTATCTTCATTTTTGTAGATTGCAGAAGATTACCGTACAATTTTATTATTAATCTTAGAGAAGATTGCACAAAGTTGATACTAGACGTTTAGTCTATGGGACAGTGTGCTCCTGCAAGCTGGTAATTTAGCACCAGGCACAGATTTCAAGTGAGTCTCAAGTATTTTCCGTCAAGTGACCACGCTTCCCTAATTAAATGGCTAACAATGAAGCAAAAATAGCTAATCAATCATCTTGCGCACCCTACGATCGGTCGTTTGAAGGGCAAGCGTAGACCAGATGGCGTTCACATCGACTATAGCGCCGATGCGAACGACCCTTTGAATTCGAATACTTTCCGTCAGGGTATCGGCCGTCCACTCGTTCAATATTTAAACGATCCTTAAACATTTGATGAGACGAGTGGTGGTCTCGTGTCAAAAGAATGAGATTGAAGCCCATCGTTGATGAGGAGCTCGCTTTACTCAGCAAATTACTTCCCAAAGGAAGCCGTTTGTCGCCGGATCCTCACCCACACGCGAAAGATAAGCATACACGTCGGTGTGTAGCTACCATTCACGTGCAGGAGAGAGTTCACGGCAGTCGAGACGCTGCCGAGAGCGGTCGAGGTAGTAGAATACCGCACTCTCGGCATACTAAAACGCGAAGCACGCTTCTCCGGTATTGGAGTCTCAAAAAAATACCTTCTATCCGTATTGTTGGTGTCAGTTAAGTAGTAGTAACTCGAAAAAGATCTCGCGAGGATAACGGATCCTTTGAGAGTGTACGCTCAGTTTCGCGGAAGTTCCTTTAAATGAACAAGGAAGCTGGGACTCGGCCGCATCAGGCTCGAGGAACCGTGAAAGTTTGATATTCGAGGAGTGTGCGAGGATTGTGAATTTTGTTTCAAGTGTAAGTCAATGTCGCAGTGTGCGGGGGCCGGTAGTCGCCCTCTACTATGTTCTCTCACGTAAGACTGGTTGGTGCGAGTGCGCGCGTGGAGCAGGGCGTTCATGGTAGTTGCTAGTAGTCACAACGCTGCTGGGAGCAGCTGAGCTGGGTGCATCTTAGGCTCCGTAATTTTCAAGGTTTTCGCGTGTGTCCCGCGAGATTCTTATACGGCCGACTGCTCAAAGTTACCGGTTTGGAAGGATTAAACACAGGAGAATACTCTGGGCGTGACTAGTGATGTAAAGGAGATTCGCGGCGACCTTGGCGGGACGGTGAGTGAGTGACCTTTTTCAATAGCTTATTCGTGTCTTATTCTATATGTATATGCCGTGCCAAGTAAGGATGCACCGCTACCGCGAACCCGGTACGTGCAGTCACGTACGAATTTCCCACGGGAAAAATGCAGTATTAATTAGAACGACAACACCGTATAATGAGTCGCGGTACAATTACTGCTCCGCTCGCTATTACTCTGCCCCTTGAACTTTTTCCTCGAGGCCGGGAGAAATGTCGCTTTTTCTGCCCTAGCTCCTCGTGGCTTCAAAGTCCGCTTTTGCAGACACCACTGAAAGACTTTGCCAATTGTGAGAATGCGATACTCCACTTTCCAAAAGTGACTTTAGAGAGCAGCAACCTCTCGAAGTCGCTTCCAGTACCTGTGGTATTTTTATCTCTCTCGTTATGCAATTTTTGCTGCATTAAGCAATGAGGACAGGCCATACCGGCGGCATTCACCTCGTCGCGCAATTTAACAATTTTGCGACAGTTTAATGCTCTCGGGACGTAGCGAGGTCGTCGTAAATTCGCTTGATCGATTATCAAATCGATGGAACATCGTACATTTCCCGAGGGATGCTTCTGCAACTTTGAAATCCGATTCTCAGACTGCTAATGGGATTTGCCTGGACAATTATTCGAAGCCGTTTGATAGGGGGAGGATCGTAACGCGAGGAGGAAAAGGAGAAGAACACCACCGAATAAGAAGCCAAGTAGCGTTGGGCTAGAAAAATTTAGACAGGTCGCTCTGTACGAGGGTCGTACCACCACGTTCGTTCCCCGTGGCGGCGAATCAATATTTGGAGGGTAAGCGTCCCGACGGTCGGCGTCGAAGCAACAGAACGTGAGTCACTCACCCCTGATCGCGGGGAGAGAGTCGGGAGAGAAAGAGAGCGAAATAGAGAGAGAAGAAGAGAGACCGGGGTGGCTTCTCTTTTTCACCCCCTCTTCCGTATCGTGCTCAGTACTGTTATGCAGGGAGATTGCGATTCTCAGGCACAAGCATCGCGTTGAGACCACTACAAAAGTGCTTTATTTCGAGGACTGCAAGTCTAACAGCCTCTGCTTCAGCCTCGCGAGTCAGCAAATATACCTTTAACCTCGGGCACTGAGAGTATTGAGCGCAAAATTGAAGGCAGGCCCTCTTCAATTATTTTTTCCGTGATGCTTATCTTTCGATAAAACAAACCTGACGTTTTCACCGCGAAATGAAATCGTCAACCGTCGTAGGACCCGCGGTCAGCATTCGATGCTAATTAAGATACTTACAAATTTTCGGATTCCCCACGTGGAGAGTCCTATGGGCGAAACATTAATTTACGATCCTTAAATACGTCAGTGTACACGTACGGGCAACGTAGTGAAATGTATGCACCTAACTAAACCCGTTTGAGAGAGACTCGGTGGGAACAGGTTCCATAAAATTGAGCGTTCTTCCGCAGGACCTTTATCTCCAGCGAGCATCTCGTTCGCAGTACAGTTGCATCGATATACTGTATGAGGGTCACTCTCAACATTTCAGATATCAAGATTTAAAAATCTCATTAACTTCCACGAAACTTCATGAGATCCCAAGAGAAATATTTTTCATTCAAAAATAAAAAGAAAACTCTGGGTAAGAAAGTTATAAGTAGTCTCGCTGAAGTACATAATCTCTTTTGATCGTTACACGTAGCTGTTGCATTTTCTTAGTTCTTACATTCCTGTTTTTTTTTCTTTTTTTCACCAATAGTTCGTTAGTTAGCAGCATACGCTTGTCATGAGTCTTGTTCTCTTATTTTCGCAGATTACATTTCGCGAGTCATAATCTTCACTCCAGTTCTACTGGCAAACGAAGTGTATTAACATCGCGATCTATAACACTGACATTGGTGGACACATCTGATTACATTTCTATTGCTCTACGTTCCTTGAGAATGTATTAATCACTGAGATTGAAATACACTTGATCGACAACGAAAAATCTGTTTCAGAGGTTTCTGACGAACGCGGAAGCTCTTTGCTTGCGTATATCCCAGAAATCGATGAAAAAACGTGTAACGTTTCAGGAACGCGTGACGATCAAGTTCAGACCACATGGATTATTCATAAATGTGGAGAGACGGTGCTCCCCTATAAATCAGTAGGATACCACAAGTAAAATTTTCCCCCAGTTTGTACTTCGTGAAATCTGAATATTAAAAAGGTCACACGTTTAATTCGCACCTGGTGGAACGAATGAATGACTCCGCTTGATGGAATACGAGTAGGCGCACTACACTAGATATCAGCTGCATTTTTTCGCTTTTGTAGATCACCGTTACACGAATATAGTTTTACGTCTAACATAAGATAACGGTTGATATTGTAACTTCTTGAATAACGAGATTTCTCCCAGGTCTTCGCTCGAGCGATTTTAGCGAAGTTTACTGTTCATCTATTATAGATCATGTAAATCTTAATCCTGTTCGCCTCAGGCTATTGGCCTCGTTTTACTCCGTAAATTCCCCACAGTCTCAGGATCATCGTTAGGAATTATATTAAAATTCCGATAAACGCCCAAGCATATGTTAATTAGATTTCTAAGGCTATTCGAATCGAATCGATCCCGTATTCGTCGGTAAGTCTATCTATCTACCTACGCGGTGACTTCGTTAGGTGCTTTAACGAGTCGGAACATCATGACTACTTTAGCTTGAACAGGCAGGGTACCGTACATGCAAGATGATGTCGCGAGTGATTTGCACTCGAATCGAGCAATCGTGCAAGGAGACAGTAGTATAACCAAATGAATAGATAAAACGTTTACTTGGTCAACTACTTTGGGGCAGGTAGTCTAATTAAAAAGTGGCAGGACTACAGGGCCGGTCTTTGGGACTACAGTCCCGGGGCCGGCTGTTGCGGCCTTGAGCAGGAAAGACGCGTACACCGGTTATTGTAATAGCTATGCGGCATCTCTCGCGTGTTCGCGTACGACCGTACGAGGCGGATGAACGGAGCCAGAGAATGGTGGAGAGAACGTGCCCGAAAGAAAAGGAAAACGAAGGAAAGAGCGAACGAACGCGTCGCGTCGCGTCTATACCCGATGCCGACCGAAACCACCTCGATTGGAACCTGCACGCTAAAGGGTGGTGGCCGACAGCCCTCTTCCAAGAAACTAATTTCTCCCTAATTTTGTGAGGAGCTTTATACCCCGCTGGAGAAGCATACATACTCATAATAAGACCTGGCCAAACATGGCTCCGACAAGCGGTATTTATCGAGACTCATGCGCAACGAAATCCGGCACAATTACGATAATGGCACTGCAATTTTTTCTTACTTTCAAAGCCTTAGTACTGCGTTCTCTCGCAAGGAATTCTTTCTCTCTTTCTACGGGTCTCGTGATACTATATACTTGTACATCGGCAGACGACCCTTGGGATAGAGTTCATCGAGGGTCGAAGCTTCCCCGAACGGGTTAAAAGGATTCCGAAGTAGTAAACCGTAGAAACGATCGGTCAGAACACCGGTGGTACTTTGTATGTCTTCATTAAAGGGGTCAAATCGAGCACTTGGTTTTTCTTGAGACCGACTGGTCTGAAGACTCGGACGACGAGCGTCGTGATTCACGGAATCACCGTGACTAGTCTGGAAGAAGCTAATACACCTTTGAACGAGTCTTTTCGACGGTTATCTCGTCCGAAGGAGAGGTGAGCCCAGCCGACCGGCGAAAGATACTCTTCTACCCAAGACCGGGACGTGCCTTCGAGATAATTGGTGGGACCGGATTCCGTGCTGAGTTAAGGCTCGTATAATTAATAGTTTTTCGGGCTCGACGCACCCAACTATCAGCCTCTTCCTTGGTTTCGCACCGAAAATAGTTCCCCTTTCCTTAGCAAGGCGAGACTACCCGGATGATTGGTCTCTCGCGTGAATTCCATCACGCTCGCATCGAGAATGACGCGTCTACGAAAAGATTTTACTGATGATTATTTGCGCGGCTAAGCAGAATCCGAGCGTATACCTCGCTCGTCGCGGTGAAAATCTACCGGAGATAATGGTGTGTATTGCGACCGCAAAATAGCGCTGTGGGTTCGAGAAAGCCGAAAGTTTCGCGGAGACTGAAGAACGCGAAAGACACCAGTAAGGCGAAGAAATAGGGAGAAAAGCAAGAGCTATTTCTATGTAAACGGAAGGGTCACAGTAGAAACGATACGACGCGACGACCTCCGATGCCTGTAAACGTCTTGCGTCGTCCCTTGGCGTCTTTTTACAGCTCTCCTTCCCTTTACCTTTATTTTCTTCGACTTCGAAGGAGTCGACGCGACTCCTCGTTCGCTGTCTACCTGTTCTCTGGGCAAGGTATTCGATTGGTTCGTGCCGGTACACCATGCTCTCGGATTGGTTAAACCGGATCGGATAGCCTGAGGGGAACGAGGATCGGGCTCACGGCACGCGAGACCTATCGTGCTCTCGGTACGGTCAACTAGTCCTGCGATCTTAGAGGACGGACGATGCTCCAACAAAACAAACGGAACACACGGATATACTCATTGCGCAGTGCCGTCTCTTGCACCACGTATTCCCTCGTACATTTCGTTTCACCACACGTCGCGATCACCTTTTTACAGGCTGCGTGATTTGCGAGGAGCCGCGTCGCACCTACCTTTTCATATTTTCTCCGACCTGTTGCATCCATCATTTTAATCTACGATATTCGATCGAGCTTCGTGTTGCGCGTCGATGAAATTAAATTGATCGTAGCTATGGGAAAAGGTTGACTGCGTTCCTCGTTTCAAGGTTTTGTCGTTACAAATTTCATTTGTAACTGCAACGAGACTCGATTGTGGCTACTGTGAAATAAGAACGGCGCAGATACGGATAAGCGTGTCGAGGCTCGACGGATGAATGAAGATTGCAGAATCATCCTGGTTTAGTAATCGGTGCGATGCGCTTTTGCAGGCTTCCCCGAAGCATGGGAGAAAAAGCCGCAGCGATACTTTGAAGTTGGCTTTCACAGTACATTAGGAACGAAACCCTTGCACTTAACGAGGCAAGGTCAATGTATCGTGCTTAAGGAGGGAACGCGCGAAGAAACAAAGGGGGTGAAACGGACGGAAATTATTGTTCCCACGTTTTACGCTGGGTATCGCATTCTCACACTCGCGACGAACTTTCAGGATACAACGCCGACCCTACAGCGAGAAATATTCCCGTCGTCTAACACTCTGAAAGTAAATTCTTATAAAAAAATGGCGCTAATTATCTTGCGTGCATTCTTTTCCGTTATTACTCTTTTCCTTTGGCAAACGGATATTTTAATCCCACGAGGAACTTTACCAAACAGGGTCATCTTCGAAAAGTCCCTCGATGTTCTCCTGATCCTTTAAAAAAGGATTTGGCACTAGATTTATCAAGCAGACATTTGCAACGATAGATATAAAGATCGAATTTCAGATGAGGAACAAGAGTGTTGTGCATTGAACCTGGAGAATCCAGGATATAGACGAGGATGGAACATTCACCCGGAACCGAGGACCACGTGAAGGAACGCAGAACATAAGGGGGTGTGCCATGGCGAGGTGGAAATGGATCCTCCTGGTCTGCGCGGCATTGTGGACGGTGACCGATGGCTACTTGGCAGTACTTTCCTCGAGCACGCCGCCCGGCAGCGTGGTTTTCGAGGCAGGTGTACCACAGCTGGGTGGACGAAGAAAGTACGAAGTCTCGAACGAACGAACCGCCTGGTTTGCCCGAAAACTCCTCAAGGTGCATCCTCACACCGGCCGCGTAACCTTGGCACGCGCTCTCAGCTGCGATGGCCTTCAATATCCTCGCATCTTTACCTTTTACGTCGACTCGACGAGCTCTCGCCTCGGCAGACCCACCATTGATTACTATAGTTTGCCACTGAGGATCTTGATTACCGGCTGTGGTGGTGAAAATCGAGACTTGGCAGCTACCAGAGGATGGATGGCGGAGACTCTAGCTTCGTATGCAATGCCGAGCACCGAAAGGTATTTCAAATTGACATTTTCAAAAATCCTTAAACCCTTGCGATTTGTTACATTCCGAATATAGATAGAGTTTTGATAGAAAAGAGAACTCGATTGATCAAGTATCGATATTCCATAATAATTTTCAGGTTTACGGAGGTTTGCTTGAGAACGTCGCAACTGGTAGCAGCATTGCGAGATTTTCTGCCGCAGACAGCACTGATGGAGTGTGAAACCAGATGGGGTGGAGTAGCAGATCCGAGATTCCTTATCGAGGGTGCAGCAGGTGATCTCGTGTCCGCGACGGAACAATGCTTAGTAGATCCTCTCTGGAAGATCTCCGTGTCGATGAATCTGAGATGCGGCATGGAATCGAAACTTACGGATGCAGAACACCGTCTGAAGATTGTCTTCCACCATCGACAACTCGACGACACCGATCTAGGTAGACGAGTGCGAAGAGAGCTGAAGAATCAATCACCGTACTTTGAACAACCTTTGTACGTTGCTGCGGTAGAGGAGGAGAAAGATCCCGGGGTGTACGTGATGTCCGTACGTGCAAGAGATCCGGAAGGTGGCACAGTACGATACTCCATGAGCTCTTTACTGGATGCTCGGTCTCAAGCGCTTCTAGTGCTTGACCCAGTCACTGGCAGAGTAACGACTCGAGCTCGTTTAGATAGAGAAAGCGTTGACGTCCATTACTTTCGAGTATTAGCCGTCGATGATTCGTTCCCTCCGCGAACAGGGACCACGACTCTTCAAGTAAATGTCTTGGATGCGAATGATCACGCTCCGAGTTTCGAGTGGCCCGAGTATGATGCTTCGGTACGAGAAGGTGTACCGGTTGGTTCTACCGTCGTCACGGTTAAAGCCTCGGATCAGGATGCTGGAAGAAATGCCGAAGTCGAGTACACTATCATTTCCATGACAAGTGGCAATAGCATAACGCATACGGAGGATTCTTTGACGTTCAGAATTGATCCTCGATCCGGTGTCGTAACGACTCGCACACCACTCGATCGCGAGAAAACGGAAGTGTATACCGTAATTCTGAGTGTAACCGATCAAGCGACACCACCGTCGACGCGCAAGAGTGCCAATGCAACTCTGGTGGTTCGCGTCTTGGACGATAACGATAATTATCCACAGTTTACCGAAAGAACGTACTCTGTATGGATTCCGGAAGACTTGGATTACACTGCCAATCCGGTTATAGCCCGCATCAGAGCCACCGATGCCGATGCGGGCAATAACGCTGCGGTACGCTATGCTATTATAGGCGGTAACACGCAAAATACATTTTCGATAGATTCGATGAGCGGCGATGTGGCTCTGGTGAAGCCGCTCGATTACGAATCTACCAGAAGCTATAAAATAGTGATACGAGCTCAGGACGGTGGTTCACCGGCCAGATCCAATACGACTCAATTACTGGTGCACGTAAAGGACGTGAACGATAATGCACCGCGATTCTACACGAGCCATTTCCAGGAATCGGTGTCGGAAAACGTACCAATTGGTTATTCGATGCTCAGGATACAAGCGTACGACGCTGACGAAGGTGCCAATGCTCAAATCAAATACACGATTGGAGCTCGCGATTTCACTGGAGCATCGACAGAAAATTTTCCGATTACCGTCAACACGGAGACTGGCTGGATCTATACAACGAAGCAGCTCGATCGCGAGCAATGCTCAAGGTAATTTGATCGATCGCTCGAATTACAAATTTATATGTATTACAAAATTGTATCGATTATTAAAATTCTCTTTTTCTTTCTTTCATTCGATAGATATCAGTTTACTGTGATTGCGGCGGATTCGGGTAGCGAACCGAAGTCAGCCAGTGCGACTGTGATACTGACAGTTACCGATGTTAACGATAACGATCCATATTTTGACCCGAAAAATTACGAAGCAGTTGTGTCGGAGGATGATCCTCCTGGTACACCAGTGGCCTCGGTCACAGCTACAGACCTCGACGAAGACGCAAGAATACATTACGAAATCACGGCTGGAAATACAAGGGGAAGATTCTCTATTGCATCGCAAAATGGTCGTGGTCTCATCACAGTCGCTCAACCACTCGATTACAAGCAAGAGAAAAGATTTGTGCTAACAGTTACAGCCTCCGATAGCGGTGGTAGAACCGACACAGCTTTGGTCTATGTTAACATCTCAGATGCAAATAATTTTTCTCCAGTTTTCGAGAACGCGCCATATTCGGTGTCTGTATTCGAAGACGCTCCAATCGGTACCACAGTTTTAGTCGTTAGCGCGACTGATTCCGATGTAGGAAAAAATGCTCAAGTCACTTATAGTTTGGATTCTGATTCTGGTGATTCCGCTATCTCTGAATTTACGATTAATCCTCAAACTGGAGCCATAACTACCACCCGTGCTCTCGATCGAGAAATGGTACCCGCGTATCTATTAACCGTCACTGCAAGAGACGGCGGTGTACCACCTCTATCGGATACGACTGACGTGGAAATATCTGTGACCGACGTTAACGATAATGCGCCAACTTTCGAAGCTCCTCAATATCAGGGTTCTATACCCGAAGACGTCTTGGTTGGAACGAGCGTTTTGAGAGTATCGGCTTCGGACGCCGATACCGATCTCAATGGCCGAGTAAGTCACTTTTAGAAGATTACGAATAATTATTTCCATTCGAGTGTTATTCATTTTTATTATTTACCAATTATTTTTGTTTCTTTTTCAGGTAAGATACGCATTGGAGGAGGATGGCGACGGAGCTTTCGCCATAGATTCCACGACTGGGATCGTTAGAACCGCCAAATCGCTGGATAGAGAATCTGTCGCAAGATACACTTTAAGAGTATTGGCCGTGGATCGAGGTTCTCCGTCACTTTCGTCAGTAGTGCCGGCAATAATCAAAATAGAAGATGTGAATGACTCACCACCAGCTTTCGAGAACGACAAGATCATTTTGTACATAGCAGAAAACTCACCAATCGGCTCGACTGTGGGTGAAATTTACGCTCATGATCCTGACGAAGGCCCAAATGCAGTTGTGCAATACTCCGTAATAGGAGGAGAAGATTCTAACAGTTTTGCCCTCAATATTAGACCCGGCGCGGATCGCGCGGAATTAGTTACACTCGAAGAATTGGATTACGAATCACCGAAGAAAAAGTTCGAATTAGTCGTTCGCGCTGCTTCCCCGCCCTTGAGATCCGATGCGCTAGTTCAGATATTAGTGACAGACATCAATGACAATGCGCCTGTTTTAAAAGATTTCCAAATCATCTTTAACAATTTCAAAGACTTTTTCCCTACGGCACCGATCGGCAAAATACCCGCAGCCGATGCAGACGTGACTGACAAGCTGATTTACACGATTCTTGCCGGAAACAACGCGAACTTGATAGAATTGAATAGAACGACAGGAGAAATTCGATTGTCACCTCAGCTTAATACTAATGTACCAAGGGTAGCCACGATGGAAGTTTCCGTCACTGACGGCATCAACGAAGTCAAAGCCACCATGACATTGTCCGTGCGATTGATAACCGATAAGATGCTTCTGAACTCCATCACTGTCCGACTGGATGACATGACAGCCGAAGCGTTTCTCAGTCCGTTGTTAGGATACTTTTTGGATGGCCTCGCTGCGATTATTCCCTGCCCACGAGAAAATATATTCCTGTTCAGTATTCAAGAGGATGCAAACGTGCACGGAAAAATCTTGAACGTGAGCTTCTCAGCACGAAAAGTTGAGCCTGGCATTATGGACGAATTCTACAGTCCGCAGTTTTTACAAGAACGCGTCTACTTGAATCGTGGAATCTTGGCGAGGCTCTCGACAGTCACGGTACTGCCTTTCGATGACAATCTCTGCGTAAGAGAGCCTTGCTTGAACTTTGAAGAATGCTTGACGGTACTCAAGTTTGGAAAT
Source organism: Trypoxylon attenuatum (assembly GCA_963989405.1). Classification (NCBI taxonomy): domain Eukaryota; kingdom Metazoa; phylum Arthropoda; class Insecta; order Hymenoptera; family Crabronidae; genus Trypoxylon; species Trypoxylon attenuatum. Next base: position 18,021,491 of record OZ022488.1, on the reverse strand, counting down.
GCTTCTGGATTTGCTAGCAGCGATACGGTACTGTTTCGGCCGATATATCCGGTCACGACTTATGCGTGTAGATGTGCTAGAGGCTTCACGGGTAGTAAAGAAGCTTATCTTTGCGATACCGAAGTTAACTTATGCTACTCGAACCCTTGCAAGAATGGAGGTACTTGTCACAGAAGAGAAGGAGGATACGCTTGTTCGTGCAGCCCTGATTATACCGGAGATAACTGCGAGATTTCCTTGGACAAAGATTCCTGTGTTCCTGGTATTTGTAAAGGAGGAGCACAATGCACCATAAAGACAACAGGTGGTTTCATTTGCGAAGGTTGTCCTGTTACCACTTTGGAGAATGTTACACCACTGTGCGAACTAAAGGCACGCAGTTTTGGACCTGCAACATTCCTCACGTTCGCTTCTCTAAGACAGCGTCACAGACTGCACTTGAAACTCCGATTTGCAACCGAATCTGCAAATGGGCTTTTATTGTATAATGGTCGATACAACGAAAAGCACGATTTCATAGCGTTGGAAATTATTGATTCTCGCGTGCAATTTAGTTTTTCTCTTGGTGATGAAGTCACGAGAGCAACGGCAAGCATTCCTGGAGGGGTTTCCGATGGTCAGTGGCACGAAGTCGAAGTTTCCTACATAAACAAGACGGTAACAATATCTTTGGACAATTGTGACGTAGCATTGGCCTTGGAATACGGTGATCGTCTTGGGCCGAAATGGGCTTGTGCTGCCCGCAGCGAACAAGTGTTAGAAGAACGGTGCAGCTTGGTAACGGAAACCTGTCATCGTTTCCTAGATCTCACTGGACCTTTACAACTCGGTGGTCTACCTGCCATACCATCTAGCTTCCAAATCCGAAATAAAGATTACATCGGTTGCATTAGCGATCTATTCGTCGACCACATCTTTGTCGATCTCAATTCGTTTGTCGCTGACAATGGCACAAATCCCGGTTGCCCAGAAAAAACAGCATTCTGCTCTTCTACTCCGTGCAGAAACAATGGAAAGTGTCGAGAAGTATGGTCTGGATTTGTATGCGAGTGCCAAGAAAATTTTGCGGGACCTACTTGCAGTGATGAAGTTGGAAAGCCTTGGAATTTCCATGGTGACGGCATGCTTAGCTTCAATCCTTTGCTGAGACCCATACAACTACCCTGGTTAACAGCATTGAGCTTGCGAACCCGAGCGAAGCATGCGTTTCTCATGAGCGTGCAAATCGGACAGAATAGTTCAGCTTTGCTCGAAATTCGCGATGGCCGATTATTAGCCTCATTGGACGGTGCAGATATTATTCGCACGCGAAACAGTATTGCCGATGGTGAATGGCACAGGATTGAAATCGTTTGGCAAAGTGGTCAAGTGTCTTTGGACATGGATTATCGCAATAGACCAACAACCTCGCCGTTACCAGCCAAGCTCCAAGGACTGTACGTCGGTAGAATACTCGTCGGAGGTCCAGACCAGTCAATCAACACCGACGTGCCATTTTTCGATGGATGCCTTCAAGACATTCGCATCGGCAACAACCAAAGTGTTCTGCTCCGGCCGACTGTCCAGGAAAACGTAGGAACTGGTTGCGTATCGGAGACCGAATGCAACGCGGACTGTCCCGAAGCCTCGATCTGCGTGGCGAAATGGCAAGCGAGCGAATGCGTCTGTGCCGCAGGTCGCGTTGGTCGAAATTGCGAACAAGTCTGTGATTTGAATCCTTGTAACATCACGGGTACTTGCATCGAAGATCCTGAAACTCGCAGAGGCTACCGCTGCGAATGCAATTCCTCCGAATATTCTGGCGATTATTGCGAGATAAAGGCTGATCAACCTTGTCCAGCTACTTGGTGGGGTTCTCCAGTTTGTGGACCGTGCCACTGCGACGAATCTAAAGGCTACGATCCAGCGTGCAACAAAACAACTGGCGAGTGCTATTGCAAGGAAAATCACTATCAACCGACCGGTCGTAAGGAATGTATACCCTGTGATTGCTATGCAACGGGTAGCTATGGACCTAGATGTGACACGGAAACGGGACAGTGTCGTTGTCGTACTGGAGTCATTGGCAGATCTTGTACAGCTTGTCCTAATCCTTATGCCGAAGTGACACTGCGAGGATGCGAAGTTGTGTACGATGGATGTCCAAGATCGTATGCAGATGGATTATGGTGGGCTCGGACCAAATTTGGAATGACTGCCATCGAAGATTGTCCAGACACTGCCGAAGGGAAGGCATCTCGATCGTGCGACGATAAACTCGGTGGTTGGCAGCAACCGAATCTCTTTAACTGCACCTCCGAAGCATTTGTCGAGCAACGTCATCAATTGGCAGCTCTCGAGATGAACGAGCTTACGCTCAACACTTACGTCGCAGTAAAAATGGCAAAAGACGTCCATCGAGCGATCAACGTTACACGCGAAATGTACGGTGCTGACTTGCTGGTCGCAGAGTCTCTTTTGATTGCACTTCTCCAGTACGAGGAAAGTCTAGTTGGGTTGAATTTGACTCATAGTCAAGATAAGGATTATGTTTCTCATTTGGTTGGAATTGCCAGTGGCATTTTCAAGTCGCAGTACGCTGATAAGTGGGAGAAAATCGAATCACTTAATGGCGACACCCCTGGCAAAGTTTTAGATGCAATGGCAAAGTACCTGAAAACTCTCACAGCATCGCAACACGATACTTTTACGAATCCGTTCGAAGTAGTTGCCTCTAACGTTGGTAAGTAAGGAAACTTGGAAGAAAGTTAATGATCCATTAAGGAAATTGGTGTACATTACGAATCACTTTATTTTCAGTATTAGGGTTGGATATAGTAACTTCGGAAAGCCTCTTTGGCTACGAAACAGCAGAGTACAAAGAAGATTTATCCCTATCCACCTCCCGACCGACCGAAGCCGATCGCAAAGTTGTCTTACCAGACACTTCCGGTTTCTTAACTTCCCCTGCACATTTCGGTCCATCGATTACCTTCCCAAAGTATAATAACTATATGGCCGATCCGAGTAGATTTGATACTCACTCAAAAATACAAGTACCTCTGAGCATTTTGGGAATCAAACCTCTGATGCAAGGTGAATTAAATGTTAAGAAGAGTCTTATTAATCAAAAGGCTGTGCTGAGTTACGTGCAATATAAGGAATTGGGTGACCTCTTGCCTCATAGGTAAATCATATATCCGCATTCTTGCAGTTCTACATTTTCATTTACCGAGTCTCGTGAAATCTGATTACCCGCAAATTTCATTCTTTTTCTCGTTTAGGTTCGACGATTCTGTGGCCGTTAGGTGGGGCGTGGATGTAGCGGTAGGATCACCAGTAGTAACAGTATCCATATTAGTTCCTTCCGATAATGGATACGAATCGTTAACGGGAGTTCCACTGCAGTCGCCAGTGCAGATCAGTCTCTGGTTGAACGCGAATGACGACTTGAAAACTAGGACGAATCCACAGTGTGTGCACTGGAGCACAGCGAGAGGGTAAAATTACTTCACACCCAATGGTTCCTTCCGAGTGATAAGTATAATGGAGAAGCTCACAGCCTTCTCAACCTTTCTGTTTCAGTCCTGGCGAATGGAGTCGAATGGGATGCACGACCGAAGTCGAGGATAATTCCTTATCCTTTGGTTCAATGATAAATTGCTCCTGCATGCAGCTCTCTACTTTCGCAGTCTTGACTGACGTTCTCGCTTTGGAATACGTGCCAGAACCATCGTTGCTCGAAGACGTTACCAGTTACAGCGCCTTTATGCTCGCGTTGCCTTTATTATTATCCGCACTACTGATCTTAGCTTTGATCCGTGGTGGTGCGACCAATTCCAATAGCATTCACAAAAATCTTGTCCTCTGCGTGTTCTGTGCCGAGGCACTCTATCTGATCGCTCTAAAAGCCAGGGGTCCCCTAGTAGCTAATGAATTTCCATGCAAACTGACCGCAATTGCGCTACATTATGCCTGGTTAAGTACATTCTCGTGGACCCTGGTAGACTCAATTCATCTTTATCGTATGCTCACTGAAATGCGCGATGTCAATCATGGACAAATGAGATTTTATTACACAATGGGTTACGGGGCCCCGGCTGTTATTGTTGGATTGACTATTGGAGTTAGAGCTGATCAATATGGAAACTTTTATTTGTAAGTGATGCTTCGTACCAAGTTTTTACATGTGTAACAACACCCCCTAATTAATCTTAATCGATTATTCACTTATTTCTTTCAGCTGCTGGCTATCGATATATGAAACTGTGATCTGGTCGTTGATAGGACCCGTATGCGTAGCAGTGTTTGTCAATTTCTGTATTCTCATAATGTCGATTCGCGCGGCTTTCACTCTGAAAGAACATATTATGGGTTTTGGAAACTTGAGGACATTACTTTGGCTATCGGTAGCTTCTTTACCGCTACTTGGCTCCACATGGACCTTGGCAGTTTTAAACGCTTCCGAAACTTCACCGATGTTGTCGTACTTGCTTAGTATCGCTATTGTGCTTCACGCCTCTTTTAGTTTAATCGGCTATTGCTTCATAAATGGTAGAGTGCGAAGAAATCTGTATTTGAGTCTGTTGCGGTGTATCGGGAAAAAGACGCCACTTTTGGAAGGCAGCATGGGCAACGGAAGTAGCAGTCAAAATGTAAATGGCCATTCGGTAAATAGATCTCTAATTGCTGGTCTCACTTTCTTCATTAATTTTCTTCAAATTAGAACATATAAATATTTTCTTTCTCTGATATTGCAGCGATCAGCGCTGGCGTATTCGTCAACGTACAGTGGTGCAGAATCAGTCTGCAGGAGAGTGCACGTAGGAGTTTCGACTAGTAGCACGACTTCACGAAGTACAAATAAAACTGGGTCCAGTCCGTATCGTAGTGACGCGCATCTTAGGCATACCTCGACGTCGACGAGTAATTACAATAGTGACAGAGATCCGTATATGTCCTCTAGAAGTCACCGTTCAACCCTTCACTCGCGTCAAGGTACGCCAATTGAAAAGTATTCGTATAAAAGGAAAGATCATCGCGTGAAAAATATGTATATTTCAGAAAATATGTATACATACATGTATTTCTAGAACCAACCGAAGCACGAAGTCCAGGACGCAGAGACTCCGAGTCGGACTCCGATGGAACACAACCTGACGATGCAGGTAGAAGTTTAGATCTCGCGAGCTCGCACAGTTCCGACGAAGACGACGTTACTTCCCGATCACATAGAAATATGGGAGTCTCTACGCAACAGCCAGTCGCTCACAGTTATCTACCCAATATCCACACTAATCCCGCCGAACATTTAAACATACTCTGCTCGAATACCGAATTATTTCCCAATATCAAACCGATCTACGCGCCGAGGTGGAGCTCCCAATTACCAGAAGCTTATCTGTCTTCGAATGGTAATTTCCAACTACCCTCAGCTTTTATTCACATTGACGAGACTAGGGAGTCCGCCTGACAATGATCTCATTCTTCCGCAGTCGTAATGGACGTACGAGGAAGTCAATGGTCGGGTGGCACAATGTCCGATAATGATATAGCATCGAATAAAACGTCAAGTCCGAATCCAGTCGCCTATGCGGAAATAAGTTCACCGCAAAAGAGTCAACCTGACGAGAATTACTCGGAAGGAGAGGAGAAGCTCCACCACCTCGGAGAAAAATACTTGTTTCCCTATACCGCTGAAGAGGACCACACAGTCTCACCCAGTCCGTACATGTTACCTATGTCTTCCCGAATCCTCGCGTCCAGCATGAGCCACCATTCACAAAATTCGAATCACGATAATATGAGCGGTTCCGAGAGATATGGCAGTCTGAAGAGAGGGCAAAGCCATCATGGTTCTCAGCACGAGAATCTCAGTGGTTCCGAAAGATACGGTAGTCTAAAACGCGGCAAAATTACTCCTACGGTTCTCGAGGATGCACCGGAATATATTTTGCCAATGAGCGGAAGAATACTGGCGAGTTCGCTTTCGCACGATTTGCAGCATAGCAATGAACTCACTGCCCTTAGACAGCAACAGCTGCAGCAACAACAGCTACAGCAACAACAGCATCAGTATCAGCAAACCATAGCGGAGACCGAGTGAGTACCATCTACTTGAACCTATTCTTTATATGATTCTTCAATGATACATTTGCAATACACTTTCCTCAAAGACTATAATTGCATCATTTGATCGACAATGATGATGCTAATGGACTTTGAATTAATTCTGTATTTTTCTCCAATTCATGCTTCTCTCTTGATGGCGAAAAATTGAAGTGAGGAGGTAAGCACGCTGCTGCCTATACATATTTGTGCTTCGGTTAGCCGTATCTCGCAATAGTAATACACGTGTAGAAGAAGCTACAGTACTTTAGGGAGCTGGGAAGAAGTCCTGTAACAGGAACGCGGGTCTAATTGGTCAAGGTTAGAACCTGAAATGTGTGTGAAAAAAGGCGTAGTCTTGTTCCCTTGACCAATTAGAACCCTATTCCGAAGGATTTTTCCAGCTACCTAAGTTACATGAACATTTAAACAAATATTCCTAATAGTACATTGTTCACATTGTTGCAGGAAGGATACTAATGCGGAAACGTCAGTTTGACAAGCTCCGTACTACAAACAAACACCGTACAAAGTAATTTAGCGTTTAGGTAATTTAAGCGTCCATAAAGAATGGAGACTCAAATTATTCTTGGTATATTTCTTAGAGCATCTAATATTGCTCTAAGGTATATTTTAAGAGCGGCCATGACTGTACTTACAAAGTTAGCCATATTGATTAGCATGTATGTGTGAGTGCCTGTTTATAGTATATATATACATAAAAATGTATACATACGCTTGTCGTTATTGAAATCCGATGATGTAGCTCCAATTTGCGAGCGACTTCCGACACTTTCATACTTACGCGTACACGTTATTGCGTCGTGCTTAGAAATGACACGTGGACGCTCGGAAGGCTGATGATCTCTAGTTCATTTCATCATTCATGTACTTATTCTCATTCCCCTGTACCTTAATTTCTTAATTCAGTATTGTGCAATGTAGACATTCCACTTTGACTTTATAATTTAGGTTCTATTATCTCTTTTTAGGCGTTTACAATGTTTCTTTTTTTTTTTACATGCCATGAAAAATAGCGTAAGTCGAAGCGTACAACTGTGCAGCGCAGTTTTCAAACTTTTGTATATATTTATATGAAAAGAATGTGACAAAATACATAATTTATATACCCTTTATGTGACGACGGCAAATTTCTTCTACACTCGATATCTCTCTCGCCTCTTTCGTCAATTGGCTGCGTGGATAGTGTTTTGGTTAGCGTGAGTCTGGACCAGTCTCGTTGATAAAAATTACTTTTATTTTCATCGAAAATATAAATAAATTACAAAATATAGTGTAGGTTAATATTCGGAAGAGCATTGTCTCTAACGTAAAGTCAATACATTGTGACGTCTGACCACTACACCAAACGTTTGATTGAGTTTATGGATACCGACGATCCGTGTGCGCTTAATGGCAATGAACACTGGCTCGCCTTCGGCATTTTAATTTTTAAAACGACTTCTCTACTAAGGTACGATATACGCATGTGAGTATAATCTTATTTTTTTTTTTTTGAATTACGATTTTGGAAAATTTCATTTGAATATTACACAATATCTTCTTAAACCTACATATATTTATGTGTGATTGGGTATGATGTGCGCATGTCAGAAGCCTGATACTGCAAACCCGAATGATTTTGGTCGCTGTAGCTGTAGATGTAATTCATCAAACTTTTGACCATTCTTCAAGAGCAATAATTATGCGCAAATTCGAGTCGAAATTTGCTTGGCTGTGGCACAAGCACATCACGATTAACCGCTAAGACTAGGAGATTCATCAATGCTACACAGTGCTCTCTGCATCGGACGCCATGGACAGCGTTTGCAACTTCGGCACAGAATAATTATCAGTATGGCCATGTGCTAGCACACGATTCGACACTCTCTCAAGGGTTGACGGAGCCGACGGTGTATCCTGATGTGCCTTTGGTGGAATTGGCGGTGGACTTACCTACACGAAACAAACAATGTCAATCAATCCACCGTATAGAGTAACGCAACTCAAACGGCTTACCTCTTGACCCGGTAAGGATTGCGATCCCTGGTATGCGCCGCTCGTGAAATTTCCCGTCGAAACGTTCAATGCGTTTATCACAGACGGTGGCGAGATATTCATGATATCGTTGCATCTCGCTCGCGGCTCGAAATCCTCGTAACCAAGATTATTGAGATTCGTCAAATGCGACTGAAAATCGAGGAGACTAGCAGTTGATATGCCACTGTCACGGAGATCGCTAGACTCGTTTTGCGTTTCCGAGTCGTCGTCCGTGCTCCACTCGGTGTTACGCTTGTAAGCTAAGCGTTTCGGTGGAGCTGGCGGTACAGCCATGCTCAGATTCAACTCTCTCTTATCCGGTGCTAAAATAACATAGAAACATATTTTTCCGATGTTTCTCGATGATTTTGATCAACCAGTCGGCAAGATAAACTCACTGCAACCTCTGGGAGGCAATGGTGGTGCTGGTTCAGGACCGGGTTCGCTCCAGGAAGTTCTGAGGCCAGATTGATCGACACCGTCGGTCGGTGTCGGCAAGGAATGCCGTAATGGCAATTTTGGGCTCAACGGTTTACTAAGGGTTCTTTGATGCGTAGGTCTGGGTGGAGTAGTACCATAGCCGACTGATCGTGGTCGGACTTCGCGTTGCGGAATGGGTGGTGGAGCACCGTCTACTCTAGTGTAAAAGCCCTCGTCTTCCGGCTGACCATCGCTATCCACGTGACAAGCTCTAGATCCCGTCTCCAAAGTAGCCGGACGCTGCTTCTCGTTCACGGGAACGGGGGGCAATGGCGAACTGAAAATAAGAAATAAAAGATCAAACTACAAGAACGAACTACCAGATCAAGATCATTTTCCTATTATGTTAGTAATTGGAAATGCGTATTTATTTACACAGGGAGTATAGGACACAAACAAGACGAATAACACAATTATATTACAGATAAGTATAATTACTTGACGATGCTGTCTTGGTGGATCGTTCGCTGTCTGGCTAGTGGGCCAAGACCCTGCTTCAGTTGCGTGAATCTCTCGATCAAACGCTTGTGCAATGGTTGTACACCCGCGGGTGCAATCTGACCGTGCAACATTAGACCAGCCTCGAGAACGCTCATTTGATCGAGTATCAAACCCTTAAGCCGATTAACATGCGGCACCATGTCAGGACTTTGCCTGGCAAATTCTTGGGTCAGAAATGCTTCTTGATACTTTGTGATGCCACCCATTACATTGGCATCTATGATTCCTTGGAGTCTCATACTAAATGGATTAATGTTTCTGTGCGGTTCGGCAGTGTATTGTGCGACAAGTCTCCTTAGTTCTCTCTCCACACTTTGCATAGTTTCGCAGGCGTACTGCACCGGAGCTAGGAGTTCCGATCGTTTCTCGATGACCTCGAACCATCGTAAAATACCGGGTAACTTGGCTTCGGTCGTCAGAGTGGTTCGCTCAATCCACAGGGACTTGAATTCGTTCTCCCGATCGACCGGACCCCTGTGTAAGGGACGGTCGAACGTGAACTTTCGAACATCGTTTACCAAATAAAAAGCAACAACCCTCTCGGGTACTTCAGCTCCCTTGCAAGCTAAACTACTCTCCTCAGGAATTGGCTTGACATTACATATTTGTATATCTGAAACGGAATTGGTTTAAGATAACCTGATTGTTCGTTATAAAAATCATTTTTGTATCGAGCATTGTCTTACATTGCCCTTCGGACGTAAGTATACTCTCATCGGGCGGAGAGTTCTTCATTAATATTTGTGCGCATGGAAATTCAGTCTGGAGCCGTTGCGTGAATGCCCCTATTCTTTCGTACTCCAAACCGCGATATACAAAAAGCTTATTCTATACAACAGATAAGATAGTATTACTATTGTGCATTTTCGGAGATCGGAATACATTGATTTTCATAAGTGATTATTTTAGAGGCAGTAATGCAGCTTACCCTAACAAAAAGTGGAAAACTGAGTCCGTAGAAACCAACTCGAAAATACTCTGGTTCCGGCCGGAGTTGGGTTAATATATTATCCAAAAATTTGGCTTGGAGTTTTAACACGTGGCTTAATTTTGCATAATCGTAGAGTCTAGTTTCATAAAGAATAGCTAGCTCTTTGCACAGGGGTATACCCTTTTCCCAACATTTTCCCCGATCTAAATAGTGAATTATTTTGTGATACAAAAGTTCTTTCCTTTGCCACTCTGGTTGCTGGGGATGAGCATGATCCGGTGGTAATATCGTCGATCCCCAGCCAAGCTGATCAGCATAAAGCTTCATCGTAAAGCCAGCTTCCGTGTAATTTTCCGCGGCCAAGTGTAAATCGTGTAACTTGTAAATGTAACGCAAGTACATCTCTTTGCGATTAAATTCATTCTTATAAAAGTTCTGCAGGAAAAATAAAAAAATACCCATGTGAATACACCATATATACACACACCCACTCACACAGGCAACCCGACGTGTAATAATGATTGTAAGAAGAGCGTGCGAAAAAGGCAAACGTTCTAGTCGAGACTATAAACAGAACTGCAGAGCGCAAATCTAATTCTGTCCACGTGCAGAATGTATGGACATTGTTTTCACGCCGGACGATTGGACTAATACAATTATCGTGCAGTTAGCGAGCTAATTTGCATCGACTATCCTTTCGTTTATTCGCGTGGCAATTTGTCGCCGGAAATTAATTGCATAATTTAATATTTAGTGACCATTCCATAATGGCCAATTCTTACCAGTAGATTCACCGTACACGACATGCGTTTGTCGCGATTCTCATCGCCCTGGATTACACTCCTGTAATCTAGAAGTCTTTCCAGTAAACGAGTAATTGACGTAATAAATGCAGTTCCGCTATCCTTCCAAGCTGGATCTTCGGATTGAACTCTATCTAATAATCTATACATAGTAATGACATAACGTTCATTTTTAGTTTTCTATTCGTAATTGACGCTTAGGATTAGTGAAGTGAGCTATGTTAAACGAGTAACTTACACAGCGCTAAGATGCTCCCTAACGCAGCGTGAAAATAGAGATGACAAATAGGAAATGTATAGTTTGAAAATAGATGAGAAATCCGGAGGAATTATTATAATTGATCATGTTGTGAACAGTTAATAGTGCAATTTTGCCTAAATTTTGGCATTTGTCAATTCATCATCGCAAGAATACTTACATCGTATTAAAGAGTTGTCTGTACTCGTCGTCACCCTTGTTCTCGCTGATCAAGATGTCCAGCTTGTCGATTAACTCCGACTCGACGGATCGGAAACTTCCACGAGCCCGTTGCTCGCATTCCATCATATCGAAAAAGATGTGTAGGGTAGCTTTTCGCAATTCGCTCTCAGGGACCAGGGTAACTTCGAGGAAAGGGCCTACCATACCCGGTATAAATTCTAACTTTCGCTCGCTCAATTGAGACCACATCGACAATATTTGGAAGCCCATCAGTACTCGCATATCGCCATACTTTTCAACGATTTTCTCACGCTTTACTTCGGAGAACTGTTCGAGCTGGAGCGAGGGTTGAGTGAGGTATGCTACAGCTAGATTAAAGTACGTCGACCAAAGTTGCGAATCGAAGCTACTGTGTAAAAATCGAAAAGCTAAAGGCTGCGCGAGTTCCTGAAGTGACTTGAGAATAACATTGTTCGCCTGCATTCGAATGACCAGCCAGTCAGGCGGAAAGACCTCCTGTCTAACGAGGTCCCGTAAAACTAGGAAGACCCTTAACAGGAAGTCCTTCAAAGGTTTGCGCTCACCGGCATGGCTCAATTCTTCCCAAAGACGCGCATAATGATACTCATCGAGCAATTGCAGCAGACCGATCAGACAAGCTACTAGACAGCCAAGTACGGGGCCGCTGGCATTTATGACAATGAGAATGGTTTGTATGAGTACATCCAAAATCGACAGACAAAGAGTCTCGACGTCATGATGTATGCAGTTATTGACTTTGTTCGTGTCGCGACCTCTCTTGTGTAGAAAACTGAGAACTTCGCCTAGGATGTCGGTACAGGTGCGCAATTCTTCGCGGCGGACTAAATGAATTCGTAAATGTCTGCACATAGTAACTAGCAGGAGATTCCTACTCTCATCGTCGTCCCTAAATAGGCTCGATGTGGTCAAGTTCTTGATGGCGATTAGCTTAGCCTGTGTCAATTGGAGCGGAGGTTCGCGAGGCACCGAGTCGATCATTGTACAAGTCAACTTAGCTACATCAAGAACAGGCAACACTGCTACGAGCTGCTCAAAAACAGCGGAGATCGAGTGTAATAAAGCTATTTGAGATGGTAGCACCATCTCGTAAGGAATGCCCAGCATTTTGTTTAGCGCAGCGAACACGCAGTAGAGATCTCTCTTAAAACTATCCTCAAACTGTCCGGCTGTCGCTCGAGCAAAGAGCAACCGGCTTTGTATGATGAACTTGAAAATGTATTCCAATGAGCGGAAGCACTTTATGATAGGCTCTTGCTTTTCCGCGGCTGCAACCCAGTCCGCGCAATGCTGTACGCTACTTAGTAGGCCTTTATAAACGAGAGCTGCCGCGAAATGATCGGAGATGTAAGCATCCATCACCGGTTTGAAATGCTCGAATTTGGAGTCTTCGAGAAGACTGAAGATAGACACGAGTACTTGGAAGACCAAACCTGAGTGGGCCGTGGAATTGCCATCTTCTGTATGAAACATTGAAAAAAGGGCATCTAAAATATCTTGCAGGAACTTGACCAATTCCTCTCCGTCCAGTCGGAGAACGCGACTAAGAGCTTCCGAGATACGTTCAGGATGAGCTTTCCATTGCAATAAGCTTAGTATATCGCCATTCTGAGTCAATTTCGTACTACACAATAACGTTTGTATGAAAACAGCTTCTTTCGGAGATCGAGAAAACGCTGGCGAACCTAAACAGACATATATTTTCCATCTTATATAATAACAGACACTTTATAGAGATTAGAATGATTTATGAATATACCCACCTGATGCATTGGGTTCTCTTGCACTACTCGGTAGCGATAAGTAACTCAAGGAGTCCAACTTCGAGCGGTCCTCACACTTGTAGATGTATAACTCGTGCGGTCCATCCTGCAACGTGGCTCCACCAGTTTCCATCAATCGGACAAACGCAAAGGAGAAGAGTTTTTTATCGTTCTTCTCGCGAGCTGAAATTGAAATGGAAAAAAACCCGGATGACATATTTGATCGTTCGATCAAGAGAAATAGTATTTCTGGTGGTCAACTCGCATTTTTTTCGCGAACTTACTCGAGCAATGACGGAATTCGAATCGCACGTGACTGCTATAAAACTTGTCGATCGGAATTGCCAATCTGACGGTTTCAGCCCAAGAGGGGCTGTTATGGTGATATATCACCAAGCTTTGGTACTCCGAACTACCTTCCATCCCTGCGGCTCCAAACAAGCAGTCCTCTAATGGCTGGCCCTCCGCATCCAGGACCAAAACGCTCACCTACAGTTTTATGAAATTATAAATCACGACTGAACAAAACCTCCTCCTTTCTTCCTGTCTCGATGGCCGCCAATAAATCTAACAATTTCGTACCTCAATATTCTTTCCGGTGGACTTCCCGCCACGCTCGAATTCCCCGCGTTCCAATTTCAGGTACAAATCGTTTCGCACGTCACCCGGCATAATGACATCCGAAAAGCCGAGCTTCCGCGTGAGACAGATGTTTTTGAACAACAAAGGATTTTCTTCCCGTACTTGTGACAATTCGCCGTGCAGTACTCGCAATGACACGACAATACCATAGTTTGGCTGACCAGGAAGCGGGGAACATTTGTTGTTGCGGATAATTTGCTCGTGCAACTGATGGAACTCTTTCTCTTCACCTTGATATACCTAACGATCAACAAAACATCGGACTTACAACAGGGTGAATCTTCAAGATCGGGGATTTTTATTGGTTTTATTCTTTTTACATGCTTTCAAACGTGTTCATGGTGAAAGAAAGATAAATGTGATGATCGGTAAAGCTAGTAGTTGCGGCTGGCTATTTCTCCCAGTTTACCTTGAACGTCATCTCAAGTTCCTCGTTGTGATCCTGGGTGGCTTCAGCCAGGGAGAGCACAGCAACGCCATGGGGTCTCCTGTAAGTGGCACTTCCTGCTTTGTTTTTACCCGAGTCCGAGTAGAGCATTCTTCCACACCGCATTACGTGTGCGATCATATAGAGATCTCGGCTCAGATCTGCGTTTCCAAGATCAGTGAAGATTGTGCAGTTACTGTGTATCTTTTCGACGAAGCTGGAGAAGCCTTCCTTTGAAATCCGCACCAGGAAGCGCTCGCTTAGATATTGACCTCTTTTCGCATCGTACAACGAGAAATAGATCTCGGTGTCCTCGCCAATTGAGTGACCGAAGTCTCTCATGCAGAAATAGAGATGATGGGTCAAAACTTTTCTGTGCTCCTTCCGCCTGAGTGTACCCCTTGCCGATGCACCCTGCGAGTTCTCGGCGCTCTGGACGTGCTGCAAGTTTTCACACGTCGACGAAACCCGATAAGACGCTGTGCTCAAAACTACACACGTGGAATACGAAGAGCCACTCAAAACTTAGCTCGACGAATATTTGATGAGATGCTCGATGCTGATAAAAGGTATCTTACCTATACTACGTGTGGTCCGGACCAAAAGAATAAGATATATGTACATCAGAGAGACGAGATCTCCATGACCATTAAAATGCATGCCGAGCAGAAATTAAAAACGGACGTGGATAGCTTTGTTGAATTTTAATTTTACGACGATATTCGAAGACTCAAAAGGAATGCAATATTCATATTGAAAGAATTTAATATGTGAACTGTTATAATTACCACGTGATAGAGCTCGACGACGGACATAGTATCCGGCTCTACCATATGAGCACCCTGGCGGGGTACCAAGTCTAGGCCTAGCTTGCTGAAACATTCAAAGAGTCAAAGCGTGAGGGGCAAGTTGCAAAAGGAAATTCGAGTGAATTTCAAGACATTGCATCGGAGGTCAGGAATGAAATACTAAATAATATAAACAATTTGTTGTCGTATTATATTCTTTCGTATTACGCGAGTTACTTCAAATATATTCATTTAATCATGCCATTTATTATTCAACAAGATATTCAAGTACAATTTGCATTCTTAAAATCGATTTCGTGGTTCGAGAATGTTGCCTGATGAAGGTAGCGCATTGCATCATTTTTTGGAGTGACTTTTGAAGTGGTCGGCGCTACTTAACTTCCCATGACCCCAGTCGGCCGCATGCCATAGGGCCGACGTGTTCTCGAACGCATTGGGTCCCTACAGGCCCGTCTTGGTTGGGTCCTCGCACGGCCCCTTCACCTTATAGGAATGCACTCGTGCACCACACTCCGAACTACAGTGCCAAACTTATTCATCCGTGGCAACTGAAAATCACTGCCCATGCTACCCCAAAAACTATGCTGCACCGAGAGTGTTCTCAATTCACCAATGCTAATATTCGTTCATTTCAATCTACCATTATCAATAAATTCAATTCTAATATTGCTCCTCCAAATTACATACAATAATCATCTCGTATTAAATTAAAAGCAAGTTTGCAATATCCTTCAGAACCTTGGATGATCGCTTATGTCACACGATCACACGATATACTCGTACAAACTACATTGCCTTAATTAATATGTAACCCACACTTCGCGGAGCGTGCTGCTCTATTATTGATGAGTGAAGCGCATCTGATAAAAGGATATGAACAAAGAGCAGTAGCAAGGCGCTTTCATAAATCTCACCGGACAGTTACTCAAGTCTTCAAGAACACTGCAACTTATTATGCTAATCCACCAGCTTCGAACATTTTGCATTTTGCATTCCGCTGTTCCCATTCCTCGAGAATATGCTTTTTTGCCGGAGGACAACTGAACCGACGTAGCAGGCGTTTAATTAAAATGCTTAGAAACACTAGAGATTCTGCGTATGATTTCATAATGGATTTTACACGGACGAAGAGAATTAAGTGGTACGTGAGACCATGGAGAGCATTGGACTTGGTTTTCTCTTTGTCTCTTTGGTTACTCTGAACCCAAGAGGAGGCAAACCGCCCCACCCTCCTCTCGCCCTCTGTACAACTGCGTCACTGATTGTGGTGATTCGGTACACCATCCCACACCCTCGCCAGCCGCGAGTATAGGAACGTACCATCTTATACTCCGACCACCAGCTACTTGTACTTATCGCGACCAAAACGCTATTAATCTAACGCTCGCTCTCTAAGTGAATAAGCAAGCGACGTTACAGATCCTCTGTTAATCATTCATCTGCAGGGCGTACCCCATGTACGCGTTTTCCTATCATTTAACGATTGATCTTACGTTGGTACATACACGGAAGTAGAGAACGAACTACATGTATTCTTTAACTGCTAACGAGGGACTATTGTTGAATCGAGCCCCTCGAATATCCAATGGAGGAACAATGAATGTTGAAATATTAGTAAAACTTTTTTAAACAATTATGATCGTTCGTTTGAAACAAGGGCTAATAGGAACTTGAAAAGAATTGTGAAGGAATGCCTGGGGTACTGCCGGCAAAGTACAGTCCTGAGGACCCCGAAAGGTCCCCCTTCGGGTCCCTCTTGATGGAATGCAGGTGAGCAGGCAGACTTCGATGCGTGGAGACAGGTTCAGGCAATGTCCGCCGCGTCGTTGGGACCTACATCCCATTCCAAAGATATCGGATATATTCCCCAGCGAACGACGACGTTGGGTTCAGTGGAGAGACCAGCTCCTTGAACGTAGAGCAGACGGGTTCAAACTGGCTCCGTCCACTGTTCTCACCTTCGCTGTCCTGATGACGATTTCGTGCGGCCAATGCCCGGACAGTCATTTCCATTTACATTTCCATTGTCAGGCTACTCACGTGTGAATTTCTTCCGGAAATTTTCTACGTTTTCGCGATACTAAAGCAGGCTACTACCTGATCAATTTCTGTAATAAATTGTAGAATTGTGACTGTATCACTATCTCTGCTCACTGTCTGAGCAGTGAGATTATCACGATTATTTTGAAGTGAGAGAGACCCATTAAGAGACCCATTAATAGATAGACGCTCCTACGTTTTGCTGCGGTATATGGAAGTAGAATATCAAGCCACTGATTAAACCCATATTTCTGTCGCGTTTAATAAACGGACAAGATGAGATCGGTAGGGGAGCGAACTTCGAACAATGTTACAAATGTAGATAATCCTCGGGAGGACAATCGTGTGCTGGGTCTGACAGGTGATCATAAAGGCAGCTCCGGGGTTCTTCTCTTCATTAGTTTGCGAAGAGCCGTCAGTCTCAGGAGTAAATTTCTTCTCACATCCTTCGGGAAGAGGTTCGCTTAACGATCGGTAGCACTAAATGCTGTAATTACGCCGTTGCTCCTGCGACTTCTGTTGTTACACGAAGGTAACGATTGGATAATGAGTTGATATTCTATTGGGTATGTACGACGCTTCTCGCTCCGCCGCTTCGCCGTCGTGTCATTTTGTCTACATAGCATACTTTCATTAGTCCTTGCTCTTTTATTACTTAATGTGCGAGGAGAGGTCATCAGCCGAAAGAGCGTACGACCGAAAAATCGTTGTCCTTCATTTACGACCGAGAGGAAACGATTGGGACCCTGCCAGCAATATCGCTGCATTGCCACAGTACGAGCCACTCTCCATTTGCGTTATTGACAATTGTCTCATTTAACGCGCCTGCAGGTTGCACTCGCCAAGGCAAAGAGCTCGTTGGGCTCGGTCGAGGAAAGGCTTGGAAGAACTTGCTGATTCGCGAATGTAGAGTCGGGAAATTCGGTTCGCGTGGCCGCGTGAAACGGCCTTAATAGGAGTGTTTCCTGATCCCGGAACGAGTAACGAGACTTGTACGTATAGTAAAGGGTTCGTGGGAAGACGAACGTCGAGGCTGGTTCGCTTGAGGGTATACCCACACGGGAATAATCGGTAGATACGTGCAGGCACGCAGACAGACTCGATACACCAGCGACTCGTGGCTGCACTGCCAGAGTGCAGTCACAGTCCCGTACTGTGCTAAGCTTGGGTAAAAGGTAGTATGTAGTAGTAATAGATGTCAGGGCCAAATCCCCCAAGCCCTCACGATCTCAATTAGACCAAATGACGAGCGATTAAGCGTGATTAGCCGCGAAGCTTTCTGTTTTTGCCAGCGAGTGCCACCGAAATGGATGTTTACTCGCCCCCGGCACTATCCGCCGATCGGCCGGATGGGATTTTCGCGTCCCGTGAATTTCCGCGTTCCAAACAGGGAGAATTTCGCGCTTATTGGAAAAATTTTTCGTGTGTCAGGAAGTGCATGCATCTGAATAGTACTTGTCCCCGACGCAGACACTCCATTCCGAAGCTCCTCTTTTTGGATCGCTCGTTGAAATCACCGCGCGAGCATACATAGACGCGCTGGAGTCGCGTTTCATTGCTGCGGGGGGTGTGAAAATAGAAAAATCGACTCGCATTCTGCGCGTGCAGCATGTAGAATTGAGATGATGGTTTCCGTTCTCGGGAGGAAAAAAAAAGCGAGGAGAACCCTTGATAGCGCAAACTTGCGCTCCCAGGTGTACGCTTATTAAGCCCGACGATTGCTGCCATTCATTAAATTTCTTTCACCGAGCCAGCCACGTCGGTAGCCGCGTACCACGGGACTCCCTTTGCACTCTCGCTACCCCTCGCACTCCCTTCCCACGCCATCCCTAGCGAGCCATCTTCTCCCCTGGCGATGTGGACTGGCTTCTCATGGTACAGCCCTGGGCCCGACGAGAGAACAACGCCGGCACCGTGCTACGCCGAGGCGAAGGCAAAAAGAAAGGGAGTATCTTACGGAGAACGGAGCAGCGTTTCCCAACCTTCCCAACTCTCTACGTACTCGCGGGTACGTCCCTCTTTCAAGACTTCCTTTTAAGCTCATAGATTTTTCGAAACAATGGGGCTCACTCGTAATACATCCGAGACTCCAGCCAAACGTCTTGTCTATCGAGCTAACAAGAAAGTAAACCGTTGTTCCCAGAAACCTGTTGACACGACGGCCGATCGGCGTTAACCACTGAAGAACAGCAATTACTGCTGGCTTAGAATCGCCAAATGAGACCACTTAAAGGCGCTCCGTCGGATTGGACAGACTATGCCTTGATACACCATGCACCATCCTACAGCCAGGCATTTTTCTTTTTGACTTACTAACCCTTCCATTCATTACTGCTATTAAGGACAACGGATCAGCTGCGGCGATTTAAACCCTTGAGAGCAACTGTACCCACCCAAGCGCAGGTTTCGACGAAAGTGGCGAATAGCCAGGTCATCGCGGTCGAAGGATTGGGAAACCCTGAAGGAAAGGATTCCCGACTCGGTTACGCAGCCGGGAGTCCATCTCGCAGCAAGCGCGTTACACCAACAGGAAAACCAACGGAGATGAAAGAGAAAGAACAACAGGGGAGGAATGAAAAGGGCGAAAAGCAGTCGTGCGAGGGAGAGAGAGAAAGCGGCGACAGCGACCTGTGTCCAGGGCAGTGCACGCGAGGCGGGGTTGCGAAGCACGCTCATTAGAAATAATAATAATTACTACCAAGCGAATAATGAATAATGCCGTTCACCCGATACGCGATATCACCGGAGAGGAAGTTAACCACGACCAACAAGCGGCAATTAAATAAGTTAAATATAGAGGCAGGAATGATTTATTTCACGTGAATGCCGGCTCTGTAAAGGGACCCAGGCGATGCGACAACGATGGTGTGTATATACGCGATCCGTTATACCTGGGGATTCTTGAATATTGATCAGCCGCGTTTGTGAGTCGAGCGACCGGGGTCTCTCGAACTCTGAGCCGCGCTGGCCGCGCGCGCGGTCAGCCTGAAAATCTTCGAGTCTGCTATGTATTTTGCTTTTCTCAGCCACGGGAACAAGCGGTCGTGGGAGGAAGAAGGAAAGGGGAGGGAAGGTAGGAACGGAGCCTTTAAAGAGCCGAAGCGAGCCCACTCTCTCACGGAGGGGAACAGGTTCTCGGCATAGTTACCGCGTATTCACCGAGCTGAAAACCTTGAGCACCGCAGCAGCAAGCGAGAAAGACGCGTTTTCTCTTTCTTCTCCCTGTTGCTGCCAGTGCTGCCTCCTTTTCTTTTTCTTCAATTCCACTGGTGGTGTTCGCTTCTCTCGCGGACACACGATACGGATCGAAAATTCAAAGGTGAGCTCATAGGATGCGTTGTACGCCACACGCACATGCGACCGTCTCCGTCTGCGAAACGGACGGATCGAATTCTTGCTGTACCGCGTGGCCTTTCTCGCTATCAAATTGCAATCCCTATCCTGTAAATGTGCAGCCTGATTCCAGCGTGCGCAATATTACCGAAATGGAATTCCCCGTACAGTTTGCGCGGCAAGCGGCATCCTGTGCCGGGAGTACTACATCCGCGAGAAGTGCTAATCAGAAATCTATGATAATTTGCGGGGCCCCCTCTCGGTCCCACTGATAGCATGTATGTATGTACTCATCACTCGTACTATAGCACGAATTGCAAATGTCCTACGTCTACCATGGAGAATAACCAGTCGAGACCGGCGAATAAGGGTTTCCATGGTTGGCGGGCTAGACCCAACATGAATATGGCAACGACCAATCTCCCCCCAACTGCCCAGCTAACAAGCATTTCTTGACAAACTCGAGAAACGGCTCGCGATCTGACGAAACAATGATCCGGAAGCCGATCAGTCGAACACGAGTGCAGTGAGCAAGCTGCGAGCAAGCTGGGAGTAAGCACGATTCGTCGTGAATCGCGGTTGCGCTCGTGATTTCAAAGAGCGACTGTACGCACCTGGTAGACTCGGCCCCCCACACGTATTACACGGGACACGGGAGTACCCTCGCACAAGATGGCGAAGTGGTGGGGCCCGAAGCGAGTCCCTCGACCGAGTCAGTCGCTCTCCGGGCCCCGTTGGCGCAGCACGCCGCGTCATCGTAAGCCTGAGGATCCCCAAGAATCGGGAGGGAGCCAACTGTACGGACCAAGAGTGTGTGTGAGAGAGGGAGAGAAGCAAAGAGTAGAGTCACAGAGACTTGCCGCGATAGGCATTAACTGGCGACAACGCGTTGATCGTTCCTATCCTTCCCCTCCGGGTCTCTCTCTTTCTCTCGTTGGCTCTCGTGGTTCAAGTTTAACGAGAGACAAACGGTTCTATCCACGAGATCGGGGACCAAGGTGAGTCGTGTGAGGTGTGAGAGCCGGTAGTTGCTCGCTTCGCATCGTACGGGCTGAAGAGAACCCAAGAAGAGCGGCCTAACGGAGGTTTTCGAAGAAAGCGTCGCTCCCGGCAGAAGAAGCCAAACCGAGAAGCGCGTGTCTCACGCGCCCTAGGCCCGCGAGAAGACGGGCATCCGCTTACATCTATCAACATCCACTTGTGGATTTTTGGAAAGAACATCTTCGACAAAGGTATTTCCGCAAAAGAATTTTTCAATTCCATTCAATTTCTCATAATACGTAAGATTTGTAAGAGTAAAACTAGTGGAGAATGGCGTAAGGTAGCTTGTTTGGGTCTTGAGGAACTACTTACACTGTTCTTGTGTAATATTTCCAACATGCTCAAAGAGCACGTCAACATTAGGTCACGATTGCGACCACAACCTGTAAATAGCACACTTAATCGTGATAGCACTTCCTTTAGGGCACTCTCAGTGGCTCGCGAATACAATAACGTGGTTTCGATTAAGCGGGAACAGCACTTTAGTTTTCGCCTCTACAGCACGCGATGCTAGAGCGTCTCGAATGACTCAGGCAAATCTACTAAATACCGAAAGTATGCGCGTCTTATTAAGCCAGATTAATCGACCCCAATTGCTGCTTCGTTCGCCAGATCTTTTAATTACATAAACGTCAAGGAAGACAACGACTACAGATCGCATTGTCATATGGCGGACGTCGCTGATACATGCTGCATTGTTGCACCATAAAAGCAGACAGAGGTTCAGCTGCGAACGGCAGCGATTGTAGTTCCAAGAACCGAAAGCGCGAATGGTCATTTAGTAGCTGGCTTCGAATCGGCTGAGCCTCGTACCAAAACCCTCCATTACCTGAACACAAAAACTGGCGAGTAGCCGTTCTCGGTCCACGACTACTATAGAGCTTAGCTACCCGTATTGCGCTTGAATTGGTCAGTTCGTGCACTGCCAGCAAAAAATGTTAGCCCCTCTTTCCCGTAAATGCGACTCGCGTTCTGTCTATCTATGTATGTGGTATTCACCGGCCGAATGTCCTCTAGAAGTACCTGCAGAGAACGGTACGCAACTTTTTGTGTATGCGTCGTGCTATTCAAAAGCAACTCAATGATAGTATGCGCGATAAGAGTTCTCGGTTCCCAGAACAGATAAAAGGGCGAACGCATCCGTGGCAGGCGCTGCTCAAGGGTCCATGAGTACACAACATTATCAGTTTTTTCGTCTACAATCAACAAGCAGGACTCGGATCATTTGGTGTGTACGGTAACATAAGTTGAAGGAACGTAAAGTGATAAAAATTGTCGGGGATGCTCTGCTAAGGGAGATTGAACGATTTCCAATGTCTGTAGTACGACAAACGTGCAATCGAACGATTTCGCTCTGTTGGAGCAAAGTGGTCCAATAACCTGCTCTTGCTAGGAAGATTTCCCAATAATTCCCTCCAAAGAGGAAATTAATATTGCCCTCCTCGAGAATGGAGAGAACCGTAGTAGCATCGTAAGCTCACAAAGAGAGGGCAATGTCTATTCTGTCGCGAAGGGGCCTCTTGAGCGCGTTTAGGACGGTGATGAAATTGACCCACAGGGCACCAAAGAGAAGGAGGAGAGACCCCCCTTTTAAGAAGTGAGCTTCGCTTTTTAATACTCCTCCTGTCTTCGTGAACTGGTCCGACCGCCTCGCGAAGACTCTATAACGCGTCTTCAAAGTTCCTCGACCCCGAGGGAGCTAATGAAAAATGGCGACAGGAGGACGTACTTAGCCTCATTCGAAATGCACTGCTAGTGGCATTAGACTAACGTTACACTCCTCGCGTCCTGCAGGGCTTATGTTCAAGCAACTACGTATCGAGGAAAGATATAACATGCGGGAAACCCTACGGGCGTGACTCTCATTCTTAAAACTGAGAGTTACCCGTGTTGCTACAATCTCCTTGATTAGCTGGTTCAACCTGTTTGTTTTGGTAAACATACAGCCACCGAGAGTTTGTCGGCTGCAATTTCAAGCACCTCCAATGTAGATAACTTTGAGGAATTATGTCTCAAGCTATCGTGGCTTTGAAAATTGGCTTAAATTGCGCTATTATCTTACGGCGACGCTCGACCGTCTCGCTCGCGCCTGCGGAAGGTCCTTAAAATTTTAATAATTTTCCCATTGTTCAAAGCACTATTCACGGTATTAGCGTATTATCGCCAAAGTATCAGCGCGCGCGTCGAGTTTGCAAATTGATCGTAAGCGTTTCATTTAGCGTGGCAAGCTTCAGTACATTTAGATTTTCGGCGGCAGGTGGAGATGTGTTTGTCTGTTTACACAGGAGATGCCAAACACGTGTGCATATAACAGTGGAACGTTTACGTTGCAGCATGTGTAACGAGACGATAATGCTCGTTGATATATACGCAACACTCGTTCGAACTAGCATGCTGTGAAACACAATACGCGTATTGCGGTCAAAAGTTCTTCTCTCATGCGTACCCTTTTTCTCTTTCTCCGGCTTCTCTATCCATCCCATTCTAGGCCCTCGGCCGCCTCCGCGTCTGCCTTTCTCCCTTTTCTTCTCATCCTCCGGCTCTTTCTCATATTCCGCATCCGTGAGCGGCCGACGCATTAGTTTCATTCACCAAGCTTAGAGAGGATATTCTACACCTACTTCCGGAATCTCGCCGACGACGACGGCGCTTCGGAAAAAAGTTTCCATTTGAAGAGAGAAAAATCGCTTTACCCTCTTGGATGACACTCTTGCAGTGTGGTGTGTGCGCGCGCGCGCGCGGCTCATCCTTTTGAAGCACCGATCGCACGAGAACCACCTTCGAAATGGCATTAGCGCGAGTGCTTTCAGGGAAAGAACGCTTCTCTCGTTACTCGACAAAGCATTTCGAGAAGATTGCTTGCTGCCACATGTTTGGTGAATGAATTAGCACGGTAGTTGATCTCAGCGCTTTGTTATAGTCAAGTAAATAGAATTTTTCTCCCGGGCACCGCTGTAAATTCGTTGGCATTTGCCTCTCACTCGCTTATGACGAAGCGGATACCCTTCACTCAAGTTAACGTTGTTCTCCGAGCTAGATAAGCGAGATAGAATCGACGGATGAAACGCGTTATGTACTATTCGCTCATTTGGCTTAGTTCACTCGTAGTTGTAGTTGTGCGAAAACAAAACCCTCGGGAATTGCTAGAGGCTCGCGATACACGCGCGGTACAATATTCGTTCTTTCAAACTTTGCCACAAAGTTCCCACGTGTTAGCGTAGCCAATGGATGCCGACAGCCTTGAGCAATTTTACGATCTATGATCCGTGAAAGCGTACCGGCCTCCGTGAGATGCCAATCTTTTCAGAAAACCCAGAGGTCGTTAGAACTAAAATCGACTCATGGACCTCAATCCACCAACGCGAGCTTTGTCCAGTTAATTCTTCGTGCGTGTTTCTCCACTGTTCTCTTGAATGCGGTTAATTAAGACTGAAGGATCAATCGAAATCATTTCCATTTCGTCAGAATAGTAGTAACCGCGTTGCTCCTCGTGGTTTCATAATCGGTGAGTAGGCGTGGTCAAAGCGATAGTAAGAACTAACTGTAAATCCTCTTTCCAGCAAGAGTCACTGGACCGACTTGTCTGCTCGAGTAGTTTCAAAAATTCTACACCGTGCGTTACACGCATGATCTACAGCGTGGCGTTCGCGTGACTCGCAACCCGTGTCAAAGTAAACCGGCAAAAACCGTTATACGAAGATCGTCGACACGCTCCAACTATAAGTAACACTAAGGAGCGTTCAATGCGCAAGAATCGCGATGTAGGAGTGCGTCTAGTCGATCGCGAATTCACTCATAATCGCTTTTCATTCCAATAATAGAATTAAGTTTCACCGTCAGTGCAATTATGAACTTTGCGCTTCGAAACTCTTCCTCGTTCGAGATGGATTTTCCCGCCCGTACGATTAGCATAGGAATTAATTAAGAAATTAGAAGTGGGAGCCTCGCATAATTCGAGCGGCAGCTGCTTTCATGAAAATTCATTTGGCTTTCCCCTTTTTCCGCTGACACCCCTCCTCGGAGCTTGTGAGCCCTTGATGAAGTATCCCGGCATGCCACTGGTCGACCCGCGCTCGCCATGCAAGAAATTATAAAGCTGCGCTGCTACCACTGCTGCTGCTGCTGCTCGCGCTGCCGCTGCTACTCTAAAGGCCATTCTCGCTATTTCATAACCGACGATCACTGGCCTCGTGTAATTATGCAAATACATACATACATCCTCCCAGTATAGATATTGCGATCATATTTTTCTGCGAGCAACATCTCGCGGAACCATACGAGGACGAACGCTTCGTATCCGGCGAGATGCGATTGCAATTGGTTTATCGAAAGCTTGCCTCTCTGAATAAAGTGGGTAATTAAAATCCAACCGGGAAATAGTCGTGCAACGAACGATTGTCGAAAGCAATTCGTGAATTTGCGTTGAGCGTAGATACGGCTCGATCGAAATCAACCAGGCTTAAATGGGAAAAACGACGATTGCTCGTGGAAGGGGTTTCGGACGGTCGAGTGCATTATTGGAGCGCGCGCCCTTTACCTCGTACGTGCGTGTTTACCGAGCTCGAGTCCTGTAATTGGCAATTTGATGTCGGAGTGGTAGGCATAAAAATTAAAATGAACAACCGCTCATTTATCCCGTACGCCAGGTAAATGAGGGGGTCAGGTGCACTCGAGTACGGACGAATATGAAGAAAGTTCATCGTAACAGCCAGTGATTTATTCCCATATCGACAACGAATAGTTCTTTCTTTTTATTATACTTCCTGCAGCTTGTGGAACTTTGTTATTTTCTATTACAAACTTGCCTATTACGCTACGCGTGCGCTATGTCAGTCTCTCTTTTATATTCGAAACTGACATTTGTAATAGTTGAAAAACACATTCGGGTCAAGTACGGACGATTATCAACTTGAACGCTCGTGAAACCCAGCAGACCAGTTCTCCGACATTCGCTACGTGACGAACACGCCTCGTATCCACCGCCCTATATCAATATCAATCGATTTCTCACGCTCCCCTTAATTAAGAGTTCACTTGGTACACGAAAGTTCAAATGCAGCATCCCGCGCATAATATTCTCATGAAATTCCCATGACGCTGACTGCGGCCACCACAATCTCTTATGAATCACGCAGCTACGGAGAAAGATTCTCAGTGCCTAGATTGCCCGTTCCATTCCGCGAAATCATTTTCCCATTACCGCATTCGTCATACTCCTTCAAAATGGAATTCCGCTCGAGGGGTCTCAATTCTCGAGAAATGTAGAACACGGAAAATTATCCTAGTGCAAAGTTAGAAAAACAACTTTTGCATGTTTAACGCGAGAAAATCATTGAGAGTAGACTTTTCCATTGCTATTCGAACAATATGAAAGGGAGGCTTTCAAATATGTAGGATGTACATTACCGCAGTAAGGACTCTGAGATGCATAAATCTTACTGCAGCCAGACGCGCTCGTTTTCAGTCGGTATTATCCTCTGTGTATTAGCGTTGGAGAAAGGTGGGTACATAAATCTTGTTTAAGTCATAATTATGCGTAGAATTATGATTCGTTGTATCCGTTGCTTTAACGTGAATTGTCATACTGTCGCGGACGTAAATCCGATTCCAATTAAAACTAGGCGGTTGCATTGAGGACTCGTTACACTGGATAATATTATATTTCTCGATGTATACCAGGCCGCTACGGCAAGCAATATTTTCCTGAATAAGGAACCGAGTAGCTGGATTGCGATCCCAAACCTGTTTTCTGCATCCGTAACCCGATACGAGTAATTCGTACGATCGGGCTTTGTGGTCGCGAGAGAAAAGCCCCGCTCGAAAACCGCTGTCTCGTGGTCACGGGGGATTTACTTGCGAGAGTCTCGATCCATCGAAACCAAAATTCTGTCCAACGTTTATCTCTTCGGAGAAGTAAGCTTACTATCGAATGCCACCAATTTCCAATCAAAGTATCGCAACTCGATTTAATCAAAAGTAGATTTTCTTTTTTTTAATAATACAGTTCTACTTGTCTATTATTAATGAGGGGGAATATCAGAAATTGAAGAGACGTCACAGTATCAATTAATATTCTGAATCCAGACTACTCATCGTTTCTATCTTCACTGGCACATGGAGAATATAAATTCTTATCGCCGTCAACCTCGTCATCCTTCAGTTACGTGGACGTTAGCTCTCCTCTTATTTTACGAGAAGTTCGTGGGTAACTGGTTTGACTCGTCTGTTCGTTAACCCAGAGCGTTTCGGAGAAGCGAACCAGCCAGGACAAAACGTGAGGTCACGGCTGGGGAAAACGAGTGGTGAAAGAATCTCGGACTATGTATACATGTATTTTTACATACACGTATGGAGATGTATATTCATACAGAAGCTTGGCATCACTTACGAAATCCGCGAAGGACGTATCAAATTCCTATTCCCTCCTGTTAGAGCCGAACTAATGTATCGGATGATACATACTTATCTAGCAGAGTAGACGAACTTTGAGAAAATCTGTCGAAAGCAGCTGAGGTATTCAGTAGCTTACTTGCTTGTTATCGCGAAAAGTACTTAATATATATATATATATCGTAAAACGACGGCATAAGATATTATTCCTGACAGACATGCATCAGCTTAAATCATCTGTCCTGATGAGGCAGCCACGTAGTACGCTCCACGAGAAGTTTGAAATTTCATACGCTCTTGTAACGGTGTGTGTATATAGCTATCTATGCGTCTGCATTTGCAACCGCTTACGGTACGTCATGGAAAAATTGCGAAATCCAAGTTTAGGCCACCCGTAACTCTATAGTTGTGCATCATTGCAACGCGCAGATGTCAGACTTCAATTCAAAGGAAACGGAGTTGCCGAGTTTCGCGCGATTCTCCGCGGAAAATAATTATCAACGAAGCCACCGCGTACAATAGTCGCTGTGGCAGCAGTTCTGGCATGATTTTCGCATGCATAATATTCTCGCGAAAAATTCGAAGCATGACACAACAGATGTATAAGTTCTACGCGACGTGTATTTCAGTGGAAATTCTTGGTAAAAAGGGAATAATTGAATGCCTCAACCGGAATGGAATTCAGGAGGAAAAATTTGATTCAAATATCTTATTGGATATAAGATGATATTTGGTGCAACGGAAACTACAGAGAATTATTGATAATCCGATAGAGACTATTAAGGATGTACGCCGCAATACACGAACCCATGAGCTTTTTATGCTACTGTCTAACTGTTCATTAGTTCAGCCCCGAGGAGGAGGTCAAGAGAAGAAGCTTTAAAGCTCGCGGGTCGGCCGAGAGGATGAAAGAAAGAGAAGGAGGCATAATGTGCAATTTCCTGGTTTCCTAAGTGCTCGCGGGCAACGCGCGAGGAAAAAAAAGAGCCGGTGCTCGTATTTTAACGTGTCGCACGCAGCTGAAGAGGCGGTGCATATGCGTGTCCGACTGTCGAGACTCGTAACCTCGTGCCTGGAAATTGACCCTTTGCGTAGCGGCACGCGCCCCGCCTGCTTTCAATTAATTAAGTAATAAAATTCTAGCGACATGTAACTCGGCCAATCCGCCATGCGAGGTTGCACCGCGTCGTGTCGTGGTCGTTCCAGAAATACCCTCGTTAAAGGAAACGAGCCTTTGCGCATGGAACACATGCTCGATTAAGATGACGGTTTTCTTCGTGCTTCGTACTTTTAATTAAACTTCCAACAGCCGGAGGCTGCAGCCTCTTCTCGCTCTTATTATTCGATGGTTACATCGATTGCATTCGTAGTTCTTAAGGCACGGATTTGGAATTCCATGAGGTAGAAGATCGCGATAACCGGTCTTTCGAGGGTCTAGGAGAGACAGAGAGAGAACACGTCTGGAAAGTGCACAGGGCGTCCTTCCACTTTGGGACAGTCTGCAGTCCGTGCAGCGTGCCATCGACTTTTATGCCATTTAGTAGTCGGCGCAACTTTGTCGCTTGGCGCAAATTCAATGCGGGACACCCATTCTTGTGGTTGGCTTTGTTTCTCTGGCCGAACAATCCGTGGCCCTCTCTCTATATCGATCCTGCCCTCTGCACATCTGCCATTTCCGGCTTTCGCGAAGTTACTACATACGTACTACTACTACTACTACTGCACTAAAAGAGGCTCCTTGAGCCTCTCAAAAATGCAAAGCGCGCCCCAAATGATCGCGAGAAGCGAACTCTCTTGCATCGGCGTGCCGCGTCTCATCCAATTCGGTCTACGAGATATTCCCGATACAATGAACCCGAATAGCTTCTCAAACAGCAGCTCGTCAATGTTTGCTCGCTGCTTGAACATTAGTGTCGGCTAATGAAATATCTGTAGCAAGGTCTTCTTCCTTCTCGTGTGTCGGCAATGGATCAGTCGCACACGTTTGACGATTGGGGTGCCAGGGTACCAATTAATTAAGATTGACGGATGTATCCTGCCCCGCAAAGAGACACACGAACCGAGAAATGCAGCGATCTCTCACCATACCCATGACTCGTTCGCAAACCCATTGATTCATCGTAACTGACGTACGCTCGGAGAATGCAAATCCTTTATACGCTGACAGTCGTATGTCGTTGTTCAGCTGCCAGTGCAAGTGGCTCAACGAGCAAGTGCACGTAACGTAACGTGAGGTTCATAGATCTTCTAGGATAGGGTCTTAGCGTATCTCTTGCTTGTTTAGTATACATGAGAATCAATCGGGGAACTTATAATTCACTGGTTGTAAGTGCCAATGCTTAGTCGGTAGACTATGACCCCTTCCGGCATTTGTTCCGAGTAGATTGCCAAGGATACCCTCTTACATGACCGTTCTTTTGTTTTCCAGGTTGTCGATAATCAACGACAATGGCGGTCTTTGGCTTGGTTTCGGCAGTCGCCGGGTTCGTCAAGGTGCGATACCTCGTCGACAAGGCCATAATCGATAATATGGTTTTCCGAGCACACTACAGAATTACTGCAGCCATTTTATTCGCTTGCTGCATCATCGTAACTGCCAATAATTTAATAGGTAAGAAATCCGAGTAGATTAAATTAAGTGATCTTAATAGAATCTCGAAGGATGGCCTGATTCTGTTCTATTTCTCTCATCGCGCGTGAAAGACTGATAACGAGAACAGCTATTTCTAGATCGTTAATTTCTCATTAAGCTGCCCGACCATGGAAACTCTGGGTAAAAATACTCGCGAAATACGTGGGCATTATTAATGGGTTAAAGTTCATTGATGCAAGCTACATGTACGCGAATGCAGAACGCGAAGCACAGACGGTTGCGATTAAAGAAGCACGCTGGTGTCGTATTTCGAGGACGTATGCTTATTTACCAAAGAGAAGACGAGTGTTCCATTTGCTCGCGGCAGCATGCCGTCTCCGTACGAGATTTCTGGGACGATGCTCTTTTATCGCTGCTCTGGCAACGTGACATATCAATAACAATGTCGGACTGGCTGCTTTCGAGCGACACATGCCAGTCTACTAACTTCTACGTTTATTACCCGCCTTACAACTCACCGACAAAAGGGAATGCAGAAGAATAAAATGTCGCGCCGGTTTGTACTCGAGTGCATTTTAGCTCGCATAGAAACTATACGTACGAGAGAGCAGTCTCGATTCACTCGCTGATCTAAAATACATTAATCTTCCGTTCGAAAACTCGGTATGCGAACTTCCATTAGGATCCCTTGCACTCGCTGCAAATTGACAACTGATGCAAAAATGCGCTGCAATTTCATTGGCTATGTCATTGACATTTTAGGCACGTAACTCGTCTAAATGATTGATCGTTAATCCTTTCAGGCGACCCTATTAACTGTCTCTCGGATGGAGCCGTACCAGGACACGTGATAAATACATATTGCTGGATTACGTACACTTTTACGATGCCGCAAAATAGCCTGAAACCTGTCGGCACTCACGTAGCCCATCCTGGTCTCGGTGGCGACTACGGGGAAAAGAGGTACCATGCGTATTATCAGTGGGTACCGTTCATGCTCTTCTTCCAAGGTATACTCTTCTACATACCCCACTGGATGTGGAAGCAGTGGGAGGAAGGCAAGGTCAGAATGATATCCGAGGGAATGAGGGGAGCACTCGTCGATACGAAGGAAGAACGACACGGCAAATCGCGAAGATTAGTGCAATACATTATGGACACGCTCCATATGCACAATAGTTATGCCGCCGGTTATTTCTTCTGCGAGGCCCTCAACTTCGTCAATGTTGTGAGTGTACCATAAAAATGTATCAAAAATCACGGCAATATCTGTATCCTTAATTGATACTTTAGACGTACGTGAATTAAATTCCCAGTTGATTACTATTGAAAGGAGAATTATTCTTTCAGATCGGTAATATGTTCTTTATCGACACCTTCCTCGGCGGCGCTTTCCTTACGTACGGAACCGACGTGATAAAGTTCAGTAACATGAATCAAGAGCAACGAAATGACCCGATGGTCGAAGTCTTTCCACGCGTGACCAAGTGTACCTTCCATAAATTTGGTGCTTCTGGGACGATCCAGAAGTTCGACGCTCTTTGCGTTTTGGCTCTAAATATCCTCAACGAGAAGATCTATATTTTCCTATGGTTCTGGTTCATTATTTTGGCCGTCCTCTCCGGTATGGCTCTGCTTTATAGCATGGCTGTGGTTTTGCTACCTAGCACTCGGGAAACGATACTCAGGAAACGTTTCAAGTTTGGTACGCCAAACGGTGTGAGCGACCTCATTAGAAAGATTCAGGTAAGC
Source organism: Trypoxylon attenuatum (assembly GCA_963989405.1). NCBI lineage: Eukaryota > Metazoa > Arthropoda > Insecta > Hymenoptera > Crabronidae > Trypoxylon > Trypoxylon attenuatum. Next base: position 17,989,399 of record OZ022488.1, on the reverse strand, counting down.
TATTGTCTTATGGTAATTCTAAAAGCTTATTATATTCTAGACTGCCTTTCTTTATGTACGATCTATATATATGCACAGGTGGGAGACTTTCTGCTGCTTCATCTGCTAGGACAAAATATGAATATAATGATATTCAAGGAGGTATTGGAAGAATTGAGTCGAAGATTGCGCCTAAGCTCCGGCAGTGGAGCATCACCAGCTTCGGTGCCGTCCGCACCCAGTACCCTTGAGATGTCGACCATGTATCCGGACATGGAAAACTTTTCCAAGAACACAGAGATTTAATGCAAGCCTCTTCTACAATATACTTTCCTTCTACTTTTTTGTATTGTGATAACATCGAGGGCGCTGCCAACGTCCTCGGTACCAACGAAAAAAGTTTGTGCTATTGACGGGTATAATACTATGTATCTTATTTGCTGTGAGCGTATTCTCGAGCGCTCGAAATTCACGACACGAAGCCAGGAGACTAGTCGTTGCCCCTTCTTTTTTCTGCCAGGAATCTACATGCGGTCGTTCGCACTGATCGCACTGACAAGAGGAATGTCGTCGTGAGCACGACACACAGTTGCTCGCAATTTATAGCCGTCTTTAGCACAAACTAACGTAGTAGATTATCGAACAAATATGTAATGTAGACGAAAATGCGCGTGCTCTCGAGTCGATACGTTGTTTTACAACCTGTGGTACCGTTCGTTACTGTTAAATCATACAATCCATAATTTCGGAACCAGTAACCAGCCATGGGTATTGTTTACGCAATTTACTCGATGATTTCAATGCATTATCGTAACTGACATTTCGCAGCTGCGTACTGCGTCGTACTGCTTACAATCTCTGGCTGGAGTTTTACGATAATTTAACAAAATCAATTGCCACACGGATATGCGTACTCGCATTAATGGTGTCTCCTGATCAATGTCCTCGTCGATTCATTATCGGATTTACTACACTTCATTCTCGCATCATATTCCATTTTCGTAAGACGAGCGGTATACCATTCAGTGATATATATATATCTCCATTTGCATCTAATGTTCCGCAGATTGCTTACATTATTAATGGGGCGCGGCAATATTACTATATTATAAGCAAAGAATCTGAGCGAATGGACGTTATCCTGAATGTAGTATACCAGTGAAATCGAGCAGACAAACCCAATTACGGAGACAAAACGGGGTGGAATTTTCTTTTCGGCTAAAAGCCCCCGGTACTCTAAACCGCTGGGGCGAGAGGACAAAGTGTGCCTTTGCCTTGTATTTTGCGAGTTACACCATTAACGCGAGATTAGGTACGGCAGGATATCTGACACGGAAGTACTGCGCATTGTTCTACGGCTCCATGTGCCTAATGTAGGTTTAGTAGGCAGAAAGAACGGACGTTTGTCCTTTATATTTTTTAGAAATATCTGCGCATAACTGGTGCAATGATCATAGTAATATTAACGCAAACTATAGAAATTTTTACGGAGAGGTTTAGCATCCTTCAAAGACGTAAAGACAAAAAAAATGTGCAATCAATTGTCCTTGAAATTTTGCATATTTTTCTTTTTCTGTGTTGGGCTTACTTTGTATAAGTGTTGAAATGACATATTTCCTTTCTTTTGCTCCACGTTAATTGTATTGATGGAGTTTGCGTCGTAAACGAAGCACATAGATCATTGCCTCTCCACGAGTTTATTTAAAAGCTTCTACAGACCTAACAAGGTCAGTATTTTCTTTTTTTTTCATATCGATAAATACAGAACGATCGTTCTGTGCTCACGTTCGTTTTCTATGCCGAATTTCTTTTCAAGATGACCGCGAAGATAGCAAACGCTGCCGACAAGTATATATATATTGACAATAACAATGCTATGATTTTTTGTAGTACGATAATAGATTATTACTATTAGTCGTGTTCCAAGTGATACCGTAAGATAGACGCGTAAGAAAAACGAGACAGATCAAATAGTTGTAATAGTTGTTTGCAATGTGCCTTTCGTAGGATACGAAATACCGTAGATTAAGGATATATATGAAAAGACAGAATGAAATGCTCACTCGTAACGATTGCGCCTAAGGTGAGAGAAAGACTGCCAAAACGTGCAACGTCAGAAATACGAAAGTGAAAAGAGAGACCGGGTGAATTATAGAATAAACAAACTTTTTTTCCTATGACCCTTTCTATTATTCGCGTCGCGCATGCGATCACTGTTGATTCTGTCGGTGCCATTATCCAAGAGACATGAACTCGAAATGTTCGGGTGACCGTAAATCGCTTAATAAATTTTGTCAAACGAATTTATCGCTGGATATCTGAGTGTGGAACCCAAGTGCATTAGCCCAAAACCTTATTAGCTATGAAAAACATTCATTGTCATGCCGAAACTCACCGATTTCCCCAGTCGACTTTGTTGATGATGCGAAGCTTCAATTCGCGCGTCTGATCGGTGGTGAGGGTGCCAGCCAAAAGTTGTCGCCGCCATTCGAGCAGTTCTCGCATCACTTTGCGGAGAGTATTGAACTTGTAATTCTCCCGCTCCTGAAAGCAGCGATAAGGTCGGGACAATTAAAAGCACGCGGGCCCACGCCAGTCACGATAAAAGGGTGAAAAGTATTTGCGTCTGGACGACCAGCTGAATCGTTCGCTTTGTGTCGCCTAATGAAACGACAAGGTAGCAAAAGCGACACCCGTACATACCCCGTAACTTGGCCATTCGCGAGCTCATTCGCCCTTACGGATAATGGCTACGGGAATTACGCCTTCCCATTTATTATATGCACTTTTTACGCCGAGAAACAAAAAAAAGAAGTATCCGACAAGAATGAACTCCGAGGGAAAAAGTGAGAAAAACTTTGGACAATGTAGCGAACAGGAGCCGCTACTACCGGTGAAAGCTATTGTCGGAAAAGTGAGGTAGGAGTATACTTACCACGTAAAGCCTTTTCCAAATACCACCCCATTCTCGGAGTACAAGGGTGACTTCCCGGACTACTGGATCCTCCAGAGGTATTACGGACTCAAAGAGACCCTCGTTATCAATTTTGCAAGGCTTCAGATGGATATAGGAACTAGGGAATATTCCTTTGACCGCGCGATTTTTTGTCGAAAACCCCCGGTACCATCCTGAAAAGTGAACGGGTAATCAGTAGCCTCATATCCTTAACTGCTTAAGCGAGCGAGAACTAAGAGTCTTTACCTGCGCATTCCTCCAATATTTGTACAGTTTCGCCGATCTCGAGAGGAAGTCCATAGCGCGTGTCGCCCCTCCAATTGTACACAGCTGCGAAAACAGTGTGAGTACTGGATGATATGGAGAAAAGATTCTTCTCGCTAATGAGAGAAGATCAAATAGGGGTGTGTAGCGAGGTATCCGGGCTTTACGAACATGGCAGATATCTAATAGTTCCCGGGGGGAAATAACGCGTCTAAGGGTAGAGTAAGATCGAGAAAAGTTCCTTTACGTAAATCGGTATGTGCCCTTTCCTGGAATCGTCAGACTTCGATATACGAACTCCGGGGCACCGGATACGCGTGACGATGCACGTATGACGAGCCAGCTTCCGGTCCTCCGACAGAGAAACGTACGCGAGACGCATCTCAATGAGCGAGTCTCTCTGCCTATAAACGTACTGCTGTACACTACGTTCCTCCGGATCTGTGTGCGTGAGCGTACCATCTGCGAATACGCACGACCAGTCGAGTTACGCGGAACGTGTGTAAAACTTGCTCACTGGCCCACCACCACCACTTTCATCTACAATCTCGTTGCCAGAAAAGAATCCGCAGAAAATAGATTGTCGTAAACGTGAATTTTCGGAAGTTCTCCGTTACGTGACAACTGTTACAAAATCGCAAAGTGCACTCGAGGCAGGCTGTTACAGTTCCACTCAACGTTTCAGCTTTTATTTTCGATTTACTGCGAGCATAGCTGGAAGCGACTAAGATGGATCGCGTTCTCGATTATCAAGGGAGGCGATTAATCGCAAAGAAAATGAGACTGCAGCGCGGTTTTCCGACACCTCCGCAATCACTCCACTTGAAGCGAAATTCTAGTGGAACTAGCAACAAGCTTGACGGTCCTATTAGTTGTTTTCGTACCGATCAATCGGCGAGAGAAAATGTATTTTTCATCGCAGCTTCGACGACAGGAGCGTTAGTCTCGAACAAAGGGAACCGCGGTACCTTCCTACCCGCTTTCCCCGTGAGTTTTCCCGGGGAATTAAATCGATAACTCCCTTTCCTCTCTATAAAACATTCGCGATGGGGAAGCCTACTCGTCGACTGCGTGCCGTGTACAACACACTCGCAGTTCGCTCCGTTCTTTTCCGACTAACTGCTCTTCGCTTTCTTCTGCGAGTTCTGCTCTATGTGTGCGTGACGCGTAGAGATGAGCGCGGGATGGATTCACACGTGTCGGGAGAGAGCAAGAAAGAGAGAGAGAGAGAGAGAGAAAGAGAGCTAGCTACGCGGAGCTTAACAACGCGAGTAGGGAGGGACCCTAATGCCTTTAGGGTGTTGGGCTCCGGGACAACGACACAAAGGCAGGGATGAACCGTGCAGACGTAAACAATGCCATCTGAAATCATACTGGCGCACAGTAACGATCGGTGAGAGCGCTCGCCTCTACTGCTAATACGGATGTTCCTGGGCCACCTTGAAAGAAGTGGTCCCAACGAGGAGCATAAACCAGAGGACATAATGAGATCCACTGTAATTGGTCTGTTTTTCGTATCAACCGTACCGAATGAATCATAAGTCACTTGGTTAGTGCAAGAAAAGAAACGGGAAATTGAAATGTCAAGAAGATTTCGTTTCTGAGTGGGCGTAGACGCAGCAAGGGTCATTTTTATGAGTGTGCTCAGTTCAATTCTACATGGCGGAAACTTGCGTAGAAAGAACAATAAGCAGGAGATTACGGAAAAGAAGTAAAGATAAGCTGTAGCAGAAGAAGATTTTTCCGCCGGAAGGTTTCGCCTTTGCGCAGAAAATACGGAAACCGATGATGCCATGGTAGACGTTGAGGCTTGCGCAACCTACCAACGCTACTTCGAGGGATGCAAAATGTATAAGGCCGCATTGGGAGTATAAAAACGCATCCTGGCTTTTGAGCAGGAAAAGCTGGGATGGGGGAACATGCACGAATATCGTATATTATTCAAAAAGAAGAGTTTAAGAGCCGATCGAGGCACGTTCCGAAACCCGGGGAGTAATAATGTGCATGAATGTTACATGCTGGGTAGGTAAAGCATTGTCAAGACTGGCGATTGGTTTCTATGGCTGTTCGTCTGTTCCAGGAACAGGAGAAAAATCGATGCTGAAATCGCTGCTTACCGAGGGGGGAAAGACGAGCTAGGACAGGACACGCCTTTGCATTCTGAGATTTTTCTCAAAGATAAGTACAACCAAATGTTGGGTACACACACAGGTATAAGATTTCGACGCGCAGTGATCGTCCCCTGACAATGACTACGATCACACGATACACTTCCGGGCAATTCCATTGAGCTAGTGGGTTTATCCTACTCCGTTCCATTTCGTCTAACTGCTATTTATCAAATGCATTAACCAAATTATCAATCTACAGATGAAAAATAAGTACACATTTGCTGACGATACCACATGAGATAATCGAATTTTGACATGGGCCATGCGTAATCGTGCGACGATAAGGGATGCGATTTCCCATGATGACAAGGACCATCGATCACTGTGAAATCTGCGATTGACAGCTAATCGCAGTACACACTACTCGATGATTTAAATCCCGCGATGCGTAGCATCCGCTTAGAAAGTGATTTTACTGCAGTATAATTCTATATCCATTTTCGTAGAGATGCTATGTACATATATTGTACACTGTCTCTCGACGGACGCACGTGCGTCAAATGAAATCGATTCAGCGATCTACGTGACGTAGAGACACCGACCAAAATACTGTTACGCCTTTCTGGTGTTCCTGCTATTGTTACTATTGCCCCCGTCGTAGCGCGTTCAATTTTATTTCTTGCGTCTAAACCGTAAACGAATAGTTATTGCCGGTAGTCGTAGCCATTATTTCCGTTCGAAATTACTACACCTTCGCGGGGAAATTGCTAAGTTGACGCAATAGGGTAGACTATGCTGAGTTACAATACTACCCACGGTGTACACGCTACATAATTGCACCGGGAATAATGCGGACGATAAATGTCGGCTTGCCAGTGTAGGATGAGGTCATTCTGAAAAATCGAATTTCATTGTTCCGTAGGCTGCGATTACCGTAACTCAAATTTCCTAGTGCAATGATTTTATTCCTTATGTCAATGACGGATACTTTGTGTGAACTTTTAAACCCAACGAAAAGAAAGAATATCCTGGGGCATGACCACGGTCCGTTAATGTCGTAAATTGATAGATTGAAAGATTGTGGTTTAATCGCGATGCGGACATAGGACCGTGGCACCTAAATTGTCTTATTGACACACTATCTTTGACATTAGTACGACAAACGTAAAAATATACACCGGAAATGAAGGCATCTGGAAAGGACGCCTACTGTCTTGTCGTATCAATTCATTTCGCAGAGGATGCACGATACTGCGCGACTGCTTTGACGCACGTTCCTGGAATGCAATGACAATGGCAGAAAAATTCATTGTGAAGCCGTGCAAAAATGCCCGTGGAAAAGCTAACTCAGTTGAAAGTTGAGCAATCCCACGTCTCGTGGTTTTCGGTCCGCGAACTTCAGACGGGAGCGAGTGGTTAACGCACTTAACCGGTGCTAAACGCAGTCAATTCTTAGTTCAAAAGCATGGAGCAGCAGTCTGCTTCAACTAACCGATCAGAAATCAAAGCGAAAGCAAATTGGGAAGAGACTTTGCAGAGCCTAATAATATCGGTCTGCGAGCTTTCATTTCCTGCTAGAACATCGCCAATTCGACGGCATTCCAGTGAAGGGACGCACGTGGAGTACCGGAGACTCAATACGCCAAAACTCATTTCGGGCTCCTTATGCCAGCGCTTATTAAACGGATACAGTAGAACGGTAGCAAAAAAACCAATTGCGAGAGAAACGCGAATCAGTCGAGTTCTTGATGCTTGATCGCATCTATCAGCTGATTACAAACAGAGCGTAAGATAACGAGGAGATTAATATCAAAGAAGCTTGACTGAGGTGTAGTCGTAAGTGGACGAGCGACCTTGCTTTTTCTTCGTGAGCGTAAAAAGGCTCTGGCAGCGCGGCATTTAGAGAGCCGTCAAAGAAAACGCGGTAGATTGAGCCGAAGGGACCGTTTGCCTGTGTGTCGGTGAATGCATTTTCAGAGTATCAATGGGATAAAGTAGCGTATCCAAAGGTCGATCGAGTGCGGCGAGGAGGAGACGCGTCAGACGGCGTGAAATCGGGAGCTAATGGGAAGTTAGCCCCGGGGTTGTTCGCCTTATCAAACGCGCTGCTTACTACGCGTGCACGATCAATGCATGAATGGGCTAACGCACACGCACACGCATTACTGCGCGTACGCGCACAAGGACGAGTGTCTCAGCACGCACGATACACGCTCGGTTTTTCGCGGAGCGGCTACTGCTGCTGCTGCTACTGTTGCCGGTTCGCCTGTTTAAATCGTCATGCCGTCAGCCGACACTCGACGGTTCGAGGAGATGCGAGACGTACCAGACTCAATAGAAGAACGCGTGGGAGTCTAATTGTAAGAAAAAATTCGAAGAGAACCTGCCTTTCGCGCTCGTTTGCGGAACCGCGGATACGAATAGGCAAAGCCCGCAATTTGACAGATCCGCAGGGTCGATGCCGCGTTAATAGCAATGCACGCGTGCGAAAACTCACCGACGCCGTATTTGGTCGTCTTCGTCGTCGTCCACATCTCGAGCGGTTTGGCGATGACGCTACATGCCTTGCTTCTACGACCACAGATCACTCGTAGTATCACGAAAAATTCGAAAACACAAACATTGGGTGTGTTTGCCGCACAAGTGCCACCCTCACAGCTCTCTCTCTGCACGGGCCAATGTTGCCGATGGCCGCCGCTGGCCACGGCCGACTGCCGGCAACGCCGCCACCTTCGCTCTGGTCACGTGCCCGTCAGGGGCGTACCACCCCCAATCCTCAGAAAAATCTTGGAATCTTCGAAACTTATGACTTCTTCTCATGAAACTGTATGTTTCAACGTAGCTGATACTGGGAGTGATAAGTCACAATGATCGCTGATCGGTTGACTGCGCAATGGAGTGACTCATTCCTACCTAGCGCGTCGAAAAAATAAAAGTTAGCAATAAATAGCGAGGGGAATGTTCAAGCCACCTATCCAACACGGAGCATACTAAATTTAAAATACTCCGACTGGGTGATTGCCAAGGTGAACGATCGTACGGTAAAGAAACCATCGTTACAATCTTTCGACCTTCTTGACTTCTTCGGTATCCGAATACAACGGCGATGGCGAATGATTGACTTCGGAACATGATGCGCATCTCATAAAGCAAAAGTTCAACTTACTTTCGTTTATTTATAATAAATACAATAATTACGAAGTAAAGGTAAACCTAATATAAAAGGAGTGGTAGCTCCGGGGGAACCATTTTTATATTTTTATTTACAATAGTTTCGTCCTTCGTGTAATTAAGCGATGACGGGCACTATACACTGCGCTTTGCGCAATGTAACGTGGACTAGATCGAAGCTACGATGAGACAATGTGCAAGATATTCTTCATTTCTTTATCGTATTTAGAAGTTGATCGGTTTTCCGAAGTACGCAGCCAAGTGAGCTTCCCTAAGGGCTTCAGCACATGTCTAAAATAACAGAAAAATGTTTAGAAGAAAAATTCTCAATCCATGAGGTTTTGAAATACACAATAAAGATTAACTTGATTTCATTACCGGATGAGCGTGACACACTCTCGCAACGTCTTCTGCACTTGCTCCATATTCCATTGCGAGAACGGCCTCGTTGATTAATTCACCAGCAGACGGCCCAATCATGTGTACTCCCAAAATTTTATCTGTCGTATTATCAGCCAAAACCTTGGCAAAACCTTCAGCTTCCAAATTAGTTTTCGCTCTCGAATTGGCCATGAAGGGGAATTTACCGACTTTGTAATTTATGCCTTCTTTCTTTAAGTCTTCTTCGGTCTTTCCTACCCAACCCACTTCGGGATGCGTGTAAATTACACTGGGTACACAATTGTAATCGATATGTACGGCTCCTGGAAAGAATATATACATGTTTAATAATACTGACAATATATTTACTATATAAATTTTCAAATATATTTATCATACTACCTCCAGCAATTCCTTCGACCGTGATAATGCCTTCGTCTTCGGCTTTGTGTGCTAACATAGGCCCATGGATACAATCTCCGATCGCAAAAATTCTGTAACACACATTAATAATTCCTTTTGAAGAATGGTCGAAATTCAATGATAATGCAGTGGGAAAATATTGGGATAAAATATCACTTACGAAGGTACAACTGTTTGGAATCGATTGTTAACAGGAATTCTTCCTTTCTCGTCTCTCTCAATTCCCATATCTTCCAAACCTAAATTATTTGTGTACGGTCGTCGACCAACACAAACTAAAAGAACATCGCACGGAAGGTCATCTTTTTTGCTAGGGTCTTTAGCATCTTCTACCGATACAATAATTTCACTGCCCGTCTTTTTAGCAGCAGTGACCTTAGTATTTAACTTAAAGTTCACGCCTTGTTTGTTAAGGATTTTTTGTAATGTTTTACTAACTTCTCCGTCGATGCCCATACCACCGATGGATCCTAAGAATTCCACTGCAGTGACGTTTGAGCCTAACCTTTAAGTATAAGAAAAAGTACAATAAGCTAATGGTCGTTTCAAAAGCTATATACAAGAAAAATGATTGAGCAACACAAATCGAACCTTTGCCAAACCGAACCCAATTCCAATCCGATCACACCAGCGCCGATAACGATAAGTCTGTCAGGTACTTTCTCCAAAGATAAAGCACCAGTGGAAGATACAATTTGTTTTTCGTCAATCTCAATACCACCAAAGGGAGTAACTTCGCTACCAGTCGCTATCAGAATATTCTTAGCGTTGATCGTACTTCCCGCTGAGCCATCAGGCTGTAATGCCGTAACTTGATTTGGGCCAGTAATTTTCCCATGACCCTTGACCCATTCGACCTTATTTTTCTTAAAGAGTCCAGCTATACCGCTAGTCAAAGCTTTAACTACATTCCTTTTCTGTTCCATAAGCTTATTCAAGTCGAGTTGTACATTTTGAACTGAAACAAAATAGGATTCATTAATAATTTTGCAAAATTAATATTTTTTGCCAATCGAACGTAATATCGTAAACCTACCCATTACGCCACGATTTTGCAAATCTCCACTGTGCGCCATATGGTAATAATGTGAATTATTAAGAAGAGACTTTGATGGAATGCATCCGACGTTAAGGCAGGTGCCTCCCAAAGTTTCACCCTTCTCTATGCAAACCGTTTTCATTCCTAATTGAGCAGCTTTGATCGCTGCTACGTAACCACCTGGTCCAGCACCGATCACCACCAGATCAGCCTCCTGGGTAGAGGCATACCTGCGCTGTTGGGCAGCTGTCAAGTGTGGTAACACACGTTTGCCACATACTGGCTACGTGTGAATTCAAAATGATAAGAATTAATTGGGGTAATTTGGGGAGTAACACATGGATGGTATCACTCAAATTTTCAGCCAATATTAACAGCCTATGAGTGACATAACCAAAGGTCCAGACTGTAGTGTGAGGTTGTTATCAGAAGTATGTGTAAATTGACTATATACGCGAATCACGATTATTAAGTTATTTAGTGTAAAAGAATGAAGACTCTGGTTCGATTGCAAGTTAATATATGACTAATAGGTCTGTCCTTCGGAATGTTACGAAATAGTCGTGGTATTGTGCGATCCAAAGAATAAGTGAAATGCCCTTCGAAAAAGGCATATTAGGATTATTTTGAATTTAACTTACCCTAACGGTGGTGGTCACCAAGTTCCAAAAGCTAGCTTGCATTGTACCTCCGGAAATATTATTTTGAGTTCCAATACAGAGGGGGTCGAAAGGAAAAGGGTCCACGGCAGTTCACGGCTCTACCGGTTATTGCGATACCGTCGAACTCGTGGGAGCTCTCTTATTATGACGACACCCTTCTTAGTATTCTTCGCGCACGTATGATGGCGCTCGCTACCCATTTTGCTGTTGCGTTATCGAGCGGAATGTTCCTAATATATATCTTGTTTTCTTAATTTCCGACGAGTAGTATTACTTTATTTAGTAATTCGAAAGTTTCATCCAACGCACCGGACTGCTTTTCCTTCTTTGATCTTAAATTTCTTTTGGGAGAATTCGACTCCGGATTATTGCTCGAAGATTCATTGATCGGAGTCGGAGGTTCCAATGTTATTGATGGCTGAGATAAAAGATTCATTTATGTTGACATAGACATATTCGACGATGACTGTTTTTGTTCATCAATGTTATGCGGCATATCTCCAGATTCTTCTGACATAGATTCATCGGTGTCAAATGTAAGTTTTCGCTTTACAGGAAATTATGCTTGTATTCTGGAGGAAGCAAAGTCAAAGTACTCTATCCCGGCTAATGCACGTGCCAAATCGACTGTCACCTGTGTCTCTTCATCGACAGGATTGAAATTGACTTTGTACGATGATCTTGTTACCGAATCCGTGTTGATCATTTCTTTACATTTGTTTAATATAGTTTTACCGGGTGTTTGAACAGAGTTAACATACGATATGGAGCTATCTAATTCAATTTCAAATGGTGTTTTACACATTTTACATATTTTCATTATAAATAAAGGACTTCTGAGCGTCTTAGCTGTTTCGGAAAGCTGAACTTTTTGAAGCAAACTCCTTCTCATGTTCTCCTTCTGAAGAGGTGCTGACAATCTAGATTTCGCACTAAATTTCATGACAGGACTAGTTTCGCTACTTACAGTTGCAGTAGGCACATTTTTCAAAATATTCAATGCTAACTCTTTTTCCTCGGAGCCATGATCAAATCTGTATTCAAAGCATTGGAAGGAGTTGGCTGCACGATCAGCTTTGCTGCACTCGTATTCAATGAGATATGAGATTATTGATCCAAAGATGAATTGAAATTTCTTTCTTTGCTCATGTTTAGGGAGCGATTATGCATTTTACTTATGACTTGACTAGGTGAAGAATTAAACACGTTATCCGCACTTAAATTCTGATACTTATTAACTATAGGACTTTTACTTGGTGATAGATTTAAACTTTTATTCCCGTTTACATTCGATGACCGTTTAGACCTTCTCCTTGTAATCTTTTATGAATCTGTATCAATGGATTCCTTGACCTTTCTACTATTTGGAGATGAATCAGAAAGTTCTTGTTCATCCAATGACAGCCTTAATGACACAGTCTCTATCGAAGTATCTTTCCTGTTTACGTTGGCATTCTCACTGCTGGAATTTTTATCTAGTGGTGCTTTGTTTTCTTTAAAACTTAGATCCGTTACCCTTGAAGTTGAAGAATTCCTTCTTCCGATAGTGGATCTTCGGTTGTTCTGTGATACTAAAAAGTTCTTGATTCTATTATCGATATGTGAAATTGCTACTGTACTAAAAAGTGATCGATCGGCGCAAATGATTGTCCTTTTTCCTGTTGCTTGGAAGTTTGTTGCTGCTCATTTCTGAGTGCTTTAGCTCTTAACCTTTTCTTAGTTGCCTTTGTTATCTTTGTATCGGACTTGGCCACTGGCCCTCTTCAGAATATATTTACAAGTTTTAAATTATTATATCGAGATGTTTGAATGTTGGCAAGTTCTCGAAGTCGCAGTTCGAAACACAAGTATTATTTATAAAAAATGTAAACAAGCGCTGTTACTTACAAAAAATGTGAGGCAATACAATGGTAGAGAATAATACTAATTTAAAACTTATAGATCCGAACAACTCTACAAATTAACTAATATGATATTCAATGCAATCAAAGAAGATTTTGTGAACAGAGAAGAAATCGTAAACAATTGTGAACAAATGTCAACGCTAGTGTTTCATCAAAAATACAATTTACTCTCTAGAAAATTATGGGGTAAGGAGAGTACCACCACAGCAAAATGGAGAAAAAAAGAATAATGAAATTGAATAGAAAAATTGTGGATGACGAAGAGTATATGGTTCATAATCCCAACCAGAAATAGGTGAATCTTTATCAACACTTTATACAATTTTCATTGAAATAAAGAGGGTGTGAATAATTTGACTAATTATTATTAATATTAAAGGGCAATGCAATTAAACAGGATAAAAATGTGAGTAAAAAAAGCCAATGCACAACCGCAAATCCACTTGGTATTACCTTGAAAAAGAGTTCTGAACAAAAAGTTTTGACGTGGGTCTACATTAAACATTATATTTATTAACGATAATGATGTTATCTCTAATAATATTTTTTTACAGGAAGAAGTAGAGCCTTGGTTCTTCAAAAAATGAAGAACCAAGATAAAAAAGCCCGCGAACTTTTTCTGTCACGACCATGTACAAAAATCTAAATAGATCCAACGACTCCAACTCCTTTACCATTTAAAGTAGTTGAAAATAGAACATCCACGTCGGCGGGGAATACAGAAGAAAAATTCCGGGAAGAAGTCACGGCAAAGCTAAATACAATTCAGGAGGAACAACGGTAAGTTGACCAGCCTGTGCTCATATTTGTGTCAGTTAATTAAGCCGTCTGCCCACAGAGAAATCAGCCGAAAACTGGAAAAAATACTCAAATTGCTAGAGGTTCAAGCCAAGAAGAAAGCTAATCTTAATTACTATGCTTAAGGTGCATAGCTGCATACCCTATTTATTGAGATATTTTGTACAATAAATCAAGCAACACTATAACTTTGTTTGACGTAAACATGAATGCTATCTTTGTATTAATCCCCTATTCATTGTCGAACAGAGTGCGTTACAGGTAAAACTACAGGTTTCCACACCACCGACTCACTAAACTACCTGTAGCGTATGATAATAGAACTTTGTAACTAATGAATGCCCGATTTATTTATCCTAGTTGTTTACAGTGTTGTATTACGGAATGGCGTAAGAATACACATCTTTATGAGAATCAAGATTTTCTTATACATTGTCTTAATTTGTCATCACAAAGGTACAAGGCACTCTTCGCATATCTTCGAATACATAAGAAAAATAATCTTTTCTCTTCCATGGAATTAGTCATTAACAGAAATAAAAGAAGATTTCCTTAGTTGTTAATTTCATCGCCTTGGATGACTTAATTCTGCAAGGAAAAAAAACATTGTAACCCTAGTTGATGAGGTGTTTCAGAACAACGGAGGAGAATAGTCAAACTTACTTTTTGTCGCATATCTTCGAATACACAAAAAACAATCAAACAACCGTGGGATCTCACGGTGATGCCACCCTCGTGCCGTCTGTCCCAATCGTGGCGCCACTGTGACACCACCGCGGTGCCGTCTGTTGCGGATTTCCTAGATGGAAAATCCAAAACTGCGGTTTTAGCATGCGGAGCATCTGCTCCGTTTCGCAACTCGCGGGAGATTCTAAGAAATGAAAAGAATTTCAAACTATAAAATGACTTTTTAATTAAGGCGGGATATGAATTTTTTAGTCAAAGGGAAGAACTGTTAGCTGCAGCTAGGTAGATCTGCATGGGTGTTATGGCACATGTGCCGTGTACAGTCTGTACGCGGGGCACATTCTGGGATTTCAAATTCTTCGTAGAATATCACTTTACCATCAGTAAGTGAATTTGCACTAACAAAGAACTCGTGTTTTTGTATTCTGGATAAATGAGATGAAACTACATATCTTGTACTTGGCCCGCATCTTTACATTTTGACTGCTTCTTTGGACTAGTGGATTTAAATATTATTCTAATCTAATTGGTTGTTTGCGTGTCCTAGAGATCTTCGCTATTATGATAATTGGGAGGCACCAAGACGTCAGTACGATCAGAAATGTAAGTGATAAAAATTCTTATTAATAAACAATGTAAGAAAAGTTGTTGTCATTAGAGCGAAAAAAATATTTCGTTTGATTTTCACAAAGATTGAGATATTATTCTAATTGCTTGTTTGCGTGTTTTACAGACCTTCGCCATGGATACTCCGGTGGGCCATATGGGCGTCAGCGCGGTTAACTATGTAAGTAATATCCTAAACATCAATTTGAAAAGATTTCAATTGATCAAACACAGATCAATTTGAAATAGAATTTTAGAATATATACATACACACACACACACGCATACATATATGACACGTAGTTTACCATTAATTGAGTGTAAGCTTATTACTTACGTGATATTTTAGTTTTCTCTTATATATTCAATATAAATCTATGTTCGATATAAGTCTACGTCTCACAGTCTGTAACTTTCGATATTCCGCGATATTCTCGTGTGTGCTCTAAGGAACTTCTGCAACGTAAGGACTGCGTCGGCAATGTTGAGATGAGGGTATAAAATAGTTTTGGAGCTCAGGAGCCCCATTTGCATGACAGAAGAATGCATTGGATGACAAGTTTATTCTATATCTCGTCAGTATACTAAAACTATAGTTTTACAAAGCATCAATTGATTTTTGCGAAGCTTCTTTTCTGTCAACTACATTTCATGGGTTTCTGCGTATATTTTCCGCCATCTTGCGGTTGACGCAAGAATACATAGTCGTTCCCCCGTTGAGTTCCGCATCGATTGATGCATGAGCATTTTCGGTATAGTATAGCTTGGTCCGCTTGATACCGGCGAGTCCCTGGATGGCTAACCTAAAGAGCGGGGTACCGAATCGTGGCCGGTTGGGGGTTGCCGCGTTTTTATGTGCAAGGCTAGGTGTTGTTGGAATGAGAGGGAAAAGCAACGAACGGAGATCGAGTCGCTTTGTGGTGGGGTTGCACGCGAAACGAAAAGGATAGACTGTGCGAGCGAGGCTCGAGGGAAAAGGGCAACAGATGTCCTTCCGTATGACGCATGGTCTATTCAGCCCTTGCGAGATAGTAGCGTTTGCGCCCGTCTACCTTGCGGGAGTTCTATCGGCTTGGAGCGTTGTCCTTCCTGTTGCGTTTACGACGAGAAAGAAGCTCACTTCACCACCCTGGTTAGTCTAGCATTTCGCATATTCAACATGTAACGTCCTGCTAATGAGATAGAATTGAATAATGGGCCGGATTTATTTGATTGTTTATCCCCTCGTCGAGTCTGTTCTCCCCATAGAGCGCAGCTTCCTACCGGCGCAATCGCAATTAATTTAATTTGAATTTTTATTGAACGTACACTAATTGCGCCAGACTTGACCAACTCGATAATCCGGTAGCTGGCTTAATCTAACAGGAACGCGTTCTTTCACTTTACAGTTGCTCGCGAGTCATGGAAGATTTTTTTTCCTCTTTCTAAATTGAATCAAGGAATGTGCGAAGTAGCAAAGGGCCAGCGGCGAGTATTTCGCGATCAAGACCCACCGCGAATATGTAAGAAGGGTACTGACGGCTTGTTGAAGAATGGACTCGAGTTCTCGCAGTCGACGCCGAACTCTCCGACGATTCTGCAGCGTGCTGCCAGCCTCGAAAAGTGCTTTAGCGAGCCAGAGTTCTTCCGGAAAAAGGAGAGGCCTGACCCGACCACCCAAGAGTCTACATCCTGCAGTTCTGCTCCAGACTCAAGTAAGAACGCAGAAGAACGCGTCTCTCACGGGAAGTCGGATCTCGTTGAAAAGCCTGTGACCAGCGAGGATTTCCTCAAGGAACTTTTCGTCAAAGTGCCTTCCTCCGGACGTAACACCGATGCGGTGAGTTTTTCACATATTCATCTTATTTTTGCTCTTATCGTATAATTCGCGTCGTAGAGACGCTCTGCATCTTCTGGCATGTTGAATATACATATGTATCTCGTTCAGCCCTACCGTTAAAGAGCCGTCAAAATCGATATGTACAGTAGGGCTGATCGCGGGACAATATACGTAGATCTCCCGTGTCGTTATCTATTAATACCGGTGGGAAAGGATTGGCGACTTGTTCACTCGTTGAATCGTGTGGGAGGCTTTGTTGTCGTCGGCCTGTTGAACAGTGGTTGCGACTGCCCCTGCAGTATGCTGCAACAGGCAATGGTCCGAGACAATCGTAAGATTTCCTCGTGAACGTGTCGGCACATTATCGATTAGAAACAGTCAAGACGGTGGAGAAGACAGTAACCCACGATTCTCTCTGGCCAGATGAATTTTACGACCCTTTGTCACGAGTCGGGGTGAACCACAGTAGCATTCCTCTTTCCTTTGCCTGAGAGCAAGATAAAATATACATTTAGGACTTTGGAGCAATTTCCAAGTTACTCTACTGCACTCATAGAGTTTCTGCTCCAGTAATATACGAAAATGTTCATAATTTGACCGAGCTTATTTTTTCATCTGTATCATTAGTAATAGTTGTTTTTGCGGGTGCAATGTCGCAATGGGAATTGAAATCCATGAAAAGCAACGGCCTCGTTTCCCAACGTGGAAAACCAGATATATTTTAATCTGACACGGCAACGTAATTAATATGCATGAATTGCCCCCTTGAAACAGCGACCATGAATCGCTTAAAAGTCGCACTGTGCACCCGCCGCAGCGCATTAAAAACGTTTCCTTTCGCTTTGAAAAGCAGCCGATCGGGTAGAGCCAGGTGGCGAGATTTGGGTTCGGACGGCTTGGGGACCTGCATCCTTTCTGGATTTCTCGGGAACGGTGCATTAGCCGTGAAATCCAAGGTGATTGCACGGCCTGCAGGGCCCCAAGACGAATTAGGTTCGGGCCTGGAGGATGCGGGCCCCCAGGTCCACGGCAGGTTCTTTTCCACCGGATGCCTTCCTTTGTATGGAATTCGATTTAAGTGTCGTACACAGCAGTAGCCGGATTTGGTTGGCAAAAGAATCCTCGCTTGTGGTCAAGAACTGGTCTTTATCTCGAGATAAGCTCCCTTCGGGTCTAATGTATTCTGGATATCTTAATGCAGCCTGGGTTTAATTCATCCATCCGTACACTAGTCGCGTAGAGCACCGTTACACCCAAGATTCCTTGATGATTATATGCGTGCACTATATTCGGACCATAATAGCGCAGTGTATTTTCGCGCATAGGCAAGCAGAGGTATCACGGAAGTTGAACGTAGAGTAACACACAGAAATTTACTCGGAATATACTTGCGACACATTGAGGGCAGTGACCGTCTACGTTAAAATATTGACGGGGATCCCGCTATTTCCGAGCCGCACAATTACAGTCTGAATAGAAGCACTGCAAACGGCGACTTGCCAAATATTTAATCGATCCCTATTCAAGCTCCCTTCGTTATAATTCCGGCTGGACGGGCTGGGTTAATGTGCCAAATAAAACGGATGACTTCGAGTTTATTTGTATTAAGAACGATGTATTATACTAGAAATCGAGTACAGACTATTTTTTTTATGAAGAGCATCGATTCAACTTTACTTGTGGACATTGTCATTAGTTAAGCAATTCCTTTTGTTATTGTTCCACGATGTTCCGGAGTCCGCGCACCTTAATGTTCTCCTTCTTCTCGTACTACTACCGCGAGGATTCGGTGTGAAAGCAGCCTATTAAGGTCGGGCCTAGTGAGTTCTTGCGGTGCAGCTTGCCTGGCAGCTTCAGTTCGATGTTTACGCTCGTGCTTTAAACATTTTTCTTTGCGAGCGAGCGAGCGCGCGCTCCGCGACGTGGTTCTGCGAAGTGTCTTATCCTTCTCGGTGTGCAACATCCTTCGGAGTGTACTACCAGCTGTGAATCTTTCCAAAGAGTGAGTGGTCCTTTCAGTTTCACAATAACAGTTTGCCAAAAATTTAATTGCCTTTTGAAAGACTGTTGTTGCGGTCTGAAATTCGGCGGAAATCCTGTTAGTGTAAGAACGGTGAGCTTCAATCTTCTAAATTGGTCGATGTAAACAGTAGAGAATGGATAGAACCTGCCGAAAGAGCCCCGTATATTTATCTACTGCCAACGCATTCCTACATGTTTCACTTCGCGAATGCGACATTCTTTACTATGAAAATCCTCTAAGAACGAAGGTGAAAATATAATTGGATGAAGAATAGATACTCGACAGTATTCTCGTGGAATTATTCTAGAAGTATATTTCTCCTGCACTTAAACAAGTAGTTATAGTCATACGGACATCGCACCTGTAGCAGCCAGTCTGCAAAAATGGAACTCATTCAGAGGAACTATCCGTAGATCATTGCTCATTTTTCTTCATATACGTTTGTGCAATATCCAATTAGCAATGGGTAATTAGCCTGTCACGCTGCTACGTAACTTTGGAATTTCGTGTTTCCTTTCGCACCGCCCACGTATTGAGACAGAAAGTGCGTGTGTACAGGTAAGCGCGAGTAAGAGAAGAGAGAGCGAAAGGGAGAGAAGGAGAGAGGCACGCGTGCAAATACGGGGAACGAGGATTGCCGGGTGTTACGTACACGATAGGGTAGACGTTGCTCCACTTGCGGTGACAAAATTGCATAATGCCAAAGCCTATCGCCAGTGCGCCGCGCAATGTGCACGAGTTCGTAGCACACCCACGTGCTCGATTTTGTAAACAAAATTCTTTCCTATTTCACAATGGAGATATCATTATGCGCTGGACGACCGATGTAGTTGCGAAAGTGTGCGGCTTGATGGCTCACGCTTCATCGAATTTACGATGAATGAAACTTTCACCCGGCGCCAGGAATTATCCGTGTTTTAATTAAAGCCCATCGAAATTGAATTCTGTAGCTGTCGCTCGCAGCTCTATTAAATCTTCGAGACTCATCGACAGATATTAGAACTTTCGTACTGAATCGATCGGCTACCAGTCAAGCGCGATTCGTGAACTTTTAATTTGAAGGGGGGGAGGGGAGGGAGGTTGTGTTCATTGAACCCTGAGTTTCTTCTAATTCGGAGGAATCTGCCGCTCGAACCCGTGGACTTCGACCTCGGTCGTTGAATAATTAGCGATAAGACTTTATCACTGAGTCCACGATGAATGCGTTTGTTTAAGACAATGATCTATTTGTCGAGCAGGCGACACGGCGCGCATCTTCCATGTGGCACTGCAGTTTCACGGATTCAGCTCTTTCACTTTATCCGCGATTCTCGCGTTTCCTTTCAACTTCTCGAAAGCACGGCGTAATTATTTGCATTAAGAAATTGCACTCGCCGCAAAATTACCTCTGCAGATTGGTTAGTATTTATTAGGATAATGCGGTGGAAATAGTACTTATGCGTACACTGTGTATGTGCGATCGGGACCCCCATGTGCGAACTCTCGATTAGAAGGTCGAGCGGTGCACGATTAGGCTAGAAAAAAAGGAGCACGTCGAAATTCATAAATAATGAATTGCCGATGCAGATAACGCGCGGTGCAACGAACGGTATAAATGGTCGGTATACTTCGAAAGTGCAGGACTACCGGTCTTACAGCATTAATTAGCCAGCAAACTGGTTGCACCGCGAGCTCGAAACTAGTTTCCTTGCGTTCGCGCGCATTGTAACGCTCACTATGGACCCCGTGGCATACACACCTCTTATACGGGGTGTGAAATCATTTCTAGCGCTACAAAGCAACCGACACGGCAAACCGTACACTAAACTTTCCCATCGACTCGTTAAAAGCAAAACGCGAGATTTAATTACGGGGCTGCAGCGCACTCGGATAAATGTATGTTTGTTATTTTTTCCGCTACGGAAAGCAAAGGGAGCACTGAGGGGGCTTAAGAAAAAATGGGTCGATCATTATTCGGCCGTCATTATTCGATAAGAGATACCAAGCAAGAGTTGCGTGACTATCGCGTAGATGGTACAAAGATCAGAGGATGCGCTCAAGTGCTTCCGAGACGAAGAGCGAGTACGATCCGCGCGAGATGCTTCTTCTTCATGCAAGACACTTGCCTTTTGCTAGCAACTCACCTTCTCTGAAAATGCCGGAACATCGGAACACGATGATTTTTCTACTCGATCGATTTAACGGAAATTCTCATTTTTTTTAATCAACACATTAATTCGTATAACGATCGTTAGTGGCAAACAATCGTATTTTGCGTTCGTTTATGTTACCTTCATCCGTTATCGATGCTCGTTATTGAACTTCGATTTGAGCCTCAAGTTCAGGGGAATTCCTTCCTCAGTCGACGTGTTAATCCTGGCAATAGTACGCTGCGGTGTGCAGTCAAGTGAGAGTCGGATAGAAAAGTGTGCACTTGCTATTGTTCCGGTACCCCAAAGGTATCGTAAGAACCTGGCTTCCAGTAAGAAGAAGCCAAATCTTTTCCTCGCATTTGCAAATGCGCCAAGCTACCGTTCTAAAGAAGAATGCCCTATCTTTGAGCCCTCAAGCTATCGTCCATCCACTAGCCCACAAACTTTCAAACTCCCAGAGCACATTACAGTTTAACTAGAAAAAATAACGATTTGAAAACTTTCGCATTCAGCGAACTTAAGGTTTTACAACCTGATAAATAAGACACGGTTCCAGTTGGCAAGCAGCATGCATCAAAAACATTTTTAGCATAACGCTTTACGTGCTATTCGATCGTGCCGCGAATAATAAAGTTTTGCAACGTGGAACATTTTAAGAGAGAATCGTAAGGTCTGTAGGGTAATAACCATAGAACTGTTACAACTGGAGGTTCAGTAATTATTCGTCTCATGCCAGTAGGTTTATAGAGCCACCTTCTACCAGAGAGCGAGTTCATTAATATGAAATGACAAGCTCTTCGCAATACTGAATACTCCATCTGCTAAACCCTATCTTAGAGATCGTCCCACAAATCTCGGACGTACAGGAGCGCACGTTTTCAATCTCACTAGCTTGTATCATGAAACCACGATCCTTGTCGGAGAAACTTTCAACGTGATCGGTCATTTTACCCTTTTTATCGCTTCTTCGCGCAATACTCCCGTACTATTTTAGCGACCAAGCACTCAAAAGCGCATTCGCTTCGCGATAACATTCACAAATCTTGAATCGTACGCTCGAGTACAATACAAAGCGAATTACCTATCAGCAACAAATCATCGTTGTTATTAGCTTGCCGCAAACGCGCCGTTATCGCGCTGCGTAATCAGAAAGTAAAATAAGCCCGCGACACAAAAAAAGAAAAACCCGGCCAAGTATCCTCCTTGCATGGTAGCACGCAACAGTGAAGTACATGCACACCGGTGATAACTGCAGTTTTCATCTAGCAGTCGGTTGCATCACGGTGCTCATCGCAAGAGCTTCCAGTCCCGAGGATATTCCTTTCCGCTGTCGGATATGCGCCCATCTACCTATCTATCTATCTCTCGATCCATGGTAAAGTTTCGATTGTAACACATGTAATAATGGTAAGGGCACTTCTCTCGCGATCGGCCTCCGACATCCGATTATATCGGTGCTGAATTTGCCATTGATTCCTTCGCGACTCGACTTCACACCGCTACAGAACTACCACTACTATGAAACTTCACGGCATCGCACTTTTAAAAAGTGAATCGTCACGCGATATAACGCAGAGAGCATTCTGCTTAATATTCTCCAGCTTTACGATAGAGGCGTCAACTTTCAATCCTGCGGATTATTTTTTGAACCATCGATACCTTACGTAAGTTTCGAATTCACTGAATTGCTTGGTTACGCAAGCTTCACGTGTAAATTTGCTAGCATGCTTCGCTATGAGCACCAGGAACCCATGTTTCCCTTGAATTATGATAAAGTATATCGCGTGTGCTCGTTCAATTGTTGAGTTAATCGTAAGTCGGAAGTAATTTCTTATGGTAAAAATTAGTTTAAATGAATTGGAATTTCTCTTTTGAGTAGCAGGATAAATTGATCTATAACTTTACTGTTAGTGTTCACCGATGTGAATACGTTTCAAATAAGAGTATGGTTGCAACTAATGATGCGCGGTCGACATTGAGAGTCGACATAGGATTAGAAAGGATTACCGAAAGATTAATAAATAAGATATGCATATATGCAGTAGGAGAACAGAGCTTTTCGTGTAGTTGAGTGAGAGTTCGGATAGAAAATACCATTGTTTAGTTGCGGTTCTGTCTTCTCGCGGGGACGATTTACTTTCTAGGAATAGAGTAGATTTTAATATCACCTTTGACGAGGCTTCACGGTGCATTTAAGGCTCAAGAAGCGTTCACGGTAGTCGCACTTTACGGCAGAACGTCATGCACACTCTGATTGATACCTTGCAACGATGATATAAAAATGATCAATGTCGACGGGGTATGTATTCTGGTGGCTTCGTTGGGTTTAAGGATTCTCGAGACTTTCGGAAAACGTGAGATGTTACGGCTCTCGGTAGGTTAATTTATGGGGAAATGGATATATTGTATAGTTCGCGGCAGAAAATCATAGTTACGATTCATTGAGAGTCTCTGCGCCCTTTCCTACACGCTCGTGGGAAGTAATTATTGGCAGCTTAATGCTGACAATGAGTTGCTCCGCTGGCACATTGAAGAGCCGTGCTAAAGGAGTACTTCATCGGGGCATTGTTCTCTCCGCGGTTATTAAGATTTCCTGATTGTGCTTTATTTCTTTCACTAACATTTGATACTTCTCGAATATAGGAAACTCGGGCAATGTTGCGCTTCTGAATTTTTTCCGATTTTTTAAATCCAACAATAATATACTTTTGGGAGTACACTGGTTATTCGTTCCGTTAACGATGTCTTCTTAGAGCAATTAATAGAGAGCAAAGAGTAAAAAATATAGATCACAGATTTTGCAAAGTGAAAAGTTTGAAAAGTTGTAATGTGCGTACAATCTCGAGAACACTGCCCCTCCTGGAAAGTGGTTTATGTTCTTAACGACGCAAGACCAAAACGAAATGTTTCCTCCACGCATGGATAAATCAAATCATCGAAAGCCCGACGAATGAAAAAGGACTAAGAGCAGCGGGTTTCTACTTAGCGATTCGCCGCTTGATTTAGTCTTATTTAACATCACGCTCACGTTGTTTTCGCCGTGATCGTCCTTTTGTAAAAAGTAGTTGACAAATAGTCGGCTTGCGAAGAGACGCCGTAAAAGTGAAAGAAGAAACGCAGCGGCAGCAAGCGCAAGCGGCTTGATATCACGTAGCACGCGAATCACTAAGAGATTTTACTTTCTATCGAAAAGGCAGATCGTGCCGCGACATGCTTACACTGGAAAAGACTTCACGATGCGTTAAGGTAGCCGACACGCTGGACTCGGGAAGACAAAACCTTGCCATTTCCCAAGGTGTCGCGTCGTAAAGAAAAAAGTAGCCGTCTGGCGCCTGACTATTTCCAACAGTACCCAGACCAAGAATAATTTTCGAGCAAGGACTCGTTAACCAGTCATAAGCGAGCGACAGTTCGGATCCCAGTACAATCAAGGATTTACCTCTCGGAAATCACTTTCGGCGTGGCGCCTTTTACCTGCTTTCCTTGAATTTAAGGCACAGGAGAAACTTTAATGCCCGCAATTAAAACCGAAATATATAGCGCGAACCCTCGGTGACAATGGTTTATGAAAACAATAATTGCAGCAATTACTGGGTGATTTTGTGGCGCAGAGAGCATGCCCGGACTCCTTGTCCATTGCTATTGGGACAATATTCACGGAATAAGTCGAAATCTTGAAAACTGTCCTCTTCTTTAAAATAAGGAGTCTTTTTACCTAATCACGGAAATCATCTATTGGAAAGAGTTTCGCGTGTATCCGATATCAGAGATTACTCAATTTGCTCGAAGAACGCGTGTGTGAGTCTCCGATAAATAATCTAGAAGTGGATGAATTAATTGTGTGTGCTCGCGGAGAAATCACCGAGCGTAGAAGACACGGCATCATAAATCCAAAGAGGCACTCGGCAATCCGGAGTAACTGTGCCAATGACAGGGCGCAAGAGAAGAAGCACCGGGCACGGGCACAATAATTTCAGACTAGATCCACGGATTTGGTTTCGCTTTTTCCAATTCTCAGGCAGGCGAAAGAACAAAGCTCTGCAATGGCGGTGGCAGTGGCACGCTCGCTTTCTAGACGGTTGAACGAACCTGTGCAAGTCTGCCGCGGGATGGGAACGCAGGCAGCAGTGTGTGCAATCGGCTGGAACCACCTTGGAGAAGTACCGCCGACTCTGCGCAGCGCGTGGTATGGCAAACTATTCGCTGCCACGCTACCGGAAGTGCAGCCCTCAGTTTTTCGATATACACTTTCCCTGATTAAGTCCATACTTGGCCATTACTCGCCGCTTTAGCAATCGGAAAAATCTTCTGGTTGGAGGATGGGGATTTCGGGGAAGTCACGGCTCGTGATCCAGATTATCTCCGTATTCCCTTTCAGAGAGAACCGTTCCAGCAGAAAATGATCACTATCCGTACCAAAAAGTCGTTCCATAAATATGGTACAAACTAGTAACGGGGTCTGCCAATGCGAAAATAGTGCTGGCAGAGTCGAACACAAACGGCAAAGAACTTTCATATCCGTGGCATCGATTGCCTAAAAAATCACGATACAGCAGAAATATTACCATCGCGGAAAATAATGCTGACCGGTGAAAGAAGTAATTACGTAAATTGGCACGTAGTCGGGAAGACATGTACGACCGATAAGGGGCGTATACTCGGTAACTTTTCAATTAGCCGTGCTTTCTCGATTGTCGGCATCGATCCACGTTGAGACCTCCAAGTCCCTGCAAGTTCCATCATTGGATATAGTATCTTAAATCGCCGCTCTTCCGAACTCTGAGCTAGTGTCAGCGAACTTTGTACTTGAAACTCCTCGATTAGGGTAATGAGATCCGTTCCACCTGGGATAAGTCTTTATCGCAAATATACTACTGTCTTCTTTTTCGCGTGACGCTCATTAAGAAAATTGCAACGAATTACCCGTAACAACCTTAGCTTCCTCACCAATTTCATCCAGTGCTCAACCTTTTGGTCTCGGTTATTTAACTCACTGTTCATTGAATTTTATCTCGTAAATGTAAAGGACTGATGTAACGTGAAATACAGAAATACATATTAACCTTCAAGAGGGAAGGATATGTTTTGTAATTATGAAACCACATTCGAGCGGATACAGTTCATACGGATATTTATGACTCTTTATCGATGCTTTTCAATGGACCTGTCGGGCAGAAAATGAAACATGCCCCGAACGTGTAGATGTGTACACACATGCGTGTATGTGTGACTAAAGCTTCACGCTGCAATAGAGAGGGTTAATCGTAGAATATTGGCATCCGGATCCACCAGTTGCGAAATACACGACGTATTACTTCCGAATGCCTGAATTCAGGATTAACACTTGTAAGCTGCGTTGGGTGTTGAGTCGTGGCATTCAATTTTTGGTGAGTCAGGGTCGAATGTCCATCCGACAGACCGGTGGCTCGTCAGATGCGATTCGGTGGGTGCTGCTCTTCGTATTACGAGAGAGTGAAAGTATCCTGGTAGTATACAGATGCTTTCGATGAAGAGTACATTTTCCTTGACGAGGCTCGGTTGATACGCGTGCGATCTCGAGGCTCTCCTCCTTTCGTAAGCGATTAAGTTTCCCGCTACTTTCGCGTCTGATAATATTCAGATAACGATCCGCATCAGTGAAACACACGCGAACCTGCCTTATATCTGGAAATTTTAGTGCGTGCCTTCCTGCGTGAAATATTCGATGGCCTGTGATATCGACGATGCCTTCTCGCCGATTAACAGCCAGTGTCTGGAAGGAAACCTGCACAACTCGGAACTGGTACGTCTTGAAAAAAAAATGATTCTCGAACTATTAATAATCTTGAGGCACGTTCTAATGAGCGCACGCGTTTGAACTGCTGCGTTATTGAGACCTCAAGTCTCAAGTGGACAGGGGAGGCGATTAAACGTTAAATTTAAGTTTCTAGCATCAAGGGCTCGGGATGATGAGCTACGATTAGTGAGCACGGGTCAGCGGGAAATTCTATAAGACGGCAGAGTATGAGCAGCGGGTATCTCGTTAGTCCGAGCAAGTCGTTCAATTATCCTCGAACCGACTCCTACACGTTCGTTTAGTCCCGATTAATCCCGTGATATTAGTCACGTCGTTCCTCGCGGTATTC
Source organism: Trypoxylon attenuatum (assembly GCA_963989405.1). NCBI lineage: Eukaryota > Metazoa > Arthropoda > Insecta > Hymenoptera > Crabronidae > Trypoxylon > Trypoxylon attenuatum. Next base: position 17,962,319 of record OZ022488.1, on the reverse strand, counting down.
ATCGCGGAACGTTTCAATTGTGCGTCCTACAAGTGCGTTCCCACGGGTGCGAATCCCGCATCCTGCAAACTTTTCTGTCGTACGGGATAGCTTGGCCCCTGTAGTACGTCAACGTGGTTGGCGTACTAGTATGTAAGTACGATGAGATGCACCAACAGATAGTGAGACAGAGAAAAGAGAGGGCGATAAAGGGAGAAAGACCAGGAGAGACCAGCCGCGTGCAAGGGTCGCCGGCACCCGTTAAAACGCTCACATAGTCACATGGCCGAGAAGCAAACACTGCTTGCTTGCTCGCTGCTCGCTCTTCTCTCGTGTCTCGCGTCTCGCGTCTCGCGCGCTCTCCTGCCTGCGACTGTCAGTTCGCGTCGCGCGCTCGACCGGGCAAGAGCTGCCGCGAGGAAAATAATAGCTTGACACTCATTAGAGTCACTCTGTCGCGGATATAAGTGACAGCGTAATTTGGCAGTACTACCGAACGTTACTCGCTCTGAGGTACACACATAGCACACTTTTACTCTTCTTTTCTCTCTATCTCTTTCTACCTTATCGTCTCCTTTATTCCGTTTGACAAGGTAGCTGCTACTGTTTCACGCTAATTAGCGAGTCTCGTAGGATATCCCCGTAACTACGACTTATTTCGCGGGATAGGTACTACTGACACGGGTACGAGGTCCGCGTGCTACGCCCTACCTCGTTCTGTCGTCTACGAGAGAGCCATTTACGGCCGCTTTATTGTTCCTCTTTCCTATTCATCAGACTCGGCGAGTTTGCTTGCTTGCTTACGGGGAATGAGTAAGATGGATTGCGCAGCCTCGTGGAAATGTACTTCTTTCGCGTAGTTCGTTCACTGGTCATTCGGAGTTTCGCGGGTGCTACTGACAAGCCTGGTGGAAGTGGTCTCTTTAAGAGTTTGCATCCTCATCCTTGATCGTCGAGTATATCCGATCTTGTCGATCCACTTTGGGCCCCATCGTAGGTATTTATGGTTTGAGAGGTAGTAATTTTTCTTGGCGGAGAAGCTTCGCTAAAGAACGGCCCTTGAATTATCCTGTCGGATTGGGAGGGTCCGATTATTCCTGGGGTCGCAAACAGGATCGGACTTATCGGAACGTTGACGACTCACGAGGAAGGTACATACTTACCGTACAACCTTCTCACAGTGACAGAGTGGCTTCTGTGTCAGCCAGAGAAGAAGCCCAGTTTAAAGCAGTCGACACGTCATGTTCGCGCAAAGCGTATCGAAGCAAACGTGCACATGACGAGTGCATCGCGTATGCGCTCTGCAAGCGGCTATGCACTTGCCCGTTTCGGGTCTCACCAGTCAATATATCTGTCCTCGAAGTTTCCTACATAAATCTCAATGCTCATTTGCACGATGGGATGTGCCGAGATGGCATCGATGGAACTATCCAACATACCGGTAAACCTAGTACACCCACGATTCGGTAAAAAATTATTCGTTGAGTTATCGCGGAAAGCGGAGTCAGCGTTGTAAATCACCGCGACGCATTGAGAGACAGCAAATCCGGCAAGCGGGAACGAGAATCCCGGTGCATGCATAGTGCATACTGTGCGCGTTTCCAGTGTGCCGGTGGCAAGTACAATAACAGAGTGCCGGTAGGAAGATAACGTCTCGTTTGAAGCTTCGGTGAAAGCGACTGGAGAATGAAGCTCTTCACCTCGTGACCCGTTCTGACCGTACACGAAATTATTCCTCATTATGCGAACGACGCTAACCAGGCAACGATGCCACGCGACAACCGACCTGCGACGAGTTTGGGCTTCAAATTTGAGAAGACACGATCGAATATATTAGCCTCGGTGGTTGGCAAACGTCCGAGTGAAAATGGAAAGTGAGCCGAATCTTCGAAGAACTACATGACATTCCTCGTTTCTTCCAAACTGCGCTGGATCCTGTTAGTTTCGGATAATCTATATGCCGCGTGCCAGATGGGAAAACGACAAGGACTCTCCCTCGTGATTTACCAATTGCACGTTACCTTATCACGGATGGACATTTATAATCAGTGGAAGTAACGGCGCTTCGCATATAGAAACACAACCCGTCGCTTTCATTTTAAATTCCCATTGGTCTTGATCATTGTACTCGCAAGATACAATTATCGCCACGTTAACTTCCTACTTGCGCATTTCAAAAGCAATTGCGCAGGATAACTCCCTTTTTTCGCTGGGAATTATTCGGTTCAGCCAGAAGTAACGACGTAAATTATTGCGCACAACTGGAACTTCTGTTTTTCGAGATACACTGGCGAGGCTGATTTTCTGTGTGGTCATACTGTGACGCGGATCTTTTTTCTTGGCCTGACGTACGGCATAATTAAGAGATCTCGCCTCGTGCCTCGAATACATATTACATGCTAGATCATTCTCGGTTCGCGGCCTCGCGCGTGCACGATCGATCCTCACGGGGAGCGAGGGAGAAAAAAAGACCGATTCGTTCCCCCTGTGTCGCCAAAGAAACATTAGTATTTTCCACTTCCTTCCGGGCTTCCGAGCCCCCCGACCGAGCGAGTAAGAGAGGGAGAGAGAGAGAATTCATCGTGTAACTGGTTTAACCAGCGTGTACGTAAACACGCGGTGGGTTCGAGACCCAAACACACGTACCGCTCTTGCAAAGTCCGTGTGCTCCCGGCGCGTGTTAACGCGTGCGAAAAGAACAATTAGCCGCATCGGCAGAAACGGAGAATGAGCGGTGGGTTCCCGTCGTTCTCTGTGGTTTGTCTGGATAGGGTTGGTGACAGTGCAGTAGCAGTTATAGTTGTACACAGTTACCACATCGAAACACGTTCGTTTCTTTCAATCGCCGAGATATGAGTCGCGACTCTAGTAAGGTACAGAACTTTGAAATCTTGGTACTACATAGATGGGTGTGCGATACTACGAAGCCGTTATCGGTACCCTGAATTTTCTATTTGCTCGAGCACCGTTAATGGGAGACGGTAATACTTTGAGTCTATGCTGTTGGATGATATGCCACTGCACGTATTCCATACGTCCGCATGGTGTTTCTTTCGAAGCGATAGAACCCACGAAATCGCTGGGCGTCTACGAGCGAGGCACGCTTATCGTGCACGCCATGCTACGGCGGGCGTATTCTGCTTAAAAACTCGTTACGGGCCGCCTTTTCTCTGCGTTCCTATACAATGATCTCTTGCAGTTCTCGTGTGCTGCAACGCTGACAAAAGAACGTCCTGCAAAAACGTTTACATAATAGTGGATCTCTCGCGGCTCTTTTTCTATCTCCGAGCGAAATACTACGTCAGCCCGACTACCTTTGGATTTTTAATCATCGTAGAAGAGTCTTTGTCAAGGGTACACACATACACATACACACATTGCGCATAGATCTTTAGATTTAGCGTTACATTTGGGTAATGGAGTGTGATGGTACTGTTGTAGATTTTTCATGCTTTAAACTCTACCACTGTCGGTCGACGAAATCGAGACCGGAAACTCTCGTAGATAGTCAGGAACCGCGAGCTAATAATGTTGAACGCATCTTTGAATGCTATCCGCAGAGGTCTCTTCGGTATAATTCGATTACTAGACATCAAGTAACACTTGTGACATGACTCCCAGGCAATCGTCCTATTACGTCAAAGCACACCGATGATGACTCAGGCTGTCATTGCAACGATAACGCTGCATCCTCTGCCGCGATGAGGCGGAAGTTGTACGCGCGCGAGCGCACACAAGTTTAGTTTGCATCGACGACCTTTATAATAGTGCGTGACCACGTTTAACAACAGACTTATTTACCACGATGTCACTAACGAGTTATTCCAGATTTTGACTATTTGTAAAAAAAAAAAGAAATACTCAATGTTCCGATATTGCACGATCTGAAATTTCTCGCAGCATCGTGTTTGAAGTAATTACGGTAGACGATCGACCAAGGCAACTCTCTGCTTCCTACATTTAAGACCCGGAAAATCTTGTTCCGAGTGTACAGACCGTGTGCTATCTTGAGATGCAAACTAATGAATGCCTGAGCGATAGTATCGATAATAGTACCAGTGGAAAGGGGCGGCCGAATAAATTCCAATTAGAGTGGCGTGGCGATCGATGATACCGGAAGTGCTGAGAGCACGATGTTGTAACTGGTTCGACGAGGCAGGATGCCTCGCATCGATTCATAACTGTATCGCACGCCCGTTAATCATATGTATACGTGTTTCAGGTGATTACTAACGGTCTAAAGTGCGACACGGACAGCTGCGACAATTTGACAAACGGTGAGTCACTCATCATTGATGCACTTTCTTCTCTTCCACCCTAGTAAACCTTGCGCAAAGACGCTACGTAATGGGTGATAAACGCCGGCACGTTAGATCTATTGAACACGCTTACTAGAGTTTTAATTTTCTTGATGAAATCTCTTTATGAGATGGGAGCCTTTCTGACAATTAGATCCTTTTGGAAGTATGTAACTCTGACTCTCTATTGTTACACCCTTATGCGTTTCCGAGTGATTCAGACGGAAGATATTCTGTCGCGAGAACCCAAAAATATTCTATTCTAGCTTTATAGAACATCTTCTTCTTGTATCTGTATACAGGGTGTCCCAGCAAGAATGTCGAATGGAAATATCTCCGTCAATTGTGAAGATACGCGAAATCCGCAGAGGGCAAAGTTGCATGGTTCGAAGGGGCTCGTTGAATGGCGGTATGGGGGTGTTTTTACAATAGGGCGGTTTTTAGTTATTAATGTTAACTTAATATTTTTCACCGGGTCGACCTACTTTTTTTTCGATATTCTGAATGCTGGGATCAAGGCGAATTCAACGACCTATGACAAAAGGCCTTCGGGGGTAGTTCACCCCCCGGGGGTTGTAAATTTTCTCCTTTAAATATCTCTTAAACAATTATATTTAGAGAAACAATTGTTTAACGAAAGTTACATGGTATTAATGGGACTATCAGTTGGTGTCATCAAATTTTTGAAATTCCAATTGTTTAAACATTTTTTCATAAACAATAATGTTTTTTGACAATGAACATCTATTTTTTTTCTCGGATCATGGTGGAGGATCGAAAGACGAATTCATGGGTATGCATCATAAGATGCAATTGACAGCAATTCACAATTGACGGAGATATTTCCATTCGACATTCTTGCTGGGACACCCTGTATATAAATCTGTAGGCGTTTTCTGTGTGTTTGTTTGTCCCGACTTGGCGCAAAAACTATTGAGCCGATTTCAACGATACTTGCACTATTCGAAAGTTAAAAGTCTTGGGCATAATATGGTGCGTGCCTTATAACGCTATCGCGTCAGGGAGCCGAGAACGAGCTACGTGTAGAACGATTAATTTTTAGTTACTTTTGTCTCGTCTGGCGGCATAAGGCGGTATGGGCCGTCGTCGGGTAACGAGTGAAGCGAGTCCGATCAGCTAGTCTTATGTACATATAAGCTGCTAAAGTGTCTGTTTGTCGCCGATAGCTTATTGGTTGCATGCGTAACTGTACTAGCCAATGGGGTGAAGTTGCCACGGCATTCAAATAGTTCATATACACTGATACCGCCTGCCCTGAGTAATTCAGTTTGAATTAGCAGACACCTTTGCACAAATCATTTTAATTACAATTTGTAATATCTAGAACAGCGATCATTTCGTATGACCGCTAGGCAAACTCGTTACTACATATCAGGATTACATAGTCATTGCGTTTTTTCTCAAAACGTCGATATGCTGTCTGCGATCGTTAATGCCAACTTCCCCATTCTCGTTGTTCAATAGTAGTCTTTGAAGGCATAGAAAGCTTTGAAGTTTGAAGTTCCACATAACAGAGTGGGTGGAAGTCATTCGCTAAGCCTGGAGAATCTTTCGATTTTTGCAGTTGAAGTTGAATGTGATTGAAACTTGCAAACGCGTGAGAATCTGAATATAAAAGTACAGTAAGGTCATCGTTGGAGATAGTAGTAGAAAACCCGTGGAACAGGTAGCCAGTGTATTCGTAGAAAGGTGAGCCAGAGGAACGACGACGCGGTCACCGGTGAATAACGGGTAATGCGTGAAAGTTAGTGCAGTTGGCATGTTTCATGAGCAAGTGCAATTTCCTAACTCGTACAGCGGCCCTGACTTTGCCCTTCGGCCAAAGTATGTATCATCGCGTGGCGTAGCCGCCACGGGCCCGCTCGCATTTTCTCACGCTACTTCAGCTGCTCTCCGCCGTGCAATGATCTCCCTTTCGTGGCCGGCACATCTGCCTAAAAATTGCCTTTAGTTCTCCTTCGACCGCCTCCTTCGCTCCTGGCAGAACCTGATAATTCGGGATGCACTGCACTGGGCCCGGGCCTACTGACTCCTCTCGCATAAAAACCTCTGCTGCTCCGCCCGTAAAAAGAGCTACGCAGCTGGTGCGAATAAATTTCGGGGTTAATGGGAAACCGATTAATCTCGCGATATTTGCTTCGGATATTGCCAGGGTAATTTCAAAAGAGTACTGACGGTACCCCACACTGCCACTGGCGCGATAACAACCGAGATATGTTCGTCGTAGCGAACGAAATTCACGAGAAAATTCAATGTACCGTCCTAATTACTCCTGCGCTTAATTGAGCTTCGGATTTTCTTAAGTGTATTGTACGCGCAGTGGGTGTGCTAGATCGTTATCGTAATAGAAGCTGATCCAGGTTGATCAGGCTTTGGCAGCGTAATTGGTATTCCACCGATCTTCTAATTGTTAATTGCATTTCAACGAGATTAGTCGAAGGAGTGTTCCGCGTGGAAATTATATGTACTATACGGTGAGAAATCGATTCTTGGCTTTGTCTTCGCCTATTATGGTAGTCCGCTGTGCCTCGATGCCAAAGGTGGCATCATTCGCGGAGAGACAATGGAGAAGGCTTCGGTCCGATCAAAGTGAGTGTCGCTGGAAATCGTCTTTACGATGCCTCTCGCGCACTTTGCTTTCATTCACGCTACTCTCTGGGGATATTGCAAATTACGCCACGATGCTGCTTCACAAATTATACTAGGATGTGGTCGTTACAAGCCCGCGTGTGTTACGCTCTGGCGAATTTTGCCCGCGAAATTCACTTTCCGCTCGTAAAGTCAACTAATGTGGATTCGATCCACTTCCCTTTTGATGCGTGCCAAATCGTAAGCGCATCACTCGAAAGTCGCGGTACGCGAAATATGTGAATATTGAAATTTTGCGGTAATGCATCGCGTTTGCATACATGAGAAACGATCTTTTCGTGTCTAATGATAATCTTGGTACGCAGATAATAAAATCGATTTCAATAATCACAGATCAGATTGTGCTTCCAATGCAGAGCTATCCATAATCTGTGGGATTACGGTGCTTCGTTTAGTGGAAGTCCGATATTGATAGCATTCCGTAGATAGGATGGATGTCATATATCATAGTGTATCTCGTATCTCTAAAACCTTTTTTTGTGGAATTTCGGTCACCCCAAAAGGGCTTACTGTTGTTTAACTCTGGTGCGCGGGCGCAATAAAACACTGCCTTACTTTCGCAACCTCATTTTCCGCATTCGATCGCACAGTTTTTAGTGTGTCGATGGGTCACAAGGGATCAGTCACTTAACTGCACGCAACACTTTAGCGAAGCAAACGTTATGACTTGTTTTGCATTTTATACTTCTTGTAAACTTCCACTGTAGCTATGAAATTATACTTGGAAATTAGAAGAAATATTTTGCATCATGTGCGTACGTGAAATTGCAAGTTACAGGTTTTCACGGATCGTCTTACTTTTTGCTCCACGGACGATAATTTCGATAGTAAATACAGGATTCCACTATTGGTATACATACTTATGTATATCTGATTCGTAATAATGACTAGCAAGCGGTTCGAGACTTCGAAAAAACCGTCGAAAAATTGTCCTCTCTAAAGATTTACCTTGAAGAGTGCGCCTAACGTACTTACTGTCGAGGCTTATCGCGGAAGAGGTATTCTAGTTTGCTCAAGGGAGTGACACGCAAACAGAAAAAAACGTAAACAGCATTTAAGATTATTGCTTTTTATTACCTGAGAATGTCGAGAGAAAACCGACTCGAGAGACTTTTTTTACGTGGATTAAGATTGCTAAATAAATTGTCACTCGCGTAAAATGACGATCGATTTACAATTGCCTTAAAATTGTTTCTATATTCGGATAACATAGATTACTTCAATGAAACGATTGCAGCATCACCTTCGACGTTTAGCGTGTACGTAACCGACTGTTATATACGTTTAAATCCGATTAGTAACTATGGGAAGCCCTACTAAAAAGTATATAGAACTGCACTCTGTGATACGATAGGTTCGTAAGGAAATGCTTCAGTGCAATTCAACGCGATGTGCGACGAGGACTCGGTTAGGGCAAGGGTTGCTCTTCTAGAGGGTGAATCAACCAACTATGGTACACACTTCTTTAATCCAACCCGTGCTTTTGTTCAACACGAACATGAACTATCGCGTTGGTGCTTCGACTCTAGCTACATTTTTTCTAACAATTTTACTCAACGTAATACGTAACATTTTTGGTGGATTAGTGCGATTCATTGTTACAAGAAACAATTATTTATTTTCAGGGAAAAAAATGGCACCAGTCTTGGGTGTTCCACCTCCACCTCCGCCAGCACCTCACATGGGACCAGACGGCCTAATTTTACCAAGAAAACCGTACAACCCTTGCCTTACCTCCAATAACCATAAGGACCTTCGTAGAGAATTACTCTTCAATCAGAAAATGTAAGATTCGTAAGACTGGTGATACATGTTCTTAAAAAAAAAAAGGAAAACAAACCTGTTTACGATTATTTGTCCTTTTAGAGGCCGAAATGTACTGAACCAAAAGAGCGAACTGCAACGAGCTTTGGAGAAACAAAGAGAAGCAGCATCGCGAAGAGAAGCAGAAAAGCATCGAGACGAAAATTTCAAGGATGATCCCAGAACTGCTTTGCAAAGGGCAATCGAACAGAGAGCCAAACACATTCAAATGACGGTAAGATTTGATTACTGTTACTTTCAAAAAAAATCATCATTATTTTCTATGTTACGAACGTGTCGATTAAAAACACTAATGTTGCAATTAATGTTTCAGTTGGAACAGTCGCAACCAATGCCAGAGCCACCAAGTAATTTACTAATAACCGCAAGGGCGAAATTGCGATCGCGCACAGACTCACAGTGAACTAGAACGAAAGGGGGACTATGATCGTGTAACGTGATAACAAGAATGTCGTGCAGGAGAGCAACGATTGATCCGTTGCGTCACGACGCCGGTCTCGCATTTTGCAACTTATCGGTCGCGATTGTGTACATAATATATAACATGATAAGAGATCGTTAAAAAAGAGGATTACAGGCTCGCTGTTGGGAGGGGGAGGTCGTTGTAACATAATATTGAGATAGTAAGGTGGGAGGAACGCACCTGTGGGCAGATCCCCCCTTTGCGATGGGATCTAGTTAATCTCGAAATGCTTCATAAGCCATGTGTCCTCAGTAAGAAGAAAAAAAATAATGAGACAATTGCCTTATTACCCCAAGTGTATTGGAGGATACACGCCTAAACTATTAACTCTGGTGCATAGATACAATATAACAATTCTCTATTGGAGTTAAACCTAATTTCGATACAATCATTCACGGTCTATTTGAGAAATACTTCTCTTTAAAAGAAGAAAAAAAAAACAAAACAATCGTATTGCAATTTAGACTATGCATATGATAGACTATGATAGACTTACTCATGAAATATTTAAACGTAGTGTTCCAACAAGAAACCCCCGTGCCTGAGTACGCAATAGGAAATATTGCGTGCAAATAACCGAATCTATTGTAAGCGACGCAGAAAGAACGTGTTCGTAGAATATGGGAAAATATTATACATGCGCCTTAACAAAAAAAAGAAAAAAAAAAGAGACGACTGACAAATATGATGGTTAATAGTCGAATCATGCATTGAGCTCACACTTTTTACCTATTGAATCTTAATGATTCAACTGATCTTTCCGAAAGAGATGCAGTTACCATTTGTAAATGAAACTTAAAGAGGTGAAACTAACAAGTACATAATTCATCTTCCTGATTATACATGTACGTAAATTATTCGATAGGAGGAATCTTTTGCCAGACAATGCAGATTACAGTTCACTACTCGGGACCACGTGTTTCTTGTATCACAGGAAACAATGAGAGAGAGTGAATGATTATGTGTATGTCGTAATCAATTGCTAAGTTTCTTGTTCGTATATATCGGGGAAAAAAGTGACCAGACGTGCATTGTACTCTGTTGTTTCAGGGATTAGTGGATTAGAAGATTCATAATTGTTCATTTAAATATTGAAAATCTCCTATAGAGGTTGGTCAGTCGAAAAATGTGTTTTAAAGTCAAATGTATAAGTAAAAATAGATGCATTAGATATTCGTGAGAACCTGAATTTTTTAGATACATTGTGATAGGTTAGATTTTTATAGGCGGTTAAATCGATGTTTTAATACATTTCATAAATACAAGACAAGTCTATATGCCACAAAATTGTGTCGAATAGATTTATACAGTAAATATGGTCTTCGCTGTATTGTTCTTCTTTGGACTTCCAGATCAGTCAAGAAAAAAAAACAAAAAACTTTAATGATATATACCAATAGCACAATCAACATATTTAGAATATACTTTTTATTAGATACTGTCATCATCTTTGTGTCTATTACTTCATGAGGTGCTGACAATAAATTTCAAAAATACGGGAAAGCCATTTATGAACTGCTCTTGTTAATATAGTGTAATAAACAAGATTTGCTAATTTACTCTCGTTGCGTATAAAACAGAAAAAAATTGGTATGAATCATTCACGCTATTCGAACACACGAAACCCTAGAAATTCAGAAATCTATCTCTGGTTGTACACATTGGGATAGTAGTGGATTGGATGTTAACCAGATTGTTCAGTAAATGTAACATAATGAATATTCACCATTAACAATCTTAACATGAATTCACTTATACATTTCCTGCATAAACGTTAAAAGTGTATGTAGGTGACAAAATGCTCCAAGAACAATACATATTTAGTAATCGTCGCCGCGTGAAATAACTTCCTTGCACGTTGGACGAAGAACAAGGGTATGTTCAAATTGGGCTGTATAACACCCTTTTACATCCACAAGTGGAGGATAAGCTTCGACCGCTTTTTTGTCGCAAAGATCCTTTAACGCCATCTGATACTTTGTGCAACCAACGCGATCCAGCCATCGTTTGCAAAAAGCCAAAGTACCTGGAATAAAAAAAAAGAAAACGAAAATTACTTTTTACATACTATGCTTATGGAAGTGATACACAAGTGTCCAGCAGCTAATCGATTCATACCAAAATGTTTGTTAATAGTGTTCAGCAAGGATTTGCTGCTTTGCAGTCGAAGAGGAACAAAGCCAGCATCAAAGCTCTTCATGTAATGTGAACAATCGGCATCATCGTGCACGACACCTCTACCAGTCGAGCCGAAAGTTTCGATAGCATAAAACTCATTTTCCTCCATTCGAGTAGCCTCACCACCTTTTACGATCGGTACAGTTTTTCCAGCGTGAATGCGATACGGAGCAATGGAGTGGCCATTAAGATTTCTAATGGACTTCACCTATAAAATTCAGTCTTTAAAAGATAATTCTAAATATATCGAATCGCTCGTGGTTGTTTAACAGTCACGCGTGTACCTGATACGTTTTGCCATTGAGTTCGACCTCGTAAGACTCCATGACTTCCTGAATTGCAGTACCAACATCACAAAGCTGAACATCGATACCTGCAGCTTTAATGCCAGTATTCGTGGCATCGCGAACCGCCTCGATAAGCTTATCGTACTTTGGATTGAAAGTCAAAGTAAATGCACAATCGATAATGCGTCCATTGATATGTGTACCAAAATCAATTTTGGTAACATCATCGTATTCCAAAACAGTTGGATCACCAGCGTTTGGAGTATAATGGGCAGCGCAATGATTTCTGGAACAGCCAGTTGGAAATCCTAGTCCAGCCTTGAGACCATTTTCCCCGATGAGCTTCCTAGCAGTATTTTCCAACTCGTTGCATATTTCGATCATTGTCATGCCAGGTTTCACCTAGATAGAATTCTCATGAATGAATTTATGTATCGGAGACTGCTGTTTTCGTACAACGCATAGAATTAACGTCTTACCCATTTCATAATATGTTTTCTTGTTTGCCGATGAGCTTCGGCAGCTTGTCTTGCTTCATTGTAGATATCGTTATGCATTCGATCCAAAGCACGTGCTTCTTCGCTGCTAAAGCGATGCTTTGCCATCTTATCGTCCACGCCTGCAGCAGGTGGGTGATCCATTATCTGACCTATCGGGAAGTTTCCATCTGGAAAGAGTTCGGCGATAGGAATTGTCGGCGGATCCGTTTGTTGTTTTACTCCTCCGGCTTTGGCCTTCGACTTGCGCTTCTTCTTCTTTTTCTTTGCTTCTTCCGTTTCTCCATCATTCTCGGGTGCATCTGCAGGAGCTGCGATACGCAAAAACAAGGGAACGTTATGTTTGTCAATTAAACTATAGCCATTTTTCCGATTTGTAGTTTTACCTTCCGCGACTACTTCCTCGTCCTTTCCTTTATCTTCCTCTCCTTCTGGGACATCGGCACTGTCTTCTCCAGCTCCTAAAGAAATAATAAATCAATGTCTCTAAACAATATAATAGAGATCAAACATAATTGTTTTACATTTAAATACAATTTATTATATGATAATTTTATTCTTGTTTTATTAATCAATTCTTGAGCAAAAAGGGTAATAAACATTTAGAATCAGAAACTGTTCCACGTAAACTCTAATAGCCATCGAAATCACGTAACGGTTGTACTTGGCATCTTAGGTATTAAAATGAAAGAGTAAAATTTGTATTTTTGAAATATGACGTTTTGTTCGGGAAAATAAGTCAAAATACATTAACAAAAGTATCAAATGCATCATGCTCCTGTATAAGCAATAATGATAAGAAAATAAAAAGCTGAAAATTTGACACGCGGTTTATCGGAGATTTAGGGAGAGAGCAAAGTATACTCAACAATATGTTACAATGACTCACCAGACTTCTTCTTCTTTTTCTTCTTCTTCTTCTTCTTTGAAGCATTTGCTGCTCCAGCTTCATCTCTTTCCTCAACAATTTCTTCTTTTTCCTCGTTAACAAGCTTTTCGGCAGATTTGCCGACTTCATCCAATACGGCAGCCATTTTCGAGAGAAAGCTAAACAATTCTGCCTGATTCTGCCGAGGTCCTACATACAAATGATCAAGCCAGTTGGTAAGGCAGAATACGTGGAGCGATTCAATCGGTTATAATCTTCCCGCAATAAATTTTCAATGAATATCCAATTAATCCATCAAAAGTTTACTGTATCTCAGTTTCCTAATTTTATTATCAAACTTATGAACGATACAAACAAGTTAGAAGCAAAATCGTACGGTTCCTTCAAAATTAGACATTTGTTACGTAAGCGATAGGGGCAAGATGAAAATAGCAATTGGAAGGTGGTTTACGGAAAAGGTCAATTTATATTTATATGTACAAATCGGGTAATACATGGAGCGAAATGTTTCTTAGATAACTACATCCGAGCTGTTTCTCTGTCCGATGACAATCATCGCGCAGTGCAATGCTTACGATAAAAAATATTTTGTTTATTACCAGAGCAAATTTGTCCTGGCCAGGAAAATCTGAACAAAGACATAATGCTTACAATGTGTAGAAACTATCCTACCGAAGACACAATTAACTCGGCTACCTCTGGATCTGGGCACAAAACTGAAAGTTGCATCGTACATACTTGATTACTCGCTAATGCTAGCCTCGCACGAGCAAGAATTTCCTTGCCACCTCTAAATACGCCACTCAATAACAAAATATGTGCAACTGCACCAGCTTGCACGCGATTACTGCGTTCGACTGCATCCAATCCGAGAAATCCTGTTAGACTCTTGATGGCTCCTTCCAGTGTTGTTACCGTAGGACCCAAAGCAAATGTTTCCTCCAATTTGGCGTACTCTTTCGCTTGGGCAACTTGCCATGCAGTGGCGAAGTCTATACTTCTATTACCAATACCGCGAACTTGATCCGCTAACGTTATCTCCAAATCTTCCAACTATAAACAGAAAATGGATATTTCAGATAGAAGTACAATTTACGTTTGAGGAAATTTAAGAACGTAAGAATTTACCATATATTCGTCACGATATCCTTGATCGGCATCAGGCAATCCAGTTGCAGGGTCGCAATCACGCGCCATGAACCGAAGAGTCGTTGGAATGGTTGCAATACTGGCATGAACATCTTCCGGATATTTCAGTACTGTATACGTCGTACCTGGCTCGTTGTATGGAAGACGAGGACATGGTACTTCGCATATGATAGTATAGCTGAGAACAAAACATTCATATAGTTACGAAATATTATAATTATAAACTATTAATTTCATTTTAATACTATACGTACCCTTCTGGTGGTTCCACAGCTACTCTGACGTCTTCGAGTAGTTGATCCGAGAGGGTGTTGACGCAATCGAATTGTAGAATGAGAAGATCATTGAAAGTATGTTTAATACACTTCACGTTGTATTCTGTCTCCGATTCAGTTAACTCAAATACAGGCGAAGATTTTTGCAGAGTAGAGTCGCGAATAATCATGGCCAAGTGCGGAACCTGCAAGAGTTTTTCCACGAAACTCTCTTCTCTAGTTAGGCGAGGCTGTTGTGGTTTGGCAGTTGGGTGCACTTCAATCTGTGCCGGTTCTTCAACAGTTTGCGCTGGTGGTATCTATTATGAAAAAAAATTCCAATATGAAATATGCAGAGTACTACTGTAAAAATTCAATGAACGCTCGTTAAATAATAAATGTACTACCTGAGAAATATCGAAGGGTTCCTGCATATCTGATCGCATGTAATTCCGAAGCGCCCGTTCAAGACTAGGAACAGACAATAAGGGTGGTTGCACCAGAGGGAGAATCGTAGGATTATTCTGCTGTTGTAGAACGGCGCAGTAATAAGCTGCGCGATCGCGTACTTCATCGTCCGAGTCCAATTGGCAGCGTGATAATAGAACTAATACATTTGGAAGCAAAGGTGGACATGCGGCTGCAAATCGTGCAAGAGCTGTTACAGCTGCTGCGCGAACATTTGCGCTTTCCAGAATGACACGATTGTAAATGAAACGAATGTATCTCGATGGTTGTTTTGATGTTGGGCCTTCTTGACCAAGAAGATGCAATATGCGGACTGCCAGTGACACATGTTCGCAGTCTTCGATGAATTCACATAAGTGTGCAAGTCCAGCTTCTTTTGCTTCGGCATTCCCTTCCATTACGGCGATTATAGTATCCGCGATCGCAGCTTTGTATTCTAATCCGCCTTCGTCTCTCAGCATAGCAGACAGGAAATTCATTAATACGGCATGCTTCCGTGGGAACTTTTGGCAAAGAGCTCTGAAATTCAAATAACGAAATTATGTAAAAAATATTAAAACAAAGAAAATCGTTCTTCAGTAAGAACATATTCGAGTAGAAGTGGATATTTACCTTATAGCTTGTACTACGACGACTTTGAATTCGTCGGAAATCTCAGAGACAAAAGTGGCAATCTGTTTCATTAAACGATCGACCGAGCTCTCTGCTCCAGTTTTTAACAAAGTAGTGATTGCCAATGTGGCAATTGATCTATTGGAGTCTGTAATCAAGTTCTCTAAATCCAAGTTACATGCAGTGACCGCTGCTGGATGCGTCATAGCAACTTTGTTCAATGTTCTAACTGCCGCAAACCTTAAAGCTGGCTTTGGAGAACTGCAGAACAGTTGCAAAATACTGATTGCAGGAGCAATTTCTCTGCTACCTCCTCTGCCAAGATTAACGAGAGCATGAGCAGCTTCGTAAACAACCATTTCTGATTTGTGGCGGAGGCACGATTCAATGAAATTCAGCAACTCTTCGTGTTCGTCTACTTCATCCAGTAACTTACAAGCCATTCTTATGAGCATACAAGCCGCGTATGGGCTTTTTGGACTGGTTAACATAAGTTTAGCAACGAGTTTAATGACGGCATGCTTATCTGCTTTTCTCGCTTGATACAAGACACCTAAGGCATGGTACTGAACCATTACATTGTTGGAATTGAGCGCTTCTTGTGCTTCGTTAGCCCATCTGCGTGCCACATCGCTAGATACGCGAGTTAAATGCAAAGACGAAACCAATGCGGCACTGGAAACAGCTGGAGAACGATCGACGATAGCTTGCTTCATGTAACGTTCGATAGCCGCTAGCATACCACCATCGGTAATGGTACACAATGCTCTTATGGCAGCAGCTCTATACAAATCTTCTTTTCCAGTCATATCTTTCGTCAGACTGGACGTAACGATAATTACGTCTTTGGCGAGCGAGCTTAGTTCCTTAATACCCAGATAGACCAAGCGTCTTAAAACAACGTCGCGTGATTGAAAAAGCTTGGTAATGGCAAAGAATGCCTCGGTTGCCTCCATGGTACCCAACTGTTCTCCTTGATTGATGAGATACAAAATTTTTGTCAGAATGTGTGCACATTTTCGGGGGTTGACCGGTGTTTCGTTAAAAGTCCGTGCTTCTTGAAGAACAGTGGTTTTTTCCAAATTCTGGAAAGGGTTTCCTCCACCTAATTAAAAGAAAATCATGTGAGGAAAGCAACACCCATCGGTCGTAGCGCCATTACATTTTTCGACATAAGAAATTGATCAAAGAACACTCTAAACCGTGTAAATTTTCCAAGAAAACTAACAACTCAGAAATTATTTATCGTAAATGATTGTTCAGTAACAAGTGTTCTAAACCTGTATACAAGGAGCTGTCAGAGATTTGTAATCAGTCGGTCGATTTTATTCGTTGCGTACAACGATTATTCATTTAAACGTAACCATACGAAATAGAAATTACCATCTTCCTCTTCCTTTTTATCGCGTTTAAAAGCATTCATTTTCCAAAACTGGAGCCGGGAAACTGGAAAAATATGGTACACGTCACCTCACTTGTGTCGCATGGGAACCATTGCAATGAACACGAGCGTGTACAGTGCCAGCCAGATGGAACTAAGAACCGTATGACGTATGATGTCGATTTGTAGTGGTTCTCTTTGAGAGGTGGCGCGTACAACCGCACACTCTAATTTATCACTGATGATCACTATCGTAATCGAAAGGAAGATGAAAACATTCAAACTTAACTATAATAAGAATACATATTGTATAGTAATAGCATTCGAAACTTACTTATTAGATGTGAAACATTGACAGGTACATAAACAGTATTAGGACATAGATAGTTACACAACGTTTCACAATAACACAATATAAAACTTGTTAGATTCGTAGCTTCAAAAGTCGAGTGGGCAAAGAATTGTTGAGTTATAAAGTGTATTTTAATATATAGATTTGCAGATCATTATTTCCTTTATAAACTGGCCTTCTTTTATTGATAATTCTTAGTTGTACACAATAATTATTTTACACAGGAGAAATAGAAAGCAATTTCCCTTATAAGTCCTAAAGTTATACTCTATAAGGAAAATATCAAGTTTACTATTGTACTCAAATAAATCTTCCATTATTTATTCCTTAAATTTATAACGAACAAGTATCAGTAACAGTAATATTAAATAATAATTTCGTCGTTCTTATTTGTATATAAAATATATATATATATATATATATAACAGAACACAGATTTCCCCTACCATAATAACTAACATGATATACCAAATGATAATATACGTATGGCCAACATTTAATTTCTTATTTAATAGTCAACTTTATACCGTTTCATCTGTCTTTTCCTCCGTTTGCTGTTTGTACAACTTTGTCAATTGCAGAATTTTATCCGCGTCTGCAGTTTTAGTATTAGCTGGCCGACCTATCCTTTGATCAATAACTTTGGCCTCTGCAAGCGACGGATTTTTCATTTCACTATCTTTAAGTGGCTCTTCTGCTTCCGGAGATCCTTCCATGTCTTTACTCCATTTCGATAGCCACTCACTCGATGGGGTCTGAAAAGATAAATCATATTCACTGTTGAATCCAATTTCCGTAGACATTGATTTTCAAAACCCATACCTTTTTATCCTTGCTTTCATCGCTATTTGATTTCTTTTTATTATTCTCCAATAACTTTATTCTCTCAAACTCTTGTTGCAATTTTCGTTGTATCTGATAGTTTGCAACCGCTTGGGCCAGTGGGCCCATCTCCCCTCTTATTGCGGCGTCAAGTAGTACCTATAATTGAAAAATATTATTTGCAGGAGATTATAAAGAAATGCAATTCAATATTGTTCTTTAATTGTACGATTAAAAGAATACTCACAGCTCTTCGTTTTTTGGATGCACTGCTACCGAGAGATTCGGTTTCAGTTTGTGGTCCCATTTCGAAAAGTACTTGAAAGTCCGCATGTTCACCAAGTCGGAAACCAATTCCTACCCTTGAATCGGTGCCTGTAATATCGAAAAAAAATTGAAGTTAATATTTCCATGTTATTTGTTTGCATACTTGAAGAACCTTGTGCTTACAAACCTTTCCTTATTGGTGGTATGTTAGAATAGATCAGCGAAAGTATTGTGGGCAGTTCTTCCGGTATAATTAAGCATGTCGCGCCTGGAAAGTTATCAATAAATTCTTCAATTACAGTCGGCAATGTGGTCCACATTCGAGCAAGGCTTATGATAACATGTTGGGTATCTGCCACTTATGTTTTCATTCGACCACTGCTCAAACCACTTTCTCCATTTTACGGAGACGTCTATTTCCACAAGCACGAACTTAAGTCTATAATTTATCTGTACAATTGAGAATGTAACGAGGAAAATCCAAGAAGTTCAAAGAACTATTGCATAAGCCGAATTACCACGACAGTTAAATATAATATTTAATAGATATTCAGTAGATTCTAGCACTGGTTTGTTATAGCTTCAACTGGGTGAAGGACACAGTAGATAAATGAAGTATTACTCACAGTCAAAAAACACCAGCAGAAGACACAATTTCAATGATATATTCTCCATGGTCGTAAGCACTATAAAGAATCTTATGCGTACTCTTCTTATTTATATATTCAACTGTTGCATGATTTTGCGATTGCGTGAGCACCATACAATTTAAGATGCTCGATTGCAAAATACTCCTAATCCTCCCAGTTTCTCTCGTCGATTTCTACAAAAATTACAATTTTCCCTTAACAACAGTTTGCGAATCCTAAAAGCGAAACCTTCGCTTGAACTTTAATGCGCACAATTACGAGGCAAATACTTCCATCACTTCTAACACCACACAAATTTGCAATCGATCTTCACTCGAAGGATACACGCACTAGTGATTTCAATTATAGTTAAACTAATAGAATAAAAAATCACAGATATTTTATGATTTTTCTCAAGCGGAACGCCAGGGCAATTTTGTGTAGAATCACGAAGGGGAGAGGATACCTTACGATGAAGATAGATGCGCTGAGGTTTCTATAACACCTTCCAATTCCGCAGAGTGACGTCCACGTTGTGCGTTTTCGCCTCGTTAGCAGGAGCAAATGCGCTCAGCATTAGAGCATTCGCGTGAAAGTGAAATCTAAATCGGAGCACGGCAGGTGAGCAAGCGCGTGTCGGCGTGCCCTGGTGGACTGAGCTCTGGTATAGAGAATGCAGACGGGTTCCTTGGCACCAGGCGTGCGAGAAAGAGGGCCCCGGACGAAGTTTTAAAGTGAAAGGAGACGTGGACGGAGGATCGAGGTCAGGAAGGCCGAAAGAAGTGCCGATATTGACGATGAACTCTCTCCTGTCCCCACTTGTTCAACGCTTTTATCTTTTCTCATCGTGGTTTGACTATTCCTAGCCAAGATACCGGCGACGTGACCTTACGTTTTACGATTCGCGTTGTGACTCTTTGACTCGACTCATCATGCATCGGATTCTTTACCCAAATTCTGGTCCACCTGCTTTCGGAACGAGTTTCGCGAAGAACGTGTCAAGCGAATTGGGGTAAAAGTCGCGTCTTAATTCGAGAACAAGATCCTTCTTCAATGTGTATCAATATTACTTATGGGTGACTCTTCTCTTTCATGCCTGAGGAGTATGTAATATTCAAAAAAACTCAATGGCCAGTTTTTTCATTGCCTTAATTAGCATACGCGTTTATGCATGTCTCCTTTAAAGCGATTATTGAGCAAATGAAGTGACCACGACAAGTCCTCGCGCTACTGATCTTTTCATCACGGTAAAATACGAAGCAATGATGCTCGATTATTTTAGAAGTGTTTTGAAATAATGTGAATCATAGAAATACATATTGGGTATGCTTAATATTTTTATGTTTCCATTATCCGCTTAAGTGTTGTTATTAGAGACTGAAAAAACGAAGACCAACCGCATAATTTTCCTAATGATTCCATCTTCGATAACTCACCGCATAAACTTTATAATAATCCAAGAGGATTCCGCGAAGGAGAAAGACTAATTGTACTATTGTGGTTCTTGATAGAATGAAAGGGAAACTCTGGTGCACCAAAGAGTAGGAGATATTGCCTCAAATGGCAATTGGAACTCACGGCTTTCTTCCGGGGTGGCGGTATTTCATTTACTGATTTCCGAGCGATATCGTACATATTGTGAATTGCAGTATGAAAGTTTCCTGTTGGAAACAGTATAATCTTGTATCCTGGGATACAAGATCTATATGCATTCAATATTAAGATACTCTATCACTATTACCTTCTCGAAAAGCAATTTTTCGAACAATAGAATGTCTGTGCAATTTTTAATTCCATGAAAACTAAGGAAAATCAATTTGTGTGAATTCGAGAGCTAAGCTTAGATTTTTAAAATCCCTTATTAATCCTTGCTTTTTCTAAAACTTGAAAGCATGATGCTGTGCAGGAACAACTGCATAATGCATTAGGGAATCTGCGCGCAAGACAGATCAGAGTAGGATGCTATTTCATTCTGTGACACGAGACCAAGGGAATTCGTTGCATCTGCAAAACGCATATTAACCGCAATGAATAAAACAGAGCGAAAAATGAAGTTTCTTGCTTTCAACGATTCCCAGTGTTCATGAAAATAAAGTTAAAATTTCTACAAATTTAATATATGTATACAAAAGTTTTTATGTAGCAAGGGGGAAAAAGAAGGACATTTCCCAAAGGAAAGGAGTATTAACCAGTGAGCGTTTGACACCTGCGTGTGCCCACATGCCCACATGTATCTAGGGTGTCGATGGAACGTGGGCACCGTACACAAGGAATGATAATACACACATTATCACCGCGCAAACCGCGGTTTCCTCGGCTCGAAGGCGTGAGTCTCGTGTGTGCGTATATAGTATCACCGTCACAGTAATCATCGTGCAAGCGGTATAGTCGAGCAATACGGCTCGCCACGCGTGCACCAAGGTAGTTCTTACCCGCGGCTTCGCTTGGACGCAAGGCTTACGTCTCGCTCGACGAGACGTGGAGAACCACGCCGAGGATACCAGCAACGATCACTGGAACGAGCGCTCGAGTCGCGGCTTTAGTGTCGAATAGTGAAGGACGGTTGTCGATCGTGCGCTTCGTTGACTCGCTGGCTCGAAAACGAAGCATTGGTTCAAAACCGCGAATGTTACTAATTCGCTCTTCCATATCCTCGCGAGGCTTTCCTCGTAGCCGAGTGAGTAGCACTTTCGAAAAAAAAGCCTCTAGCGAGTAAATCGTGGGCAACTCTGGATGCAGGTGTCCTCGAAACAAAGACTGGAAAAACACGCAGAAAAGAATTCAATTCGGCAAGAGATAAAGTGTTTCGATTGATGTATTATGTGTATGTAGTGTTGTTTCATGTTGTACGTATATGTAAAAAGTCGAAGGTTTTGTACATCGGAGAGAACTCAAGGAGAGCCATAGGTGGTGTGTATCGCTATGTACACGGAAGGAAGTGTATTTTGCATGATTATCAGTACCGGTTTACATAAGCATATCGCGGGAACACAATGGATCAGTCACGACAACTTCTAGATGGACTTCTGTTGACCATATGCCATAATTCCAGCATTGTCTATAGATCCAAGGGGATCGATCTATTATTAGATGTATAAGTTATTCGGTCGAGGAACTACTACATGCGTCGAAAATGGTAAAGTGGAAGCGTATTTATTAGTGTTTCAACGTCGAAACGTCGTAAAAATTGTGACTAAGAACCCTGACGAGTCAGATACTGACCGTGGTCTTATCACCTCAAATTTACATGAGGGTTAATGGAACCTCTATCAACGCAACGTGTTCAGTGTAGTCTAGAATTTCGGTAATACAAAACTCTAGATAAGATTTTACAGTATTTCTCATCTATTTTCATCGTTGCCAGTCTCCTGACCCGATTAGTTGCGCTTGCAACAATTACGGGTATTAAATGCGGACTTCATAATCAAGCAAAGAGCTCATTATGTACAAAGAGTCGAGCAAAAAGTTCTACTGGAATTGGACTATGATACTTATAAAACGAGTACTTGTACAGTATAGATACAAACAAGAACCTGCGCTCCACATCGCAAACTATTTTCGACTTTTGCCAACTCATTGTAGAGTGGAATTGCAAACTTAGAGGAGCACAAGTGTTACCTAGACCAATTAGGACACGCAGACTTGAGCTACTCCTCCGCGCGTCAGTATAGCAAATAGAGAATGATATAACAGATGTGACCAGTAAGAATTCAAAGTACGAATCATAAACAGGTGTATAGATCAGTCTTCGGTCGAGATGATGTCGTACGTTTATATTTACATCAAAGTATCATCCCTGTGAGTCGTCACGCCTGATCCACGCTCGATGCAAAATTCAATATGGAAATGTCGAAGGACTTTGTCAACAAGGAAAAGTGACAAGGATAGATGGCTAAATGTGCAACGAAATCTGCATCCTGTTTTGCCTATCCCACGATTTAATCGCACGAGTACCAGTATCTAACGTATAGTATATTGGTACAAACGTAACTGTATTACGAACGTTTATATTTTCCAGTGAATGGTGAACGAAGGTTTCTTTGGCCCATGGGGCCAAATTCTATTGGTCGTCCTAGGAGCTCTCGCGATCGTCGCTCTCTTGCTTCTGATCGCTTGCTTCGTCACACCCGGATGCATAGGATATGAATGCGTCAGAAGGAGTAAGCCACTTTCCACGAATATATCCTCGATCGTTCCATAATCGTGATTTTCCGAGATTTCGCGTTACGTAAGTGGCATTGTTTCGCGAGAATAAATTGAGGATGCGATGCGGGTCAGGGTTTCAAGAGCACTCTGATAATGCTCTGCGGTACATATTATAAAGTTTATTCTTTATGCAGGCATTTTTCCATGCGCTCTTTATGTTCGTTAGAATCGCAGACAAAAAGTAGCACTTGACTGATAGAATAGAAACACTAGAAGAAAACTCGCTCGAGCAAAAACGAGCGAGCGATATCTTTTAAGCTTCCCCCGTCGTGCTTGGTACATTCTTGCAATAGCCAGGTGTCGAGTTACGATGCGCCTGATCAATTTGCTTCTAGAACTGAATTGCTGGGAAATGAATCTTTTGAGATAGCAGAGGTTCGCGAGGGAACTTCTCTTACAATTAGATGCACGATTCTTTTCTCTTTCAAGCTTCACGACTTAATTGGTGTCAATCGGCCTCGCTTGTACCGCCGACTGGGAGAGTCGAGTGTCTGGCACCTAAGTGCAATGAGTAGAACGTTTAATTTTCTTGGCACGTCTGCGAGCTCTGCTTCCGTGCGCACGTGTTTGTACGCGAAGTGCGTGCTGCGAGGAACAATTGTAATCTACGAGTAGTCGCTAAATACTTTTCAGACTCTATTCTTCGGAGTGCTTACTCGTGCGTACTAATTGAAGAGAAGTTCGAGCCGAACACCTTAACGTGTGTTCTTTTTCCATCTTTTTTTTTTTCATAAAGGCTTTAAGTATTGAGTCAAGTCGCGAAGAACTGTATATGTCGGAAGTTACTCCCAATTTATCTTGTCAAATT
Organism: Trypoxylon attenuatum; assembly: GCA_963989405.1. Taxonomy (NCBI): domain Eukaryota; kingdom Metazoa; phylum Arthropoda; class Insecta; order Hymenoptera; family Crabronidae; genus Trypoxylon; species Trypoxylon attenuatum. The sequence continues at coordinate 17,938,286 of OZ022488.1, read as the reverse complement.
TATCACTGTGGCTGACGCGCGATATTGTTCCACTTGATAAATGGATTTCTTATTGCAACGTTCAGTCAAAGTATGATTTATGCAAGGAGAAGAGTCTTGCTTATCCGTACGAAAAGAAGCGTATGATGTACAATGGGACGTGTGTGGGGATGTTTGAGACATTACGCCATTGTTCTCACGGGTCGCACGTATACACGCGGAATTTTCTTCGTTTCCTTCGTCAAGTTACGTAATTAAGAATGTCAGTCGGCGAATACAATACGCAGCCTTCCGATAGTGCCGCTAGAAACGCCCATCCGGAGCGGACAAAGACTGTGATAAACTATACTTGAATTCTGCGCTTTGGCAAATCCTTCGGAAGAAACTTCTTCGGAATTTATGTAAAATTACGATGACACCAGTATTTCACTGGGACTAAAGCTCGCGAAGTATGAGTTTAATTAACAGGTATAAATAGAATGAAGATATATCGTGAGTGGGAGGGGTGGGGGCGATAATCACAGAATGCGGTTGCATAAATAATTCTGATAGTAGGTGAGTACGACAGGATCTCTTTGTCTCAGGAAAAAGAAAGAAAAACGTGCCAGTGCGGAGCAAGAAGGGAGATAACGAGAATGTAAAGCTCAACGATATCAGCTATAGATCTTGGAGACTGGGAAGCCTCTATGACATAGGCACCAATGGTAAAATCTTATTTCAAACATTACTATAAAAATTCTGATTAATTATCCTTATAAATTCTTTTCCTATTAACACTGTTGTGATATTCTGATTTTCCACTTTGTATTTAATTGAGACTTTTTGTGAAGTAGGTACTATAAGTGAAAATGTTGAACTGCCTCAAACAGTGAACTCTACAAATATTTCCTTCGAGAACGTCGATACCTCTTCTACCTTGGTAAATAGGACCAGAGAATTTCAACTGTATCTGTGATTCGGACGTTCATTTCCATTTCAATATCTTCTATAAATTGTAGAACTTGATTCAGGCCAGTAAGCAGAAAGTCGACAAGAAGCCAAAGCCATTTCCGACAGAATTAACGATGAGTTTACAATATCTACCGCCTTGCGATGACACCATTACTGGGAAGTTTGTCATTGGAATCGAGGTAAACACTTATATGTATACGTATTTCTTTTGTATCATGTTTTTATCGTTGCATATAAGTGCGAGGGATAGACCTTTAGGCCAAAAACGATATAGCACGAGAGTAAAATTCTTTTAAACAGACTGTGTTACGCGCTCGCGCGTATCGTTGCATAAGTTTTAGTTGGAATTTTGTCGTATTTGGTATAAGGATCGGCTAATGATGTTGTGCAGGCGTTGAGCGGTCTTCCACCAAAGCAGTACAATTGCACGCTGGAGCCTTACGTGGCTCTAAACATCGTGAAGCAATCTTGGAGTCACAGGAAACGGCAGAAATTGCACAGTTTTCGAACGAGGGGTATCCGGCACACAGCCAGTCCGATTTATAAAGAAACCTTCGTTGTGGCAAATGTAAAACCGCACGAACTTAGAGTAAGTATATCTTATCGTAACGAACGTAATGTACATTTTTAATACCGACAGTAATGTTAGAGTCTCGACTATGTATAGTGCATCGTTTAATCGTACCTCGACGTACGTACACCTTTTAAAAGTCGTAGAACAGGAGAGATATTGTCCTGGAGCCGATTAAATTGTAACAGGCTTTCCGTGTACTCTACCTTTACTGCACCAAAGAAACTTTCGAAACCCGATATTTCACAGTTGAAAATTTCATCTAACTTCTACTATGTTTGTTGTGTAGAAACAAACGATATTCTACCCAGTGACAACACAATTCACCTGTATCTCATAAATAAGATCTCTAAGATATTTATTTTTTCTATCAATCCTTTCAGGACTGGATTTTGGATATTACTGCCTACGATCAGGACAGATACGCCAATCATACAGAGTTATGTTGTCTAAAGGTCTCACTGCGAGAAGTGAAGAAGGTTGTTCAAAGTCCCGAAATACATATGTTCAATTTCATGATGAAACCGTCCAATTTGGTAACGAGCTTTTTCTCACAAAATACTACTGAATGCTAGTCTTGCTTTAAATAACGAGTTACGTAACTCGTTTTTTCAGGAGTTTGGAAGCATTTTGTTAGGTGTTAGTTACTTACCCACGGCACAGAGACTGACCATTAATGTTATGAAAGCACGGGACGTAAAGTTCACACTGGCAGTCGCTAGTCTGAGAGACTTTAGTAAGCGGACCGTATAATTAAACGAAATTATGCGTCTCGGGGTAAGCGTGAGCCTGAAGTGATACTTAAGCTCTTCTATCTCTTCTAGACCCATACGTAAAGGTGCTAATGTTGAATGGAAGGACTGGTAAAAAGTTACAGCGAAGAAAGACGAAATTTCTCCGCGCTATTTCGCAGCCCGAATTCAATGAAACGCTAACGTTTGACTTAGGATACAACCAACTGGATGCTGTGCAGTTCCTTGTCATATTGTGCAGTAAGGTAAGCGATCGTTTAATGTGGAAATTAATACTAAATGGATTACACTTAGATTTCGCATATTTTAGGTAATTATAGATGTACCAGCAACTGGTGCTGATCATCCGAGCGACAGCGAGGAATCGGTTAATTCGTACAAAAGATCCTCAGATATTTTTATTGGCAAGGTTGCTCTTGGAAAAGGGGTCAGAGGACCAACCGAACGTCTCCATTGGTTCTCTGTCCTTCAAAATCCAAGAAAGCTTGTTACGGTGTGGCATACTTTGAAATAGTGTTCTAGTGGCTTTGTGATACAGTTGCTTCCAATTGAGAAGACGAGCCCAAGATTTCAGTATACATAATACAAAAAAAACTTTAATATATATATATATTGTTATATTTATTTTCTTATTTAAGTATAATCATTAATAGGCTTCGTCACCAAAGATTGTAAAATAAACATTGAGAACATATATTCTGAATCACGAAGCTTTTTTTCCTCAAAACACCGAATATTCAAAAACTTTGCGGTGCAACGATATAAAAATATACTTCCTGTATGAAATGGTCGGTAAAAAAACGAAATTCTTATTATCAGAGTACTGATGAAAGAATTTCTAAAGAAATATGTGCAGTATCGCGTTCAGTTCGAATCGTTCCGCGAGAAGTGGGATTAGTTACTCGAACTCCCGACAGAGGTCGGTGGTGGGGGTAGCGGCGGCTCCTAGCGACGTGCGCTCGTGCAGCCCAGTCAGTTAGCTTCGGTCTGCTGAGTCGTGCGCGTGTGCGGTTAGTGCTCGTTCTTATTGTCGTTCAGTTTTCGTCCAATTTCTTTTGTGTTTTGTGCCCTGTCCCTCAGCGTCGCATTGGCAGTGAGGACAAACCTGTACATCGGAATGTAAGTACCCTAACTTGAACAGATAGTCTTACAAGCGAATCTGTATTTCGGGAGAACGAACGTTACGCTCAGAACGTAACCTCCAAGTTTGCGTGAGCGTTTCACGCATAGCACTTCGATCGAATTCTGTCTCCTTTCGGCTATTTGTCCCTGCGGGCGAATCGTGCATATTGCGTCGGTGTTTTAGCCGGTCGGTTAATAAGGTGGCGCGTCAGTAAGATTTGAAAGGACCGAAGCAACGAAACCGCTTTGCTCGCGCTCTAATGTCAACCGTTTTTGAATGTCGTCCAATCGCAGCGCTCTCGAGAGAGTGAGTTAGTTGGACACCTGCCTCCGCGAACACCGGTCCCTGTAAAGCGGTGGTCGAATCTCAGGGCCAGCGAACCGCGAAAATCGCGTTGGTAGACTTGCCGATATCGTTCCACTCGTCGTCCACGTCGTTTTAGCACGATATTCGATCTAGAGTTTCGGTGCGTCCCTCAAGTTCACGTGCTGTTGGCTTTGCGAGACGGTTATCAAGACGCAAAACGACAGCATGAACGCCAACTACCTGCCGCTAGTTACTTCCGAACGAACACTACGAGCTAACCGTGTGTAGTACGTTTGAGAGACAATTTCGATGGAGGAGGACAACGCCGAATTTCGTTGGGCCGTTTACCAGACTCGTTTATGTGCTCGACAAGGGTCTTCCTTGCGAGGGGCCACGTAAGGATTCTTCTCTTGGTTAGTGTGTATCGGTATTCTCGTGTTTCGCGATCGCAGCGTTCCATTTTCTGAGCTTAGGTTTCTTTCGATGAAAATCAATGCGAGAAAGAATATGTTATGGTTGTCAAAAGGTTCATTGACTGTGCATTGTCATATTGTCTGTCAAATCTGGTGATCGCCATTTCGCAAGTTAGTTCACCTTCCGCGTGAGGGAAGGCTGCGGACGCGATCACGACATACGGAAAATATTTGTTTAGAGTTACGTGTGCAGAGGCACGCTCGTGATATGGTAATTTTGATTGAGAACAATGAGGTATCGGGAGCGTCCGGCGACCGAGTAATCGGGCATCCCCTGATAAAAGCTACATAGAGTAAACCCAGTGGTTATTCGTTATCAATTCTTTGCACCCGATTAGCTTTCTTCTTCGTACTTACGCAAGCCGTAATTGAAACTCGTTGCAACGGTTTCGTGCATATGGTGTCGCAGATGTGTTTGCTGGTTGGAAAGGCTCCCCAGTGGCGTGCTTTAACATGCCGCATAACACTGGTTAGTACAAATAGTCAAGTGTGCTAGGTTATTTCGAATGAATCTCTCTTGCGTATTTTCATTTTTCAACACCACTCGAGCCACAATTAGTTACGTGTTTACCTCCATACTCTTTACTTTATATGATTTTAGTAATATGAGAAGTATGAGATTTTGCTAGCGTAAAGTCCCGGTGTTACCATGGCATTAAAATTGTTGGTTAGGTTTAAATACTGCAATATTATAAAACGATTGACACCCCAGGGGCCATATGATTAGCTGTGCATTTAAAATTGACTATTGATACAAGTCTCAAGTTTACGAAATCTGTCAGGCATTCAATGCGTATAGAGCCTGTTCGCGGCTATCTACTGCGTAGTAGACGTTTTTTTGATGATCCTCAAGATTTAGACCCATCGGTAGAGGCAAACAGTGTCCTAGGTACCGTATACATATAAACAATCGCGAAATTGATTCGAGCAGAAAGATACGGAAAGCCAAAACAAAAACCACTGCATAGTAGCGCGTCAACAACCGCTTTAATCCGACGATGACATCGTGTCATTGCAAGTTCGCTGGTAGACGGAATCAGTTAGATCGGCTGTTTTGATATCTATTCGACTTGAAAGTTCTGCTATTCGCGTAGTAGTCGAGCGGAACAGTGCGGGGGTGTTGATTGACCTAAGTGTTCGGCATCTGGCAGGGATCATTCGCAATTGAGTCTAATGACATTCAGCGGTATGTTCAGTCGCATCTATCAACCAGGTACTTATCACAGTTTGCATCTTACTATCATTTCGATTATAGATACTCTATGAATTTTTCCAGTTTCATCAGAAAAAATTACTGATATTTCTTAATTAGCTGGAAATTCCTCTCGCTTGAAATTTCAGTCATGCGTTTCGTGATTGACAAATTGTCGCAATGTGAGAGCCTATTACAATGCGCGTTTTACTCTTGGCGGATGGAATAAACTCGTTTGTTCCACCGTGGCACTCGTACACCGCGCGTCCATACTTATTCAAATGTTGTGCATTTTCTCGTTTAACGAGTTAAAGCGTTCAGCGCGCGGCCACACGTTATTGTCATGCAAATGATTTTTGCGCAACGGTAGAACACCTGAGAGAAAGAGACGCGGCTGGGATTCGAGAGGCGTAGTATGTAGCAGTATCCTATCTTGTATACGGTTACGCGAGCGCTGTATCCAGGAAAGCCTTTGTGATGCGGTTTTTTAAAAAAATTCTTTGTCTTTTGCTTTTTAATCGGCACCTCGTGTGTATAGAGCTCCACCATTCGTAACATGCACATACAATTGATATCTTCTAATTAGAAACTATCCGAAAATCGCGAATGTATCACGCGTAGCTTCTTTGGCGGAGGGCGTGTTGTTTTAAAGGGGCGTGAGAACTCGGCGAGGGTAAAAGTCCGCGGTAAGACAGTACGCTGAAAATAGTCGATCTCCTAAATACCATTGCACCTTGATTGGCTCGGTCGTAGCAGGGTCTTCGTACGCTGCTATTTAAAAGACGCGACGCGTAAAAGTACACTGTTTATTTGGGCTAACCCGGCAGAGACTCTACGAAGGAACTCGCTACTATTCATTTTACAGCTTTAATTATTCGTGTACCACGTACTTCCGGTGCATTTGTGTAATTAGTCCCTCGGGGTTCTCGTGTGTATAGGAGAGAAAAAAAGATCCTCCCGTAGGAAAACGTTTAATTACAATTATACGGTATAATTCGCGACTGTGCAACGGATGTAGCCTTTGCCATGCGAGGCATCGGATTCGAAAGAAGCGAATGTGTACTTCCGAGTGTTAGTCCTTGATGTCAAATAAATGATACACGACTAGAAATATTGGCGTAGCATGCGATACGTTTGTTGGAAGCTTCGTGAGAATGTATTCGGTAAAATATTGCAAATGAGATATCTGTTCCCATTTTGGACAAAAGGCAGCAGGTCGGGCCAGTGGTGATTCCTGACCCAAGAGAATTTACAGTGGGACGGAAATATAGTTGCACGCGAGTCTCGACTCATTTCACTGGGAACTTTTCATTTGTCCCGAGCTGTTTCAAAATGACTGGAGAGCCTCCCAAAGCTATTAGATCCTGACTTCCTAACTTTCCTCAGTTTCGTTGAATTCGGAATTCTGACAAATCCGCGTGTCACTCGTATACCAGAAATAATAATAAATTGGGCATCTCATTGTGGAGAACGAGCACGCTCACCACAAGCTGCTGCTGCACGCTACTGCTCCTTATTGCACGTTATTGCACGATGCTACACGTTCGGGTCGACCAACAGTCGGCTGTTTGGTTTTTTACTCAAGGGAGCAACCGATAACGCGGAACGGGACTTTTGGAAAAAGGCTAACCGAAAGTAGCGACTCGCTCCCTCATAAGAGTTAACGACCATTGAATTTCGCGTCCGGTAAATTGTATTTATAACGAGCTTCTTGGCCTCAGTTTGCTTTGATTAGATGGTTTTGCGGCCTCGCGGAAACATCGGCGCACCGACTTGGAGAGCGTGGATGGCAGGCTCGATCGCATCGGATGTTTTATTGATAGGTGTGCACCCTGAGGTCTCGAGGTAGAAATTCGAGTATGCGCATAACTGGGTCGCCGTCGGCGGGCAGGTTCTCGCTAGAATGCAGTTTTCAGTGTAGGCAGTTATTCTGCATTCTGTTCACCTATAAATAACTGGTTCGTAGTACTACTACCGTATAACGGCAAACTAACCGAATATTACCCTCATTAAGTTTTTCCAATTATGTACGCTGTGATACGTTACCGGTGAACCTATTGAACGAGCAAAGTTATTGAAACTTTCTGCGTTGGGTGATTTCTTTGGATCATACGCTAATAGCTTGACTCATTCACGTAAAACCTGACGAACCTACCACTTTAATTAAAATGGTACTTACTCGCTTAATACATCTATACGCAGTTGCTCCATTTGAGAGTTTCAATGCGGTGTGATATATGACTGAGAAATCTTGCGTAACTTCTCGATGACTACCTCCACTCTTTCCGCGTCTACCCAGAAGGGTTCGTTAAAAGTTATTTGCCACGTTTACGATGCCGACTTGGAACAAGCGCTATCAATCTAACGATAGTTAGGACTAGAAGTATTCTAGGTATTACGAATCGCGCGTATTGCTTTGCGTTTGATTAAAGTAAGTAAAAAATGAAAGCAACGCGTAAGTAAACATCGAAGAGATCCAAGAGTCAAAGCGGAGTAGCATCCGATAAGAGTTTCGATAGCACCGGACGATTTGTACGCGATATCTACGGGACAATCGATCTTGAGGCACGAAAACGATAGCAACGATGCGTGAGAAGAGGCTCGGTTACTTTAAAGGCGGCAAGGCATCTTAACTTTCGGTTGGTATAGTCGAGGGCACTGGGCTGGTTCTATGGAGAAAAGAAGGCAGGTAGAAAATTCTTGGATTCCAACAACCCCAGGCTATACACTAACGCTGTACTTTTGCGGCCAGACCTGTTATATCCCTATTCAAACTTGGATAGTATCTTGCACGAAGCCTGTCTATGTACACTAACTTAAGAAGCTGTCCGGAATAGGGCAACCTTTTCTTGCCCTTGTATGGTTAATTTCTTTCACTCGCCCGGTCGCAAAGCACTCGTGTTAATTGAAAAACTCCAGGTCTGATCTCTCGCGGCAACCTTTCTTACAATTTCACGTGCAAAGCCAACTCGCATTATGTCAAGGTTAAATCGCCCAGTAGCACACGTGGTATTTACCACTTGGCCAAAGTGCGCATGTTTTTCTGGATGGGTGAATTACGGAATTTTCAGACTACACTATCTGATTAGCGATCTCGCGATATATATACTATGGGGTCCGTGACGTTAATGGTATAGAAAAGGGGGAAGATAACGTGTGTCTTTGACCACATAAATCGGATTGTATTGAGTTGGCAAGAAAGAAATTTCGATTTTTTCGTGTGAAGTAAAACGAAATTTTTTTAATAGACGTCTTATATGATTTTCAAATATCGGGTGCTATATATTAGGTCTTTTTGCAATCTCTTCCATAGTTATATGACAATCCAATTCAATTATGGCTTTCATTTCGCTGTCAACGTTACAAGATCGATCGAAATTTTTGGTTATCGTTGAGTAAGAAATTTCGAGCAGGAAATTTTTTAAAATAATTCTGACGCGTGCCTTCTGTTACACAATCAACACATAAACTTTACGTGTCTCTTTGTGAGCCTCAGCCACTTTCTTGCCTTTATGGAAATAAAAAAGTAAAATTTGTCGAAAATGCTTATTTTTCACTCCGTGTTAAAATTGACCGTGAACTGACAATTGTAAACAAAATTACGCGAAATTTGTTTCTATAGTAACGTAAGAGTGTCCACTAACAAACCCCAAATGAAAAAAATTCTAACATTAACAGAAGAATAACGAAACAGACATAACGCAATCTATTGGTGGAAATCGGATGAACTTTCTTGTTGTATGTTGGCTCTTGTATTCTCTTCAATTAAAAAACTACAAAGACTCCGTACATATTAAACGATAGGTCAGCGTGTTATTCGGAATTGCGCGACACACGTGTACGCGTGCGTCAAGTGCATCGACGCATCCGCAAAAACTGAAAGGAAGAGAGGGAGAAAGGGAACGAGAAGAAAAGGTATCGACTAGTTCCTCGAGTGAGATCGGTAAAATGCAGATGATCCGCGCATTCTCACTCGACTGCCTTAAAAGAACGCGTTCAGGCTTTGTTTGTCGCGGCCGCGTGCGCACTTGATCTCCTTTCCGAGTCCGATAGCTTTTTCACTCGTTCTATCCGAGCGTTTCAGGGGAGAAATTCCGCTTGGAATCCAGTACGTTTGTCCCCGAGCGTCCGGTGGACATTGAATTAATTACTTGAGACGCGCGTTTAATTAGCGAGCTCAGTCGCCCGGTGAAATCGTGGACATAATGAGTCTTGCAGTCGACAAAGCTGCTAGAAATTATTCCTCAGATCGGGATTTCTATTTGACATTATTCGAAAAGTTGAACTTCTCGATTAGAATCCATCGTAGAGAGAAAGAGAGAGAGAGAGAGAGAGAGAGAGAGAGAGACGTTTGAAACATAAGTCCTTTGTTGGAATGTAGTTGACCGTTATCTTGAATGAATCGCCGAAATACAATGAGACAGTCAAGCAGAAGAACAAGGAAATCGCGGAGCCCATTGCTTTCCGTTATTGCACGATGGCTCGTCGATGCGTTAAATAACATGCAGACATTTCTTCTCTCCTTTTCTCGCGAATCCCTCGCTCTTCTATTCCTCGACACGGTCATTGGTTTCGCTCTTGTTACGAGGCGTGGTGAACTGCGACTTCCAGCTTGTATATTACTTAGTCGGGGAAAAATTTTTCGCAAATACAACATCCATGTATGGTTCTCAGCGCGCCTTCCGGTTTTTGTTTCGTGTACGCTTATAGGGAAAGTAAGTTTGACTCGCCATCACTATGGTTGCATTATTCGCTCGTCAGTTCCTTACGGTGCAATTAGGCACTCGAAGAGGGCGAGATCTTTCCAGGCTCGGCTATTTCGTCCCTGTTATTCCGGATATTTCTCAGTACATTGCGGATTTCCATGCAAATTATGCAATTCTCATGCTTCTACAATTTATGCTAATTTTATAGATTCTTTAAGGTCCGCGTATGTGAAAGCACAAATATGAATTGCTCTATACCTTTGTGAATCTTGCGTATTGCTTGAACAATTTCCCGGTGTAAACGTTAAACTACTTTCTATTTTAATAGAGAGTCTATTCACGAAATTTGCATAAAGATCAGTAATCCCGTTAACACTGACAATAAGATATTTTTAGCTAATTGGCGCCACGGTGGCGTTGAGCGGATTTTTTTTTTAATGCAAAAGTAATTGCGATGTCAACAATCGTATTAATTAGAGTGGTCTGTTATCGCACCTTTGATATCGCGATATTCGGCATAGCGATATCGTATCGTCGTGATTCTACTCGATCGACATAGAAAGACGGAAGAGAGAACCACAAACGTTCGCGTAACTTTTCGCTCTTCCTTTTAGCGTGCATTCTGCATTTCCTCTGTTTCGCCTCGCTTCATTGCGAAAAACTCGACGGAAACTAGCGAATTGTTTATTCATACATGCAACGGAGATAATTGGTCAAGGATGTTACGCCTGCAACTACCACTGACCCGCGTATCGCAATTTTTATTCCACCGGAAGCTTTCTTTGGCTGTGGAAATAAATTTGAGAATATTCCTACAATTCCAAAGTATCGTAGAATCAAAGATATTACGTTAGATACGAGATCAGTTTCAAGATCACACCTGGATTTCCTCTGCAACCTTATCTACAATACACTTCATTTATTCGTATCAATCGGCGTACTTTTGTACATACATATATAAATCAAATCCACTGGAAAGCTTTCGTAGTCGTCATACACATAGTTCCGTTTTTAACAAGTGGAGAATTTTCGACAGTTTTTACGCAGTGAAATATTAATAATCGCTAGCCGCGCGTAGCGGAAAACGAATGCAGTTCTTCGAGCGAATCAATGTTTCAGTGGCGATCGGATTTGATTGTGCCAAGCGAAACAATAGTCGAACACGTAGCAATAAATCCTCTGCAAATAAATCTTGGATGCGTTATACATCGTGGATATAAATCGGTATGCATCACGGAACCAGAGGATGCCAGATCTTGTAGACATTGAATTCGAGGCGTACTAAAAGTCTGGAGGCGTCTGGCGTATGCCGTTAACGCGAACATTAGGTGTCGTTGGAGAAAAGCCATCGAAAGAGAGGAAAAGAAGGAAGAACGAAAGGATTAGTTGGAAGTCCTGGATGCTGGAAACATCAGCGGGTGGATCCGCGAACGGACACGCATAAACGGGCCACGTATATTTTTAGCTTGAGTCGTGTCAGATTTCCTCAACACTTGATACAGTGTAAACTCGATGGCGTTGGTACTACTACATACTTGGTAGACTCCGAGGGATGGATGGATGGTGGTTGCCATGCCTACGTGGCCCTCGGCCCTCATACTTCTCCTCTCTCTTTCTCTTTATCCTCGTCCGTCTCTCGCGTTCGATACCTGTGCTTCCTCATCCTGACGGCTACGTGTTATTGCCGTTTATGGTTTCCTGCTCCCGCTGATTTTGCGGAAGAACGATCCGCGCATTCCTACGCTGCACACAACTCTTGCCAGTCATTTTATTCAGAACGCCTAGTGCTTTTCTACCCTCTGCTGCGTCTCTACAAAATTTCCTTCAATGATTGCTATAGACGCCGCGTATATATGTATATCGATTTCAGTACTTTTCTCCTGGGATAACCATTCGGACGAGTGCTTTCGAAACTTTCCACTAAATCCTTCGTTTCACCTTAGAAATACCCTTTCGTTTCAACCTAAACTCTTAAACCACCAAGCTCGCGTAGCCTTTTTAAACTGACTTTAACACGAATCGCGTAGATAAGTCGTTTTAAATCTTAGACTTGTTTTTTCCTTGGAGCTCTTTTGGTAAAATATAAAGATTTGTCGGTAGCTAATGCGCTTCTGGACACGAGTGGATACGAACACTCTAGCTTTGGCTTTAGTCATTCTCCGCAGAATTCTATCGGTTCTCGTGGACGGGTCGTGTCGCACCGGTAAAAAAGGCACCATCGTTAAATCGTGTTCTGCCTTCGGAACATGGTGCTCTTCCCTTGGTTCTTGCGGGCATTACGTGCCGATGCATTCTTACCACGGCATCGCGTAAACGCGGTACGAGGATAATCGCTGATTTCTCAAAATGTATACGTATACATATAGCACGCGCAGGAATGAGGAAAGCACGAAGAGAGATTACTCCACGAGACGCTTCTACTGCCAGATTATTTTTCGTTTGGATATGGGGGAACAGTAAATACAGAAGCTCAGTAATTCTCTGTCGTCTCTTTCTCTAGACTCGTCGACTTGTGTACGCGCTAAGTCGGTCGAAGTTTTGTTTCTTTTCACAATGTTTGTGGATTTACGATGGAAGCACGCGCGCTGCTTCGCCTCCACGTGAGTTGCACGCGTCTGGAGGAGTATCCAGAAGTGTCTTTGCTGTGTGGTTAATACATAGGATTTCGAGATACAAATAAGAGAATCTGCTGCAACCATCGATGGGCAATGTTTATTCTTATACAGTCTACAGTAGCTTTCAAATGCAATTTTCTCTTGTCTCGCGACAATCTTCTCCGTTTTGGCAATCTTTTATTTCTTCGTTTCCTGAATCCACGTATATATGTGGCCATTAAAAAAAAAAAGATTTTAATTTCCGCGAGACGCCAATTCCGCTGCGGTGGTGCAATGAAATTCGTAGATAGTATCATCGTCCGCGATTCGTATGACATTTTCACCGAGACGAATCGAGTCGCGACTATTTCCAGACTGCGAACTCGTCGGGTCAATGCAACGAAAAAGTGCAACGTTAATTAATGTCTCGCGACACAAATCACGAGCGAGTTCCAAAAATGCTTTCAGTCGAGAGAATAATGCACTCGATCTTCTCTCTCTCTCTCTTTCTCTTTCGTATACATATATCGGCGAGTCAACACAAAGCAAGATCATGCATCTAATTCCATACAATCTTCCGGCAGAATCTGTGAGATTTCAGTGCACGGTGCGCACTAGGATCCAATATCCGTCTCTTGATTTCTCCTCGAGCGCACCTCAAGTGTCACGAGAAGTATGCTTATTAGGTTTTCGACTCCGTGGTTGGCAGCGAAACGATACGACACTACGCTTTTTTTCGCAAAAGATCGAGAGATTAGGGAGCGATGGTATTCTAGAACTCTGGAATACTTGAGACATCTTGTGACTTCGAAGTACGCGCGTATATCGTCCAGAGCTTCAACGTTAAATACCGGTGCTTTATCTTCTGAAAATTGGCGTATTACTCTTAATTATTCTCGAGACGGAGTCCGGACTGCGCACGGATGCAAACCTCCTGGCGTAGACAATGTAGACGATGTAGATAGCGGTTACTTAACGCGGAAGTTCTTCCTAGATGCGTGTCGTCTTGCAAAGTACTTTCAGGAACCAACTGTGTATATGTATACAGGGTGAGTCAGTGATTCGTGGAACAATTTTAACCACGTATTCTACTTGCCAAACAAAGTAGTAAAATCCTGTACAAAAATGCCTAAATCTCAACCCTTTGGCGGATATCAGCCCCTAAAAATTTAACGTTTAAAAATTCATATCTCGCGATAGGATAATGCGAGGGACACGGGGTTTCTTCCAGAACTTGGGGAAGGACCGGAGCTATCTGAAAAAAAAAGAAAAATAGAAACGATATGAAAATTATTATTAACTCACATTATTATTCATTTTTCTTGCTCGAGCATGCAATTTCAATGTGAAGATGTATACCATATGATACCTGAAAAAAATCACAGACATTCTCTGATGTACCCTGATAAACATCCAATTGTCAAAAGTTTAATTGTCTTGAAAATGTGGCCAGGATAAATCATTGAAAATTTTTCGGCAGAGATGCTCAATCCCAGGTTATACCTCTATATACCTCTACTCGACAGAGCTTTGCGGTAATGTCACAAACTTCCTCTTGATTAGTAATCCGACTATGTATACTATATTCATTTTAAACGCAAAGCTGATAAAATTGGAGGAAATTGAAAGGAACGCGATACTGTTTCTTATCAACTCGCTTTTCGTAATAATTCAGCTTTAATCCTCGGCTTAGTCGCATTGCAAAAGCTTCTTGAATCTACCCCATAATTCCGTGGGGATAATCTGGAGGAATTGCCATTGATATCGCGCAGGATATTACGCTACGAGCAAATTGAAGCTAAGCTAAGCAGATACGTCTTATTTCTGCCTTGGTGGATTGGTCCAACCGAGGTGGACGATCTTCCAAGCGAATTAGTCGGATCGCTTGCATTAGCCAGTGGGTGCTTTCAGCTCACAATAACCGACAGTGTCGGGAGCCGTTGGTTGGTCTGCCGGCATCAGGAATGACAGGGTTTATGGTTTTTGCGGCTGCCTCGAATGAGCCACCATGGGAAGAAGATCTCACGATCTTCCTTTCGCAGCTGTGATGCAAAGTCCCTTTGATTTCTCCGCAATGCGATCTTCAATTCGAGATACATGAAGGATAGTGAATCTTCTCCTCGGAACCGCATAATCGCTCAATTAGCCGATATTATTGGAATCCTTAATGAGTGAGGGATCCAAACCGCAATTTCCTGGCTTCTCGGTCTCGAATCCGTGAATCGGATTAAAATGGAACACGAGTCTTATACATTCGGTTTTGCGACTGCTCTCGACGATGAAAGCTATGAGAAAATCTCTAAGCTTCGTACGAGCGAGCACCGTAACACAGTGTCTACGATGTTATCGCTACTAATGGAATATAAATTCGCGTTGAGCCAAGTTCTCCGTTGATTGAGGTGAGTTAATTCGATTGCTTGGCGGCGCGATAAACCCACGAACCAGTCGCAGTTCGAAGCGCAAGCAAGATATCCGCGTTTGTAATTAGATTCCGCGTTTGCGAGGAGCTTGCGGTGAAGATTTCTTACCGAATGGAAGAGAGAACTGACGTATCCTGAACTTACGTGTTACACACTGACTCGGAGGGAAAGAGTACCTTGCGATTAAACGCGACCTTAAGCCGATATGCATTTTTAGCCACGTCTTATCTCAAGTGAATCGCTCGCAGTATTTACGTTGATAAAACGCATTTAACGCGCAAGCGGCGAGCGCGTTCTTTGTCTCGCTTCAAATGGAGTGTCACGTACGGATGTATAAGAAAGTTTTTCCATAAAAGTTGGCATATATTATTATATGGCATATATAATTCTTACATAATCTTATTTTGTTGGAGCCGCACCCGCGACTCAGTACCGTTAGGTATTTAGACCCACGGGTATTTCCAAGGGGGCACACCGGACCGCGAAATCACAGTCATAAAATAGCCGCTAGCAATAGTTAATTACTTCCAGCTGCCCTCGGCAGATCGCCCGCGACAAGGGTAGTGCGACTACCTGCGACTCTCCTACCTTCGCACCTCGAAGACGTTGCAACCCAACGCGACGGGTGGAGTTGATAGATTTTTCTACCCAATCAGACAGCGACAAATTCGTGACCGCCTACTCACGAAGGCATAAATTGCAGAAACTCCAAATTTTCTCCAGACTTAACACAAACTCCGCGAAGTGACAGCACCACGAGAGAATTTACCACTGTCACTTACTCAGACGCTTCGACTACACCTAGATCGTTGCACAAGTCTCACTGTAATCTACAATCTGTTTTTATTTTAATAATCAAGTGAAGTCAATAGTGATCGTACTCCGAGTTCTTCCTTACATCGACATTCCTGTTTCCCCAAATCATCACGAGTGTGAAGCATTGGTATTCTCAAATGAGGTACCAAGGAGAGTACAGCCTCTCTTTCCACACAATTCGACCATACACACGTAACATATTTCTTTAGTCATCTTTATTTCAACCTCATTATTTTATTCCAATGATTTTTCGTGATATTCGCGTCAGTGCATTGAAAAGGATAGAGAAGGACAGATTCGCTGCAAGAGGTTGGTACATTCGCGTACTTGAACCCGAGAGACCGGCCACTCCTGTCATCTCCATGCATCCTGATCGAGTGAGATGAAAGAGCGTGAGCCGCATTAGAAGCACTCGGTGACCTCGCAAATGAAATCGAGGTCTCGATGGTACTTAGGAGGATGCATCGATGCTTTCGAAGCTAGGATACTCGTGTACTCTCGCTCGAACGACCTTCCTCGACCCGGTGAACGGTTCCGTTGTGCCACTTGGTGGGTTCGCGTAATCATCGTGCAAGGCTCATAGTCTATGTTTACCGTAAAAATAGAACGCCGCGAAATCAAAGGATACGTCGCAAGGTTAGCAGAAATTGGCGTTCCAACGAAATATGACTGGCTACCTGTGCCTAAAAATTTCCGTGAAATACCTCCTTCCTTTGCAGCTGGGAAACTAAACGATATGTACTTTGCACTCGAAACTCGAAACGAAAACACTTCTATACCATCCACTGCTTTTCTTTGATAGAAGAGAAATAGATGAATTTTCGTGAGATTATTAGCGAAGGGAAATTCGAGTAGAAATACATTTAATTAGAGTATTTATGAGAAATTGTCTTTAAGAGTTGAAGTATTTGCATTGAAGTAAATTTTCCTTTATACTATCGGTTGTTTACCTGCTAAAACGGTCATCGCGTTAAGAGTGCATCGGTTATACCATGTACATAATTATGTATTCGAAACAAGTTCCTTTCACCAACGACCGACTGATCACGACCTTCCGACTGATGGTAGACGAACCAGCAACAGTAATATTCAAACCCTGTATAGGGTGATTCAGTGATTCGTGGAACAAATTTAAGCACGTATTCTAGACGCCAATCTAAGCCCAAAAGTCCTGTATCAAAATTCCGAAATCTCAACCCTTTCGCGGATATCAGCGTTTTAGAATTTAACATTTAAAAATTCATATCGCGCGATCGCATAATGCGAGAGTCACCGGTCTTTTTCTAGAATGTGTGGGAGGGTCCGAGAAATCTGGAAAAAAATAGAAACGATATGGAAATTATTATTAACACACATTATTATTCATTTTTCTTGCTCGAGTATACAGTTTCTGTATGAACCACCCACATTTTCAGGTCCGACAAAAATCAGAGACATTATGTGATACATGAAAAAAATATCATATCACAAAAAGTTTAGTTTTCTTCAAAATATGGTCAGGGTAAATGATCGAAACTTTTTCGATAGAGATGCTCAATCCCAGGTTTATATTCACCTTCTTCATAGTTTTCGAACTATTCCACCACGTGCTTTAGTCGCGGATCCTCATCGAAGCATGTATTACCGACAAGGTGAGCAGGAAATCCGAGCACTTACACTGCACGGTTTTACGCGTTCTGCCTTCCATCGTACACTTATCACGCAAAGAGAGACACGCGAAGAGAGGCTTACTCATTGGTAAGATCTTCACGTTCACTGGAGTGCTTTACTGGAAAAGTCTCACTGCCGTCTTGTATCCGGATACTATATTCTATGTATTGTCTTCTCCATAGCTGCGCGGTTTATCGATCCCTCGCGTATTTATGAACGGCCATCCGACTGGTTTCGTCGGATCCCGAGACTCTCGGGGGATTCTAGGAATTCGTGTGGCGATGCTCGTGTGATACACTTGTTGCTTTTTTCCACTCGTAGTGATCCCTGACGTCTATCCCTCTCGTTTAAATATTTTAGGCGGATAGGCAACGTTGGCGGGCGGGTTCTACGTTTCCTGTGGGTTGCATAGTGGATGGAAAGTTTGCGGCCAGACGCCGGGAAATTGAGAATTTCATTGGCGATTTTGACGTTGATGCGTGTCGCGAGTGTATTGAGAGGATAGAAACGCGACTGCGCGGGGAAAAGGAACGGACGGAAGTCAGGTAGACTAGCTTGCTTCTCCAGCGCTCGGCCCGACAGGATGAGAGGAGCCTTGCAGGATGGCGAAGGAAAGAAGGGTCGGGAAAACGGATCGATAATCCGCAGGTTTATGTTCCCGTTGCAGTCTCCGGGCGACTAGTACTGGAAAATTTATTTGTCTATCTTGCGAACCTAACAGTTTTCCTTGCACGTATGCGATTGAATAATGTATTTCAATCGCACTTACTCTATAACTTGTACCTTGCGCTCTTACGCGTAGTCTTCTTCACTTAGAACTTCGACTTCAATCTACTAGAATATTTATTTAGGGTTTAAGAAAATTTAATGGCATAAAAATAGTCTTAAATTACTGTTGAAACTATCCTGACGTAATTCTAGGATTTCCTGAGCGACTTAAAGTTTATTTTTAATTACAAGAATGCATAAGGAAGACTTTTGAATTAATAGTATTTGAGGATTAATAGAGTTTTTAACTACTCGGCGAGAGTGAATTTTCCTTCGAAGCAGAAGCTAATTTAGTTATTATCGAGGAAGTCGACTAGGAGGAAGAGAGTCGCGTTTAACTCGTTATCCAGAGACGGTAAACTCAAGCGGGTCGCTGCAACGAGGTAACGTCAACATTACCAGGTTCCTCGAGCTACGGTGACTTTATCGTAATCTTTGCTCAGCAAACACTTTTCACGTAGAGATGCCCGAGCTGGAGTCTCTCTCCTTTTCTTTCTCGCTCGCGTGTCGATGAAACGAGAGCAAGTCGCCCTCGAAAGCATGAATTTTCTTTTATGGCAAGTGGTCACACAGTATCTTTATGATGCATTTGTCAGATTTATCTGATAATGACCTCGGGCCATACTATATATTCTAACATTAGAACGATCCAAAATTAGTAATGAAATTTATCATTAAACTTATTTTCGGATTCAAGAGCTGATTATAAAATATTTCCCCTTGTTTCACCCTCATTCTGTTTTCTAAATTTTCATCCCTCTTGCAGTATTGACTTTACGTCTTCGAAGCATCATTTGACCTTTTGATCTATCCTTGCAGGTAGAGTTTCGGTTTTAGCTAAACCACAACTCCTAACTACACGGCTCTTAAAGTGAAATTGCGGCATGTTACAATTTAAAGAAAAATCATGTCCCGTTTTTTCTCGGATTCACGATTGTGTTGTTAATGATCTCAGATCCGTCCACAGAATTGTGCAGCTGGCAAGTGTATCTTTTTCATCGAGCGATACAAAAGAATCCTCCGGTACATATTGTCAACTTTGCTTTGCACCCTGGTCGAAATAGCAACCGGGTCACATCATGACCCGCTTCCACACGTACATTTACAAACTTGTATATGTATTTCAATCCCAATGATCGCTAAGAGGTAACCACGGAACTAACTGAAACTTCGTGACACACCGTATCTCGTAGCATGAATTGCACTGCGAATTTATGGGCCGTTTTGAAGATTGCACCTTCGTGTTGCTATTACATTCGCTCTTTTTCTTTTTTTTTTTTATCGTACGATCTCGCAACGCCGTCGCGATTTTAAAGTCCGGTAGATCCAGTGGAGCGAGACAATGATTGCACACGCAAGAATCGAAAGGTAGCCTTTCAAAATCCATACATTTTTTTTCTCCTTCCTTTTTAATGCTTTTTATCTATTGTATTTTTGGAACTTAACGTTTTTGTTCCTTTTGCTTTTCTAGCAAGTTTTCTCGTTTCGGAGGACGCGTTTAATTTAGTAGTTTTGGCGGCCGAGTTTACTCCCGAAAAGTGTAGGTTTCAGCGGATGTATCGCGATCATTAGCATGCTTCCTCTTTCTTGGCACGGAGCACGAGTTAACGCTCTAATAAGTGAAAAAATGACGAACGACTTTGCCCTCTCGTCAGTGAGGAAAGCATGCCTCTTAAAAATGCTTGATATATTTTTAAGCCACTTCATCTTCATTTTTCTTTACTTCGCCGCTATAGAAAGTTTGCGTCTCTCGTATGACGTTGGATGAAAATTCACGGATAAGTTGTTCTTGTAAGTTTTATACCGATGCACTCATTGGCAGGCGTTAATCACTTCATTACGAGCATAGTGCAGCTGGATGAGCATTTATGCGTTCTGCATTGCTGAGTAAAATTTTTTATCAAGTCCTCGGAGCTTTAAGTGGCACAAAAAGTGTCCTGCTTTCTGATAATCAACCAAACTTCATTCCACCTTGAACTATTCAAATATCTCAATTACAAGACGTTTCAGTAATTTAATTTCGCGTGAAATAATTTCTTAAAAATCAGTAGAATTTTGCTCGGTCAAACGTTATGCTTCAACGAGTCAAATCCATTTGCGTCAAGGGTGAGACAGTTTAAAAGAGAGACATCATGAAAATTATACTGCAAAAGTGTTATTAAATTGGGACGAAAAAGTACCGTCAGTAATAAGAAGTTAGCAAGGATCAGTAGAATTTGTTGGTAGGTCATCTTGTTTATCTTTTATGCTGACTCTTGACGAGCGAGACTCGTGCGACTGTCAAGTGGCCGTAAGAGTGTTCAATGGGCGCATAATGATCGAAGCGCGTCGTTCCGATTGCTGGCTATCTGTCCATATTTCATGCACACGCGCCAATCCGGCTGCGCTTTAATCGCGGCTGACTGAAGAGCGAATCCTCACCTCCCTCTCCTCTTGCCCTCGGTGTCGGGCATTCATTAAAGCGGCAGCAGCAGCAGCAGCATGGCAATCCTGCTGCCGCAGTCAGCGCGATTACACGCGAATGAAGAAAGCGATCGGAGTACCATTAGAAAGTTGCAGATCTCAATATCTATTGCACGCCTCGCGCCGATCATAATTACTCCGCATGGAAGTGGACCGTCAATTGATCGATTCCACTCTCTACATACAAAGCTTTGTAATACTTTCCGGCAAACAGTATAAATTTCACTAAATGTTTCACAATTTTTTTATAATTAACTTGATCGAATTTAAGGGGGTTATTCGCCTTTGCGAGGTGAAAAAATCGATTTTTTTTTAAAAATTTGCGTTTCATAATTCCTGAAATTTTCAAGCCAATTGAATAAAAATTAACGCTTCAAACAATCCGTTATTGCAGACTGAAGGTTAGTCACCTTTAAACGCGTTTTTCTCAACACGTTAATTAATTTGAAATTTGGAAGACACGTTCCGTACATGTACAGTTCTCGCCTGAACCAAAAGAAAATAAATATCTAATATTTTACAATTTTGAGAGCAATTTAAAGTGCGAAATATTTACGGAAAATTCATTTTTTATCTTTATCGTAGTAGCCTTTTGTCAAAACACGTTGTATTTGTTTTTCCGTGGTTCACACGATAGCCACAATCATACTGATCATTAATAATTGTGAGTTTTTAATTTCCAATGAATTTACTGGGACGAGCCGAAAATCCGGTCCCCCGTTACTCCATAGTTGCAACACGAAATAGCCTAAATAAAAATCAGAAACGTTGTGTATAAATACACAAATATATCTACTTTATTTTGACCCAATAAGTGTTTCTGAATTATTGTTAAAAAATCCGAAAAACCACAATTAAAACAGGTGAAGAAAGAGGAAATACCCCCTTAATAAAAGTAATTCAACCACGTGTATACATATAGCTGATGCACTGAAAATATTGATGAACGACGTCAGCCAGTCGTGGTATATGAAAAACCATTCTATTCTACACTGGATATCCATAGCCACCCTCGATAAAGAAAGGGCTGAAAGACTGGGAATTGTATTCGAGTTAATGGTGGCCCATAGAAGGTTGTAGCTCGTGAGTCATGCAATATCGATTTAACAAGGCACAAGCCAATTCGAACTGGCTGCCGCTTGCTTACCGAGGCAATACCGTTGAAGTATCGTAGCTTTAGCATTCGAGCACGATGTGGAGCTCGTCTTCTTTTCGCGACGCGTTTATTTTAACCGCGAACAGCCGGGACAGCGACGCGCAAGGGGTACAGAAATCTCTTGGCTCGCGGGTCACGTACCGCGTCTCGTCTCCCTGACAATGCAGCCTGAGTTGAGCGGTCATCGCTATAGCCAGAAGCAACTACTAGTCATCCAGCATACTGTTTTTTTCTCTCCCGATCTTTTAAAATCAGCCTCCGAATCGTAATCGATGCCACGGTCATCTTTCTTAACGTTGAAAAAAGTAGATGGATGGAATTGGCTCGAGTGAACACGTGTTATGGGAAAAAAGGGTGCTGAAAGATGCACTGTCAACGAGAAGACAAGGATAGCTAAAGTGATCATTGTCAGTTTCGGCTGGAAATCGTCGGAGGGGACTGGGATTTGTTGGGAACGCGTGTGTAGCAGTTAGGGTGTAGAGAGCTCGTATCAAAGGCGTTGGCTAATCGGGTAGTTGGCGAAGCGCTTAACTTGCCATCGGTCTCCCCTATGGACCTTGACAGTGGCGGTTCTATGTATCTGCCTACATGTTCCTCTTCGCGTGCACCGACTTCCCCCTTTAGGTTGACGTTACAAGTACTTAGTTCACTGTCTATCATCCTCGGTTCTAACTTACGCCCTCACCCTGACCCACTGGAATTATGGGCCTCGAGAGCAATAGTTGCTTCTAAGTGCACTTCTAGTACAAGCTCGGAGGAAGCTTAGGGATACACGAGGGTAGATCTGACGTTTTTATCTCAAGTGACTAATCTCTGTTGTTGGCGGTTGTCTGAATCCACCTGAGAATGCTGATCCGTAATCGCATGATCGTTGCGGTAGATGAAGCAGAATTAAAACCACAACATCTGGGAGGAATATTATTTTTCAAGAGAGATATGTCGCTCGAGATGAGTCTATAGGAGATACAAAGACCTCTGCACGACGAAGAGAAACAATTGTTGGAAAAATTCCGCGTGGATTCTGGGTGCAATGTCGCGACTTTTCCGCGAAAATCTTCTTCCTCAGTCTTTTACGGTGCACTAGAGAAACAGCTGGTAGTTTAAAGACGAGGACGACGACGACGACGGGGCTTAAAATAAAATCACTCTGGTTTCGAAGTCAGCACTCCTGCCACCGCCATCACTTTAGCGAAGAGTCTCTCGACGACACTTTATATACTCTGGTTCCGCGACTGGTGAAGACATGGCTCTATTTTTTTTTTTGTCACAGTCTGACGAGTTTATTATCTCCCGAATGAGGCGTGCGCTTCCGAGGAAGGGAGCCAAAACAAAGCGCGCAACCCATTAATTAGGAGACAGAGCCTCGGTCTGTACCACGGACAAATTAATTCAGACCGCGACAGCAGATACATAGTACAATCCTCCTGTATTGTTCCGTAATTGCTGGCAGTCGCGAGCGAAGGAGAAAGTTTCTTCCGAAGCATCTCACGCGAAGAGAATCGAGCATAAATTATCTTCGAATATTTCGGCTCGTTTGCTTCTTCAGAGTATTTGATTGTTGTACGTATGGCTGAAAAAGCAACGTTTAGTCTTGCGCCAGATTGCGGAGGATCGTTCTGTCTTCTTCCACTCGTTACCTTTTTACTTCCACTGGCCCAAACGTGGGTGGATAATGATTGCAGTGGTATCGTAAATTACCGAGACGGATTTGTGACTCGTAAAGCCGCGAGTTCAAGGATGGATGAAGGACGCGTAACTCGAAGTAAGGTCGCGACAACCAACTAGTACAATATACATACATATAATGTAGCAAAACTACCGCGAAGATTCCAGAAATGCTTTCTTCTGTACCTTTGTTTTGGAATCTCGATAATCGGTCACGCGGATCCTAATTTGAATTGAACCTTACGCTGTAATTACGGGAATTTATCTTTGCAAGACAATAGAGGTTTACCAAGTAGACTTTATCGAAATTAATTACTTTAGGAATTCTCTTATGATGCTTGGCAATAATACTTGCAACAAGTATCTCATATGCTTACTGTAAGATCGAATAAGTATTTTTCTTACGATTGACACGATCATCCTACGTCCACGATGCCAAACAGTCTTCTCGACTGCATCCCGATTTTTCAATCTTCCTGGCAAGTCGACAGGAAGACGATTTCCCATCTAGGTTGACGTCGCTCGTGCCAGCGGATCCGCGCGAGCTCCGTGATTTAATCCTCGAAAACTTCCTCCTCAGATCCGATATTCTACAATATGCTTTGGTCAATCGATTTCCGATGCACTTATCGGCCATCCGTTTCTCATTTTTCGCAATGCCAGCCGACTACGTCTATTTGGGCCAAGGGGCCACCGATAAATCCGCCGATAGAATCTTGACGGACGCGTAGAACTCTTTCGTGCGCTAGTTCGACTTGAGACGAACGCGGGAAACCTCAACCAGTACCGTGAATTCGTGTACTCTTCTCTTGTCAACAATAATGTGTTTCACCACAATGAGCAGACTTGACAAAGTCCATTTGGATGATTGAATTATGAGATGCGCGCATTATGTGCAGAGTTATGAGAGCTTCTATAGGACTTTGCGAGTCGGTCAGAACGTACCGAGTGAGAGTACACGTACTATGGACATGTACATGGTAACTCATTGTGTCTTGTGCTCATGGTAGGTCATTACGACTCTCACGCTCCCTTTACGACATTCAGCTTTACGTCGCTGACACTGGAACGGAATGGTTGGGTTTAGGTACGCGCTGGTTAAGATTTACGCAACTGGAGTAACGATAAATCAAATGCCACGCCGATTAGGGTTTATAACTTCAAATATATCCGACCCGAGATGATATCTTCGTAATTTGGAACAGTGATTCAGATCCTGTCTCCGAGTCTTTAAAACCGACTCCTAACGATTCTTAATAAGAAAATTGGCAAAGATTTACTGCGAGTAGTGAAAAGAATACTCGAGGATCTTGCGATCTTGCGTTGCGTAGGAGGCAATAAAGAATCTTACCGCAGAATGGGTCGGAAATAAAGAATAGAAGAGTCTAAAGTAAATTGGGTTTGACTGCTTCCGGTTCCGGAAACCGGTGAAAGCTCATGCCAGCGATCTCTCACGACATCTTCGGTGGCACAATAAATCTTCCCAGCAGAGTTACATATGTATGTGATTCCGTTGCCACGGTGGTTCACGGGTCTCGCGTTAATTTGTTTCCAGATTAATTTGGCTCGTAAGACTCGATGCTGCGCTACGTAAGAGGACTTTCCATTTAACTCGATACAGAAACGATCTAAACTCACCCGTTAACCTTTGAGTTAAACTGCGCCTTATGCTTCGCATTGTGCAATTTATCGGTACAGTCACCAAGATACGGCTCGTGGTTGTTCTTCGATAGTGCATTTTCATTGATACAGAATTAAAGACGTCGAGCTATTAGTTAATCGAAAGTACGCCTAGCAAGTAGTATTTGATACCGGTTCGCGCGACAGGTACTCGATCGTGCTTCTTTTCGATTTTATCGCTAGTTGCTGAAAGTGAGAAAGTACCTGTACCGATATCAACTTCGGGAAAAACGCGTTCGAGGAGGAAAGTGGCTGAAAGTCACTTGGTGGCATTGCTGCTGCTCTTGTAGGAATATGTCACTTTCGCAACCCCCCAGAAACACAAATTCACACTCTCTCTTTCTTTTGTAGATATAGTTACTGAACCAGGTAGAATTTAACGCCGAATGTGACTCGTAAAACTATTGCTTGACGGCCGAATTTCTTAGTGCACCGTTATATAAACTACCTTGCCCCAGCTATACTTAGATCCCCGTTGCAAAGTTTGTCGCGCGCTCCACGCTGCACTGCACTTACTGCGCTCGCATTGTCAAAGAACTTGTGGAGCGCGTGCGGTTCACACGTGCATGGTTCATTGCACTCTGACGCGCTGCCTTGGCTGCCCTGGTAGAAGGACGCCTCTGGTCTGCTTCGTCTTTTCCTCTACTCACAGTTCTCAATGCGAGAAGAGGGTCATTGTTCTTTGGACATTTACAGTCGTGGTTTCGTCCTCCGGATATCCGAGTTAGTCGAAACGTTGCATCGCTCGTTCCGAGCTGACTCAACACACTGATTACCGGTGTGATCATTGTACAAACGTAGTATCGGATACGTCAAGAAAATCCATCCGGGAAATAGTCAAACATTATTTTATCTATGATTTCCATCACCATTTATAGAGTTACGTGAAAGACAAACTTTTTTAGTGTAGGATAGGAAAAGTCTTGAATGAGTACACGCGTGTGATGTTGGAAGTCTGTTTAGTAGTCAGTTCGTTAACGAGTAATTCACGAGGAAATCGACCTACCAAAAAGAGAATGGTTCGCAAGAGGTGGCAGTGCATTCACGGTCTGATTGTCATAGGAACGTTTTAAGAAACCGGTATGGCCGATCGTCCGATGCATCCGACACGAAGACAATTGCGAACGGCTACCGTGCCCCACCATGTACATACTCTCGATATGTATTAGGTTTCACTGATCGTGTAGCTGGAGGAATGCAGACGCTCTATTTACTCTTACTCAGGTGAAAATGCAGACGAAACGTAATCACTTTCTTGAAGTGTTCGCGGCTTCGGGGTTCGAGCACCCGGTGTACCGACAACCATACGAGTAACCGTATATTGCGGTAGTCTCGGGCTAACAGTTACGCGGCGAAACTTATCGTCAAAAAGCCATAGATGAAAAAAAGAGTGTGTCGCACCGCGACTAAGTATAGAGCAGAAAATTGCACCAGTCAGTAAATTGTATCGGCCCGTGGTGCATCCGTGCTCCTCGTTCGTTCTCTGGTACACTTCCGAGATAGTATACGCTCGATCTACCGTGGCACAGTCAACGGTTCACCGTGACCAGAGCGACATCGACAAAGAAGAAGAAGAATAAGACAACGGAGACGATGCGTATTTACGCGAGCGTCGACGGACCAAAGTTCCCGGAAATCGATCCAATTCGGCTCTGGCGCATACTCTCGTCCGCGAATTAATAGACCCAACTATTATTTGACCTAGTGGGTCGAGTAAGTACCAAGAGGCTCTCCTTAATGCTTCTTCTTACTCCGTGTCGAATACAACCAGAGGATAATCGACTTGATCGCAATGCATCATTTCTTGAGAGCAATCGCCCGCGTGAATCGATCATACTCGAGGTCGAATCCGATCGTTAATTATATCCCCCGCCTATTTTCCGAAGACACAGGCGGAAGGGCGAAGCCGAAACGAAGCTCGATTTCCTCTATAGACAGATGCGCTCATCCATCGGCGAGAGGTCACCGTCTATAAATGCGGCCCCGAGTTACGACACAATGGGGCTATCAATAGATCAAAATTGCAGACTGTGGATGTGTATACCGTTGGTAGTGGTAGAGTCAAGAGGAAGTGGACAGGATAGATCAGAAGAATGTGAGAAGGATCGGTTTGAGGAACCGCAATCTTAATGACGAAGAGATTCTTTTTTTCCCCGTGAAGATGAAGAAGGAAGAAATGGAGAAAGAGATATTTCTCGCGAAGAGCGTGTGCCAAATACGAGGATAATACGAGCCTCTATTACAGGTTCCATTACGCGAAGGTATCCTTCTCGGAGAGGTCGGCCAACATTTCTATTCTATATCTGAGCTCCGGACACAACTTTGAAAGAGCCGGTGTTCGCAAGTGCCACCAAATTCGGGTTAACAAACCGGAGCAGCATTACCTAATGAGACCCAGGGGAGGATCCTCTTAAGACCATCTACCGAATTAGGAATAAAATCCGGAAAAATCCTCAAAATTTTTCTTCTTTCTCTCTCTCTCTCTCTTTTTTTTTCTTTTTCTTTGAAGCCGTCGAGAGTTCTATATCGGTAGTAGAACGAAGTAGTACCGCGTTCCATGCTTTTGCCAGGACGTTGTAGTGATTTCGTTCGAATCGGGGATAGCCGGTCCCGCCGAAATGCCGTGGGCTCGTCCCCCCGATTTTCGGATGCTTGGCTACGAGCCAGGCTTCGCTGCCGGCATTGGATATGTATTAATGGACAAACCTCATCAGCGTTGCTCTCTTCCAACAGCCGTGTCTCGCGGGTCAGTCATCCTGTGGCATGCCGTTGTGGACCATAAATTCTAGCGACAACGAACCCAACCGCGGAAGACTAGTTCCTTTCAGTCGAAAATGCTTCTTGTAATTGATCTCTCACCTCACCCAACTATCGTACGCTGCTTTCGAGATTTATCTTCCGCAATGAATTTTCTACGAACCATGACGCGTTAAAAAAAAAGTGTATATACAGGGTGAGTCAGTGATGGGTGCAATAAATCAAATCAGGTATTCTGGGGGTCAATAGAAGCCTAAATGTTCGGGAACAATAAGTTGAAATCTCAACCCTTTCCAAGATACAGGGGGTTGAAATTTCAAGTTTTAAAAAATCATATCTTCCGACGGGATAATGCTAGCGTTACGGATCTTTTTCTAGGATGTGTGGGAGGGCCGGAGCTATGTGAAAAAAAATAGAAAACCATGTAAAAATTATTATTAAGTCGCATTATTATTGATTTTCTTGCAGTTTCTCGATGAAGCGGCAACATTTTCAGGTACGAAAAAAATCACAGTCATTCTGTGATGTACCCAAGAAAATATCGCGTTATAAAAAGTTTAAAATTTTAATAAATGTGGCCAGGTATATATTTCTTAGTATGTATTCCATTTACTCTGCGATTCTCAGCTATCAAGGAATTCCCTTAAATGGTAGTACAAAGAATGGATAGAAGTTTTTGTTACGTTTAACGTTTCCTCAGCGACTTTTATAAGGCTGTCGCCAACTTGTGATCGGCTTAAAGCTGACATGATACTCCGATTCGGTCCGAATCCCGCAAAATGGTAGATGTCAAACAATTAAGAAGCGAAAAAAAGAGGTTGACCTCGATTTTTTTGTTCACAGTTAGGGGATAGTTGGATTTTCGAGAAACACTAATCGATATCCGATAATTGGGAGCAGTATAGCTAGGAATTCGCGTTGCCAACAGTGATAGCTCTTCGATTTGAACCTAAACGAAATTCGATTAGTTTCTCGTCCCTGACTAAGGGGAAGAATCGCGGCTAATTGCCAGAGAGCATCAATGCAATCTCGCCTCGGACACGAGTCTGTGAAATGTAGTTGCGGGAGATTCCTTCCTTCCCACAGCCTCCGTAAACGAGCTTTAATAACCCGTGTCGCTGATGGCAGTATCACAGACGAGGGGGTTAATGTCGAGCTTTATTGATTTCGCGTTACGTGTCGAGCTATAGTAGCCTTCTCCCTCGACGCGGGAAGCCATACATCTTTCTTTCTCTCTCTCTCTCTCTCTCTCCCTCGCTCTCTCTTCTTTTTCGCGGAGTCTATATAGCACACCGCGTGGATGCCGACGCTTCTTGTGGTTCACGGTCGACGTTGAGTAGCAGAGCAATTTCACGAGAGCTCGAACAAATTATTCCTTATCGAGCACTCTTAATCTTGGGACAAAGGGTCACTATTGTCACTGTCGCTATTGCAGCTGTCTGTTTCAAGGAAAAAAACCTGCGACTGATGTTTGATGCATACGAAACTGTTTTAATGCTTACAACAAAATATCTCATTTTTAAAATCGAGATTATTTTCTAACTGGATATCTTTGTTCATAATTCCTAGTTGGCTTTCGTATGTCGGTAGTACATATATGTCTAGGTACTTGAAAGGGTTGACTATCTTTCACCAGTTTGCCACAGAGTTTCTTTGCCTGAGAGCGGTGACAGGCGACATTCTCCGAGTGATTTCACATGCGCTCTTAATTGTCTCTGGGATCGAAAGGCGAGGTCGATATTCGAGGAATCCTTGCGCACCTACCTCTCGTGGTACCTGTTCACGCGCATTATCTTCCGTTAACTGCTGTACATACCGTTATCCCATTCCTCGCGTTTGCAGGCTGCTGCAACCGTCCGCCCGGAATTCGCGTAGGTCTTGATCTCCCACGATCGAGTGCACACGTATATAAGCATAATTATGTACGTGCATCGAGACTTATATATATATATGTATTACCATCCACTCTTACTTTCGCCCACCGACCTGCTGCGTATCGAGGTTCGATCTGCGGGAATTATTAAGATTTTTGCGTGAGCACCGTTCCATGGATTCTATCGCGGAAAAGATTAGAATCGCAGGAGATCAACTTAACTGGAAGAGCTATTTTAAGAGGGACGATTGTTCGAATATTAATACGTCGATCGAATCCAAGTTACGCACTTGTTTTGGACACGGTGTATCGATTGGGACAATTGTTAGAAATAAGGAAGATAAGGTATCTTTGTGGCTTCTCCGTGGAAGCGTGATTCACGTTTCCTGGAATCTCAATCCCAAAGTGGTATCGACTCATCGGTACAAAGAGACACGAATCGAGTCGTTGTCTCGTTATAGGTAATTGGGAAATACCAGGTGCACCGATGGGAACAATACTGTTTCTGTTTCAGAAAATGGAATGAGAAGATCGAGGCTCCTTCAGGGATGAAATCCTGACGAGGGAATAGAATTCACCATCATGATGGAACCACCAATCACGAGCAAGGTCCTGAGGGCTCCTAGTCTGAAAAGGGGCCAGGAAAACGTCAGGATCCAGGACAGAGTGAGTAACAAAGATTTCGGCCATTTTCTTCTTTCACGACCGATTGCCCGATTTAACCTACATATCAACGATGCTCGGTGTAATTAGAAAGATGCTCTTGGCATACTCTCTCTCTACGGATGTCGAATTCATCGACGAGACAGACTTCGTTCTCTCGATGCTACGCTCATTAACGAATCAACGATGCAAATAATATAGTATAAGACAGTATTATAGTTTATTAATATCTGAAAGACGAGAACTAATTGCATCAAATTGGTAATGATAATTCATAAAATAATACTATTAGGAAAGATAGGTATTTATCAGGATAATAAAAATAATTTCTAATGCAAACGTGAGTCTTGGTTGTAGCAGGTAACGAAAGTCATAATCAAGTAATTTATTTATAAAGAGCAATTCGGACGATCGGTTTTAGACGAAGTGCTACATGGGGTCGTAGGGTTATTCCCGCTAGCAGTGCCTGACGTGCATGTTTAATTTGTCTAATAGCACACGTTCAAGAGGGCTTTCACGGAAGTTAACGCACGAATCGCGTATATACGATCGTCGTCGCGAGTCTCGCGCGTTTAATTAATCTGGACATAGGAAACACGGTAGAAACTTCCTACCATTACAGTTTAATTGCTCACTGTACAAGACACCTCATTGGTGTGGCTATTAATAAAATCGCATAGAAGCCGGTCTATCATTGAAGAGGATCGCGCTTCGAGTGCGATCGCAATTGCTCGCTTTACAAAGATCCCTTTGTAAGGAATCTCGCTCGAGCTATAGTGATATACTTGTAATTTTCCGGACAGTTAACACAGCAATATATGTATTTCAACAGTTACGAAAAAATCCATCTCTCTTGCGAGTAAAACTGAACAATAATTTCCGACTTACCATTACATATTATAATAATAGAATACTATAAAATAATTATTCCAATTATTCCATGAGTAATTTTAGATTTATTTTAATTTATTTATTTATTTTAATTTATTAATTTATTTTAATTTATTTTAATTTAGATAGATTTTAATTTTATTGTATTTGCAATATCATTTTCATTGCAATTTCTAATTCTTCAACATTCCAACTTATGTATTGTATATACAGGGTGAGTCAGTGACCTTGCACCAAACTGAAACCACGTATTTTGGGGGTCAATAGAAGCCTAAAAGTCCCGGAACACAAAGTTGAAACCTCAACCCTTTCGGAATTACAGGGGGTTGAAATTTTAAGTTTTAAAAAATCATATCTGCCGACAGGATAATACTAGAGTCACGGGTTTTTTTCTAGAATGTGTGGGGGGGCCCAGGGTACCTGGAAAAAAATAGGAACGATGTGAAAATTATTATTAAGCCACATTATTATTGATTTTCTTGTAGTTCTTCTATGAACGTGAAATTTGCCCGTTTAGAGAAAATCAATAATAATGTGGCTTAATAATAATTTTCACGTCGTTTATATTTTTTTCCAGGTACCTCGGGCCCTCCCACACATTCTGGAAAAAGACCCGTGACTCTAGTATTATCCTGTCGGAAGATATGATTTTTTAAAACTTAAAATTTCAACCCCCTGTAATTCCGAAAGGGTTGAGATTTCAACTTTGTGTTCCGGGACTTTTAGGCTTCTATTGACCCCCAAAATACGTGGTTTCAGTTTGGTGCAAGGTCATTGACTCACCCTGTATATATATTGCAAAGAGCAATGTTGATATATGCAAATAGATCCTCGAAACAGATAGAACTATTCGACAGCTTTAATAGCATAGTAGATATAACTATACATGAAATTAGTTGGTGTTAAGTTGCCACTAGAATTCTAGTATACTCCGGACTTCCTCTCGAGCGGGTTTGGACAACGATACAAAAGCGGTGGCGAAACGGAGGAGTTATCCGTAAGGGGCAAGGCCGCGAATGACGTCGGCCGCGAAGACAATGCTCGCGGCTTGGCTTAACTTCGCGAAATTCACGATCCCTACGACCGGATATGCTTCTGTACTCACCTCCTGCAGGAGGAAGACCCTCCGGATTTACGTCATTGCGAACCTACCGTTCTTCTCCTATATAGCTCGTCTCCTGCGGTTCTTCTGGAGACTGTCGGTGTCGCGGGAATTTGCGCGCGTAGGCGTACGTGTCGGTGTATTGTCGGTGCACTTGCATCCTGCATTCCGCGCGCGGCCACCTTAGAGGCCTCCAATTCTCTCTCTTTCTCTTTTGCTTCTCTTATCTTATTTCTCTCGAAAATTTCCCCTAAAGCCACTGTTTCCTAGTCACGTTTCCTTCTTGAAAGAATAAAAATGAGTCCTCTTGGGTTTTAAATTTCACACTACGGAGACACTGTATTTTCCTGGATCAATAGTAGTAGTAGTAGTTTTTAAAACTATTTTTTTTGCATTTATCGTTTTTATAACAATAGTACAAATGGATTTAGATAATTTTGAGTTATTTTACCGGTAGAGACACACGTGACAGGATTTATTGTCGACGAGTCTCCTCCTAACAACAAACTCGATAAATATAATTCGGATATAATAGACCCAAAGGAGCAGTTGTTGCCGGTCGAAGTTCAATGTGGTCTCACGAGGCGGGGATTACTCTTGCCGCTTTAACTCTTAATTGCTCCCATCGGGAATGGCTTGTAACTCACTCGGTTCGCGCCTGAGAGCCAATACCTTCGGTTGGAATTATCGTTTATAAGAAGACGCGGCTTCTAATAATTTTCCTGGGTAATTTGATGCTGGTGTAATATATTATTGACAGACGCGATACCGTGATGCTGAGCCGAGGGTTACGCGGTAAGACGTGCTAATGACCTGGAGCGAGTGGTTAAGGGTTAAAGACCCCTCGAGGAAAGGCCTTTCATTCGAGGACATCGCGCGACGTACTCACTTACTTTCCTTAGACATTTACTACACTTGTCTACCTTTTGCACTACGAGCGACACTCACTCGTACGGGCATAAGTACTACCTAGCTTCAAGTCGAAACGTTAAATCTACCTGCGATTAATTTAAACTATCTAAAAATTTCGTATATTGTGTATTAAAAAATTTGATTTCTAAACCGATTTTCTAAGATTCATTAATTGACACATTGAGATAATTTGTAATTTTAAATGAAAGGAAAATTTGGAATTATCGTAATTGAATCAGTTCTAACTGAAATCTACTTTTCTCATTTGCTAGCTGAGGAACCGAGTTCTCATTAGGTCAATATTAATAGTATACCGGTACCGTTGTTTACCGAGGCATTGGACGAGACAATTATGTGGATCGTGGAAAATGCTTCTTGCTTTCCCTCTCCGTAAACCCTTCTCTTTCCTCAGGTATCAGATTACTCTACTGCAGGTTGCACTTGCAGCTGCGCTTCACTGATATACAGTCGTCTTCCTGATCACTTCTACTCTATTTTTATTCTACATTTGCACACTGAGTTTTGAGAAAATCTTCTCGCAAAATGTGTCTAATACGTGAATGTTGAGTATGGTATTCTGAGAGAAGTCTATTTGCCTGATTATGGATCATAGGGATAGCGAAAGGTTTTAGGGCCAATTTTACTTTTTTAATAGAATCTCGAGCGAAATTAGCTACCTAAATGGATTGTCAATGCTGTTGTTTAATTATTAAGCGCTGCTCATTTTGCTAAAGTGGCGTTTAGAAGAGAATGGTCGTCGATAACCGTAAGGTCTGCTTTACCAGTTACAAGTAGGCCTAACAGTGCCAAGTAGCAGGCGCCCTCTCATCTATTGCAATTACAGTCCTATTAGCTCCATTAGCATCGTTAACGTCTCACCTATTTCTACCTTCCTTTATTTCAATCTCATGGAAAAATCGTCATTTAACAAAGTTTTACCATACTTTCAGATACTTGGCGAAAAATGTAATTATCTACAAGAATCCAGGCCATTTCAATTAAAACTTTGCCTGACTAGTCGAAATATTAAAAATAGGAAACAGCTGAATCAGGTTTATTTATACGTTTACTCGCAAGATAAATTCACCGGGGATAGCGGAAAAACAACAAGTTAACCAAGATTTTTTGTTTTTTCTCGTACAAAGCTTTTATTGCAGTTGGAATTTCTCGGTGCAAGTGACGGTTCTTTAAATACAAGAATTAGGAGGTCGCATCCCGTAGTCCTCGTCTCGTAGGACGAAAAAAGTAGTGGTAAAGCGCCCACGCTCGCTCCTAAATCGCGATTGTGTGCAAATTAGCGCGTGGGTGGCTGCCAGGAATTAGCGGTTACAGGCGGCACACGTCTGCTCTGCAGTTTATCTCCGTGAACATATTTCGGTGTTCGCTGCGATTCGACCGGACCCTGGTCATGTTTGACAATTAAATAGCCTCCACAAATCGAGGCTGGAATTTGAATTGCTTATTACAATTCGTGGCTATTATCTGATGTAACGCTCCACGGCGCCGTACCTACTTTCCTCTTCCTCTTCTCCTTCTTCTTCTTCTTCTTCCTTCTATTTAGCCGGGTGAGGTGGTTGCAGCAACCTTGTCGTAAATGATCCAAACCACCGCAGCATTTACGGGTCGCCGCTGTTCCCTGTGGAATAGACAGAATTATGAGCTCCTTGGTATAGACCTCAAGCACATATATGATTACGTAGACTCTACGCTTCTCCCGACAGTCGCACATAACGCGAATAAACGTACTATACTGCCGGAACATCAGCCTTTAAGGGAGTGTACTGCTAGTAAAAATTTCCAAATGTCTCGGCTTCTCTATTATTGTTATAATATTATATTTTATTGCCCGAGTACCAATCCTCTGACAGTGTTACGTGTCTTACTAGACTCGTTCTTTAATAAGACGATTTCTATGGAAGTGAACGAGGTAGGTTGCATCGTAAATTGTATGAGTAATACAACAATTTTAGTATTGAATAAATCCTTGCTTTTTTTGCTGAGAGAATTCCAATTTAAGGCGCGGTGGTATCACGGTGGAAAGTAGAAAATATAGAAAAAGGAATCGTCCGTCACGAATCATTTCGCTAATTGCATTTTAATAACGGGAAAGAGACGATGGTAGTCTGGCGCGAAGCAAAGAGAGGTCGTATACAGGTGAGTCGACGTTCTCTGCTTTTACTTTTTCTCGCGAAAGCCGGCTTTGGAGTGAGTGTATAACCCAGGTTGGATATACCGGTCAGCACGCGTACTTAACGCAATACGCAAGTACGACTTCCTCTTTTGTATAACGGTACGACAGCATCGATTGTTCCTTTCCTGACGGCACTGCACGCCACACCACAACGCGGACACCGTCTCTCTGTCAATCTCATCACTGTACATGGTTTCTGTTCGTCACACCACTCACTCTCTACTATTTAGATTCGATCACTCTGAACATCTTTTTTATATTCATCGATTCAACAATTAGAAACTCTCGAGTAACGTTAATAATTTTTAATCTCTGTCATCCTACGATAAACTTGAACTCGCTATTTCTCAAGTATACGAGAATATTTATTACCAAGAAGATTTTATTACGAAGATAAATCATTGTTTCTAACTCATTGTACCACACGTGACTGGTACAAATGAACTTTCTCGAGTTAATCGCGATTATGAACTGAAGTTCCTCCAGACGGCTTTGTTCTAGAAGCGTGGACAATGGTACCGCAACCACAAAATTATTAGAGTCTCGTTCGCGGCCTCGGGGTCACCACGGTCGTCCTCGAATCAGAGTTCTTAGTGGCGGAGGTAAGGGATGCTTAAAATCAAGTGTATAAGTACTATTTCTAGAATCTTAATCCTGAAACTGTGTGGGTTACGGTAGTATATATTGTGTTTTATCGTCGCGCCGTGCAATGGACGAATAAACCTTTTAGACGTTATTACATCGGGGGTTAATGACCAATCAGTCACGTCATGGACGCACCTTTGCTTACCATTAGCCCCTTTTACGCGGCTTCGGGTTTGTCTACCACCATTCTTCATTTACCTTAATAGAACTATCCCTTATCACGCTGCACGGTACAACATCACGTTCATAGACTTATACAATGTATATAGACTTCATTCCGTTTATTCGCACAGCTGAATCAATCACCATACCAGTGCTAGTAGCATTATAATGATACTAGTAAAATAGTAGTACAACTACATTAGCTAGCACAATAGTTTTTACCAGATTCGTTCCTTCCAGTATCGAAATTCAATTTTTCTATTCTTTAAAATAGATAGTTGAGCTAGTTGATTTAATGAAAATAGTAAGCATCGCATAGTGTTTGAATCGAAAACTTTAACGACGTTAACAGTCTTGGCGGTAGCGCAATTAGCAAATTTTATATAATGATTTTGCAATCGTGGTGGCAATCGAATAATAGAGCTCACAGAGGTGAATCTCCGCTTGCGGAAGCGGAAGAGATGTACCATATTGGGAGATCGACTGACGCGAGTGTCAGTGACGGAATTAATTAATCAGTCCACCGATCGATTCTAATCGAATGCCTTGGATTAATTTACTAGACTCCATTCTAGAAGTTATTCAAACTCGATCGGTAGCTCGAACTTTGGATCAATACTTAAATCCCAAGATCTATTTTTACTTTACTATTCGTCGTAGTTCTCGGTGACGAAATTATTTTTGCATTTATCAATTTCATGGAATAATACAGTTATTCGACTTTTTTTATTTTACGTTTGGTCTTGACATCATTCCATTCTACGCGAAATAGTGTAGGCAGGATATCGTATTTGTCTTGTATCCTTTTTGTAACAGACTTTTTAATTCAATGGCGAACATTCTAGCGATCATTGACGCATGAAACACCGTGACGAGGGTTTTTTATTGACAATTAGCTTCAGTACGTTAACATTACTCGGTTGTTCTGCATAGGTTGAAGAAAGATTCTCATCTACCAATTGGTCTTAAACTAGTTAAATCGACTATACAATGTATGTAGCTCTTTTAGTCAAAGGAAGTATTCAAGGATACCACCTCCTTTACTGTCACGTAGCTATCACGTAGCTGTCAGATGTCATGGGACGGTCTCGCGGATGCGCATATAAATACTTAGAATAATGAATATTTAGACCAACTAGTTGCTAATCATTAAAAATGTACACAGAAGATTTAACAAAAAAAAAAAAAAAAAAATAGGATACAGTTTGATTTCGAAACAAAATGAAATGTGTGGACTATTTTATTTTTATAATCTTGAACGTTCGTTGCAACCGTGTCGCATAGATTAACACACAGGGATTCTCTATCCTTTGTTATACATCTCACGTGTGCAGGATGCAAAACTCGAAATTACGTGCAGCGAGATGGAAACGAGTTTGCGATGAAAGAATCGTTGAATCGTAATTTGCTTTTTGTAAACTGAATAATTTCATTTTATAGAGTTTCACCATATATTTTCAGAATTGAGAGCTTCGAGTTGGAGAATGTTAAATCGCAATTGATCATGTACCTCATAATATCGGCAATCGAATGAAATACATCGAGAGTATCAACACCTCCCAGAAATTATCTTCGGCAATGGGTGTACACATACGTGTACGTATATTGCGATTAACGATTTCCAGCAGTCAGTGGTAGGGCATTAATTCAAAGCAAGCTCGCGTTTCGAAATCAGGCTGGTCAGTATCGCGCTGAATCGCTCGCGTTCACTTTCATCCGCTTTTGAGGAAATTTCGTACGGCATACATATTCAAAACTCGGTTCACGATTCACAATTCACGATTCACGGTTCACGTGGAACTGTTCTACTATGTATATCTATACCAGCGATCTCGCTTTCAAAGTTTTACTTTCTTGATACATTTAGTGTTTTATGTTTTACCTGTGCCTACTCCTTTGTGATAAGCGAATCAAATTAGCGTGGTCGGATGTAAAATTTCAATTCGATGTCACAGTCAATCGTCGAGAACTTTCACGAGTCTTTATAGCTTCTTGCAAATAGCATAAGATTTGCCAATACGAAGAACTACGTTTCTTATTTTGCACAGTGGAATCTTAGAATTCGAACAATTTGAGACGAATCGTTTAGTCGTTGATATTTGGGAACAACTATATATACAGTTACTCAATTTAATATTCGGACACTCTTCGAAGCAGTGTAATTCTTTTAGATAATAATCCAAACTTTTTATGAGCTTTTATGACTCAACATTTTTTATTAGCTTAGAACAAAAGGTCTTCTTCGTGATGTCTTTCATAAATTTTGTGTAATGTTTATTTTTTACTAATTATAAGGAAAACGAGAAATATTGGATTTTTAACTTTTTTATCTCAATATTTTTTGACATTTTAATACATAGGATTAATAAATCGGAATAAGTTCTATGTGTCCTAAAAATATCATCTAGATCGATTCACGGTGTAATGAGTTGTGATTAATCAAAGAAACCTAAAATGATCGATTTTCATTATTTCTGACGAAAAATCAAGATTTTCGATGAGATTTGAGCTTTTTTTGATTCATCATAACTAGACTGCGGATCTTTATGGAAATATAAATTTTATTATTGATAAAATATTGAATGGAGCTGTTTTTACAACGTGTTATCCACCTTTCTGAAATTTATACACTGCAAGAAACATTTTAAATTGTGTTTTCAGTAATCATCTGTAATTTGTAGAGACTTGTGATATCAAATTTTGGTTATTTTGCATAACAATCCACAATCTAATCATAACACATTACATCGTTGTTCGATTTTGACGAAATTTATAGGGCACCTATAACTTATTCCAATTTATTAAACCTATGTATTAAAATTTAAAAAAATATTGAGATAAAAAAGTTAAAAATCTGTAATTTCTTCTTTTCACTATAATTAGTAAAAAATAAATATTCCACAAAATTAATGAAAGACATCACGAAGAAGACCTTCTGTTCTAACCTCATTAACAATTTTGTGTCATTTGGGTTATTACCTAAAAAATTACACTGTTTCAAAAAGTGTTCGAATACTTATGTTATCGACTGTATATAGTAGACGGAATTTGCCAAACGTTAAGATTGTCCAAAAGACGGAACATCTCAAATTTCTCAATTGGCTCATTCTGACATAAGACCGAGCAATTATCGCGTTCCAGCACGCCTCCGCCAGTCGATCTTTGCCGGCGGCTGCCGCTTTCCAAAAGTCGTCGGACGGTTCCACCACGTTGGAAAGAAATTGAAATCGACTCGCGGACGTGGGTGGGAATTTCGTATTCGCTGGCCTTAACGATCGAGGACAAGTGGAAAGC
This sequence comes from Trypoxylon attenuatum, assembly GCA_963989405.1. Lineage (NCBI taxonomy): Eukaryota > Metazoa > Arthropoda > Insecta > Hymenoptera > Crabronidae > Trypoxylon > Trypoxylon attenuatum. The sequence goes on along the minus strand of OZ022488.1, from coordinate 17,898,531 downwards.
CCACGTAATATGTGTTCCAACATAAACAAACCTCGCACTCGAGAATGTTCCGCTGGTGCTGCCACTGCGAAAACACTTGCTGCGATTCACTTGGAATTGCACCGCTAGGAAAAAGATACTCGATATAAATCTGATTGACGTGATTCATGCGTTACGAGAATGAAATAGCGCGCTCGAGTTTACCATGCAAACTACGATGTACATGTACTATGCTAGACATCGTTCGCTTTCAACAGTCTTACACAAGCTTGGCTTCAATCATAAAACATTTGAAAACTTTGATAATAATTTTCACAAGTTTACACTCTTCCAATTCTAGATTTGTAAATTTTGTTACCGAACAATATTCTCGAGGAATTATTCAAATTACCAGAAAAACTAAATATATGAATATTACAAGGGGGAACGCTTTTGAAATATGATTTTATTGAATCTTTTTATTTATCGTTATTTGTTCGATTTGGCAAAGTTGTCGACCCGATTGCACATGTTTTGTGTATCATCGACGGTACACGTTAACCTGGTAAATTCTGCTGGCAGCGTTCAGAAAACTCGAGATTCCATTTAAAGAGTCAGTAAGCGGGGGAAGCGTGCAATCGAATCGCATGTGTGGCGAAAAAAGTGCATCACTAACGGCCTGGCAAGTGGCAGGTAGGCATAGTGGTGACCGTAGAGTGGGTGGGGAAGGGGTAAGGGGGATCATAGTCGGATAGCAGGAGTGCTGGAACACCTCAGTACCGAGTTGGACGTCCTACGTAACTCGTCTCCGTCCTGCTTTCCGCGATAACTACGTTCTCCTTGTTATTCTTCATCGACCAAACTCCGACAGTTTTTGCTTGGTGAACCAACGTGTGAGTGTGTGTGTCACTAAAAACTAAAACCTATTTAACCCTTTATCCTTGTCGCCATTACCGCCGTCTTTCCTATCGAATTCCTACAATTTTCTACGATTCGGGGTAAATCATTTTTCAAGATCCAAATGTATTGATCGAGTATCTACGAATATCGTAGGTAGCGCTGCACTTTTATTTCGAGTAGAAAAGAGGTCTCGCTGAGTTTCGTGAGAAAATTTATCGATTGGCGACTCGATATAGCATTTCGTGTGAAGTTTAATAAAAAATTACACTTTTGGAATATTTCTATTTTACTAGGATCGTGAATTTTATTTCCAAACATACGTTTTATTTCTTTCCCAGTGTTTACGTACTGATCACTGAAACCCGTGAGTTTCAAGTAGTCGGAGATACCTATGTAAAACGTGAAAGAAATAAAAACATAAATTAATCAGACCTAATAGCTTCCTAGGCTGAGTCAGACTAATTATAATATTCCCTAGAATGGTCTCGCTCCCCGGGAATCGTACTCCGTGTCGCACATTTTTTACGAGATTGTAGTCTTAGTCTCTCGTGTCTCTGTGTTCGCGTGTGTATGCATTTATGTGCCGGTAGCATGTAGGAGAACGTGTAAACACTCCGGCATAGAAAAGTCGCGGTAAGTCGGACATATACGTGTCATTCGTGACGGTCGGTGCGTGTCAGCCGTGCTCTCGGATTCAGGATGGGAGGACACATATACATACATACATACATACATACATACATGCGAGCTATCTAAACACCCTACCTTATTCCATCGGAATCAAAACGACATAGAGCAACATGTGAATATAGTTTTCCACGCAACCAAATGACACACGTATTCTATTATTAGTTCTTTAAAATTCTTAACACTTTTCATACGATCCAAAGTGATAATTTAGACATTCGAACATTTCTGAGGTAAATCTCAAAGATAATAGTAGTATATTTGTGAGAAGTACTTTTGATTTCCGTTAAAAAATCTCCACGAATTTTGAGAGTCGCCCTTTGATCGAAATTTTCACACGACTGGCAATTGCATCTAAAGAAGCCCCCTGTTATTAGTGAATTCGTGCTGAAACATCTGTGCAGCCGTTTCCGTGCCCGTCTGCCTCTCCGTGGCATTTACGTAACAATAGAGGAGAAACAGCAGCGGTAGCAGAAGAAACTGTTGTGTGACGTGTGCCAGTCGGCGGGATTCATCCACTATCAGTGGAAAGTGAAGATCAGTGGAGGGAAACTGGAAAGATGTGGGAACTGAGAGATACCTGGTGACCGAGAAAGTCAGGCAACGTGGAGGTCCAACTCTGTATATTGCTTCGAAGGAAAAAAAAAGAGAAGTTAAGGAAACAGTTTGGAAGAAGATGGCTCTAATAGCACCGAGGAATAGTTCACCCGTTGTACGTGACAAGGAGAACACTCCAGCTTACGATGTAGGTATATTAGCTGTGAATGTGTTTTCGCGAAGCGTGTTGACAGTAACGCGCGCTTTGCTGTGCGATTCTCACCTTGGAGAGCAGTCACTGCCTACCGTCGGCAATGTCAGACTCGGAAGCGATGCAGAGTTTGTTCACGGTAGCAGAGTAGCTCTAGCTAAACAGTCCCTCTGATCGCTTTTATTTACTCGGTGGCTAATTGATGTCTGCTGGAACTGCGCTCGCTCTGTCGAGCTGCCAAATTCCACTGAAATTTGCAGTCTCTCGGTGCCATTGGGATTAATTCGTCACGATCAAAGGATCGATCGAAAGAAAATCCTGTATTTGCCTTTAATTATCTTTACTCGTTGCGATACGGCACACGACTGCAATGCGTTTTTTTCTTCTTTCTCTTTTTTTTTTGATATTCTTAGTCTGCCGAGAAAAAGGAGGCCAGATGCTCGCGAGAGGTTCATCTCACAAAAAAGGTTCTCGGGGTGAAGCGTAGAGTTTTTGTGGTAGAACCAGCTGGTGTTGCCCCATTAGCACACAGTTGGGCTCTATATTCAAATTATTTTCACGCCAGTGCAACGCGCGTGCTGCCCGTTATACGGCGGCATGTCGGCTTCTCTCACATTAACGCGCCGACCAAACTTTAATTGGAACGTTGCGGTATTATGTAAATACATATCTGAAATCCCACCGGTCGCGGCTGTTCCCTGGGATTCGCGATAATACCTCCCTTTTCAATTAAGTCTGCGCTTGCGATCGATTTACGATTTTGCCAAGTCTCTCGTTTATTTCAACTCATTGAACCATCTACATATCTATATATATACATGTATATTGTAGAAACTTACGTACATAACTAAGTACATAGTTCGACTCAATCCTCCGTGTTTACGACTCTTTGGTTGTCTTCGCTCGTAAACACCTCGTCCAAGAACTTCTTTTCGCATTCGGCGATATAATCCGTGTAAATACACCGCGTGAAAAGACGGCTCTCTTGTGCAACTGATTAACTCCTTGCCAGGACTGAATGGCAAGCATTAATTATTATCCAAGGGGAAGGGGAAAAAAACGTGTGCTTAACACCTTTGATCTTTTTACCACCACTCGATCAAGTGACTCTGTCAGTTGGACTTGTGACTTGATCGCGAGATTCTGCTGCGGGTGGTGAGGTGTTGAATTCGATTGAAAGGAACGAGGAAGGAGAAACGTACGATGCCGACATCGTGTATAATGCTCTACCAATTAATTATGACCGTGCAACAACCTGGGAAACGAGCGGTGCTACGGCTCTAATTATTTAGTCGTCGGGGATGATAAGGACGAACCGGTTCTCCGGTGAGCGAATGCTCTGTGCTTGCAAATCGACATGCAATGTGTGCCGAGTATGTATTATATCGTGCACATTGTTATCATCGAGTTTGCACTCCGTTATCTTTTGTCGCTGGATCACGAATAATCGTTTTTTCAAACTCGGTAACTGTAACATTCCCAATGTATCATATTTATTGAGCTTAACACTGAATCTACATCTATTCGCCTCGTTGTCGTATAATTTCCAAAAAGAGAGAAAAAAAACCACGAGATTGGAATGTTTTTCTAATCATATTAAAGTCATCTTTTTTTTTTAATCATATTTACGATTATCTCTAATTTATCGAATATTCCTGTTTGGATGAATATTCATGCAAATTTATTTATGTTCATTGCCAATGAGCATTTTGACCGTGTTATTAATCAAAGAGAAGCCGAAGAGTTTTTGAAAGTTAGAAGGAAGAATGGGAACGTGCCAAGAAGTTATTTTGATTGGTCCGATAGGTTCAATCTTAATAATGAGTTAATTAGAACAGAAGATAAGGTAGCAAGGTTCGCCGTGACCGATACCAGTGGATATTTATTTAAGGCGGGGCTATTTCAAGATCTCTGCTCCCGGCGTGCCGATAATTAATTCAGATAACTGTTGTTGGAGCGCGATTCGTATCGTACGTACGCATAGGCTTACGGTGCTGTGCCTAGTCACGTGCAAGAAAAAGCCTTTCGGTCTTTATTCCACTGACCCGATCGCGACCACCACCGAAGCCATTCCTGTAATCCGCTGCTTTCTACCCTGCTCGAAGCACCCGTCAAACTTAATCGCTACAAGGTTCACCCTATCACAGGCACCAAATCTAGAATATATACCTGGTTGCAAATCAAATCTGTCCACGCTACAACCTAACTGCATCTTTGATCCGATTTAAATTCCGATTGCCGTCTCCTGAGAATTTTTCACCAGGACTCTTTTTTTCTAGTGAAATAACGTTAAAATTGTTGCTATTTTATCGGTGTATTGTATCATTTATTGGACTGCCCTAGAACTTTAGGAATTAATTAAAGAGGATTGTAAGGAGAAGATTAAAAATTACGGGTTAATCAAGAAACAAATCGTATGTTCTACGTAATCAATTTGCGAAGTATGTATACAAGGAGAAACCGTACCGTGGACTTTCCACGATAAATTTTTCCTTAGGCAAATGCGGCAAAATCACAGAAGGACAAGAGAGGTTGGAGGGAAGTTGAGTCACTCGCCTACTTCGTTCCCAGCGGCAGTTTATCTTCGAGACCTGCTCGCGAACTCGCGGCTCCATTTACCTTCTGCTTGAGATTTTGCTATCTTGGTTAATCTGCTACCTTGCTACCTTGCGACCACCGAGATAGTTGCCACCCTTTTCCCAAGTAACACTTTCAGTGCCACTGGTACTATCGTATACCTACGCGTACCGTACCTTTCTTGACCGGGCAACAATTAGCATTCGTTGGAGGAAACTAATTAGGGCAAGCATACCTTTCACTCGAATCACTATTTAAAGGCATCTTGCAAGTCTCTCGCAAGAAACTGGCTTCGAACGATCCTCTCCCTTCCTTCGATTGGAAATTTTTTTTTTTATTTCCCTCCAATTAATTTGCCTTTTGCGATATACTTTTGGTATTCTACTAAATTGCCAAAATTAATCGAAAGAGCAAAAGGATTAAATGCTACCGGAGGATCTGTGTTCAGTATTTCCACGGGAGAGTGAGATACACTGGCAAACAGCCGCATACATTTTGCATGCACTCACGTTGCCGTGAAAAGGAAGGAAAGGAAATTCCCGGCACTTATCCGCGCTCACCGGGAAAAAAGCTTGTGGAGCACGAGCACGTGTACGCAGAGCGGCTTAGCGCGGCGTATGAAAGGCAGCCGTGCCCACGCAAAGTGCTTCAGGAGCAGCCAGTTATAGTAATGGGGAAAATAGTTGAGATCGCTCGTGGTATTTGATCCGCAAAGATAATTAGCTTCGTCGAAAGATGACTGCTCTCTGTCCACGTCAATTTTCGCTGATGCTTTTCGTAATTCTTATTTGCTAATTTTTGCGGAAAATCAAATATGTATAATATACATTGTACATTGTGTTATATCTCAGTATAATCGTGACTGTGAGTATTCTTCGTGGAATATCCCTCGCGCAAATGAGATTACCTTGCCATATAAGGATGCTTAGCATAAATTAAAGCTATTACAGTAGCAACTTGCCGCGTAAGCATTATTCCTCCTACACTTCCTAGACGAAGCTCCGTTGCGTCTTTGGATCTGTTATTATCCTTTTACTTACAGCCTTACCGTTTTAAAGCGCAGAAGCTACATAGCATTGTTTCCAATGCCGCTACGGTCGACGGTAATTTCTTAGTTCCCACGAGGTCTTTCGACGGTACAAGAAGAATTGGGTTCGGATTTTCACGCGGAGCGCGTATCTTTTTTACGCAAGATTTGGGATACGTGAACCGTTACTACGTGAGGCACACAGGACACAAAGAACCAACCACTTGCTCATTGTGTGTTCGTCTAACGGAAGCGCGCCCTGGTACATGAATACAAATGTCTCATGTAAAGTTTAAGCCGTATCATATTTTTTTTTGGACTCTTTCTACAATAGTTCGCTGATACGTTGTTAGTAGAATCAGTGTAATTTAAATTGACTGATCAATTAATTTCTTTCGATTTTCGGTATCAATGGATTTGTCGATAGCTCAATATGTTCCGATGAAAGATCAAGGTCGAGCGAATCCCAGTCTTTGACAATCGGTTGAGAAAGCGACTAGTGGATCGATTTTTTTCTTTCTCTTCGCGACAATACCTCTAATTGAATCAATCCGGGGGGGGGGGGGGCAACCACTGTGGCGACTGGCGACTCACAGTGAGAGAAAGAAAGATTCGGGCACTCTCAGCGAAAGCTAATTACAGTGACTAATTACGGGCCATTCGGGAGGTACTCCTGAAAGGAGGTACTCGGTTGGACGATAATAGCGGTACTCCAGGAGAACTTAGTATTCGACTCTTGACACTCTTTCGACAGATGTACCGTCGTCTAGCCATACAGTGAAAAAGTAAGAGCCATTATTACTCGCGATCGTAACGCTTCACCCGCGCGATCTATCTTCCAAATGGTCCCGTGTTGTTCCAGAAAATTGCAACTGCACTCGTGTTACCAAGCAATATGTATCGCAGTAAGAAACATTTATTTCCCGCCAGTAGTAATGTACAAAGTTGATGCGTGCCGTCTATTACACTGATTTCCTCTTACGCTTTTCCAATTTTCGCGAAATAATTAACACGCTACTTTGACTCTTTGCAATTATTGTTAACTATATTCTCAAGGAATTTACTGTGCGATATAAAAGTGTGCCATTAGGATCATCACGCAACCGATATTAGTTATTATACACATTAAAGAGCTGATCTTGTAACTAACGAAAGAAGATCGAGGAAAAGCTTTTTATATCGCATATAATCGCATACCGATCCGTCGATGCGAGTCGGCGAATCGTTGACCAGAATCGAGGAGATAATTGTAGCTGTAGTTAGATAGAAGTGGCTTAGAGTCAGGAAAGTAAAGAAATGAATTTATTGATGATTTTCTGTTATAGTAATTTATATTGCAATGAGGTGAAATCAATGAAATCCTGATCGTGTAGTTACTCGTGTAATTTCCGGATGGTTCGATACTACTTCTATCGACAGTTATCCCGTGAAACTAATAGGTCTTGTTAACACCGAGACGAACCAGTGTAATCGGAATAACGGATTGGTACAAATTTTGTTCTTATATTCCGGATATACACACATTAAAAGTATCTTGGTATCCTCTCGACTCGTATCAGACACGATTAAAGAGAAACCGTAAAGTGTTGAACCAAAGCATATATTTTCTCCCATATATATACAATGTACATTCCATTCGCTAGCTGAAAGAAAAGTCGTACCTTTGAAAAATTACTTTTCATTTTACAACGTTACAATAATCTTGAAATTTGCATTCGGATTGAGGCATTAGCCACGTCATCTCTGATAAGCCAAAACCGCGAATGCGAACGTGAGAAAGTGTTGAGGAAACAGGGAGCAAAGGGTTAATCCAGCACACGTGTTAGTGCGGTCTCCCATCGGGAAGTTCGAGCGTAACCTGGCGCGAGTATAACTGTACCAGGGTGTGGCTAACACGGTCGGCGGGAACAGCCCGAGTGCTTTTGCACGAAACTCGTATAATGGCCCGTTAGATCGATCCCCATGCACGTGTGCCATACAACAATGAGTCGCGTGTACAACGGCACCTCACTCCCGGAGCTCAGATCGTCCGAACGATGCGTTGAGCCCATTTTACGTTCCGTACTATATAAATACAATAGTATCCTAGATAAGTACGTACACTATCATGACCCACCTCGATAGCTTTTCCCAAACTGAAATATGCATTCGAAGAAGGATATCGCGATCTCGATGGACTCGAATCGACCTGCCAGTCAATTTATTCGCGTGAACCAGTGTCTACAAGAGGAAGAAACTTCTGGGAATCTGGTACCTTTTCGAATCTATTCGACCGTGTTTCCCTCAGATTCGTACAATTTAGGGGCAGAGGTGACGCGAAAGCTTTCGTTTCTCACCGATGCACTAAGGGGAAATCGTGGTCTTCGAGCCAGTGACTGACCTGGGATACCGGTACTGTTTTAGTTGGATTCTCTTATCGTTAGTACTTTGCGTGTCTTTGCTTCGAATTGCGAAACCTTTTTGTCTCTAACAATAAGAGCAAAAGAGTTTACGTAAGACTACCGGTGGTTAGTTTTTGCTTGTTTAGACGGCGGAACTGTAAGAGAGAATTGTAGATAAAACCTTTGCCGAGAGGATCCTGTAAGATATTATGCTACGAAAGAGGATTCTCCTTGGCGACTGATGCAATGGGATGTCGAGCTTTTCCTAGAATTTTGCATGCAACGTTTGGTAAAAGAACACGGAATGCTTAGAATCAGAACGTGGAATTTCCACGAGAGCGTGGAAATTGAGTTGTAGAGATCAATGGAAAATTGTTAAGTGTGACAAGATGATATTTGAAAACAGCTGCAGCGTAATTAAGTGATAAACGCTTTGGTAGTTATAGACTCTCTACGCTTTTCTTCGCATTCTTTTCTTTCCCTGTACGAGTTCCACTCGGAGTCACATGCCGCATCGTAGATAGTTTTACTAACGTTAACAGCTTCCTTTCGTATATCTCGAATATTACGCGTGTGGTTTTTGCGGCGAATTTAACGGGAGATGTACTCTATCTGACGGTATAGTTGCTTGCAATAGCTTCTCGCGTCTGCCAATGATCCTCAGAAGCTGAGTACATAAAAATCTATCCTTGGAAAAGTGTAATCGAGTTGCGATGCACGTTTACCAGGATCGTACCAACATTCGTAGATTCTTCGCACCGAGAGAACAATCCACTCCTGTGTTTGGCGATAAATATTTATTGCCGCAAAAGATCACTCGCAGCCTTGGTCTGAAGTTCGCCGACGTTAGTACGTGCTACGCCGCTTACGTACATATACATATCTTATCCTCGCGAAGGCTCTTCCCATTCAAGGTGAATTCTGCGGATCGTGCAATTCCACCCATATTGTATTATCTTTCGGATCAATTATCCCATTCTCCACTTACTTTATCTCTCCTTTGAGACTCTCTCTGCAATTTGTCACCGAGAAAGGAGTTGGAATTCAGATTTGTCTTGCGACGTAACGTATTCGTCCTTTGTGAATAATTGTCGATGCAAACTCAGGAAAAGAGGATTAATTGCTTATCGCAAGTTTTTTTACTTTAATTCAAAGTTGTTGTTTTTCTTCTTCTTCTTTTTTTTAATTGAGCAAGAAGACGGTTATAATGTTAACGATCGGTCGCATCCTTGAGACGTCGATTGATCGTTGCATGTGTGTCGGAAGAAGAAGAGTATATGTGCCGGCGCGAGCACACGAGTTCCTCGGCACTCTTCATTCAGACCCGACGAACCCTGCTTCGTTACGTAAGGCTTCGTATTATGCGAAGGAGACCTTGTCTTCCATCGGTTATGCATTACGTCACCGCATCACATCGTATCACGCTGCACTAACTACCGTAGTTTCTGCGGCAGGTCTTATTAACGCTGCGCGTTACTCCCTGACAGTCGATTATGAAGTTTCTTCTTTGAGTCCCCCTCTCGCTCCGATTCGTGCATCCGACGTATTCCGTATCTTTCTCCTAACGTCGCACCTCGATGAATTTAACACGATCGCCTGGAATCTCCAGTTGGAAACGCGTTCCGCCTTCGGAACTTGGATTCAGTCTTCGAAGGAGGCTGCTACCCACTTCCTACGTAAAAAGAGCGCCACGGTTTTGGATTGGCAATTTGTTGTCGCCATCCTCCTTTGGAGTATCGATTTCACCTCGGATTTCTTTTGGATTCGAGGGCCACGAAGCTCGCAATATTTTTCTTCCGATTAGATTCCAATTTAATTTTCATCGTTATCGAATTTTGTATTTAAATCTCTTTTTTCGATAACGTAAATGAAACTATTCCAGCAAAGACTCAATGTCAAAATTCAATCGGAACGACTTTCGGATCTCTTTCGGAATGAGTGTCCTCAAAAGCGAAGAGAGTTTTTAGACTGAATGCTCGTAAATCGATCATAGCGCGTGGAGGCGAGCGTAAATCAGTCGCGCGCGCACACACATGGCTCGTTGGTTGTAACCTGGACAAAAAGAACCGGACTGCTGGCATTCGCTACCTGCCACGCTGTTCTTCTCGTTCCTCTGTCTCGGAAAAGTCGGCTGCTTTGTTGACCGCCATATTTGGTAGTCACCCACGCGACTCGGCATTCCGCTTACCTCGCGTGGCCTTTCATTATTCGAAGGGGGCACGCAAGAGACCACGCACGATCCTTAATAAATAGTCTCGTTGCCGAGAACTAGCGCGATACGCGCGATCATACGCGACTCTTTTACTAAAAAAAAAAACAAAAAAAATACGTGTCCAAGCGGGGCCTTGTACCCGTCATCCATCCACCGAATGGATCCAAGCGTCGGTGCCAGACCCAGTTTTTTTTCCTCTAGCATGCGGATTTATCGGGAAATGTGTAATAAACAGCCGCGCGATTAGATTTCTTGGCTCGCGTGCCGGCAATTGGAGCGCGAATTTTTATTTCCCCGGCCTGCCAAGTTGAGAGAGCTGAAGAGAGCCTCCTCTTCCCGACAAAATGTGGAATCCTATTTGGTATATTACACTGTGCTACCACCGTCAGAAGCATTCCGATACGCCTTATCGTAGCTCGCGGCCGATAGTAAAATACATAGACCAACGTTTCCATGTCGAGGGCGAACCGTGAAATGGAAACGAGAGTTGGTTGCTCGACTTTTTAATTCCAAGCTTCTGCGGGAAGTAGGCAGGAGCGAATGAGCTTGTAAGTTAAGGAGCGGCTAGCTGCTACTCTTACCGTCGCAGAAATATAATGGCATTTAATACGAGAGTACACCGGTGCAAAAGCATTATCTTAACGACAGACCGCTCGAGGCGAGAAAGAGGAAGTGGACAAAAAGTCGGTTAGTTGTGCACGAACGTAGTACGACGGATACTACTCGCGCATACAAGGACGTCAGGTGCATCATCGCTAAAAGTGTCTCGACCGGTTCCCCAACGTCGGACGCGTTATTTGATTGTCAATTATACCCGAGACGTAGAGGCGCGATTTCCTCCGGCGGTATCGTTGTCTGACATCAATGCATATTTGCGAAGCGACGCAAGGCGCGATGCCACGCAGGCATTGACAGAATTAATGTAGTGAAAGATTCCCTTCGATGTTTACGTTTATGAAGTATCGTGAGCTACGTGGTATGTTTCTGTCGAAAGTATTAACACTCGAAACATTGATCGAACCTTCACAAAATGTGTAAAACCTAATCGAATCATTTATATTAACGTAAGCTTATAACAAGAATAACAAGATTAATTACTTGGACCATGAAAATTGTTATCGATACTAGAGTATAGTGGGGATTGATAAATTATATAAGTCTAGCAGGAAGTAAATTTAAATTAATTCAAATATTGGTCATTAGAAGAATAATTATGAGTTCCAGTTGAAACTAGTTCAACAGTGTTTTTTTTAGCATAGTTATCGCCAAGGAAGAAAGGGTAGCCAGTTGTTCTGGTTTCTCCTGGTTTTACGGTGTTTGCGTTGAGACGACCTTACGCACCTTGCGACACATTTCACGGTGCGTGTTCCGTGAAAAGACGGTGATGTTCGTTACGAAATGTTACGCGTCAAGACCGTACATGTATGTACTGAGAAATCCATGGCACGCGAGCTACTGGAATACTGAAGAACGAGTACGCACCGCTTCTTAATCGCTTCTTCCCTCTTGCGTCTTCTCCTTCGTTTTCCCTCATTCTCGCGATTCGCTAGCCTGTCGCGACAGCGATCTGTCACGGCTCGTTGCAGCAACTCGCACTCGCGATTCCATTATCCTAGCCATTCTCGGAGCGACCACCAATCCTCCTGGTAAACTAGTCGGCCACTCTAGTAGTAAATACTTCGTCAAAGCCACATCTGACTATCGTCTCGAGAGATTATGAATACGTTTATGGCAATTGATTGACCATTTTATCATTCGGTTAACTCAATCGGGCTGCAGTATAAATCAATTCGATTGCAAAGATAAACGTGTCGTAATTTTCATAATTTAAAAGATTTATTATCTAACATAAATCAAGTAAGTCTTCTTCAAATTAATGTTTTTTTACAGTCTATGCTTAAGTGCTTCTGGCTGTGTATTTAAAGACCAATTGATCACTACGTACCATATCGCGTCCAGTCAGTAAATGAAGAAATTTCATTTACTTTATCTTTCGTTTGATTCTTCCCGCGGTATTTAACTGGCTCAATCAATCGATTAAACGAGATTTCAATGTGCACAGAAGTCAGCGATAAGCCGGATTCACTTTACGTAGGCGGCCATAGCGAGCATAGATTACCTCGTGATTAATTCGCCGTTGGGCACTACGTATTTCCGGTGTGCGCGCGCACTAATTAGGATCGGAGAGTTTTAGATGAGAACGCGTGGATTCGATGAATTATTAATGCCATAGAAAATGTGTAGCTGCGTTTATTGTGATGTATACATTATTAATGCGCGTTGCTTTTAAAGTCCACGGTCAGAGCGAGAGCGACGAGGATGACGATGATGAGGAGAAGGTAGAGGTGGATATACATACCGCCGACTGTGATTTACACAATACTGGCCGCACTGCGACAATGTGCTCCGTACATATGGTGCGCGAGCCGGTTACGCGTGATCTATGTCGTGGGTGCGTAGCCATAGCTATTATGTATAGGAGCGTGTTCCATCTAGAAACAAATAAATTGTGCCAGGACTTTCGGGATTTATTTGCGAATGAAAAGTGTTAAATACGCTTGAAGTAAATTCGCCTTCATTCATAGCTACACTTAGATAAAAATATATTGTTCTGGAATATTGTTTTAATGTTACTTTAATAAATCAATAGGAAAAAGGGTATAATGCAGATTGGCATAAATTATTATTGGTAAAAGTTTTTTTAATATTTACGTAATTAGTTTTTCATATATGAAAATCGAGCATAAATCAACTTATAGTTTACATAATGATTTATACGTACTTGAAATTACCTTTTAAAGATGCAGGAAGTGTTTCTCAGATTTGATCATTCTGTGAACACAGAAGTTGGACTTTGCAACGATCCATAAGTGAATAACGTAACGCTTGATAGGATTAATATAGTGATATCGAGGATCTATGGCATCACTGGACATTTACTTTGAGGGTTTCATTCCGCAAAAGGAATTACAAAGGACAAGGAAGAAAATCCAGTTCCAGAATTCAATTGAGAGATCTTTTATCCACTTTTTGTACTGAAGTTAACGTGGAAACGACACTATCACAATGTCTGTCTTTGTAGGACGTTTTGGAAGAAGCAAAATCGACCAAACTTACCTTTCGATTGACGTGAAACACGCTTCACGGGGAATTATTTATACTTTCTCCACCGTTTGCATCGATTCGTAGCGGTCTCTTGGACTAAGCGATATTTTCTCAAAGTGTGTCATTCAACGAGGCAAGAGGGTATCACGAAGATATATATCCAAGTCTATGGAGAAACTTGTTAATCCTTGCGCATTAGTAGATAATTCTAAAGTTCTCTCAGGATTATTAGACTATTATTTCAATCTTCTAGACCTGAGAATATTTTACCGATTTCGAAATTGCAGTAAGATAAATTTTGATCTAGATTATACGACCTAGATTCGTTCGGTCATTCAAGATACGAGTTTAATACCAACACCCACAGTTACTTTTGTATTGGCTCGTACCACGAAAGCGTGTTCTAGAATCGTGATATAGGTGTATGTTATTAACGATAGCCTGTTTACTTGAATTTCCCGTTGAAGGTAAACTCTACAAAGAGATCAGAGTCAGGTTTGACAAGTTGGTGCATTGATTGTCAGTATGAAGCGAAATGGTGCATTAAGCCAATCGTAGTAAGACACGTACATACGTAGTATCTATGCGCTTTCACAATCCACTACGCAGCCTTCGCCAAGCCGCAAATATTTAGAAAAACGACTTTGTTCCAACCCACGCCAGCCTAATCACTCGCATGATCGATCAATGTCGCCCAACGTGCATACATCATTCGAGTTACTTATTGTTGATTTATTAGCCATATGCCGCATTAACGCGCTCATTCCTGGATCCCGTCTAATCACGGTCAATTAGTCGCGATCCAGCCACTAATTGTGAGTAAATCTGGTGCCTGGTCTTATCGCACATCTGACAGGAACGATTCTCCGCAGAATAATAATAATAATAATAATAATAATAATAATAATAATAATAATAATAATCATCATCATCAAAATCGACAGTAATTTATTCATTTATTCAGGCGAAACAGATAACTCCTTTGGCAAAATGAATTTAATAATATAAAAACTGTAGGTTGGACAGTATGATAAAACCATTTAAACCATTAATCAATGAATTGGAATTAATCGAGTACTTAAAATAGATCAGTGACGAATCGCGAAAGGAGAAAGTAAAAATTGGAAAATTATGCTACGATTTTTACAGGGAGCATTTTTTATAGATACCAAAATAATGATAATAGCTTTTTTTTGGTATTAAAGATTTTTTAATTGGTTTGCAAGACCTTCGACGGCTCGAATTGTAACACATTGTAGGTGAATAATGTTTCGCGGCCACCCACACGCGATTGGATTAGAGGTCTGGTGGTGGCGAACTCGATGCTGCTCGCGATCGGCACATATGACACCGCGACTGATATACGCGAGTCTCCCTGGCATCGGCCTACACACACTGGTCTCGATTCTCTACGGGAGACACGTAAAATACGGTACGACAATCTCGACGTGCCACGTAACTTCCGCTCTCGGTGTGTGGTGTTCGCATTATTTCCCTGCAATCGCCTCTTTCGTTTTCATTGTCACGTCGTGTTTGCCACCGCTTTGCTCGTGGACAATTGAAATGCTCCGTGGAAATGGAACTCCAGCCGGAATTATGCTATTCACAATTTACTTATGAACAATTCTACAAATGGAATGTAATTAGCATAAATCCATTTTTCTGAATAAATATTCAGCGTTTATTCAATGCGACGGATTCACTTTGCACACTAGCTATATGTATATACATGAATGGATAGTAGAACTCCGTGATTCCCTTTTAGAGTTGAACATGTATTTAGTCAACAAGCGGAAATTATTATTATATGAAATTAAGAATGAGACTGGATTCTTTGTTGAATTAAAAACTTAATTAAATAGTGATTATGAAGTAATACGCGAGAGGCACTGTTTTAGTTTTAGACAGGGGGATACTTTATACTCGTGAATTTGATACGAGAATTAGGATTAGTGAAAAAGAATTTGACTTATCCGAGTTCCATGAGTATAGCGAGAACAGGCAGATTTGACCTATGGTTGCGTACGAGGTGCATAAATAGGTTCAATCGTTCGCAGCTGCAGCTGCTTTTTCTCGTTTCCCGTTCTCTATGCTGTCGCTTTATTAGCAGTGCGCGTGTATACATATTGGGCACGTGGGTACTAGAAAGCAGCGGTGTCATGAATTTTTTTTTCTTTCTCCTTCCTCGAGGCCGCGTCGTTGCTGATCGGCGATAGCTCGAAGCAACAAAATACGTGTGTAGTGCTCATTCGCAACTTTCCTCGAAGAACCTCACTTACGACAGATCGCCATAATTATGACCCACTGCGCCAATTTTTCATATCAACGTCTCATCCTCACTCCAACGATGCTCACGAGTAGATCCAACTTCTTCGAATCATGAAGGATCATTAAGCAAAAACTTGTAATTATAATACAGTTTTTCTTCGATTATTCTCATCGTTTTTTCTTCATTTTTGTCTTCAATTTACTAGTTGTGTAACTCGCATCCGAATCATAGACCGATTCGAATTTTATTGGAAATGGAAATGCGATCGCGTAATATCGTAATTAAGTCATTTCTTTCCGAGGTGGAAATGCAGTGAGGCTCGAGACAGGGCGTAAAATTCTTCGCGCAAAGTTGCACAACGTTAATAACGCGCATCGACCCGCGAGATTCGTCCGACTCTGCGAAGAAAGTCCAGTGTTGGAAGACTGCACCGAGGGAAACTCGAGAGCGACTACTATAAATTTCTAATTGCTATTCCATATTTTATGCAAATCAGACAACATAGGGTTCTGCAGCCGCCGCTTTGCAGTGGCCCTGTTACGCAGTGAAAGAAGATCTCCGATGCGAGTGCAAATATAGAGCGGTCGAATCTCATTAAGGCGTACAATGTTACCGAGCGTTGCCGCTTCCTTCTTTAAATTCCTATCGAGTCAAATCCTATAAACGCGTAATTGCCGCATTCAATTCTCCGCGGTCCATTTGCTCGTTGCAACTTTACGGAATCGTGACTTTTTCCAGTAAACCGAGTGAGCGACAGTAAATTTCGCTTGAAAGATTCCTCGGTGAAATGAAATTTATTCTGGAACGTTAACATTGCGATTGGTCTCTACGGTACTCATACTTATTGCAAGGATCTTATTTATCAAGAAAATTTTCTCGACTGCCCTATATTTTGACTGAAGTTAGACACGCAATGTGGATGATTACAAGAAAAAAAATAACGAAAATATAACGTATTATCTATGACATTTTTCATTTCGCATCAGCCTTTCGAAATTGGCTACCCCTCACTGTCTAATCCCTGTATACTTACATTCCATGGATTCTTGAGCGCGTACATCGCTCGTAGAGAACTTTACGACAAAAGGAAATTGTTTGCGAATACTTATGCTGCGATTACGAAAGTTTATGTGTTCGAGTAAAACAAGACTTTTTAGTACTTTCGTCTAATCCGCGTTTCGTGAAAAGTGCGATTAAAATCAAAGGGGCGTGAAGTTATTGGCCCGGATTACTAGATTCCTATAAACATTCAATTTAATCAAGACTCGAAGTATCATGGATAGAAAAGTTTAGTACAGCAGCAGCTTTTAGATAGAACAGAGTCAAATTGAGTCGATTTTCGTAAGAAAGTAAATAACAGGATTCTGGAAGTAAGTTGAGGATATCCGTTCGGTGTAATACCCTTCGTCCGAAAGCCAAGTCGTAGAGTCGGCGAAGCGCACTAACCCGATCGGTTTGGATTTGTTACAGATCAAGCTGGAACGTGTGCTCGGCGTAACCGTCTCGAGCAATGCAGCCCTGGACTGCGACGCAACCAGCGAGCTGGTCGCCTATCCTGCTGGGTGAGTTCAAGACCGGTCGTGTTCTCTCGCTTGCGCCTTTGATCGATTCTCCCGATTTATCTCGATCGTCCTGTTCCACTTTACGACTCACTCGCGTGTCCTCGCATTCTTCGCACCTCTCAGTGTCCCCGAAATTACGATCTCGCCCCGGAATAAGCGACAGTAGTGGCAATGTCCTCAGAATTATCCGGATAATCGGTGAAGGAAGACACAAAGCTTGCTTGGAGTTTGCAGTTGCCTCGGGTAAAATCGAATTGATGCATCGTTGCCGAATGCGAATTACAGGCCAACCGATTCCATCGGTAATAATTTACCGAATGCGCTAACGAGCGGTTTAAGTCAAGCGTTATATCTCTTGAATATCTTCCCTCTTTCTTCTCTACCATTTTATCCCTTAGTACGGAGCTTAATTAACTTGCGTCGGATTATTTGCGCGTGTAATGTAATTAGGGGTCTCTTCGATCGCAATTATAATCGGGACGGGCCCTCGGGTACTATTACGAATCTGCTGACTTTTAAATGCCGGGCTTCTTGATATTCGTGGGAATGTAACGGGGAACATTGAGGAACGAGCGAGGGAGGTGGAAAAGAAGGGAAAGAAGAGATTTGTATAACCGGGAACACGGAAGCGATGTATTATCTTGATCAACGATATCGGATCGTGATATTTAGATAAAGGGGCAACCAAGCGTTTTACATAGTATGTACCAGTCGCGATGAGCCTCTAGTCGGTCTATGACCCACATACATACCGACAAGAAGAACCGCATAGATCATGCGATAACTTCAATGATGCTTATCGATAGGGTCTGGGGGACACGCGTTAAGAAAAATTTCCTTCTTATTCACAGTTCTCTGCGTGTGTCACCTACATATTAGGACTATGAATAAGTTCTCGTCGTTTTATCGTTAAAATGACAGATTTATTTTTAAGTAATCGTAATAAATACATTATTGAAAATATTGTTCATCACTGGGTATTATTTCCCCCCATCTCTCTGGCAAAATGTTTTTGTTTTTAAACCTTCTGAACCAATCTCTACGCGTCGTGTCTTCAGCTGCCGATTTTTTTTTAATAAAATAATGCAGCAGAATTTCCCACAAATATTCCTTTCCTGGTATAAATTTCGACATATTTATCGCTTTTAAAAAATATGTTGTTAACAGTTTGATGAACTAACATACAGTGGAATTGAACTTTGTTTATGGTACTTTCTTATAGATATGTCTTAATTTACCCTCACGTAGTTGGGATAACGCCCTCTGTTAGAAAACTGCGAGAACTTATTCATACTCCTAATACATACACCACATGAAAAAGAATTATCTCGGGTATTAGAGACACATGAGATACGTAAGATTTATTTCTGCGTCAGTGTCTTGAACACGTTAACGAATCGATATAATTGATTTCTCGATCCTGCCGATTTCATTGCAGAGAGATACCGTGAGATATAGGACAATGAAGTGCAAACTCTTGCCAATGCTTCTTATCTCGGATTACAGAATCACTTGGAAATGTGGAAACCATCGAACCGTGTTTTCGCGATGATTCTCTCGATCCGAGTCGAGCTCGCGCGATAGGCCCGCGTTTCGAAGCAACCATCGAAAGAAAGTTCATCCTCGTTAATACGAAGCGTTAGGAAAAAATCCGCGACTTCATTGGTCACGGATAAACGCGGACGCACAAAGGAGGCCCACACCGCAGTTTTTTCTCTAGTCGCGTGAATGGAAGAATGGCGAAAGTGCGATGAAGAGATTAAACCCGATTTATCGCCACGGTGAAAGAAGAGCGCGTCTTCTTTGCTGCCAGGCTTCATGCTCTCCTGCAGCTTTTTCCACTGCTTTTTCTCCCCACGGGGTCCATTCGTTGGATCAGCGAAACCAGGAAAATCAGTGCGATTATTTCAACTTCCGGTTCGTCGCACTTCGCCTAGCGACTATACCAATCTCAGTTTTTCTACTCGAACATTAACGCAGAGGCTGCAAGATTTTTTCCAAATGATTATTATTTAATAAAAATTGCTAATTATTAAGCCTTTTTCACAATCCTTTGAAACTTATGATGAAAAATAAGTTTTCCAACGTTTCGATTCCGGGTTTGGAATCCTCTTCAGGGAGAAGATAAACTGATTCGTTTATAAAAGGTGAAAAAGGCTTAATAATTAGCAATGTTAATTAATACTCCAATCCAAACATGACATCTATTCATATTATTATTTAATATACAATTATAATTTGAAATTATTATTCGAGTTGCTATAGTTAATGAAAATCGTGAATACGCGGAAACTTTACTACGGTGACCCTGGAAACCTAGTTAGAAGCAAATCCGAGTTAGTCATCGATCTCAACGATCCAACCCAAATAAAGTTCACGATTAATCTGTGACATCTCGGAACGGAATCGCGAGGGGGATCGAGTCACGGCAGGGCACGATGTAGGTCGGTCCGATCGAGCGAGACAGCTCGTTCCTAATCGCACATTGTGTCACCGAAGAAGAAGGTAATCGGACAACTAGGATCCGAAATCGAGCCAGACTTTTTGGTCACGCAACTACGAATCGCGAATGAAATTCAGCGTGCAATCACAGAGCCGTAGAACTCTATCGCTACCACAGCGGGATAAACTGCACGAAACGTTTGGGGAGAAACCGGGTCAAGAGAGAGGTGAATGGACCAAGAGATTCTGTGTCTTGAATCTTGTGCCGACACAACGGGCAGATCCGCCTTCCAAGATATGTATATACGTATGTATCGTCGATAGCTAAATCATTGAATCGACCGTACCAACAATGTTCTCTCCCCGCCTCCTTACAAGCTGTTCAATCTTAGCGACGCGTGCGAAGGTGAGATATTGCTATTCTATCGACAAGCTGAAAGGCCACCCGGAAAGGCGAATATGTACCTTGTTCAACCACTAATTCGAGGAGTTCGATCAATCGTGGTTTGGTTCTGGTTACACAATTTACTAGACACAGCTTCGAATCGCATTTTTGTCACGCTAAAGTGTTCCACGTTTGAGTGACTGATTTGTAGTACGAGTGATTTGAAATTCATGTGAAACTGAAGATCGTAAATCTTATGACTATTTCTCGAAGATATTGGGGTGCCCTTTTGGCCAATACAGGGTGATTCTTTGAGTCTTACCACGGTTTCAACCACGTATTCTGGGCACCAATAGAAGCCTAAAAGTCCAATAGCAGAATGGCGAAATCTCAACCCTTTCGGAGATACAGGGGGTTGAAATTTAAAATTTAAAAAAATCATATCTTCGAAACGGATAATCTTAGAGTCACCGGTCTTTTTCCAGAATGTGTGTGGGGGCCCGAGGTATCTGACAAAAATTAGGAACAACGCGAAAATTATTATTAGGCCTCATTATTATTGATTTTCGTGTTTTAAAATGCAGTTTCTCCATGAACCGGCACGATTTTTCATCTTTGAACGATATTCTTGCGACTCGCAGACACGAATCTCGATATCAGCATGAGAAATCGCGTGAATGGTAAAAGTCGCGGTCGCGCCGATTTCCGTCGAAGGTAATTATCCGCGATAAAGATACATTCTCTCTGGAGAGCGGGTGAGTACAGTGACTTTGCGATCAGGACGCTGCGCGTGGAGATGATCAGATGTTTTACATACTTGTTACATGAGAATCTTGACGTTACGAATGGTAACTGCGGAAAGGAAATCGTTTGTCTCGGGTAATTTACAATTCTATGGATCGCGGTTCGTGTGTCTCGAATTAGGCTAATGGAGGGCGGAATAATTATAGCTTGTTAATTATGAAACTCATCTAGGTAGAAAGTTGAATAATTGTATCGTTTATTCAATTTGTCGACTTCGATGTTTCATGAGATTCTTATACATTTCGTGTTACATTCTTTGACGTTACATGTAAATTGCTATAAATAAAATCAGTTCCCTTTAAGTCTATAATAGGTGGACGTAGAAGATACGTGAAAGAACCAGAAGATATTAAGATAAATTACCAGGATATTTAAGGCGAATACTCGAAGTATTGAATTTTTGTCGTACGTGATCGATTCGCATCTCGGTAGATCCCCAAAATTACTTTATTGGAGCAATTTCACCGTCAGTAGGATAATTTATCGGAGAATAATTGGCAGCTTCGTGGTTGCGGAGTGAAGCGCGTTACGATCGCGGCCGAGGCCACCGGCTGTGACGGAGCTAATGAGATACCTAAGGCACTGCACAGCGAAAATGCATGTTGCTGCGCGCGTGAACGAACTTACCAGCAACGAAAGTGGCTTACCAGTAGTATGTACCTCCTCCACTTTTGCATATTCGATCGCGCGCCAGATTTGTCGGATCTACTTAAACCTTATCTCCATAATAACTGCCTCGAGCATCCGGAAAAGTTCATCGCATCATTTCTATCCGTACACCGGATTAACGGGGCCACACGTAAAATTCATTTCAACCTTAAAATCGACACCGATCGTTTCTTATTCGCGATTCGCGAGCGCACTTCGACATACTTTCGTATCGGGCAAAATTAATGCACAAGGCGATTAATTTTTTCGGGAGAGATCCACGAGAATCGGAACGAATGCAAAATTAGTGTGAGTAAGAGGTTCGGATGCGTCGAGAGAAGATACCCATCGGAAATGGGCAAAAAATAAATATGGAGAGAAGATAGTATCTTTCTCGTGGCCAGATTCGAGTAGCCGAACTTTCACGAGAAAAGGAAGCTGTCGGTAGTTTTTGACGTAGGATAACTGAGAGTAGATCATAGATCTTGTAAGTCGACTAATTGCATCTTGACTAATTATCATCTATCCACGAGCTCACACCTGTGGTTCAACGAACCACGAAGCCCTGAACACTCTTAGTTGTGATGATGATTTCTTTGGATGGTTTCTTCTCGACTCTCTTCGCGTAACGCCTTTATTGGCCGCTTCTTCCAGACACCTTTATTAATCCTATAAAGTGCCAAGTTATAATATTACCCGCTTACTAATAACTAAGGGCGTAATATTATGCAATTCGTTTCTTCACCCTCGGTTTCATTCGCCTGCGTTCAGCAATTATGCCTGGGGTCAATGGAACCGGATATTCCTGCGTGCGCCGTTGATTTGCATGATTTTTCAGGGAAGCAACGTCTGCTTGGCTTCCTTTTTTGCGAGTTTTTTTTCTTCTTTTTTTCGTTAGGAGAATCGTTCGAGGCGAGCGACTCTTGCTTTCTCGAATGGAGAGCCGAGTGGTAACTAGCGTGATCCCCCAAGTGACATTGATGACATGGAGTCCGAGAAAGAGATGTGTAACTGTTAGAATCAAGACAAAGGAGAGATCCAGGCTGTCTAACAAAAGATAAGATCTTTTTCCTTTGGAGTAAAATTTGCCAACTTGGACGACTTTGCTAACTTTTACTTTCGTTCAGCCTGTCGCAATTTATCGTTTATTTCTTCGAGAACCTTATTGCACCGCTGTAAAATAATCCAGTCGGGATGGAATGCAATTCCAAGGTTAGAAAGTGCTTGACATTGCTTGCATCGGATTACGGATGTTGGAAAAGGAACTATGCTTTCTCAATATCCTTTATACAGGGTGAGTCAATGACCTTGCACCAAACTGAAACCACGTATTTTGGGGGTCAATAGAAGCCTAAAAGTCCCGGAACACAAAGTTGAAATCTCAACCCTTTCGGAATTACAGGGGGTTGAAATTTTAAGTTTTAAAAAATCATATCTTCCGACAGAATAATACTAGAGTCACGGGTCTTTTTCTAGAATGTGTGGGAGGGCCCGAGGTACCTGGAAAAAAATATAAACGACGTGAAAATTATTATTAAGCCACATTATTATTGATTTTCTCTAAACGGGCAAATTTCACGTTCATAGAAGAACTACAAGAAAATCAATAATAATGTGGCTTAATAATAATTTTCACATCGTTTCTATTTTTTTTCAGGTACCCTGGGCCCTCCCACACATTCTAGAAAAAGACCCGTGACTCTAGTATTATCCTGTCGGAAGATATGATTTTTTAAAACTTAAAATTTCAACCCCCTGTAATTCCGAAAGGGTTGAGATTTCAACTTTGTGTTCCGGGGCTTTTAGGCTTCTATTGACCCCCAAAATACGTGGTTTCAGTTTGGTGCAAGGTCACTGACTCACCCTGTATATAGTTCGTGAAATTCGAAATGATCAGGCTTGCAAGTGCGAATTTCTTAATGAGACGCCCGAGCTGCGATCATTCGACTTCCGTAGATCGGACGAGATGAAATCGGCGCTTTTGTTATCGATACTGGGACACGAGAGAGGTCAGTTAACGAAATCGTGACCGATTAGTAGAGCTGTGGTTACACGAGTCACTTCGATCTCACGGGAGACTGCTTTCGGGGAGACTTTACTCCGCAACCATGAATTAGCGTTATTGCAAACGTCCTTTCGAATTTCCCCGTGGCACCTCGTAATTTCTACAGCACACCTTCGTTCCAACGTCGCTCATTTGATTAATCGTCCCTGAGCCTTTTATCGCAATCTTAATGTCTCTATCGCTCCGCTGTACGCTCTTTCAATTGAATCAATGTTAAAGCCACCAATCCTAAAGTGTATATTCGATAAAGAAACAATTGGAAAACTTTCACCGTAATCCTGGTAATTTAACTGTAAAATCCAGCTAGAAATGAATCATTTTTAAAGAGACCTTGTGCATGGATCAAAAGATTCTCCTTCAAAGCCAAGGCTCCGATCAGTCCCTGACAGTGAGATCTCAATAGGTATAATACTGTACGAACGAGCGTGAGAATCCTCTTATGCATTGATTTCAAACGATTTACGCACATCGCATTAGCTTCACGGCGTCTGGGAATAACGCGAAAATAGGTCAAACCTTGCGAGAATTCCATACCACGGCATCTCTTAATTAATTGCTTAATTGCATCCTCTGATTCGTTGGGATAATGGTTCAGGTTCAGCGAACTACGCGGTTAATTACTGGCCTTTGCGCAATCTAATCCAGTCGACATGCACTCTACGAATCTCGAGAAATAATCTGACAAACAAAGAGGGATATCTCTGATGTGGTGATTTTTTTGTAAAATTTGAATTGGTCAAATTTTATATTCAAGACTCACGAGAAAGCTGCCTCGCTCAGCTCGTCTCCTCCTAAAAAATTATGAGCGCGAAAAGCGTTTTACAACCACGAGATAAATCATCGTTAGAAATCACAATATTACTATGGCATTTATGGGAGGATCTCTGCGCTTGACGCAATTTTCTCGTATAGGACACTCTGTAATATTCTTCTTTCCCAATTGGAGGGTTCGGCAGGCGGAAATCGCTGGTGGAATTGCAGTTAGTACTTGTGTCGTCTTGCCCAATGCGAAGTTCGGAGCCAGTCGAGAAACGTCTCGCGGAATTGCCTGTTTGGACAGCGAACGGTTGTTAAGCCATTCGAATGTCTCCCCCGAAAAGTGCATGCTCATTGTGTATCTCTCTATCTCACTTTTTCTTCTTTCTTTCTTTCTTTTCCTCTCTCGGAGTGTTCCTTTGTCCTGGTTGGATATCACGCGAACAATGAAAGTCCAGCGCAGATTGTCGCTG
The DNA here is from genome assembly GCA_963989405.1 of Trypoxylon attenuatum. NCBI lineage: Eukaryota > Metazoa > Arthropoda > Insecta > Hymenoptera > Crabronidae > Trypoxylon > Trypoxylon attenuatum. Next base: position 17,873,532 of record OZ022488.1, on the reverse strand, counting down.
GAGAGTCTCGGAAAGAAAGAAAGTGTCCTGTTAGACAGTGTACAAGAAACTGTAGAGACCTGTACGAATTAGTGACAGCAGGGCAATCTTTTACGCTTGGTGGGTACACGCATTACGCGTCCCAGACCCATCTTTGGGATGCCAGGACGAGGAAGAAAACGAGAGTCTTCTGCTTGCACAGTACCTTACATATGTACTACGACCACGCAAAGTACACACTCATTATGCTTCTAAGCATTATCATCTCACTTTAATTGAAGAGACGCGATAGTATTCCACGTGACTTTTCAGTAACTTTGGTTTCCTTGTTCTCGAAAATGACTAATGACGCGTATGATCAGGCGACCGACCGTGACATTCGAGAAGCTAGGATGAATAAATGGCCAGAGGCGTGCCGCGACCTCCTAGAGGAAATTCCAAGGGTAGAGAATTCTCGATGACACGCCAAACGATTTGCAGTCGTGTCTTGCCCGAAAGGTTTACGGTGACCTCAAATCGTGCTGGGCGAGATCGGGTTCCGTAAGCGACCTTTGCACCCTCATATTGAGAACCCGTACGTAGAAGCCGCGGTAGATTTCTCGTCATCGGACTAGACAGGATCGTTGGCGTGGTATCGTGGCAAGTTGGCGAGTTTTAAGTCGCTCGTTACCACCGGCGAACTTATTAGACACGCCATCGACCAATTTCCATCCTTCTCGATAATCGACCTAGTAACCTTTCGACCGAGAGACTCGCTTACACGCGCGATTCGTCTTGAAGAATATGTACGTAGTATGTATCTTGGATATTCTACTTTGAACCTTGCGGAACCTCGTGTATTAGAGACCACGCCATAAGAAGGAGGATCATTCTGGTGAAAATCGTTTTGATTTCCTGGTCACGAGAAAGCTGCTACCTCATGGCGGTTGTACTCATCAGCATGATCACGGACACAGTGATTGGATTCGTAATTGGCAATACTACCATTTGCGTCTTTATTAACCCATAATCGAATTCATTATGGTCACGCGTGTTCGGTAAAATAATTCATTTCCTTTATCCAGCACAAATTAAAAAAAAAAAATAATAAATAAATACCGTTAAGGAAAAGCTTAGACAAGTGATTTTAACGGTTTAAACGTGGATCGCGAAAATCAAGAAGGTGACACGTTTCTCACGTTGGCATTTGGAAGCATGAAAACTGCATTTCGTTTGACGAGTGCATCAACGAGGCGTGCACGCGAAAAGGCCTCGCGACTGGAGCGTGCTGCTGTCGAAAAGGATGCGAGGCTGCAGTAAATTTTGTTGGATGCATAGTATGCAGCGTGTGTACCGTATGGCCCTAGTGCATCCAGGTGTGGTGGCCTGTCTATTCCGCGTGACTCGGTAGGCAGTTGGTATCTGGAGTCTAGTGTGCCAGTTTCAGTAGGTCGTAGGTACGGTGAGCGTGGCTGCTTCACACGGCCCCGTCGACGAGTCTCTTCTCGTCGCGAGCGCGCGCCCAAGAGAGGCCTCGCACTTGAAGGGAAAAAAGTCTTAACCTGCGTTCACACGAGCAAGAACGCTCCCCTCTCTCTCTCTATCTCTCTCCTCGGGCATATTCACGAATCTTCGTATATTCGCCCGTAAAAAAACTCCCATCTCCACGTGGATGCAAATGTAAAGCTGCGGGCGAAAGTGGCAGGAACCCCAAAGTACGCTAATTGCAGCATTGAAAATAAGGAAGCGTAGGCCAAACTTGTTCTTAATAGGCAAGGTCCGACCAAAGTTAGCCGCTCGACCGTAATTGCAGATGCACTACAAGGCTACTTTCCTTCAAGATTTTTTACAAAAGTCATCCGGGCCACGTTTGATCTCCACTCTACCGCGTGACTTCCACTCGAGTCGTGGAAGAGTGGCCCGGCCACTCGAAAGCCCACGTTTTAAACTCGGTTCGCGCGGAGGAGCTCGTGCTACCGCGGCCCAACCGCCAACGCTGCGAATTAAGAATTCGCTGAGTTTGGAGAATTCTTGCGAGTGCTCTCGAACGACTATCAATTGAGGATTGAGCCATGGAGTGAGCGAGGCAAACAGTGAGAAACAAGGAAAGAGTCGATCCTGATCGAAAGATTGCAAAATGCTTGCTAGTGAACCATTAGCGACAATGTCGCAAGTCGAATGACCAAGTCCGAGTCCGGTTAGTCTGTGACGATGTAAGAGCAGAGCTAAACGTTGCGGCACCTCGGATCCAAGAGAGGTTTTATCAACGACATTTTTCGCTTGCTCGTGCGGTAGACCTCCGAGACCCGATCTCTTTTCGCGTTCTGAATTATTCAAGGACCCGCGTCTACAATGTCTCAATTTCTCGCGACAGTCTATCCAATGATCGAGGATGAATCGGGTCTTGTAATTTTCCCATTGAGATGCTACGCGTGGGTTTTAAAAATGGCACAATAAGTTAGTGGTCCAGTATGTTCAGGTTCATCCTTCGATCTCATTGAGAAGCCCCCATTTTGGTCGACTTATGATTACATAATACAATCGACCACCGTGATATTGATAAAAGATTTCTTGACGGATCAAATTCCATTTATTAATTCCTATCTAATTGAGAGCATGTCGCAAAAAACGAATAGATTCGTTGCCTCGAAGTATCGTGCTGAATAATCGAAACAGGTGAAGATCAGGTATTCGGATTACTCCACCTCTATCGGCTTTGAATTGAATTCGATCACCGAGTCTTTCGTCACGACCTCGGATAATCGGCTGGAGAGAGATCACGAAGAAAAGAGATGCGCTGGATTCGGGGGGGTCCTTCTCGTGGTCCGTTATCCGGCGAAACCCAAGCCCAGAGGTCTTTAACCCACGGCTCATCGTCCGTCAATGTCAGCCGTTCTCCACTGGCTGAAAGTGAAGTAACCGGAAGTCAGCATGCGAGCACGTAATGGAAGGAACCACGTACGATGCAAGAATAAAAGTTGGAAGAGAAGAAACGAGAAAAGCGAGACGACCTTTACAACACGTAACTCTTCCCTAATCATTTGCGAGACAAACATACTGGCAATTCACACCGCTACTTGGAAGAAAAGAGAGAGAAAGAGAGAGTAGCAACACCCAACGATTCCGGGTGGAACGATATACCCTTTGTTCCAGATTTCCAGATCCTCTTCCTTCCCAGCGATGAATCACTCGCGTGCGTTCGCGCCCCAGACTTTCTACTCGTTCTCGCGCTAATAATGCCTCGAGAGCCGATAAAAGTGCGTCCGTTGATTTCTTATCGTGCATCAGCTCCAGCAGAGGATACTTTTGAGTCCCGGGTCAAATAAATATCAAAGTGACGATGGGGATTCTATTGTACCTGGCATTGTATTGTTTTCAGTAAGAACGGAGCAATGAACACTTCATAAGAAAAGGTGAAAAGCCTCGCGGTCGTCATTCTCGTTTAATGAGTTGCTAATGCGATGCGAGTGCAGAGAATGAACGCGAGACACAGTCGTTCTAGTGGAGCGACTATACGGACTGCGATTGAAATGACCCTCGAAGAAGACTCTCTTGACATTCTGTTCGGTCGAGTCAGCCGAATACCGGTGAAGGAGAGTCAGGTACACTGGAGAACGTGGTATCTATCGAGCGGCACCAAGGGAGTTTATTGACACGGTACTCCGTCAAGAAGGAGCAACGGGGCGTAGTAGCTACGTGGAATAGGAGCAATTTTTCCTTCCGAAACACGAGAAGAGAAATATTTCTCTGCGGTTGGTGGAATCTACCGGGACTTACTAAATTGATCGTTCAAACTACTTATAACTCTTTTCTAATGTTCTCCATTCATTCCTACGATACTGCAAGCTCTATATTCGTCGTGCAGTACTGATCGATTGATCAGTAAATGCCACGTGTGCAAAAGTACAAGGATACACAAGGTGAGTCAGTGACTCATACGGAAACTTCACACACGTATTCTAGACTCTAATCTAAGCCCCAAAGTCCTTGGTCAAATTTGCGAAAATTCAACCCTTTCTTAGTTACAGGCGTTTGAATTTTTCATTTTTAAAAAATCATATCTTCTAAATGGAGAATCCGAGAATCACCGATTTTTTACCAGAATGTGTATGAGGGCCCGAGGTATCTGTAAAAAATAGAAACGATATGAAAATTATTATTAGGCCACATTATTATTGATTTTCTTGTTTTAGAATTCAGTTTCTCTATGAACCGGCAACATTTTCGGGTATGAAAAAAATCAGAGAGATTCTGTGATGCATCAAAAAAAATATCACGTCATAAAAAGTTTAGAATTTTTCGAAATGTAGTCAGGATAAATCATTGAAAGGGTTGTACACCGTGCGTAGATGCCCACGGAGCTCTTGGAGAACGAAGGTTGCGCATTGACCCAGGTCACGCAATCGGGGAAAAAAGCGGTGAACAGAACGAAGTTTATTGACACGTTGCGGTCGGATTGGCAGACTGATAAATCGCTCTGGCAGACAACGAGCTACGACCACGGACAAGAGGCACACGTGACGGTTCGCGTTACCACAAAGACCGCATACCTTAAACCTTAAGACTCGATCCAGTGGTACTCACTACTGATCACCGATCATTCCATGATCGATTCAATGTCGAGCTCGTCCCGATTGCGCTACAGCCACGTTTATTATCATTGCCTAATTAGGGAAGAACTCACTGGAGTCATCTATTAAATTAGAAATCTTGCAGCGAATTTGTCTCACCGCGCTAAGGCGCTTTCTTCAAGTTTTATACCAATATAGTTGCGACTATAGCCGACCTTCGGTGCGTTTTACCGGGAGCTTCTTTCAACGAGTTCAAACAAAATTGCACTTGTTAAGCGGTGATGCCGTTGACTGCTCATTGAATTTAATTACGCAGGATACTTGGGCCAGACAGAAGGAGCCGTAAATGACTAAAGTTGCTCTTGTACTTGCTGCTTCTTCTTATAACGCGTTTGCTCACATTCGTGAAGAAATGGTCTCTATTTCTCTTTCTTTCTCTTTCGTCAGCCGATGAGTGCTTCAATGATGAAGGCAATAAATCTGAATTTGTAAGAGCTCAAGAACAAAATACCCGATCAATTAAAGTGAAAAGTATCCGTGCTAGGCAGACGATGACTCGTGCACTGTACCCAGCCGCATTTCTCCGTCTGCCTGCAATACTCTCACGCGGTTCTCTCGCACTGGGGCGTTACTTAAGCACGTTCCATTCGAGCAGTCGTGGTCTCGACTTATTTGTCTTATTTATTTCCTCGCCCTGGTCGCAGCATTAGAACGAAATACCCGTTACGAGTCTATCCCGTGTCCAGTCTCCGATATCGTGTTCAGCAACCGTGACACCACTGGGTCCAGCTACCATGGACAAGAGGCATCTTATCTCATAGATACATTAGAAAAAAAAAAAAAAAATGGGAAACCCAAATGCGCGATTCCGCACGAATATTTTTTCCTGACTACTCGTACTCGCGGATGATCTTCTTTTCCACCACTAGCCATGACCCAACAGTGCTTTCTTGCGAGGCCGATTTAGCAGTTATGCAACTGACTGTAATTCGCCTAGCACTGATCCGCTAATTCCAACGGGTCAACCGTATTTCTCAAAGTAAACCGTGGATGAATTTGCGCTTGGCAAGATATCCATCGTCCTCATCCACTTATGCTTTCCACATAGTCTCATTATCCAGCTGCTTAATTACTATGGTACATACGGATTCTATTGACAGTACCTCGCATTCGCGTCATACTAATCATACCATTTCCCCTTGTCTCTGTTGCAGCTGTACCGTGGTGCTATTCAATCCACGAAAGAATACTCAGGCCCACGTGCTGAACGGTTGCCGCAAGACAGTGACTTCGTTGACACTCGCTGGCGATGGCAGGCTCTTGGCAACTGGCGAATGCGGCCACATGCCGAATGTGCGGGTCTGGGACATCTCTGATCCGCACAATGCCGTGCAGATTGCCGAATTTTCCGGCCACAAGTATGGCATCAACTGTGTGGTAAGTCCCTGCGCACTCTGATTTCCATTTAACAGCCGGACTGACTCAGACCGGACCATTCCATTGGCGAGAAGCTCTGCATTCGCAATGTACTAGACGTAAATCGCGTTAATGCTCGCCAACGTTACGATTAAGTTCGTCCGAGTGAGATACTCGATATAATGCAAATGATCGTGTGTTCTAATTGCAAATGTTAATCATACAATATGCAAATTGTTCCACTGTCGAAGGTGCGCACAATTTTCTGTCCCTTTTGCGAAGCATATTCAGACCAGATATTATTATTGCATGGAATATTTTTACAGCAAACGAATTTTTTTTGTTTGCGCAAGATGACGCTGTTAGAATTTTTCCCCAGTGGTGGGACAGTTTCTCAGGGAAATGGTGTGTGCACGAGTTTTTTTTAGATTCCCACCCGAATACATGGGACAGGTAGATAGGTACTATGTAGGTAGGTAGGTAGGTTGGTAGGTAGGTTGGTTGGTAGGTAGGCAAGTAAGCAGGCGGATCTGTTAACGGTGCTCGAAACGAGCTCCGACTCTTTCCCAATAACGGGCCAGTGGCGCGAGTCGACTCTAGCGCATTCACCATGTGCTTGGTGCAGATTATTCCGTCTCCTTCTCGCTCTTTCAGTACATTCAAAGTTTTCATAGGCACAATCGTGCGAGTGCAGGTAAAGTCGCCGGGCGAGCGGGAATGAGTACGTTTAAGGTCAAGATTTCAAGAACCGCTCGGATGTTGAGCAACTGAATTCTTCGCAAGATCCTCTACCGACTCCCGTTTTATTCACGATGCATACAAATCGACGGCAAATAGTCGCCGTGCTTCCACGTACCGTTCGCGGGTATAATAATGAAAGACCTTTGCTTGGCATCGTCCTCCGAACACGATGGTTTTGTCGGGTTTCCACGAGAAAGCAGCACTTCCATTAACGTAATTGAATGATAAATTAAGATCTTCGAAACTAGTCGATCTATAACGAAAGTACTTTAGCCAAGGTTAATAAATTAAGAGTACACAGATACGACTGTACTTCGCTTAATTCTCAATTCATTGTTGCGCGATGATTTTATACCATTCTTATAGCATCCCTATTGTCGCGAATCGCATAATACTTAATGGATTTGTTTTGATGCGAATCTAGCAATCTGCTGGATGGCAGACTATTGTGCGCGACACAAGATCGCAGTGGGGGTGCATAATGAGCGAAGGGCCGCACCCTGTGGGTTTACGTGACCGTGACGGGCTTACAGCCAAGGGCCGTCGCGCTATTGCTCACACGCTAATTAACGCCACTCTTCCCTAGCTCTAGTCTCTCTCGGTTTTCACAAGTCTACAATGCAAACCCGGAAATTCCATTTTTCGTGATACGAAAAACTTCAAGATCTTGCTGAGAGGAAAAGCGATGGACGTCGAGTGTTTTAGTGTTAATAACCCCCTAGCTGCATGCACTTTAATTATAGTGATTGTCACGCATGTTCCATCATCGTTGGGATGCGCTTAACCGCTATGTAGTCCCAAAGACACCTCGACACATCTTTCCTTTCTCCCCGCGCTAGCTAAGGAAACGTGTATCGCACGAGTAATGCTTTTAGGAGCCACTCGGCTGTTCCCCAAAGAGTTCTCCCCATCGCATTCGTACCACGTGCAGTCGGGAGCACTGCACCCGGGAGAGACGGTAGGCGCCGAACATAGTGGCCAAGCATAGTGCCCTAGCATATCCAATCGTCCAAAACGACCGGCCAGCAATGTTCTTTTTATTGCTGCTTCTCGCACCTTGGGCATATCTGCCAATATTTTTCAATTTCGCATTCACGGAAACTGACTGGGGCGATAGTCAATGCAGAGAGAGTTGTCGTATAGTGAATGCTGCGGTCTGGGAGTCTGCTAGGGCCCAGGATGAATCAGTTTGACACACGGTACACGGTGCCAATGACCCAAAGAAACGCAACCCCTCTTTTTTTCACGCAGTCGCGTCACGTTCTTCCAGGCATTTTCACCGAGCAACAAATACGTGGTATCGGTCGGCTCTCAACACGACATGATCGTAAATGTCTGGGACTGGAGGAACAACGTTAAGGTTGCGTCGAATAAAGTCTCGAGCAAGGTGAAGGCCGTTTGCTTCGCGGAAAATGGAAACTACTTTGTCACAGTGGGAAACAGGCACGTGAAGTTCTGGTACCTCGAATATTCGCGCAGTGCCAAGGTAATTATGCCCCGATCGCTTTCGCCGATTTTCCGCTCGCGGAAATGCGACTAAAAGCGAGAGTGCGTCGCGGCAGTTGACACCCGAGTGCGACTAGCAGAAGAAAGAAAGGAAAAGAGAGATAAGCAGTTGCGTTTTACTCCGCAGTACAAGGAACCTGTGCCTTTGATGGGCCGATCTGCCATATTAGGGGAGCAGCGGAATAACGACTTCGTCGATGTGGCTTGCGGCAGAGGAGAAATGGCAGATTCCACGTACGCGATTACCAAAACAGGCCTTCTATGCGAATTTAATAACAGGAGGCTCTTGGATAAATGGGTGGAACTTCGAGTAAGTCTTGCGTTCTTCGTGGTATCCACGATACGTTATGTAGTATCTACGTATTACGCTTAAATGTGCCTGGGCGACATGTAAATTGCGCCGTTCCATGCTCCTATGCGTCCATTGAATCATTTAGATGCGAGTACATATACATAGTATATCGAGAATAGTACAAGTGCGTCTCAGAATTTCCTTTTCCGTGGTATATCTCGCGGGCAGGAACTTTTTAGCTGTGCCATAAGGAGCCCCGATTGAATCAGCGTTCGCGCCTCACGTAGCCTTACCTCATTCCAGACGAGCAGTGCCAATTGCATGGCCGTTGGCGATAAGTACATTTTCATCGGCTGTGCCGAGGGAATCGTGCGGTGCTTCAGTCCTTCTACGCTTCAGTTCATCACTACGCTACCGCGAACACATTATCTAGGGGTCGACGTCGCACAGGGATTGTCCATTAGGTACTGTTTCGAAAAGTTTGCTGGCACGAATGTGCAAGCTCGAGGAAATGAAGTTATGAATATCAATAGCGAGTCCTGATACCTTTTACCTTGTAGCCACATATCCCAACATCCGCCTAACGCGAGGTATCCCGATGCGATCGCGCTGGCATTCGACGAGAGAAACAATAAGCTGACCTGCGTCTACAACGACCACAGTATTTACGTGTGGGATGTGCGAGACATCAGACGAGTCGGCAAGTCACATTCGTTCCTATATCACTCGGCCTGCATTTGGGGCGTCGAGATGTATCCCACGGGACAGGATGCCGTTGGTGGCATGCCGCCCGGCAGCTTCATCACGTGTTCCAGCGACGACACCATTCGCGTCTGGAACCTTGAAAAGGACATATCCTCGAACGACACGCCTTACAAGCGAAACATGTACAGCAACGTATGTAGCCTATTGAATATTCAGGAGAATGGACGTAATAGAGAGAATAAGCTGTAGTTGGGTCTTGCGATAAAACGTATACATATTTCCAAGGGGCCACCGAGAGTCTCTCTTGAGATATAGGACTAAATCGCATTGGCCTCTTTTTCATAGGAATTGCTGAAGGTACTGTACGTTGATCCGGAATTGACTTATCTGAAGGACTTGGATTTGGCTGCCGCGGGCTCGACCGAGAAAAGTGACGCTTCTTACGACGGTCGTAACGGAGTAAGGGCAATAAGAGTTAGTCCGGATGGCAAACATCTCGCTTCCGGGGATCGGTAAGATAATCCACGGTGACACGTGAGAGTCAGCCAGTACTCAGTACACTGCTTGAACGGAACGAGCAACGGAGGAAAATCTTTTTCAGATCCGGCAATATCAGAATTCACGACATTTCGTCTTTGGAGGAAGTATGCTTGATAGAGGCTCACGATGCGGAGGTACTGTGCCTCGAATACTCGAGGTTCTCCCGGTACTCGACGGAACCTCCCAGACTGTTGGCGAGTGCCTCTAGAGACCGGTTAATTCACGTATTCAGCGTCGATCAAGGATACAATTTTCTCCAAACTCTCGACGATCATAGCTCCTCCATAACTGCCGTGAGGTTTTTCAACCAGACGAACCAGGGTAATCAAATACAAATGGTGTCCTGCGGTGCCGATAAGAGTATTATTTTTAGACAGCTGCAATCGGTAAGATTTCGTTGCTTACGATACAACAGTTGCATGCAACAACCCTTTCCGAATTCTCTCCGTTTTTTTTTTTTTTTTTTTTATTATTATTATTATTATTTCTACCTTGGCATTCATTATCCAGTGCAAAAGATGTCGCACTGCTTGGCATATCATCGGGAGTCGAGCTCGACTCATGCTCGAATACGATATCACGTTCCTTGATTCTTGGCATTGCAGACGCCTGGAGGAATGCCACAATTCGCTCGGGGTCACAATGCTCAGGGAAAGACGACTTTGTACGACATGGAAGTAGATTCCGGACAAAAGCACGTCTTAACTGCCTGTCAAGATAGGAATATTAGGGTTTACAATGTCACCACCGGCAAGCACAGTAAAACATTCAAAGGATCAGTGGGCGAAGACGGTTCCCTTATTAAAGTTGTTCTGGGTAAGAGAGAGAGAGAGAGAAATGTCTCGGCAAAAATGTTCGCGAAACTCCAGCAATATTAAAGTTAAACTGGACGATGCGGAAGGAACATCGATTCAAGGGGATATTACCTTTGGCTTTCAGACGCGTCTGGAATTTACGTAGCTACCTCATGCACCGACAAGACCCTCTGTGTCTACGATTATTATAGCGGCGAGTGTATGGCCACAATGCTGGGCCACTCGGAATTGGTAACGGGGCTGCGATTTAGCCCGGATTGCCGTAATCTCGTATCCGCCAGTGGAGACGGCTGCGTATTTGTCTGGCGGGTACCTCACGATATGGTTGTGACTATGCAGGCTCGCCTCGCTCAACAAGCTATGCGGGCTGGAAAGTAAGTCTTACTCATACAAAGTACATCTCATCATGTTGTAAATTTCAAATATCCTGAGAAACAAAACCAAAACAATTTGGAAACCTTTTAATAGGAGGCCGCCTCAAGTCAATGGAACAAGCATTGACATCCAGTTAGATAATGAGACCTTTGGCTCACCACCCCCCGAATTTCTCGATCCGAATGCGAATCCAACGGCGCAAGGCGTAGGAGTGGATTACAGGTTTAGCGTGGGACAACTACCCCTCTGGGCAAAGAAGCAGATAAACACAGCAAACACCGAGGAGAGCACTCAAGGATCGAACGCCAGATCGCTGACTGTCGATTTGCCGAAAGGCAGATGGGCGCAGAGGGTTCAGCAAGGCGATGGTATAACTGTCAAGTCGGTTTACGATAGCGACGAAGTGATTCCGTTTCCACCGCCACGAGGAACAATCGATTCGGACGGGGGTGGTGGCGGTGGTGGTTCGAAGGATAGTTCCATCGACAGTGGGACTGAGACCAAGTGCAGTAGCGATTACCGTAGGGAAACGATCATCATTAAGAGGGTCAGTATATCTCTATAAGATTGTAATTCCCACGATATTTAACTTACTAAACGAAACTAAACGCACTTAAATAAATATAAATTAAAATGTTCATGTCTTAATACGCTGATGCATCCATTTAGTCTCATATTGTATTGTATTGCGTTGCCAGTTTTAACAATGTACCAATAGTGGAATTCTAGTGTTGCCGAACAATTCATTTTAGGAGGAGGAGGAAACAGTATTTCAGCCATGCCCCGATAGTTACCGAGAACTCGCGGACGAAACAAAGCAGGTACTAACAATACTGAATAACACAATAATTATCGATAATCATTACTTATTCAAGTGCATGTATTATAGTACTGCACTGTTTTTGTGCAAATCCCAAGATCTTTCATCAGTTATACAATAGCCATATACATACATTTATTGTTCTTTTATCGCTTTATCAGCTTCTGGTTAATAATTTATTATTCTGCACCAAAAATGATTTCTTCACGATCAGCATTGTGTCTTGGTTGATTATTTTTTATTTGAACCGATGACATACATAGGTGATCGGTGGTAACGTGACAATAACTAGAGGTAGCAATATCACGGAATTGACACGACAGTCAAGGAGTCGTCATCATACCGACGATAGCAGTCTCGGCAGCTTTAAATTTGAGGTACATCTCATTAATGCCTCGAACTCGCAGCAATGTATTATCATACATTCATATTGCACTTTCCGAATGAATATATCAACTGTATGCTTGTGAATTCGCTACGGTGTAACATCATTTCGCTTGTATTTTTCGTTCGCCTGAGATAACGATTCATTTGCATTACACGTTAAGGCTTTTTTGCACAATACAATAGTTTCTGTTTATCGATTACCACTATGGTCACATTAATATACCATCCTTGCACTGTGTAATCTCATCTGCTGGAGTAACACTCTTCTTCTAAGCGACAGCCATAATTGTTCATTCTCTTTAATGCACCCACACATATTGAACAGGACCATGAGAGTACCGAACACGATGGAGATGTGGAAGATTATTCCGAAGGCGAGAATGGAACGACCGGTTCCGAAAAATCTCACCACCGGCTAATGTATTATCCTGCAGCGGAAGATACGGTCTCAAATCAATTTACTGTGAATGCAATGGATGTCGAAGAACTACGCAGGTAGATAAATATAATATTGTCATTGTAGTTTCACTTGGTTTCAATTTATTCAAGTGAGAAATTTAAAAGCATGTACCATTGAACGTTTCTTTAATAATCTTGATAGGTCTCAGAGGAGACAAAAGAAACCTAGAAGTGGGGAAAGTGGACGGACAAGCGAATTAACAGCGTCTGGTAGTCAAGATGATTCGGATTCCGAAGGAGGTGCCTCAACACCTAGCGCCGAGAGGAATCCTTTATCGATGCTCTCGGAAGCAAGCTCGGAAGGGTTCGATCAACTCGCTAAGCAAAGTCATCGTGAGAAATATCTTAAGAATGCTTTTGAATCTTTAAGTGGAGCTGAAGAACCACCCAATCGGCCCAAAACAACGAGTATAAGTTCCCAATTCCACGGCAGGTAATGTTTAACAGGGTTCATTAACAATGTTTCCAAACTTTCTTTTGGGGGGTCTTTTTTTTCTTATAAACAACAATTTGTATTATACACAGACTGAGTGGCGGAGATACCACTGCCAATAATAATAATAAAACGCGGAACACAGCAGTAGTAAACGCGACAAAACATTCTCGAGGAGATGCAGATATCGTTAAAAAACGCGAAGAACTGCAAAGAAGAATTGAAGAAACTCGAAGAAAATTACAAAGTGTAAGTTACATTGAAAAATGATAATTGCTTTATTGTGAAATGGAATTACAAAGTTTTATCGCATAGCTTTTCGTACTTTTTTTTATATAGGTTGGCTACAGATCCTCATTGAAAAGCAGCCAGAGTATATCCGATCTGAGCAGTCACATACCGGATAAGCATCATCGTTCAAGTAGACTAAGTACAGGTAATAAAATTGGCCAACACACACAATATTCAAAACCAATTAATCCTTGCAAACCTATGCCAAATCCGAAGCCCCTATTTAAACCTCAGCAACTCATTAACAAAGTCCCAGGTGTTGGGAATGCATTGCCTAAGCTAGATGCTCCAAATGAAAACTGCTTGTCAAAGAGTCCAACAACGTCGTGTCTAAGTGAGAAGGCAAGACCTTCTCTTAGTCGTCCGTTAACGTTGACGTTGAAAAAAACTGAAAAGTATAAGCTGTCTTTAAATAAGGCTAATCAATCTTTACCGGAATCTCCAGTATGCGAGGAGTCGAAACTTTTGAAGGAACAGTGTAAAAAGAATATTAGCCGATTTGCTAGATTTGCGCAGAAGCGAAGATCCTGCAGCTATTTTATTGGTCTTGATGACAATGAGGAAGAAATGGAGAATATAGCGAAATCCTTTGAGAGTTTGCCAGCAATGAATGAACGTAATATTGAGATCATGAATGAGGGAGTTGACGATGGAGACGAGGGTAACGGGAATTTTAGCGATGACTCTTTGGAAGGTGATTTTAAGAATCCACCTCGACGCTGTGTCAGTGATTATCAAATAAATAATATGCACATGGATAGTCACAATGAGCATCGAAACTACATGAATTATCAAGTTTATCAAAAGAGAATCTTGACAGGCTCTCAGGAAAGCATCTTATCCGATGCGTCAGTCGAATCATTCTCGAAAGGGAGCGCTGAGATCTTAGATTACAATTCTTACGATCACGATAGACACTCTAGCGCGAGCTTCTTTTTGTCTCGTCGTAAAATGCAGACTGGTCGTAGTCAGGAAAGTATACTAACCGATGAGTCAGATTATCAAATGTTCCCGTTGCACGCGAATGCTGATCACCGAAGCACGGAAAGTGTATTGACCGACGATTCCGATTCGTTGGTCAAGTCTGCACCTCTGGAAATGCTCTTCGATTCTCACTATAGAAGAAAGAGACAAAACTCCGAGACTTACAGTGGAAATCCTAATAACATCATCGAGCCTACGAACGATACTCAGAATTCCTCGGATGGCGATCCTTTGTGTAGAGCGGTATTTAGGTCAAAATCTCTTCAAGATACGAGACTAAGCAAAGTTCAGAATGATGCTACGTTCACCGAAAGCAAACCAATTCCGACAACGTGTATTTATTACGAGTTCAATTTTGATAGTGAACACGATAAGGGCGAGATGAGAGCAATTACTAAGTCCGATGCAATTACAAGAAGCAATAGTCTAAAAGTAGCAAAAGAACCACAGTCGATGTTAATATTAAATGATTTTGTCGCACACAAACCACCAAAACCAAAACGAAATTCTGCTCGGACTCAAAGTATGCGTAATAGAGCACGGCCTGCCTGGAATAAATACAATACGGATGGTCCACCACAATCATCGAGTACAAAATCAGCAACGGATACGGACGATCTAATAAATTCTGGAAATTCAGCTCATGTCGATTTTCGATCGATACGCAGTGATCCTGATACAAAATCGGATACCACAGACCCGCTCAGTAAATCAAAGAGAATCGAACAGTTTTTGCAATCGTCTGCTTACTTACGAAGAAACGAAGAAAAGGATGAGAAAACAAAATTTTACAGTTTGCAAAATCGTCGTTCGAAAAGTGTTGCTTACGATGTTGGGGATCGTATCGCAGCTCAGTTAGCTGGATACCAGCAACGTACTATGAATCAAGAACAAAGTGAATTGTCGCTAGAAAAAGAGAGACACTATTGTTTTGAAAGCCAAATTCCAACGAAAGATACTGTCGAAGCTTACGATTCGTTAGAACCCGGTGAAGCATCTTGCGATTCTCAAGCAGGTGCATTGCAATCAGGCAATAATTCGAACTTGCAATCGACAAACGAGAGGATTGACGATTTGGATGCGAGCGTTGATCTAAGAATTACTCGTGCAATCGAGGGTACTGTGAAACTTTTATCAAAGGAATTCGAGAATCTAGTTCGCCGAGAGCAGTATTTTATGAAAGAAAAATGCTTAAGATTAACACACTGCCAGGATGGAGAAACTCTTTCGAAATTTGAGACAGATCGTGATGGTAGATTGTGCATAAAACGAGATCTCCGATTACACTCCGGTGAAGACAGTGATTGCGCGGATGTGTCGGCGATGGATAGATCCGTCATGGAGAGTGGATCTTCGACTTCGGCATCTAGCTGTACTAATTCACCTAAAAGGATGTGGCCACCGGCATCGCGATGTCAGAGTCATATGAAGTGGACTAAGACATTACCCACGATTAATCAAGTCATACTTCCCTCGAAACATCTCTACGCAGGTACATAACAAGTAGGGGGACACACACACACATACAGATCACGCGTATTCTTTTTTGTGTTGTACAGTCACTTTCATTTTTGGAAACAGTCGAAACGTTCGCTCGACCTCTAGAGCATATTTTACTGTTGTGCCTGCAATTTTGTATAAACGTATATGTTGTAATTTTACACAATATCACAGTGTTTTCTCGCTGCTTTTTGACAATCAAAGTCATTAATTCACGGACCATAAAATTCGATGCAAGGTTCTCAACGGCTTGTTTTGTCAGTAAGCAGAATCATGATGTACAGAGAACATTGTAGAAAACACTCGTAGTTTACGGCTAAATATCGTTCGGACATTAATACCAAGTATTTTCAGCAATGCATTTACGAGAAAGAGATATGTTTGTAATATACATTACTGTATAATGTATTGTATATCGTCGGTGTGAATGTATGTAATTAAGTATCGTTATTATAGAAGTATGTACGATGGAACGCTTGAAGCAGAATATCATTGTACATTTATCGATATCGCTTATGAATTTTCATTCATTTCTGTTGAAGACAGCAACGATCATGTACTTTTCAGTTTCAATGTTTTATGCATACACGTGTATTCATAAGGACGATTACGAACTTTATGAATATATTTTCTATCTTTTTTTTTTATTTTTTCATTTGGCATGCTGCGCGATTATGAGCATGTTTTATTCCTATTATATTTTGCAGCCCGCTTCCTTACTTTCTTCTTTTCAATTCTCATAATTATCCTAATTTCCCATTTTATCTTTTAATCGATTTTCATTCGATTTTGAGCACTCGCAATAATACATTACCAATATATGGATGCATTTTATTTAATATTTCAAGATTAAAATGTCAATTATCTACGTTGCACGACTCTTTCACGCACGATGAGAGTCATTATCACAGATACGAATACAATTAACTTGCTCATTGTGTCAAGTAATCTCGTTATCTCGTGCATGAAAGAGGAGCTTACCAATATTCGTTTTCCATGCAGCTAAGAATATTAAGAATCAAGATACCAAAAATAATGGTATGATTCAATTGAAATAATCAATATACAAAATAAAAAATAATCTTTGCTGCAAAGGAAAAAAGACATACATATATTTAGGTAAAGTTATTTGGGTAAGTTCTCTCCTCGAATTGATTTTTCGCCTATGATACGTCAAATTGTAGTTTAGTGCATGTGTGTGCGTGTTGTCAACAGTTGCCAGTAGTGGGGTGCGAATCTCGTCAAAAGTATTTGACAGCGAAGAAGAGGGGGGTGGCATGAGACGTGCCTGTTCGCTGAGTGATCTTTCCGTCAGCCCGCCCAATAGGTTACTGCATGGTCCTGTACAAGGTATTCCTTTTTTTTGTGTCCTAAATTTACTATTAAAAATACTCATGCGTTCCTAATCGAATTAATTTCTTTCGATACACACCTCTTACGTTATATGTACAATTATTTTGGAACGCGTTCATCCCCAATTTACAAATCAACTGTAAAATTTATCTATCCGTACAATTTAATGATAATTTCAGATTTGCCTTAGTCATATTTCTCGTTTACTTATCTATTATGCTGTAGCACACTTTTCAGAATTGGTGATTGATAAATTTAATTTTCAAATTGGAATGTTATCCGATGCTTATACATATATACAATATACTTGTAGTTATAATTGTAGATACAATATACAAATTGACGCCTGAATATCTATATTTACAATGAAAACAACAGTTTCAGGGAAAATAAATAATAAAAATACAAGTTCTTCCCGAGGTGGATCGGGAAGTACGAATAGTGGTGCTCAATCGAGGCATTCATCGGCAAAAAATCATTCTACTCATATGACGAGGAGCAGCAGTGTTGGTGTATTGAATCAGGTATTTCGAAAAAAAAATATTTTAATAACATTGCGTTTAAATATTACATCATAACACTCAATGAATATCAATCTTTTTTATGCAATAGCAGAGTGATTCGGAATCGGATGCTGGTGTTGCCAGCGGTAATCGAGGATGGAACAGTCAGTCTGTGAATAATAGAGTCAGTGGACTGATGCGACCAACCATTAGTTCACAGAATAAAGTAAATCACCAAATAAAATCAAACTCTACATCAGGTTCCAATTTACCTTCTATGTTGAGGAGACGTGGAATGCAAGGCGCTTACTCAAGTGGTAAGTATATTTTTTATTTCTTCCAGATAACAATGCTTAATGATGTGATTAATAACAAATTTGCATAATGTACATTGCCACAGTGAATCTAAGTCAAGTGGGCAATCAGGAAGACTCGAGTTCAGAGGATACATCTTCGAACGGAAACAACGGGAAACCGGCACTTCCTCCAAGACCACGAAGTATTAGTATTGATCATTCAGCCAGCAGGTAAATTTTAATATAATAATTGGTTATTTACGATTCATTTCTTTTTCTTCTACTTAAATTCGCAAATGTTTCAATTATTCAGCTTAAGTCTACCGGGTGCAACAGTTCGAAGATCAGGATCGGCAACAGTGATTACAAACGGACGAAACGGTGGTAGTACAATTGGACAAAATGGAGGTAGAATGGCCAATCGGAATCAACTGGATCCTAGTCCGCAGGAATTACCAGTTAGAGATACAGATCATGCTATTGACGTAGCGAGTGCCGAATGTGAGTGCCAATAATTCCTTTGTGTCTCTAAATCGGGCAAACCTAACATCCATTTATCCCCTTTCATAATCATTATTGAAATGAAATTTAATGGGTGAGCATGCATGACTACAAGACAATTACTAACGTTTGTATTTTTCAATAATGTTAATTTAAAACGACTATTCATTATGATACACTTGATCGTGTTGAAAGTTGTTCTTATTATCTAATCAACTGTTTACTGTTTACAGTAGGCACGGATAAAGCATTAGGTAATCTAAAGACACCTATTGAGAATGCTGTGCTGTGAAAAACTAATATATCTTTCAGTATATTCAAAATTTGTAAGTGATCATGCTATGACAGAACAAATTATCACGAGTTATCACGAGATTTAGTACAGACTAGGTTCTAGTCTGGGGAATGCTGTATATAAATGCTATGTGTTCCGTTTGGAAAGTTTTTTCGAGTTACTATAGTGCCGATGATTATAATATAGACAGGAGAAAGTTCTCGTTTTCAATTTTCAAAATATACATATATATCTATATATTTTTTAAGTTTTGAATTTCTCACTCTCTGCAACATTGAATATTTTTCGACTCGCATTTCATTCATTCAAAACACTGTGTTTGGCTTTTGTGAATTTTTTCACACTTTAGAATAGTTGCATTTATCTTCTAAAGAGCATAGATTCGTTCGATCAATGGGTCAGGGATCATTCGTATTGTAAATCGGAACACCAAGTTTGTATATATATTGTACATTGTACATACTTGTTTTCGGAAATTCCGCAAAACATTAGTCATTTTACGGTAATGAAGAAACTTAAAAAAATAATCACCTGTTGCTTCAACGTAAATCACGTTCTACTCTTCGAAAGATAAGATTTTCATTCAGATCGTGACCCGAACTGCTTAGGTATCAACCATAATAGCATGGTCTCATACGGATTTTAGAATCAATGTAACTTGCATGCTGCACGATACCACTTAATCTACTCTCTTACATCAATCAGATGTTCTATCCGAATTCATTTTCTTGATCTCAATGTACAACGTTCGTTTTCACATTGCCAAAGACATACTATATCCAAGTGGAACCGGACTCTTGAACAATAAGACCATGAACCAATAATTTCCGACTGTTTCCAGTATCGACACAACTGTGCAATACAATCGCGGATGAGCTGACGCGAACTGCGGACAACGTTGTGCAACTGTACAAGAGGTTGACTATCGACAATGACGACGACTCATCTGGTACAACGATCGACCGTGACACCATGTTACGAGGCTTGGAATCCTCGGTTAACGAAACTATGCGAACTTTGCGATTAGTCGTTACCGGAGGAGAGAATCACAACAATGAAATGACAGGCGGCGATACGAATAACGTTGCCACGAACGAAG
This sequence comes from Trypoxylon attenuatum, assembly GCA_963989405.1. Lineage (NCBI taxonomy): Eukaryota > Metazoa > Arthropoda > Insecta > Hymenoptera > Crabronidae > Trypoxylon > Trypoxylon attenuatum. The sequence continues at coordinate 17,853,692 of OZ022488.1, read as the reverse complement.
CGACTGCAAAATTCCAAGAACTACTCGCGGGTCAGGATCAGGGCAAAGTAGTAAATATGATGCAGCAGTATTCCGAGCTACTGTTAACGATGATGCAGCAGAGGATGGGAGGAGCACAGCCAAGTCACACGTAAAATCCGTCCATCTGCAAGGAAATGCGAGATGACGATTGTAGTACACACTGAGGTACTTTGTCCGACATCAGGTAACATCCCGCACACACTTATGTCCGATAATACATATTGGGCAACGCTTGTCCGTGGTGATCGTCCTATCAATACCGCGTGCGGTGTCCATTTCCGTGAACGAAGGGTGTCCTCCTTGAAAATCTTACGTGTATGTGGTTCGTTGGGAAGGTCACACATACGTACACGTATGTTCCTTTTTCTTTCCGTCGACGGTGGCATACGGTTTCTACTTATTAGGGATTTTTTCGTAAACTCAAGTACGATGGGAATTGCTAGGAAAATACAGTAGGTTTCTTGGGCCTTGAAAATGGTTTCTGGCCGTGTAATTCGGGGATGCTTCACTGTGTGTAATGTCACCGAGTGAAATAGAGGACTTCGTATTAACGAGGCGGATACCGCAATTCAGGACCTTTATTTATCCTATATACGATGTAAGGATCAATTATGTGGAATTCACTTAACTATATCTTGAGGCCATACGCCGCGAAATGCCAATTAACTAAAGACTCTTAGACTAGTGTCGGAAAAAATCTATATGTATATGTATATGTTCATCGAATATCTTGCGATATTATATTATAATAATATTAGTCTTCTTGTTATTTAACCAAAGGTTGTCTGTACCTACGGTCTAAAATGAGCCTTTCTTTCTTCTCTCTTGCGTTTACAGCTTTGAAAGAGGTCTTAGAGAAGAATATGCAGTACGCGATGTAAACTTGCGAATAGAAACATACACACACCAGTCTAATAGGTGACGCGCTTTATGCAAGAAAAATCGACTTCGTAGATTACATATGGAGTGCAAATATGTACCTTGATATTTCGTAAGTAATTTCCCACGTCCGATAGGACCGTCCTGTGACAAATAAAGCCTCGGATAGTTTGCTTCGTACTCGTGTTGCAAGTTATCATTCTCAAAGATAAATATTGAAAATTGTACAGACCAAGACAATTAGATAATACTTATTTTTTAATTTAGAACAGACAAACGAAACGAAATCTATGATACATATTTGCACGAGTATAACCATATTAGCGTTACCATACATCAACTGCATATTTTTTCATAGAAATTAAACATATTTTTACACATAAACACGGAAAAATAAGACTTGGACAGTTCCAAAAAGATCGTGATATATTTCGTTGGAATCCTCGCGCTCAATTGGGAAATGTCAGACTGCAGGTTTTCACGGGAAAGAATTGCATCTGGTGGAATCAAAGTATTAAAAGGATACGTATTACATATTGAGAATTTTAATTGTTCATTTCACGCGTGCACGCGCGCGCGCGACAGCGACTCGTTTCTTCTCCCCCTTTCATCGTAGCTAATTTCATGTCCTCTCTTGTATAGTTCCCCCTCGAATGTATGAAATGTATAAAACGTGCCATTTAGGTTTAACCCGATTCTACTTCGTATCGAATGCTTTTCAGTGCTCTTAGATATATAGTTAATCTTTGTTAATAAATATGTATAATATCTTTAGTGACATTGTGCTGCATGAGAAATTTGGATTGAAAGTATATCGATGCAAGAGAAACTAACAAAACGCTGAAGATTCCCGCAATTCAGTATTCTTGTAGAGAGAGAGAAAGAAAAAAGAAAGAAAGAAAAAAAAACAAAAAACAAAAATCATTTGGTCCTCTCAGCAGTTGAGTTGGTTTCGAACAGCGATGTGTAACTTTTTTCCTTGTGCAAGTGGTTTTTACAAAAGTGATATTATTCCTGAATGATACACGATTTAACAGCGTGTCACGAAACTAGACTCTAGAGTATTTTGTATATCCAATATCAGCATTTTGTAACGAGAACCATTATAGCGTGTAAACTGTGACAAGAGAATGATAGAAACGCGAAAAGAAATGTTTAAAGCTGGAATCTCACCTCATTATATTTAACCGTATGAACACTTAGTTCTCGTGTGGTAAAAGAACAAAAGAAAAAAAAACCATTCCAAAATTTTCACTTTGCCAGTGTCTCATCCTCGAGAATAGTAAATTAATTTGTGAACTCGTGGAAAAAGTAATAAGTGGCTTTGTATATTGTTATACTTGTTATGTTAAGGCATATTGTTATTGTATAATGCGTTTATGCGTCCCTTAATATGTATATATTTATTTCGAATTTCGCAGAACTAGCAGACAACTTAGGAATATCTAAATGCCAAATGTAATAATTTTCCCTCAAAAAAGAATGTAACTTTTTAGCATTTTTGTTTTGTATATTATGTTATAACGGTTAATAATATAACGATTCGTAAGAACTGCCAATTATCATTTGACGCGGCGTTACTAGAACTTAATACATTAAAGTTCCAAATACAGTACACAGAGAGCTTAAAAATTCTTTCAAGATTCAATAATTATATCCTACTTCTTTTATCCAATGACACTGATACTAACGATGATATTAATAAAATCGAAATAAGGGGGAATATTTTAGTAATAAAGATAGCTTGAAAATATACTGTTTTTATTTTCAGGACACACAATTCTTAAAAAATATCAACCTCACAGACACATTCTGCATAAAAAGTACGCACTGCGCTAAAATAATTATACCCAATAGTTGTCGCATTACCATACGTTCCAATTGATTGAAGAAATATTCACGCCCTTAGGATTCGACAACAAAAAGGAAAAGAAAAAAAAAACAAATTCTAGAAACATTTATACGCGTGCCAATTCTAATAAAAATACATTTACCTCTTATATAATAGGAACAAATTCCACTCACTACATATATATATATATATATATGAGTATATGCATAACATGAGATATAGTTTTCAAGGTTTAACAATAATATTGCAAGTGCAAGTGAGAGAAACTATATGTGCTCGGATGTCATGTGTGAGTGCAAAATACACAAAACGAATATTTTGTGCGATTTTCTCCATCGAGACTGGTGCATACATCATGATCGGAAACTAAAGTTGGAGGAGGTCTCAAAGTGGTAAAAACTTGAAAATATTAATGTAAGAGTGTGATAGTGTTTATGGTAATTACTCTATGGCGTAAACGGTATGAAACATACTAGTAATAATCAAGATAGATTGTAGTAACTGAAAATGGACTGGTACTGCGAATGATATATATATATATATATATATCATATATATCTATATAATAGTTCCTTGGCACTGCATCGACGAGAGTTTTAAATATTTTCTCAATTTCCGAATAACACGATTCTTAATCATATTCTAATTCCCTGAGACGCCAATACAAGATTTATCGTGCATTTGTTTGACGCAGCTCTTCTAACTGTAACGAAAGGAAAAAAAACAAAAGTTATCGTAAAAGATTTCTGAAATATAAGAGAAAATAACATGCTTAATCAATCATAGTGTACTTGAGACTCTAATCACGCACCTCTTTTTCTTCGTCAACTTCATCTTCATCGTCCGAGCCATGAACCGAGGCTGCTGGTGTTGTATGCCTTGAGGATGATGGCGATGGCGGTTCACTGATTGGTCGAGGATAATTAAATCGACCTACACCACCCTCTGCATATTCCGATGCCAATTCTGGGAAGACTTTCATTAAAGCTTTTATTCTGGCTTGACGATAATACTAGAAAAATGAATGAAAATCAAAATATAAAAATGATTTCAATAGAGAAATTTGGGAGAAATAAATTGGAATAATTACAATTCCAAGATTTCGCCAATCGAGAAGATCACTCAATCGCTCTGTACGATTTCTCTGAATAATACGCTGACGACGACTCAGTCGGGCGAAATCGAACATAAACTGAGCCAATTGTTGGACACTGTTCTCCAAACCAATAAATCGTCTATCTACGATGTAGATACCATAGCTCATAGGATCAGCTATGTGTTCCTGCATGAAACATCCAAAACCAGACAAATTTGTAGTAATGCTGGGAATACCCATAACGGTACACTCTGCTGGTGTATAACCCCATGGTTCATAGTACGATGGAAAAACACCTAAATGACAACCTCGTACAAATTCTTCGTAATCGAGACCGAAAAGAGGATTCGTCGAAGACAGGAATTCTGGATGAAATACGATCTATAGAAAATATAATTAATAGTATTCATTAAAATGATAATAACGAGAGATACGATAAGTAATTTTATAAATCAAAAAATTCTCACTTTAACTCGATCCTCGACCGTATTGAAGAGATTACATCTTCGAATTGCATTTAATACTGGATCATTCCAATCATCTACAACATTGTGCGTTGTGACTGGCGGCAATCCATTTCTCTGTAGAGCGTATAAACACCTGAAAAAATATTTTTTCATACAGAAATCTATATTGCTAATTATCTGTCCATAATTCTTTACCGTTTTATTTTGATTGTGTCATCTTTTTGCAAAAGATCTTGTGCGTCAGGTAAGCGACCCGAGAGGCATAACTCGTACATACGCTTTCCTATTTTCTGTTGTATATCATTAATTGTGTTTCGTAATGATTTAGTGACCTACACGATGCAAGAATTGAATTATGGTTCATAAGATATCTATGTATACACTTGTATGCATACGGTGAATACGATAAAAATAAACTTTTACTTACGGCATGTCCACGCAACGACTCAACATTAAAATTGTTGGTGCGTGCTGGGAATATGAGAAATGCGACTACCGTTAAATCTGGTCGAGAAGTTTTTAAATAGTGATTCAATCTTGAGAGTGCTTCAATAAAGATATCCGCACCCTTATTGCCGAATTCATAGCGACCAGCAATGAAGAAGTACAGGGTTTTGTCCAAATCGAAGTCAAAATGCCTATAAATATTTCATATTTGATATTATGTACCTCGGATTAACACATATCGTTGAGAGATACCATCAGTGATTCTTACCCATAAAAGTGGCCTCTCACAAATTCATGGATTTTTTCCTTACTCACAGCATGCAAATTTTGAAACTCGTGAAGTGCCGCGAATTTTTTCACGTTTAGACCATTCGGAGTTATTATATCCGGTTTACGTTTAAGCAAGTGTTCGGCCTCGAAGCCAGTAATATCGGAAACGGTAGTAAACACATGTGCCAAATGTGTCGCGGCCCGTTCCATACAATATCTGTGATATATCTGCCGCTTTCCAGCTTCTTCATCAACGTTAAACTGCAATGAAACGTTTACCACGATTACGTATCCGCTTGTGTGATACCGATAGCTAATCGGTGATGATAATAATAGATCGGATCGGTAACAGAAATTACGGTATCTAAATTGTTGTAAAAATCAGTCTTTCCGGCGCAAAGGTATCTTCCAAGTAGAGTAGCATGAGTGGTAAACACTGTGGCTACATCGACGTGTCTAGTCCGCAATGCTATTAAACCGACACCCGCTTGCCATTCGTGACAATGTACCACTATACGAGGTGGAATATCGGAGAATTTTTCAGCGGCTTTTCTAAAAATTATAGAAATTCTTATAGATAAATATTCGATTAAATTATAATAGCAAATATTACCTGAATTCGCTTATAAATTGGCAAACCAAGTATCCAAGAATAACTGCATCGTTAGCTTCAATGTCAAGGTGAGGAATGCCGAGATTAGTCGTATTCCATAATTCTTGTTTGTATTCGTCTAGTTTCCATGCGGCACTCCCGATGTCGAAGAGAATAATTTGTGGATTGCCATCGACTAACCAGGTTCCCGTTACCACCTTAGTAACGATATTTCAAGATTACAAAATTACAGTCGTAACTCGTATTCGTAAATAATTCGAAAATATGATGAATCCCGGAAGACAAGGCGCGATTAAAATAGTCTGTTAGGAAGGTAGTCAATGCTACTTGTCTGCGAGGATTAACTGCCCTTGAATTAATTTTGACTGTGTACTTGGAGATTGGCCAATTTTTCTTTGCGCGTACACAACTATCTTGACTTAAATGTTACACGTGCGAATTGAATATTTTCATAAATATTTGGTTTATCAAATGCTTATCGCCTTTTGCTTTCAATAATCTAGATCTGCTTGTAAAATAATTTACAGATGTTTCTTTGAAGATGCGTCTTACCTTGAATCCTTGTTCGCGTAGGACTTGAACAGCTTGATTCAAGGGGCTGTGATATGGGAATTCAGCTTCTTCAACTTCGGTTCTTGCAGATGCATCTTTGTACGGTCCAATTAAACAATACTGATCTCCCATTTCTTCGGTAGAGACAAACGCTTTGGATCTAATCACCGTGTATATCCCACCGACTGCACGGATAACGAAAATAAAAATTGTTTTCTTCCAATAATTGAGAAAAGTAATTTTTTAAAAAATAAAACAAAGGTATACCCTTATTGGCAGCTTCCCATGCAACTTCAAAATTCCAACGGTTCTCATGTTGGGCCGTGTATCCACGATCCATAAATTCATGTAAATCATTAGTACTATCTATCCTATAAAATCTTCTTGATGCTGAACGTTCCCTTGACATTTTGCTGGCTACTTTTTAATCTGTGCAAAGACAAATTTCCACCGTTATCTGCTTCACTTTAATAATCTCCATGTTTAATATCGAGTGAAATATTTTATTATTGATTTTGGAAGAAACATTATTTTGAATAAGTTTAATTCACTTGTATTATAAATCCCAATTTTTTTTTTCTGCAAATTAATATTAATCTGTTCCCTTATCTCTTATCTATTACGTTAATAATTGATTGAAGCACAGAATGATAAATAATATTTCATAAGTGACATAAGATACACCACTTATTACATTGCTTCTTTTCTACTAAACACTCGAAACTAAAAAAAAATATATTGCAAATACAATAATTAAATTAAACTGAACATACAGCACAATTATTTCACGAGAAACCTAATCACAGAAACAAAGAAGGAAATTATTCAAACTGTACCACTCAAACACTGAACTCCAATTTCTTCTTCAATTGAACAATAACTCCGAACGATTGCAAACTGCCCGAGGAGCTTAACTTATTATTAGCTATTCTAATCGCTGCGTTATCACAGGTAAGAATAAAACTCAACGAGAATTATAATCCGGTAAAGGTATTAAAAGGCGTACGAGGATTTGAAGTATCAAGTATTCACTGGTATTCACTGTGCCGGGTCAGTGAGACGGGTTCTCTCGTCTCAAGTTCTCCCAGACCCAGCCGGGCAACCGTTCCACGAGGACGAGACTGAATGGGGCGAAGACCAAGCAAAGACGGGAGGAGTTACGCGGCGAAGGTCAATGACAGAGAGAGCGAGCCGGGAGAGAGGTAGGTGCTGAGCGGCCTGGTTTTAGTGCTTTACCGGCGAGTACTTAAACGAAGCCAACGAAGCCAATGCACGAAGTACAGATCAGTACAAACGTATAATGGTACATCGCGAAGATGATTTTATTCTGAATACGAGGGCTCACTCACCGGGTGGTCCACCAACAATGATGATATAGAGATAGAGTCACAGTATAGGAGGAAGAGCACGCGCTATTCCGAAATGCGATAAGACAAAGAGAGAGTGAGAGAGAGAGGGTGAGAGAGGTAGAAAGAGCGATAGATCGAAGCGAATGGTCTCAAGTTTGCGTGGCCAAGTTTGCTTGAAGGTCACCACGGACTACGAAAGGTCACAAGGGCTCCTCAACGTACTTTGAGCTTCGTGATCGGCGACAGTACACTGATAAGCGCATTGGCATAACACCGAGACTGCTTGATTCTGTAACAACAGATGGCATCAAATTTTATTCCCCTCTGATCCACTAATCTTAACAATGTTCCTGTTAGCTAATTTATAATCTGCTTTGTATATATATGTATATGAATGGTTCAAGCGTCACGGTTCCTCCGTTTCGCATCTCGACGGGTTTCCACTGTACATCTCACCTGGGACGGGGCCAGTTACTGTGACGTACTGTGACACACGGCCTGCCGATGATTTATATATCTATTAAATTAAGCAATAGTCCTTTTTGGATGCCTTACGCTGGTACATATAAATACGGAGATTTTGTTCTCGAAATAGTTTTCCGTCTGTTGACATAAATTATCTATCTTGTATTTCAAAGTTACTCATTTTCAGGGATAAGAATATGCAGTGAGTTAATTGCATAAGAAAAGTATGATTATTCAGTGGGACTTTTGTTTCTGTATAAATAAATGAATTTTGTATTATGTTCTACGTTCTTGGCTTGATCTAAATCATTTTGATTTACGTTCCATGTATTTAAGCATGTGAATTCAAGGAATACTCTACAATTTAAAATTACAGGCTATTGACATTATTATATTGTCTGAGATATTTATTATTATCCTGATGCAAAATGCATCCATGCTACGCGTATGATTTTATTAATGTTTTGTCCTGAAACAACTTAGAATAAGTTAAGCACGATTTTTTAAAGGAAGAATTGATGAATGAAAGATAGCGCTGTAAGGTATATGAGGTTTATACTTACGCAATGTAATAGCGCTAATTACTATTCAATATGCAAATAAAAATGCAGGTGAACCGCGAAATCGAATATAATTATTAGTTTCAGTACATGCGATAGAGGTCGTGAGACTCATATTCCAGTTTTGGGCAATGTCGGTATTTCAGGATAGTTGACAGCAAATACTATAAGATGAGCTCTCTATGCTAAACTTTATCTGTGGTTTCAGATATCAGTGTGTGTTTCGCAGTGTTTCGTTTTGGACTCATCAGAAGCGCGTGTATAGTTGATTGCAGTTGACTGATTCAGTGTGGTGAATAAAATTTGGCTGCTTTTAATTGACAGTCAACGATAAGCACTTGGTTTACTGTTAACCATGGCGGTAATACATATTTTCATATAATACTATTCCTTGTTAATGTCAAACCAAAGCATTTGCATATAGTAACCAATGCTCCTTTGTGTTTCACGTACCGGATAACCTCTAAATTTCAACATTGTTCCTATATACTTTTCAAATCTGAAATCGGCGATTGTGGGAAGCATGTGTGCATTCTTACATTTCTCTTTTAATATAGCTTAAATAAATCTTTTCTAAGTGAATTTCAATTAATTCTGTTCAGTCTGCATTTCGTCGCCATGGTAACCGTGCATTTGATTCTTTCGTGCAAGCCGGTACAATGTACCAAATCGATTTCAGATTTCGCAACATAATATTCAAAAATCCCAACATTTATTAACCAACACTACTTTCTTTTGTATTTTAGGCCATTGCTGCAGCAAAAGTTCACGAAGTGAGGGAGATAACAAGAATCGAACGAATTGGAGCACATTCGCATATCAGAGGTTTAGGATTGGACGATAGTCTTGAACCAAGAAATGTAAGAAATAACAGTGTATTTTAATTTGTATATTACGAAACATAATAATATAAATTTACTTTGTTCGTACAAATTACAATCGCAGGTCTCTCAAGGAATGGTTGGTCAGCTCTCTGCGCGTCGTGCTGCCGGTGTTGTATTGGAAATGATAAAGGATGGTAAAATATCAGGACGTGCGATACTCTTGGCTGGTCAGCCAGGTACTGGGAAAACTGCTATCGCTATGGCTATAGCGCAAGCTTTAGGAATGGATACACCTTTCACGTCGATGGCAGGGTCAGAAATATATTCCTTAGAAATGAGCAAAACGGAAGCATTAACGCAGGCAATCAGAAAATCCATAGGTGTTAGAATTAAAGAAGAAACAGAAATAATCGAGGGCGAAGTAGTAGAAATCCAAGTAGATAGGCCTGCTACAGGAATGGGAGCCAAAGTGGGAAAGCTTACTCTCAAGACTACAGAAATGGAGACCATTTACGATTTGGGAAATAAAATGATCGATAGTTTAATGAAAGAGAAAGTTAGTACAAATCTGTAACATTAATAGTATCGACGTAAATTTATACCCATACGAATTGATAAAGAAACTTTTCCCTTCAGGTTCAAGCTGGTGATGTAATTACAATTGACAAAGCTACAGGAAAAATTAATAGACTTGGCCGTTCTTTTACTCGAGCACGTGATTATGATGCGACAGGTGCACAAACGCGGTTTGTACAGTGTCCCGACGGCGAGTTACAAAAACGCAAAGAAGTAGTACACACCGTGACCCTACACGAAGTCGATGTGATTAACAGTAGAACACACGGATTTTTGGCACTTTTCTCCGGTGATACGGGAGAGATCAAGTCTGAAGTTCGCGATCAAATTAATGCCAAAGTTGCAGAGTGGCGTGAGGAAGGAAAAGCAGAAATTGTTCCTGGTGTTCTTTTCATCGATGAGGTTCACATGTTAGACATTGAGTGTTTCTCATTCCTAAATCGAGCACTTGAGAATGAAATGGCTCCGGTCGTCATTATGGCCACAAACAGAGGTAAATTTAATTTCTAATTCATTTTATGTGTTATATGATGTAATTATATGTTAGATATTCCATGTGTTATTTTTCTACTACAGGGATTACTCGTATTAGAGGGACAAATTACAAGAGTCCTCACGGTATTCCACTTGACTTGTTGGATCGTATGATTATTGTGCCAACCAGTCCGTATCAAGAGAAAGAACTGAGGGAAATTCTAAAGATAAGGTGCGAAGAGGAAGATTGCGAAATGGCAGATGATGCCTTGACTGTTCTCACGAGGATCGCATTGGAAACGTCGTTACGATACGCAATACAACTTATAACAACTGCTTCCCTCGTCAGTCGTCGAAGAAAAAGCACAGAAGTAAGGATTCAATAAAATACACAATAATATTTACACTAGAAACTAATTTCATTAATTTCTTAAACTATATACAGGTCAACATAGAAGATGTTAAGCGGGTTTATTCTTTGTTTATCGATGAACATAGATCTACACAATTCCTTAAAGAATATCAAGATGATTTTCTATTCAACGAAACCGGTAAGTCTTATTGCTTAAATGATTATAAAAAATATGCAAAATTTCTCGATCCACGTAATTTTGTTTCAGGCGTAGAAGAAATGGACGTTTCGTAACAGTCGGCCGAATATTATTTCAGATATTAAGAATTCCAGTTTTTTTACGATGTCTTATAAAAAAGAATTTTATCTCAGGATTATTAATTAAATTGTTCCACGTTCTACCCATTAAATAAGTGTTCTCACAATGCTTCGTTTTCAGTAAAAACCTCTCTTTTTTTTTTTAATACTTAGGAATGGTTAATGAATCGCGAAAAAAATGTATTCTTTAACGAGAGAGATATTCGAACGAAAGTTCAATCTATTTCTTATTAAATAAATCGAATAAACACGATTATCATCTTCTTTTCATTCCACCTTTCACTAGCGTATATCCAAAAATCCAACTGCTTAATTTCCTAGAAAAGTTAGTATAACTAAACGCAATAGTAGTAAATTATATTTGGTGTAAAGCTCTTATAACTATATTAAGTAAATCAACATATGTCAATTTGACGAAGCCGTGTTACGTAAAAAAAATTCGACGATTGGAAAATCACAATCGTTTAACAAATTAAACGATCGATAAGTCATAATCAGTTCTTATGTTATTGCACATAACGATACAATTGCAGCGTGCTGAACTTAGCTTTCGCATTACGTCTTCTTCTCCTGATTCTTTTTAACTGTAAACAAGGTGAAAAAAATCAGTTATTACTATTTTTATCTCTATCTCCTATACTCTGCTATTGCGTATAGAGCTCATTCACTCTTAGCCCCTTTTCAATCTGCAATATTACGCAAGATACACACACACACGCACACATACGCACCACACAAGATGGAATTAAAAAGAGAAAGTACGCTAAAGTCGGGCAGCAAGGTTCGTTGCTACAATCATCCTGCAACGTTAAATTCAGAATCTTTCGTTAACATCCATAAATTATAAATTACTTACTTGTAATTAATTTCACATCCCCGTCAGGTTTGAACGCAGATTGCGCTTTTTTGTCCTTTGAAATAAAACCCAGTCCATATTCTACTTTGTATACCGGCAGTGGAATGACCGTGGATGACACTGGCACCATTACTAATGAAAATATCAGCATAATTAGTAAACAGAGCTGATGAACTCTGTTAAATAAAAAACAGTATTTAAATTAGAAGCTTAGCTTTTTGTTTATTCTAGGATAAACTGTAGTAGAAATGTTGGATCGAATGAAGCTTGTTCATTTGAATCCTACTATCCCACGGTCGCGTTTATCGAATCAAGTTTAGAAGGGAGAACGGAGGTAGTATATTATATTAATATCTGTTAGCCACATCGCTCGAATAAATCATATTTGTATGCTTGTTATGTTGATTCTGCCTATAATGCACATACATATCTACGAATGGCTTCTATTCGATGCAAGTGCGATCATATTTTAAAATAATTACATCAATCACGATGCGAATCAAACTGGGAGCTATAATTGTTTGTTTTAATGGATTCGAATGATTACCCCTATCGCAGTACATTGAAGAGAGAGAGACTGTACATTGGAGCGTAAAAACTGGAAACAGTGTAAACGTATCAGGTAGAAGAGAAAGATAGGAATACTTTAGTGAATTAAAAATTGAAGCGAAACTACAAATTCCCTCTTGCTGCCGTTTCTCACGCAATCGAGCCGTCAAAATACCATTCTCGAGTACAAGCTCGCAATTGCCTGCTTTAATTACCATACCAGAAAGCAACCCGAGCAACTGACATTCCAATCGCACGGAATGTGCCTTCGAGTACCTGACCCGATCTAACTACATCAGGCAGAACCGCGAAAAATTCCTTGCCATTTAAATCTCTCTGTGGTACTTTCGATCTCCACAAATTGCAATCTAATTATTATCTTCCATCCTGCCATATCCACTTGTTTCTGTCTTGCATTCGAGTAAACGTGTAATTTAACATATAAAAGTTTTTCCAGATTTATTGGTAAAATTAAGTGAAGCTTGAATGTATAAATGTATTTCGCGCGAATTGATAAAATCAATTTACAGTCGTACGTGAAATCGTTGTGCGAAGCAAATAACTCCCTTTCGTAGTTCGCGTGCCGGTAGCACACTTTGCGCAATGCACTTTGTGGCTGTTAACCGCGACTTCATCTTCCCTTAGTTCGATCGCCAATATTTCACTCTCGGCTCAATTGAGACAGTCAAGGACTTGCACACACAGCCTCCAGATATCCTCCAGTCTTTTCGGGTTTCTCGTAGGCGGGTCTCGATTTACGAGATCGTTTTTCCGGGTCTCTTATCCGATCACCGCCAGATAGAGAATTGCATTCAAGGCCGAGGAAAATGGATTGTGCCAGTAGTGGCGTGCTTCTATCGAGAACTATTCAATAAGATAGACAACCAGTACAATCATGTGTGAGATTGAACTCTTAGCGAAGAACGTTGCCGAACGTTGATGAACTTAAATTCAGGGAGATCCTAAGATTCGAAGTGACAAAATATGCAAGATGTGCAAATGGAATTAAACTCTGGATTGAACAGAAGCTTCACTGTGAGACGGAGAGAAGAGCACGTGTTTATCGTGATCACATAGAAGCGGCACCTCGCGCACGATCTACCCGGGATCATGGCCTCGCTATAATCGAAACCCACGCGCTACAGGTGACGTCACCGTCCCGTTATTCTCACCTGTCAAAGAGTGGTTCTCGAGTAAATATCGATTTTTTCAGATCGCCCTTTATTTGGTAAAGTTCCGATCACTCGACAGTTCTAACAATAAGTTGCGCAGGTCGCGAGTTAATTTTGCGAGAACACTGACGAGAAGAAATGAGAACTGTTTTCATAGTACTCAAAGCACTTTAATGTGCAAATTACGCTAGAAGATTGATTTAGAAGATGACTTGAGCTCTAGAAATACACAGATAGATTCTTGTAACGTAATCGAACAAGATGTGTGATAATTAACGAGAGAAATTAACGCTCAGTGAGTAGGATACGAGGGTGAAAATGGATCCTGAAATAACAACAACGCACTAATGAAGAAGTAAACATCATCAGTTTCCTTTGTTAATTAGATTCGACGACAATTAAGGTGAAAGTTTTTCTGCGCTGTGGCGGCTTCTTCGCGGAGATCTCCTCGTGACCAAGACCTCTTTCCTTCGGACGGCTCGCCTCACCATTCAAGAGAAAGAGAAACTACGACTTTCGATTTTTCAATAGCATCTCATCAGACTATGAAATCCATCAGGAAATAAATATAGCGCAACGAGACACGAGAGATACTTTTTACAGGATGGAAACTCATAATTTATAGTGTCACTTTTATTGCAATGTAGACTCACACTACTACCACGCAACGGATTATTCAGAAAGGTCGGGATATTAGAGATGCAACGAATTGAAAAATTAGAAAAAAGAAAAAAGACAATTCTGTGAAAACTGAACGAAACACAATGCATTACAACCATCGGAGCTATTTGCATTCCTGACAGAAAGAGGTCACACTTATTGACCTTTATCATCCATCAAAGTGATGTTCAATGCACTTGAATCTTGAATAGAATATTTCATCCAGCACCAGTGGTCTTAAGTAACAATTGGTCTCCTGAGTTACCTGGCTCGAAGACGTTGTCCTGATTTCGTTTGTACATCGTTGGCTTGGCAGAAACCGTTGCCAGTAGAAGAAAAGAACAGAGGATGAAACAACACCATCGAATTTTCTCCATATTTAATGGACTTGTCGATTCGCGGGAAAGAGAAGAAGAAGAAGAAAAAGTGCGAAGAAACGAGAAAGAAACGAAATCTGTTCGCTCAGTTGCTCGCGCGATGGTTACTTCACTTGACGATGTTTCGACCGGCACTACGCGCGGCAAAGACTAAAGAGGTGAAAACACTTGCCACGAGTGGGGAAAGCCGAGAATAAACAAGGGAATTGCCGCAGTACCGTGTCGTGGCGACCGGAGGGAGTTCGAGTTTCGGATTTGCAAGGTGCTTTTGCAATTCAACCTCCCAGTCTCGACTTTCTTCGAGATACACTTCCGATCTTCCATGGATGAAAGCAAGTACATACTGCATCGGTTCGAGATGCCAAGCTAACTGGATCCTTCACCAACATTGAGATCTCTTTTTAAACTGCATTACGGCTCGCTTAAAGTTACGCCAAGTTGAAAGATAGAAGCTTTTACTGATGATCCAGAAAATGAACTTATATCTTTCAACTCGTAAACTCATCGAGAACGGTTGGATAATAAAAGTTTTATTGGTTCCATAACGTTATCGAAATTGGGAAAAAAATCTGCTTTTATACACTCCAGAAATATCTCTAATGAATCTCTTCGAAAATAGCCTTTTAGACTCATTACATCAGACTGTGTATGTATTCTGGAAGAAAAAGAGGCTGGTGGTAACTAATTAGTAATGATACAATGCGTTGTATAAACGTCAAGCTGAATGGTCTCGTGCGATCATAAGAGGCAGAAACAACCTGTTCACCGTGAATGAATAAGGTGCGTCAAGGATTTGTATTAATCATTCCTCGCACATGTTGCTCATCGACCCACTAAGAGCCTAGTGTAATCCGTGCGATGATAAATACAAGCGAGATTTTCCTTTTTCTTTTACATCGAGAAGACAAATGTAATCGTGACTTAACGCGATTGTCTAGCATTTGTCTGTTACAGCAACGTAATGCGACGAATATAATAATAATCAGAGCTTTTCGAAATAGTCCATAAAGAAGTGGGACCTTTTGGTGGGAAACGAAAAATTGTTTCCGAGGCGCGGAACCGCGTGGAAAACCGTGAAGAAGATAAAAAGAATTGAGGGATATAGCGCTAATTACAGGAGGCTCAGTAGTAGCCGGCTGTGACAGGCACAGCTCGGTTGTCTAACAATGGAAACTGGGTTAAAAAGTGAAAGGATCCCAGAGATTGGAGGAGGAACGACCGTGGCTTCTATTCGGCACACTATTCACGCTACGACAGTCTCGCAGAACCCGAGGGTTTCACGCGGCTCCCAACTCCTCTCTTTCGCCTCTTTCTCCCTACGTCAACGTTGCAACCCCTCGCGGTACGATCGACAAAAAATTGGAAGTGCCTTCGGGAGTACATGTCACCGCAGGACATCGCGGCAGCAGTATTTTTTCACCTTCACAGCTAATTCTTTCCACCTGACGCGAAAGAAAAGAGAAAACCGACAAAAGGTTTCTGCACTCTCTTTTCCCTCATTTCTTTTGGAACGCATCCTTCTTTTTTTCGACAGTCAAACCTGAGCGATCGCACTTACTTTCGAGTAGAGTTGCGATCGTAGAAATTCTCTTTTCAACCCTCGTGGCCAATCCCCGACCCCTCAGCTCCTGCTAGCAAACTGGCGGCCTTTTCCTCGGCTTCTTTTTTTCGCACTAATTACTCACGGCCCTTTCATTCTTCCCTCCATTTCCTCGTTTTCTAACGCAATGGCGCATATCGACGAGCGTTCCTCGCTGTGCTAAGCTTCATCGTCTGGACCCTTATTTCGACGTGGCTCATCCTTGCCAGGCTAACTATTCTGATTTCTCTGTCGATCCTAAGCGTTATTCTTACTACACTTTGTGTCGGACTTTATCCGACTGTCTTCGTTGTTCCGTGGATGGAACTCGCACGAGTCAGCCACTCATCCACTTTGGACGACACACGCTCCAGAGCTTTCAGAGATTTTCGGCCGTACTCGATCCCTAGCCTTAATGGACACGGGGGATGCATTGTGTACTGAGATACGAGCCGACAATGGACCCCTTTGAACGTTAATACGGATCGCCTTAATGACGATATTTTTTTCCGCTTCCGTCTTCAGCTTCGTTAGTGCCAAAGTATCGCGACACGCCTTCCTTTACTTTGAAACAAAATTATTCGGATGAACGTGAGTAATGTTCAATATTCTTAATTTACTGGCTGGAGCTGACGAGTTCGAAATTGGATAGTTGCACTTTGCACAGAGCACTGTGATAGCTACATTAATTAATAATTACGTGGTGGCCGGTGAAGGTGTTACAGTGATCAATCATATTTGTAGAAGAACGCAGTTGAGAGAAAGAAACGTGTTGCCAGTATCATAAAGAACTCGAAAAATCGTGGATTCTATAAGATCATACACGCAAGTGTAAAAAATGGTCGAATTTCATTTAAAGTTCTCGTAAACGAAATTCATATCTCATCAGTGGACTGCGGATTTTTATGCAAAATGGCCAGAATTTGATGTTACAATACTTTAGAAAATACAAATGATTATTAAAAACACAATTTATAATGTTTCTTGCAGTGTATAAATTTGAGAAAGGTGGATAACACGTTTTAAAAACAACTCCATACAATTTTCTATTAATAATAAAATTCATATTTGCATAAAGATCCGCAGTCTACTCATCGGACATTGAATTGTGCAATGTTGCAGATTTCCATAACAATTGTACAATTAGGAGGCTTAAAATCGAGTCACGCGAAACTCATTATTTGTGAGACCGGTGACGTGCACTCGGAATTCGGACATGACGACGAGATTTGGATTGCCTGGGGTAGTTCTATCCCAGGCAGGCATAGGATGACGACATATCCGGGTCTTCCTACGTATAATCTAGCCGTTTCGTTGTCCCACCCTCTCGCTGTATCGGATGAGAGACACAAACCGAAATTATTCCCTCCCGAAGCTATAGTGTGGTAGCGCTTGTACGAGGCTCTCGTTTGCTGTCTATGTGACAAGCACGTCCTGGACACTGTGAACCAAATGGTCCATGAAACCATGACGTCACTCCTCCTTTCCTCTCTTCCGCTTCACTCATTTCGCGTAGTCTCTTTTTTTCCTGAAAATTTTCAGAGCGACAAAAATAAGGGGTTGGCGCATGTTCTTTTATCTTGCGCTCGTTTCGCGAGCTCTCTCCATGTATATTTCCCATTCTCATTTTCTCCATCTGTGCCCTGGCTTCGCAATCGCGATGCAGTTGACTCGCTTACGTATTCGGCAGTTTTACACGAGTGTGTAGCACGAGTGCATCGTACTCTTTGTGGTATGTAGGGGGAAAGGGGTAGGTCCGAAGGGTGCCGCGAAGGATGTGCGCGACGTGCAAGCACTAGTATGTAGTCTCTCGTGTAGAATGGATTTGACGAGGAGGCTCGCAGTGAAATTGTCCTTGGTTGTCGTACACATTAGTGGTAGAGGAATGAAATAGGGACACGGATATAGAGAACGAAATGCGGTTTCGCTTGATGAAGCCACGGCATGAATCGATTGGTTTTATAAACTGCATTGAGCGTATAACAAAAGAGACTGTACGAAAACAGTGAGTGGTATTGAAGACAAACTATTAGCGATTCGAGTTGGTTACAATAAACTCTCTCTCTCTCTCTCTCCCTCTCTCATAATTCGACTCTATAGAATTCCAATGATCACGGGTATAGCAATGTAACGCATCACGAATGAGAAGAGTGCGTTGACGTAAGGATGGATTGAGAAGGAAACTCGTCTTCCGGGAATGGCCATACGAATGAGGGAAAGCAACGTATTGCCGCGACGCCGCCGTTTGCCAATTCTCCATGTGTATGCGTAGAGCAGAGCATAGCATAGCGGAAGCATATATAGCGAGTTGGTTGCGAAAACGACCGTAAAAGAAGGAGCTCTACTATTCGGATCCTCAGTCTGAGCGGATATAAGCATCCGTACACGAATGACTTGGTCGCCCTGTATGTGCCGTGGATCTATTCAGATTCGGACGCATGAATGACAGGCTATTTTGGGACTGAGATAAATACGCTCGTTGGTGGAACTGCAGCGTCATTCTTGCTTTTAAAATTTCTAAAGTCGACACAAGTGGGAGACCGTGATACGCGAGCCTACTTCCGCATAGACCTTAAAGCCTCCATGAATCGTGAGACATTGCGCAAGCATGGTCGAGTCAATCCCATGAAAAGTGTTAATGATATTCTCGCTGATACAGTGGATAAGTGGGCAAATTGTAATTATAAGCATAGTAGATATTATGATAACTCGTATAACTATATTTAAGCAATAATTTTAGTCGTTCGGAACGGTATCGTTTAAAGAAAGAGTTATGAACCAGAAACAGGAAGTATGCAAAGGATCCGAGATGAAATGCGAGTCGTATATTTCTTATTTCAACGGGAAGTCAGTATTGTGAAATCCGTAGCTATTCGTTTCTTATGTTAGAAATGTTTCTCTTACCGGGAACATGACGGCTATTTACGTTCTTACTAATATTACATCTTTGTGCATTTAAACATATGTATTTTACCGTAGATACCGAGATATGACGTCGTATCGATTGAGAACCAGAACCCACAATTTGTAAAAGGATAGACGTGTCGCGAAGAATGTACTTTTATCATCGCGCGCGCAGCCGCCAGATTGAAACGGAAGCGGAAACAATGTAGATACGAACACCGATAGGATTGATTTGTCGCTTGGTGAGCGGTAGTCTGACCTTTATCGGCAGTGATCCCCGATCAAATTCTTGAAACGACGGTGAATCCGGTATCACCATCAGCCATAGCTTATGTACTCCCTAGTCAGAAGGAAGACTGAGAACGAAGATCCTAAAAATATGAAGTATCAGAAAAGTCGTTCGATGAGCCATTTCTTTCGCTTTATTCGCCTTTTGTTATCCCTATTTTAGCCACTGCTCTGGCTCGAGGCTGGTTTAACTAGCCTTTACCCGCGATCTCTTCCCCGAATCCAGTTATCTCCCTTCTATAGAATCCTCAGCACAATGCAGAAATACGATACAAGAATTACAGTAGTGGGCTAAATAAGAATAATTACAGAGAAGCACAATCACAGACTCGTCTTAATCTTCCAGATAAATTAATTCATTTGTTGTACAAAAATGTGTGGTAAAGACGTTCCAGCGGTATTATGATTAAAAATCGTTGATCTAACAATAAGATAAAGCGAATGATCAGAGGATCAAATCGCAGGTATAGTACATTCCCTTTAAATCGCAGATACGCACCGGATGTTGGCTAAACTTTGCACGGAGCGAAGGAGATATAAAACATCTCGATATTGATTTTGGTCGACGGTGCCGATTCGCTTCCAAGCAGCCGGTACGTCTGGCTGAAGCCACGAATTATATCTGCATACGTAACACCGTCCGCGAACGCGGCGAACCGATAATATTCGATATTCATGAACAGTGCTTGACAGCCGTCAAAGTCTATTGACGTTCCTTCTCTCGGAAATTGGAGTTGGTATATTCGGTTCGGAGGAGACGGTCTCTGCTCAACTGCGTCGTATTGAGATTCAGTTAACAGTACCTACTACTCTCGTGCAAAACTTTTTGCAGCCTTTAAAGAAACCAGGGAATGCAACCTGCGCACAACCGCCCAAATTCTTTTTTCCCTCGTTGCCATTTCACCCCCGTCGGCAATCAGAGTTTTTCGTGCTGAATTAATCGACAGTTCTTGCTGGCTAGATTGATAATTAAAAGGGTATGACACCCGCCTTTTTTGCTCTGACGAGGAACATTTTTTTCCATGGAGCGCACTACACTGCTCGAGGTGCTTTCCGAACTGTTTTAATTAGACGATAGGAGTTTGAATCATTTCCCAATTGAGCGAACAGTCTTATCGAACTTGAGTAAGCGATTTTTTTCTCCGAGGAGGAACACTTCTTTGAGATATATCCGTAAAGGCTACCTTATGGTGTGCTTTACGGTTCGTAAAATAGAGCAGTTTCTTTTATGGGAAACCGTAAGGTTCGCGTGGGTCACGCTGTGCGTTTGTGGAAAGTGTATCTGACAATACGGAGGTCTATGATGCAAGCATTGGTTACACTCGTGCTATCGGGATATTCGAGGTGACCATTCCTCATGGATTTTACACGAATGTGCACTCAGTGGGGTACAATGGAAACCCCCGGTGACTAAGCCGCATTTCCCGGATGCGGAAGAAATCGGTTATCCTCCCTTGGTTATTGCCGTCCGCGTTTCACCAGCCGCGCATTTGTGCTATTGCGATAACCGTGCGATTAACGATGGCCCAGTCAACAATAGCTCTTACTCGCGGTACCTATCGCTCTGCAGAGCGCACACGCATCGGCACGCAGATTATGAAAATCGATTTAGTGCTGCTTCGTCGGGTCATCGTCAAGTTGGACCAAGCTTTTTGTTCAGGATTTCGCGTTAAAGAGATCCGTGAACGAAGGCGCGCGTTTTTAACATACAACTGTATGTACCGTATCGTAATGGAAAATTGCATTATTGGATGTAGATACAATCTTGTTCCCCCTACGCGAGAGAATGTAACCGAAGCATACTATGTGAACTTGTCATTAGCAGAGCTCAAATATTGACAGAGTCCACGATATGTCTGTCATTAGGAAGAATTCGATCGCGAGCATGTATCCATGCGAGAGACTGTAGCCTCGGGCAAACCGCAAGAGCTAGTAGAGGGTGCGGGGATCAACCTAGTCAGTCTCCGATCGCAGGAGAAGGAAAGTGGCCCGCAATTCCAACGCATGACGTCTCTGCTTTAAGCGGCCTTTTCGCTCGGGATTTCTCTCGCTAACGAACGCATTTCCCCGCGCACAAATATACGCACACGAGTCACCGAGAAGTAAACACAGACCACAGCGTTCCCACGACACGAGCAGAACGCGTGCGCGATTACACGTATCCCTGACAAATAACCGAACACAACCATTCGGGCACAACCCCGAGTCGAGTTGTTTCTGGTCTCGCTCTGACCCATCGGCCCCGTAGGGGACGAGCTAAGAGGGACGCGCGGCTCACGCAAGAGTGAGACCATCGACGAGAACGCTGTAGCCACGAGCGTGACAACGAGACAGGTCGGAGAGAGAGAGAGAGAGGGGGTGGAGAAAGATATACATCGGGAAGGGACGCGGGGGAGGCTGAAGGGTAGCGTAAGAAGGGTGTACCACCCTCACAGCAGCCGAGTCTTACCGCGTTAATTGCAAGTACTTCCCTCGGGGTACCGCAATGGGTATACAGGGGTACAGGGGGGTATGCTTGGATATATCAGGGTGTAGAGGTTCGCGTTCCACCCACCTTGCACGCTCTGCGCACTACCTCAACCCCTTATCCATCGAGGTTTAAGGGTACGCAAGGAAGATTCGCGAACCCCTTTTTCCCTTTTCATGCTCGCCCAGGTCCTTTCATTCCCCGACGGTGGTTAAAATATTAGGATTTCCCTGAGGCCTCGCGAGTGCGCAGATATGTATGTGTATACCTAACGCGAGGAACCTTCCCTTATTCTTACTTCCCTTCGTCGCCTGGTCTTATTTGTCGCCTCATTCCGTTCGTCATCGACACACTCGATGAATCTCGATGCCGCTCCAGTTGATTCGCCTTTTTATCCTCTCTTGGAGACTTGCCCTCTTGGCATCCCCTGGGCGAGCCGTGGTGGTTGTAGCTCGAACCACGGCTGATCCGAATCAAAGCCTCTCTTGTTTCTTTACCCGCGCTCTGCCGTGACCCCTGTGTTCGAGCTCACCTCTAGAGATTGGGCCGATCGTCCGCGCCATCCGAGTATTCTTGGAACAATGCTATCGTGCTTCGAGTAATACACTGCTCCTCATTTGTGGCTTGGCCCTCGTGTCCGAGGCGAGGGAAGATTTTGGGGTGGTGCGTTATTGTCTCGATTTCTATTCTTGGGATATCGCAACGATCGGGACTCTGGTCAGTATAGGCTTCTTGACCATTGCACGACCCGATCATGGCACGAATATAACCTCCGGCGTTCAGATTTTGCTTGACTTTTCTCGTCAATCCGAACGATCGCTCCTTCGGGAGATTTTCCATATTTCCTGTCTGAGGCTTCGTTGGCTTACCACTCGTTTTTCCTCGGTGAGCTTCAAGAGGAACTTACCGAATGAACTGAGAGCTGGGTGGTAAGCGTTAACAAGAAAAGGGCGAGAAAAGCGTAGCGAAGAAGAGAAAACGAGGGGAAGAAGGCGTTGCATCGTGGTTACGGGGGGAAGATGTCAGATACCGGAATGTAGAGCGCAGTAAATTGCTTTCATGTCAAGTGCTCGCGTTTTTCTTCCATGCACTTGCGGATTCTCGCGCAGGAAGCTCTCTTGGATCAGTGGATTATTTATCATTAATCGCGATATTACCTTCGCGTGAAATTGGTATCGCAAGAATGATCATTGAATAGCACGAACAATCGTAATTAGCTGACACTAATTACAGTGAAACCAGAAAGCTACGTACGTTTGTTCTCCCCTTTATTGCATATCGGTGATTCGTTTGTGGAATTTGCGAAGCGTCGATCGATTAGAACTGGAGCTTTCGCAGAAATTGGATGTTATTAAATAATCCATTAAAGTGACGCACACAGAGAGTCTCCAGAGTAGTGGAATGACTTTGCGAGGGCGCGACTATTCAAAGGATCATTCCATTACTCTAAGTGAAATCACGGTGATAATTTATTTATAAACTCGCTGCGGCAATGTGCCGTCCCAAAACTTCGTACTTAAAGGACCGAGGTGCGTTGCGTCCCTTGGGCGTCCCAATAGTACACCCTCGTGATTTACCACGCTCCAGGGTCCATGCAGAGAATACACATTTAATAGAGATCGCATTTACAGCTGCATAAATCAAACTACGGCACGGCGCGGACACCGTTCGCATACACGCCCTCCCCCCTCTATCCAATATGTTGGATTTGCCTCGTACGTTTCATTTGGCATTACACGAGCGCGAAAATAAACAGCAAGCTCCCGTGTCGAGAACCGTCCGATCGCGGGGTCGCCACGTAATTATGCATGAAAATGTTCAATATCAAATATGGGACGTGCACGCGGAGTGGCTCATGAATAAATGCATATATTCGTTGTGACGGATGTTTTCAAGTAAAGTTTGTCCTGCGGTATGCTGCTTTGCAGAGAGATCCACTGTTCGTGCCGGTAGGAACAGAGTTGAGTTAAATTACATTAAATCGCTCGAGAGATCGTGTATATTCGTAAAATCCAAGAGACAGCGGGAATTTTTATTTGAATGGTGATATTGAATTTTTAAAGGGACCAGGCAAGAAGCGACCCCGTTTCAAGGAGATTCTTGCTTATGACACAGGGCGATGGTACTGGGAGAGAAACCCGTAGCAAAAGTAGCGGCAGTTTTGCGAAGATGAACGAAAATGGATGCGCGAGCAAAAAGCCGATGAGGGGAGTGCATCAAAGAGTTCGAAGGAAGTGTAGGTGGAAAAGAAGCCGGAGGTGGCAGAGCTCGAGGAAAAGAGGAAGCTAGAGGATACGAGGGGTTCGTCAAGTGTCTGCTGCTGTTCTGGCCTGTGTTAACACTTCACGCCTCCCTTTTACGTATTACCACCCCCACTTGAAAAGTTTCGTACGAACAACTTACACGGTCTGACTCATAAAATACTGCCAGCTAGCAGCACGCAGCATTGCTACTGCGCGCGATACGCTCGGACGTGTTCAAATGAAAAAAGTTTGGATCCAGTTAAAATCCCTTGTTCGGTTAGTGCGTCCTAGTAACGGCAGGGATTCACTTCACCGAAGAGTGCTACAATTTGCCCGGACCTATTACTCCTCGTTAATTCTACATGTTTTCGCATTTAACAATTTCATCGTAACTAAAATAGTTTTTCGACTTTCTACGACGACACAAAATATATATATAACTCTCGGTATTTTGCCAATACTTTCAAATATGTCTTCGAAAAAGTGACTTTTCGATAAGTGTAAAGCACGAAGAAATGGACAGAATATGTAAGAGGTATTATGCAAACGAGATCCGAAACGAGTTTCCAAAGTTTGGAAACGGAAAGCAAGAAATATTTGTGAGACATCACGAAGTGAAAGTTTATCATACCCCAGGGAGGATCAATCTGCGGTGAGAAATTGTCGAAAACTTTCCAAGTGACGATAGGGCTTACATCACCTCCGTCGGGTCACCTCTACGCACGTTTCGATCTGTACCGATTCAACGGATTATCCAAAAACTTTGAAAAAAACATCGTGGTAAAACCTATCGAAAATAATTTCGCAAACTCTCTTGTTTGCAGTAGAGACATGTCGATGCAGGTTTCAGAAACATTTCACAAAATTCAACTTTTTTCCGTTTGATCTCAAGCGCTTGTAGCGTAGAGGGTATATGCGAGGAATTCGAGGAGCGAACATCAAGGCAAACGGCCATCAAGCTCGAGGCTTTCATTACGTAACGCGAAAAAATCAAGCTTTAAAGAGTTAGAGTAAATCGCGTGTTTCTGAGCTACAAGCGAAACCGTGGAGGTCGGAGTTTCGCGAGTATTGGACCCTCTCGTCTCGAGCAGCCACTTAATCCACGCACGCGGACATCATCCGCAAAATCAGCAATATGCATCCAGCAACGGTGCGACGTAAAGAGAGAGAGAGAGAGAGAACGGGGCAGGGTAGGTTTCCAGTTGCTGCGCCTACCCTCTGCGGCCTTCTGTATTTTTCCGCGTTGACGAAGGGGTGGGGTGGGACGCGGACCCACGTCCCACAGTCGAGTGGTACGCGCGCGGACCTCTCGCAGCGCATGCAACCGTCGTGTCTGCGGTGCAATGAATAGGCGCAGGCGAAGTGCCAACCCCGAACTTTGTTTACTCGTTTCGTTGCACTTGCAGTTGCATCCCGCTCGCCCGATGAAGCCAAGTGCAAGGTATGAGTGGGAGCCTGCATCGTGGTTCCGTGTTGGTGCAACATGTTGCTGAGCTCGTCTGGTACATTCGCTAGCTCACTGTGGCCGTGATTTTCGCTTATTGCGATACACGCTATACTACGAGTCAAATCATCCATGGAACTCTACAGAGTAGTACAGTCTCTCTCTGGTAGCTATTTTCCACCAGTGAATTCTTTTCATCGTTGAGCACTCGCCTCGTCACCGGCAGGGGGTTCGACGGTGATATCGCAAGACACGAGCCCTTCGCCAATGTAAAATACGATGAGAGTACCGTGAATATTTCTCTGACGGGAAAAACCTCGATGCAGTTTTAATCTTTGCCACAGAGAGCTCCATTCGGTAATTAACGCTAGTGGCACCACGTTGACGATTAGCCTCCTCATGATGCGAAGCTTATCTCGAGATGCGAGGTATAGTATATGTACATAGAGCGGCCAAACCTTGAAAGGCTCGGCGCGCACCGGGCGAATCCGAAATGTGGAGGCCTGATGCACTACGGTAAAGCGTACACGTGCATACAGACGCGAGTGAATACGCTGGACGGCGATTTCAATGAGGGAATCTCGCGGAATAATGTAAACATCGAGAGACTGGAGCGAGAGGAAAAGGGAGAGAGAGAGAGAGAAAGAGAGAGAGAGAAGGACGAACGGTTGGTAAAACAGGTGCAGCGGGGAGCTGGGTTAGCAATGGGGAGAGAGAAACAGACATAGGAAGAGAGGGAGAATAAGCGTGGAGGGTGGTATACCTGTAGCCGCGTGCTCGCGTCTGCGGTGCAACAGGGGTGCATCGACCTTTAAACCCCGGAGATTTAATCACCGACGTGTTCCAGCCTTGGCCACGTAGCTTCTCGAGGAAATTTCTCGCATCAGCGCGGTCGAGCACGGGCTTCCTGTGCCATGGAAAATCGTATTTTTATTACGCCAGGCTAATAAACCGTGTGTTCCATGGTTCAACTCGTAACCAGGATCGAGTGAACATTTTTTATTAGGGCTAGCTGAGTGGTCTTCTCGCGGTGAACTTTTATCGAATATGTAACACTGCTTTTAATATCCCTACTCTGGTTGGCTAATGGGAATACGAGGCACCTTTGCCAGACCTTCCACAATATTACTAGGCATGGGCATTGTTCGTTGATCGTGGATCTGCAGTTCCTTTAATCCTGGATAATTCTCCGTACTTGTTGCCTGGTTTCGCAGAGTTCTCCCGTATGCTTATGGCAATTAGCCGGACGGTCGCTGCCCACGACAGGAAAGGGACGATGGAAAGCCAATTAATTGCTTGCGTCCAAACTGCTCGGACCCGAAGGGAAGCACCCCATTAGTCAAGTTCAAATTCCATACTACGTACGCTCGGGGTGCGAACTTACGCTTAGCCTACGAACTAAGTAACGGTTAATCTCATGAAAATAATTAACTTTGTAATGGATCGGCAGACTGCACACACAATTTCAAGTAACGCGTACCACGATGACAGAGAGTCAATTTCAATCCGAGTGATTTCACAGTGAGCTGATATTGCCAAATTTGGAATACCACCACTTTGAATAGGGTGAAAATTAATTAGGCGCGGGGGTCCTGCACTCTTCGTGTGTGGGTGCACTTCAAAAAGGATTTCAACGCGAACCAACACGCAGCCCCAGGGTTTTTGGTCTGTTTCGTGCCCAAGTTGTGCGATGTACCGTGCCGAGAGGAAAATTCTTCCACTTTGCCCGAGGTAGATTCTCGTACGCCACTACCAAAACAGCGTTCAGCGAATCCAATTGAGTACACGCCTTACGAAATAACGTTGCAGAGGAGAGCATAAACGTCACGGTGAATATCTGCGACGTTGATATTTCAACGTCAGCAACGTTCTTGGACGATTTCCGGAAAAGCCGATTTGATGTCTCTCCCAACGGGTGGGCGGAAAATTTAATTAGAAGAGGAATAAGAAAGGTGAGAAAGTTTGATGCTGTGAGCCAAGGGGATTTAAAAATAGGGAGAAGGGTCGAAAACGGCTTGTTAGCTGTGCACAACTAGCCCGTAAGAAGCCATCCCCAGGAGTTTTCCGGTGTCAGACGCTTCCTGTGTTCCTATCTGGCTCTATATACCTATCGATCCTCGGCCTGCACCCTCCTCTTTGTGCCATCCAACTGTCTTCCATCTCTTTCGCGCTCTCTTTCTCCTCCTCCTCCTCCTCCTCTTCCTCCTCCGACTTTCTCGACCCACGATCTATATTGCATTCGTACCCCTCTACGGCTTGTCCTCGGTGGCTCATGCCATGGCGCTCGGGGTAATTTTCCTTGCATATTTATACGCACGTCTCATCGAGAAAAGTACCTCCCTTAAATGCTTCTCTCTCATTCTCTCCTATTTCTCGTCCCTAGCTTCCATTCTCCCCCCTCCTCACTCTCTCACTCTCTCTCTCTCTCTCTCTTCTTCATGGTTCTTTCCTCTCCGCTTCTCCGTGCTGCTTTTGGCTACGGGGTTAACTGCGTTTAATAGATTCTCGTTACTGCGAGAGTTCGATTCTCCAGCGGTCTGAAGCGGTAGCGATGCCGGTGACGGTGGCGGCTACGCAAGCTTTTGAGTACCGCTCGAGTGGGGATCGTTTAAATAAAATCCTGAAAGTAGGCAGGCTGCCACCGAGCTTTTTCCACTGGACGTGAATAATATTTCGCTCGTTTGTCTGCGGGTCGGGGCAAATCGACAATTCTGTTTTTCAATGTCGTTCCCGAGACGTTTGATCTTTTGAGTGGGGATTGTTTGACCCGTTGACGGTGCTTGTTTCGATTCGTCTCCCAGTTTAATTAGTTTATTCCTGAATTCGTCGTTTGATCAGACTCGTGCCAAGCGCAGGAACAGAGACTGGTGGTGGTTAAGTGACGGAAAATACAGTTTCTTGAATTGTTCCAATTGTGAGGGGGATGTCGACGTAGCGTTTAAGAAAATGCCCTGCAATCGTCTCGGAAAATCTCGTAAAGTATAATGAAGGATAGTGACATTAGCCTTTCATCAATAATTACTACGATTAATAATTTATCTGAAATTCGCTGAACCAATTGCCTCATTCGGGAACTCGGATTTTGCCATGAATAACGCATTCATGTACTGCATGATTCATGTGTACAGTACACATTGTGTTCATTATAATTTCCGGGAAGTTTCAAGTCAACCTTGTTAGATTACTCAAGCGAAAACTGTGAATTTTCACATTTTCTGGACATTCTTTAAAAAAAGCTTCGTACTAAAGTCGTTCTAGGTAAAACGAGCTATTCTTGTTCGTTTTGCAGCGAAGCAATTTGAACTAACTTGACACGGCCAATTGTATTAAGTTCGACGAACAGGAAATTAAAAGAACCATTGTAAAGAAAATTAACATTGTTTGAATTATTAGTATTCGTTTTCTGACTTCGCTCAAAAGATTAAATAAATACAGTATTTTTTTTTTTAAAAAAAATCCAAATTTCACATTCCAAAAACCATTGTTCTGGCCCACCCAAAATTTGTTACTACTGCAGGGTATCATTGTACATCGCAAATTAAACTCACCTATCTTTCGTAGAATGCAGTGCAATTTCCATGAGTAAGAAAAGAGACTCCTGGACATAAAGACGAGTGTTTGGTCAACATTTCAGCGTTCCCTTATCTTTAGAAAGCAAGCTTCAAGTTTTTCCAAAGAATTATTATTATTGCAACGCTATTTACTGTTTCTACTTTAATCCGACATGTGAGCAAATCGTTGAGAATTCCCCGGCATGCGGATAATACCGTAAAGCCAAAATACTGTAATGGCCTTAAATTTTTGTCGCTTTGGAGAACCTAACTGGGTACATTAAAATGCATGAGGACCTACTTACACCTACTTATACATCTGAGCCGGCCCGCTCTACATTGTGCAACTTGTTCACCTATATTTGGGAAATAAATTGTTTCCACCAAACCCTGCTGTGCCATACAATTCACACTTTAGGCAATTACAATCGATATTTGCAATAATGTATGCTTGGAATACGAGACCATGAATCGAAGGATGCTCGCAGGTGATTTAAACGGTTCGACGGTCCGATAGTGCGAGAAAGATTGGAAAACCATATCTCGTCCATTTCAGAGGCTGACTATACCCTCGAGCTACTCTCCTCGCGTGTATGTATGTACCTCGGACAGGAAACACGAGTTACTACTACGACACCAGCAAACCTATGACGAGCTATCGCCGGCAATATTCCAGACCGAGGAGAATAGCTCTCCCCGGTACGTTTGGTTTTCCAAAGCTTGATCCGGACATCCTCGCGAATAGTGACGGAACCGATCGAAAGTACGCTTGTAATTCATAATAACGAAGATTTATGTTAGCCCCCTAGAGAAGCTCTTTGAGATATCTCAAGCTAGAGATGTACGGCGCTAATAGACACGAGGTCTTTAATTGGATAAAGTCATAGTGAACGATCGAGTTAGCATGCGTGAATTTACCCTCTTTTCGCAGGCTCTTGGCGATTTCTCGCAAATATCATGATCGATACGATTGATATTCTCTTCCATTGTGCGATGGCCGATGGTGTCTTGGTCGAAACTCTATAAAAGTGTATTCCGCGGGTTGGTTACTGGTTTTGGGCAAAGAGTCGAGAATGTGCAAGAGGGTGTCGGTCCCATCGCTAGCTCGGAGCAGCATGGCAAGAGAAGAGACGAGGGTGGCGGTGACAGGGGGTTGGTGGTGGTGGTAGAGTGCGGCGTTAACGGGGCGAAGAAGGGTGCGGGCGTCAGGGTGCGCGCGCATCTTCTACCCCCTCTGCGAGTGGCACGTAATCGAACTGGGAGCGCCGCGGTTCGTCGTCAGCTCCGTCATCCGCGTACGGCAGGGCTGGATCCTCAACGAAAGAAGGCCGAAAAGAAATGCGGATAAATAACCAAAAGCCCGGAGGATAGGCACGACAACAGGGCCACCGCAAGAGGGAGAGAGAGAGAGAGAAAGAGAGATAGAGGAAGAGTGCCACGGAGCGGGAGAGAGAGAGAGAGAGAGGGAGAAAGAACAAGCGGAACCACGTTCGCGCGATCGATCGAAACCGCCTTTGAGGAAGGAGCAGGATAGCGGGCTGAATTCGAGTGGAAGCTAGATTCACCCCGTAACCGTGCGGGCCGTCGCGCTAGTCACTGGCTCGCACACAGTGTGTGACGTATCGCGTAGGAGTGCGTGAGTGCGCGAAGGTGTGTCATCGTCGTCGTCGTGAGTTAAACCCGCGCGCTGCACCGGTTTTACCCTCATCCGGTGAAAGTTCTTGCTCGCGAGCTTCGACACCGCGGCAAGAGAGTATCGTGTACGAACTGTAGTTGACGTAAAACAAGACGGGTGCTCGGTGGAAGGGTCGCTGGTGGTACGCCAGTGTCTGCGGCCTCGGCGGTTGAGGCGAGGGTAGGAGGGTCAACTGCGGTGTTCTCGGTGGATGGGGTGGCTCGCAGTCGTCGCGAAGTCACGCCGTGCCCCCGAAGTAGCAATGGCGCCGAGCGTGCCTTCGCCAAGGAACATCCTCGTCGGCTCCTCACCCGATCGAGCAACCCCTGGCCGTTATCGAATCACCCTGGCGCGATTCACGTGAGAGCCCACCCTCCTCATGCCACTCAACATCAACCTAAGACACATACGTAATCGACCTTACGACATTGAGCAACGCGACAGTCATTCTTCTGCTCTCAACGTCCAGATCTCTGACTCCCCATTCTCACCTGCGACAAGACGGCGCCGGTAATCCTTCCAAGGGTTTCCCCCGTGACGCCGGTCGCAAGCACCGTGCCAATCATGAAAAGGATTCGCCGGAGGCATCCACCGAAGATAAAGGGATCATTGTGTCAGTGATAAGAGTGCTCGTGTTCATGTGCATTCGCGAGTGGTACGTGCTTTCGCATCTTAGGGTGATTTACGTTCTACGGAGATCTCGGTTGTCTCCTTTATTCTGGTGGTTTTGAGCCTCACCGAGGACACCGAGATCTCCCTTCGACGGATCGCTCGCATTGCGCCGCAATTGCAATGTGGTTCTTCGGTACACCCCGGAGAGACGCATTTCCGAAAGTGCATTCGGGAAGAGACTTTCCGATCGAGTGATAGTGAGGGACTCGCGAATCAATTTCCGACGGGTCTACGAGCAGGTATAGAAAGCAGAACTCGCGGAAATATATTCAAGGAAAGAAGGAGCCGTTAAAGTCGTTCAGTTTTGTAACGAGTGGAGAAGAAAAGAAAAAAGATCGGGCTGGAAAGAAGAGTAGGAACGTCGAGTAGCGCGAGACAGGAGAATAGTCCGTTTGCCGGCAGACCCGTTTCCGTAGGATAATCTACCAACCTGGCGGATCAAGAGGAAAGTGGCTCGGCGGCGATGCAGGGCAAGGAGAGCCCCGTCGGGTCCAACACCCAGGAGACCCATCAGTATGTCGGCCCTTATCGCCTTGAAAAAACCTTGGGCAAAGGGCAGACTGGTGCGTGCCATCAGATTTATCTATGTCGAAAATCGCGATACCTTCGATCGAATCGTACGATCGATCACCTTCTTCCATAAAGGTTGACAATATTATTCTCATCGTTGAATAGGGTCATTATCGTAATTCCTCTATTCACGACTATCGCCGTTCTCGGATAGCTTGCAATTAATCGGCATTGACCGCTGGTAAAACCGTTGTACTGCATCGATGCGAGCGCGTTCAGGGGTAGACTCGATTGAGTATAGTTTCGCGATACCCTTAAAGTGCCGATCATGGAGCAGTGTTTGCCGAAGGTCTAATGGAATAATATCCAAGTAACACACGGTATTAAAAGAGGATGAATCCGAACATTGCATAACTCGTAGACGTATCCGTATCTATACGACGAATCGGTGGATCGAATCGCTCATAATAATAATAAAGCAACTCGAGGATTTACTCGAGCTTCCGAGAGCTTCGCAACACTTCAGTTGACGAGCGACTAATCGCGGATAGGATCGAACAAGGTAGTTTTCAATCGCCGCATTCGCAGCGAGAAAAATAAGAGTACGAAATGACGTATACGTTTCGAAAGCTCGTAAATCATATATCGAACGAGTAGCGAAGGAAACGCGCACTCAAAAGGGGGGAGAGGGGGGTGAGTTGGGGCGGTAGCTCGTAAGGCAAGTCGCGCGAAGATCGTCCACTTTTAAGATCGGGCCGTATGATTCCGAGTGTCCCACTTGCCAGAGGCACAGGACACACACTGGGGGGCAAGAGAATTTTATTACGTCGTTGTAAACACCGGGGAAATAAAAGCGAACTGAGAAGTCATCCCATAACCCGCGCGACCGGCCGCCTTTCATGCTCTTTCTTCTTTCACTCGTTCACTCTCTCTCTCTCTCTCTTTCTCTGTTTCATTGTCTGTCTCAGTCTTCATTTTCTTTTTCCCTCTCGCCGCTTGAACGTTTCACGCTAGCTGCATGCGGGCGTATAGTCAAGCGCGCGAGGAAAGCCAGGGTCGAGGGAAAATATGATCCCCAGCAAAGAGAGCCTTTCATTCGCTGCGTACACAGTTATCCGTGCCGTAAGACCAGCCGCGCGCGACTGCTCCCGCGAACAGCCCCGGCCCGCTCGAACAAAGAATGCCAGAGACAATTGTGACTCGTCCGCGAGATAATGGTCGACTTGTATAATTAAACGCCGCCACGGTGAAACCGAGCGTTAATAATAGTAATGTCGAACAATACGCCAGGAAAAAAAGGTTACTTATACGCGAAGGATGGAGCTACTTCCGAGTTTTCTTGTCGACGATATCCTATCGTAAAATCTTCTTCGAGCATTGGCAAGTTCTCCCGACTGTGGAAGCGCGATAACGACCGATCGAATGCTCTAATCCGCCAAGTTCGCGGACCCTCGTATACCTCTTGTTGCGAATGGAAAATGCTACTACCTCGTACTGTAAGACTTCGCAACTTCGTTTTTCAGAATACGAGGAGAGATATACGCATATCTCGTAGGATTCACGAGATGGCACGAGGATGTCGTATATATATATCATATATGTATGTGTATACGTTCGGAACGGGATCGCTGGTCCTTGACCGTAAACCCGCGATTCATTGGAAACGGAAGCAGCTGCGGATATCTGGTTACCAGGGCGGTTTGAATTACCGATGGACGGGAGATAACATTGGTTTTATGATATTAGTGGAATAGAGTATTACAGGAAATTGGAGACTTCGAGCGACTCTTGAAAAAGGGCGTGAAATTGCAATGAAGCTTTTGCTCATGGACACCATCATTGTGTTTCATTGAACGCAAAATTGTGAATCAATAAAATCGAATGGCAACCTTGGAATTGTCATGGTCAGAATCCACTTTTCTAATTGTTGCTAAGACGTTTAGAAGATTAGTGCACTGGTCATTGATTGTAGTATTAAATGGTTTAGAATTCTTGCTATTCGAAGCTGTAGGTAAAGGGGGTGAAGTGCCTTCTTTCAAGATTCTACAAAGAGATGATTACAAAATCGCGGTGAAAGGAGTGAATCTGTGAATTCTAAAGTTTTCAAAGCTTCGGGTTGAGCGTGCAATCGTGCTTCGAGGCTTTTAAGCAAAACTAGATTTTCCGTGTCGTCGTGAGAAACAAAGCACGTTCAAGTTTCTGAGTGTCTGATACAAATCCCTTTGACGCAAGCCACTGCTGTTTTTCCGAGTACGGAAGAATAATCGGTTTACTTATCGGTGTGTGATGCGAGTGAATCGTTCAGATTTAAACCACTGTTAACAATGGCATTCCGTTTCTGAATGAACGCATCGCGAATGGCAACTACTGCAGTGATATATCACGAAAAAATCGTCGAAATAAGCCAGTGTCATGTTTTCGGTGAATATTAACCATTAATGGAGATATTTTTAACGGTGGGTGAACGCTTTAGGCATTTCTCGTGCCGGGGGTTACGTATATAAATTCACAGCGATAATGGAGAGTTGACTGTTAATTTAGTTTTATTTTTCGAATTAGAGAGCTCAGCAGTGACGTTAATACCTGCAAGACACAGAAAAATGAAAGCAGGCCTCCATTAGCGAGCAGGCACGTAGTATTAAATTCCAGGTCGCAATTAAAACCAGTATTGTCGGAGATACGTTTAAAATACTTTTTTAATTCGGAACCGCGAACCCCAACAGTTATACGGCAAACAAATTTTATAATAAACTGAGCTACTGCCAGGCGTGAGACCTATTTTTTTTCTGACGACTCCAAAGAGATGCACATGTATACGTACGTTCATTGTGTCAAGTTTATGAGCTCCGAGATTTTGGTCAACGACACTTCTTGCGAACTTTTTGTCGTCGTTTGTTGTTGAAATTCTGATGGAAAATTCTTAAGTAGCCAACCGAGAATTTCTTTGCTTTTCTATTGTGAAATACACTGCGGTTATAGCAATGACGATCGAAGCTAGAAGAGCAGCTTACTCGACAGACTTTAACGGTACTTCGACTGCCAACAATCCTGCCGAACGACTATGTGAATTATCTTCCAACCGAACTACTCAACTGCGGACCTCATTCGATACTGTACCACGTATTCACGACTATATATATTTTATTGGAAACATTAGTGGCCATTGCGGCAGAGTCCCACGGGAAAAGTGATTTTTATTCAAACAAATAGCGGAAAGATTCGATATCAGAATTCCCGAGGATTTAGTAAAGCGCACAACATGCGAAATATCGAGGGTTAATTCGATTGCGAGCGGCTGCGGAAGCAATGAACGCGAAAAAGGGAATTTCATAAATATATTTGCATGTCTCGCAAACGGTCACACCGGCAGTAGGGGAGAAGAGTGGCGCGCGACTGTTTTTAACCTTTACTGTAAATTACTCTCAATTTGCATAATACCGCATGAAAATGGATGGGTCTCGTCCTCCACCCCTTGTCGAAGGCGTCAGAGAGAAAAAGAGAGAGAGAGAGAGAGAGAGGAAAAAAAATCCTCGGAATGTACCGCGAGAGCTGGCAGATTTTCGCAATATTTCACGCGCAGAAGCCGGTCTTCTGAATGAAGGATCATTTTGTATTCGTTTATTTTCGCATTCGTTAGCAAGTCAGCCAGTCTGACGGGATTTATTTTTATTCGGTATCGATTTTTGCAATTGAGATGCCAGGAAGCGAATACAACCCCGGTTATAAGAAAGGTTCTGCAATACATAACTGGTATAGATTCACCGGATCAAGGTACCGGCTACCTTGGCACCCACCAGATGTTGGATACCGAGAATGTCGTCATTAGCGATCGACAGGGCTTCTTTCCTCATTCTCAGTATCGGCTGCCCCAAAAGTGTCGAAACTGTCTTGCAACGTCGATCCCTTATTAAATTTATTAGGTGCTTATTAAGAATATCGACTAACTGGTAATTAACAGGACCTCGATGAAGCTGCCAATTAATCGGTGCTTTACGGATGGCTGTATCAGTATTCGCAGCCTGATATTGATGTACTACTTGAGTTTAATGAAAAGTGGAGCTTCTCTTCCCTTGGTACCGCGCTCGTTCATATTTGACGACTAGTTTTCTAAAGCCAATGTGCTTTTCAAGTTTAATAATGAATGTGGTTTTATAAGTCGGATCGAATATATTTTTTTGAGGTAACGCGTATGCCAAGTACATACATACATAGTATACCAGTCGTGAATTCGAATACCGTGAGACGAGTAGACGAACGACACTTCTCATACTTTTTACAAGTGATCAATTGTTCTTTCGATTGACGCGTCGAAAAAACAGCCCATTCTTCGACGTGTGGTCGTTCTGCACGAAAACAAGGGGGAGCCCTGTACGGTCACTGCTTCACTCCCTCACCCGAACCTCATTATCGTGCAATATTTCCTCGGTTATTGATTTTTGAAAATTGAGCGGGACGAGTCTTTACCTCGGCGAGGGCAGAAGGGATGCTTCACTCAGCGTACTAACGCGAAGAGAGCGAGAGACTATCGGGGTCATAGAGGGTTCGCGAGCTAGAGTCTACCATCAGCAACGAAGTTGAATTTCGGAAAAGTACTTTCCAGTGTTCTTCTTTATGAGCGAGCTCGACGTGGATATATTGCGCTCGTTATAAACTCCACGTTCCAGCAGCAATATATTACTTTCAAGGAAAATGATCGCCGTTTCGAAACAATGGAATCCGCGATTGATGGGACTTCTATCGGAAGAATAGCGATTCCTAGTGCTCGAGGGAAAATGATTCGAAGCGAAACAGGGCGCGGATGACACCCTTCCAGTCGAAGCCGTTCCACCTGGGAATTGGCGGTGTCGCTGTCGGGAAATGGTGCGTGCCGTAGCCCGTTATAGGGGGGGAGTGCGCTTTAACGGCCAATGCCGCTACTAATGCAATTCTCGTCGATTTGTTGGGAAGCACGGCCACTCGACACCCTTCACTACTCTCCCAGCAGTCGGATCGAATCGGGCGCGTCGCTTCGAAATTTCCTGTCGCGGCTTGCGGTCCCGTCGCCACTTTGACACGACGTTCGCGCATCCCTTATTGCCAGCTACGGATTTTGCATTTATATTCCACGATGTCCGGCCACTCCCTCTTCCTATTTCTCTCACGTTCCGAGCTAGCGAATGATGGGTACTCGGAGGAGTGCCACTGGCAGAAATTCGAACGTTGTAACAAGGAAAAGAACCACGAAGACAACGCTACGACTTTGGGAAAGGAAAAAAGAAGTTTAAGAGATGCTTTATTTCCAATCAAACAGAGATGAAATCGTTATCCCCCCCCCCCGGGGGGGGGGGGAGAGGGATCAGTTTGTAAAACAGAACTACTTCTCTCTCTTGGAGGAAGTTCGATTCTTTTACGTCATCAGCGCATAACGAACTCTGATTCTTTTCTCATCGGCCCTTTGGTTATCGGCTTAGAGAGAACGAAGGAAAGGAAGCTGCTTCGATCGTACTGTTTAAATGGATAAAGACATCGTGCCGCGCGCGCGCCCGCGACTTGTTGTGGTCTTCGGAACGATTTAAGCCAATTTGGACAGTCCGATAAATCCTGCCTTTTCCTTGCTGCGCTACAAGTCCGTCTTCGTTATCATATTTCCCTTCGTTTCTCGCCCGTGAATGCAACCAGAATGAATTCGTATTCATTCGGCTTACGGGTCAGCGTATTTCCATGATTGTGAAATGTAATTAAGTTTGCGTTTCAATGCTGTCCCTGTGGTGCCCTTTGTCGTAATCTATTGCGTTGAAAATCAGTGACAGTGCAAACTTAATGGAATTGCTGAACGTTTCGATAAATAAAATAGATGAATTGATCTCGATGAAACTAGAATCTGACGCTGCAATTTTCACTCTTCGCCCTTATTTTTTGCTACTGGTGCTATATTGACTCAAGTTTTCAGAATGTTAGGGCGATCAGAAATAGATCAAGGGTGTAAGCGCGTAAGATGGAAGTGATGCAGCCACTTCGCTTCGCTAACGAGTGTTTAATATGAGGGTGCCACGCGAAAAGTAATTTCGCGAACGAGAGAGCCTACTCTCGGATTAATTATGCGTCGTTGCAGAAACAGAGCACAGACTGTGTCGTTGGCTATCTCGAGAAAGCAGATATTAAGAAAACCACTGGTGCTACATTTTTGCTTTAATTACAAGCCGGGAGCACCCAACGTTCCTTTCCTTCAGACATCATTAACAGTTTCCTTTCGGTCTTGCGCGTCAATGGAACACTTTTGACTCGTCGACTGTTATGCACTTGGATCTGGCTTGCCGTATTATTACTCTTTCCATTCATATTAATTGCACGAAAACACTCGTGGCCATTAGTAGCAAGCTAGGAGGGGTGAGCGAGACGAATCAAGATGAGGGAACGAGATGAAAATTGACGTATGACGACGTCTATCGATAAATGTTTCCTCTCGCCCTCGCAAATTAACAAATTACATCAACCTGCTAATATTCACGACCTAATGTGACGATGTGAAATTCGCCCACACACAAAGTTGCAATACTGCTCGAGTTCCTTTGGGAAATTCATGCGTTCCATTTCGAGTCTATTTCGCGCAAACCCACCAGTGTATGTGATCCATACGTTTCGTGTAGATTCGTAAAATTCGCAACTGCTCAAAACTCTGGCGAAAACTCAGCTTCTCATCGCTGAGCTAATTGCAATTGCAGTCTGCAGTGGCCACGGTCCAGTCCACATTCGGCAATGTAGGTCGCACGTAAGAAATATAGCGATGGAATGATTTGGCGCAGTGATGGATTTGCTGAAAACGCAGTGTCGAGGGAATTAGGAGTATTAGAAACGCTCGATGCCGAGTAAATTGGAATGATTCAATGCTGGTAATCGTTGGCTTAGACGTTCCAAGGATAGCGAAGGTTCGACGACGATAATGCAGTCCTCACTTTCCGGAAACTTTCCGTGATTTACCAAGTGGAAGGAATTTGAAACCATTCGAGTAAGACCGCTCTGTTTGCTCGTTCAAGTAGTAGCATATGTACACACATGCCAGGGTCCCCAACGAGTGACTCAGAACCCGAAGAGGAGTTCGCGTAACACGAGTATACTGCGCTTCGTACCCTCACATTAATTTTCTTGATTGCCAATCGTACCGTTCGTCCTGTGCATCTTTCGATATTATATCAAAGGACACCAAAGTGAAATCATTGAGACCATCACCGATCGAAGCGTACGAATAGGCTACATGGAAAAGCCTACTAACTAGCATGAAATGCAATTTACGCTTTTCTTACCATGTTAAGTAGGTCGTAGCGTTTGATCAATTTACCTCCGATCGCAGGGCTTCCTATACTCGTGATCGAACTACGCCGAGAGCAAAAAATTGAGATGGCGAAGTGAATTTCTATTTAAAGAACGATGTTAACGGGAAATGAGAAGAGAAAACCAATTACGTTGAGCCAGTGCGAACGCAAGCTGACTCGAACACCAACACCCTTTCATAATGGCCCTGTTCAACATACGTGTTCTCTCAATGGCACATTGAATTGTTTAAATTAAAGATTCGCGTGTATCGTGATAATAGTCTAGAAGCAAACTGGTGAAATAATCTGCGACTAATTGGAATATCGTTTGCTCTGGACGCTACTTCAGGTTTGGTGAAGCTCGGAGTCCACTGTGTGTTGGGCAAGAAAGTGGCAATCAAGATCATCAACCGAGAGAAGCTCTCGGAATCGGTGTTGATGAAAGTGGAGCGGGAAATCGCTATTATGAAATTAATCGACCATCCTCACGTGCTCGGCCTCTCAGATGTATACGAGAATAAGAAGTATTTGTGAGTATCGTACGAAACTTCTACCAGACATGTTTTTTTTTTCTCTCCTCCAAAATCCCTACACTAACGATCAACGTACGTAGAACCAGCAGCCGACACATTTTGCTTACAGATATCTTGTTCTGGAGCACGTCTCGGGCGGAGAACTTTTCGACTATTTAGTGAAAAAGGGTAGATTACCGCCAAAAGAGGCGAGAAGATTTTTTCGACAAATCATTTCCGCACTAGACTTTTGCCATAGCCATAGTATATGGTGAGTGATATGACTCGGAAGATATTTTCTTTCTGATATTTCTGGTTCACCTAACAATACGGCTTATCTACTTTGCCTATTGTTTCGATATTTAAACAGCTGACCATTCGACAATCTCGATCGAAAGCTTCATTGATGCATTTTGCGGAATCGCGCCGATTGGTTTAATACTAACGAGGAAAATAAAACGGAATGGACCGAAACAAAGGGTTCCCCAAAAAGCCCAGTTGGCAACGTGTATCGCTCGAACGAATCGCAATTGAATAAATATACAAACGCGGACCTAATTTCCTGAGTGGAACACCCTGAAACATTAGCTGTCGATCGATCAAGCATTTAAAGCATTTCACGCACGTCCAGTTATGTGGACCAGAAATTCTATCTCGATATTTCACCATCGGATTATGACAAATGGATCGTTCTATCTTTCAGTCATAGAGATTTGAAGCCTGAAAATTTGTTATTGGACGAGAAGAATAATATTAAAATAGCCGATTTCGGAATGGCATCGTTACAACCGGACGGCTCGATGTTAGAAACTAGCTGCGG
Organism: Trypoxylon attenuatum; assembly: GCA_963989405.1. NCBI lineage: Eukaryota > Metazoa > Arthropoda > Insecta > Hymenoptera > Crabronidae > Trypoxylon > Trypoxylon attenuatum. The sequence goes on along the minus strand of OZ022488.1, from coordinate 17,813,009 downwards.
CTCACCTCACTATGCCTGCCCAGAAGTTATCAGAGTAAGCTAGAAAGATCTCGTTCGATAACAATAAGAATAGTGAATTGTCGGAACATTGTTATCGAAATAATCAACGATTGTCACAGGGTGAAAAATACGATGGTAGAAAAGCTGACGTGTGGTCGTGTGGGGTTATCCTCTACGCGCTGTTGGTTGGCGCACTACCCTTCGACGACGACAATCTCAGAAAGTTATTAGAGAAAGTTAAGCGTGGCGTGTTTTATATACCACATTTCGTGCCGCCAGAATGTCAGAACCTACTCAAGGGAATGATCGAAGTTGATCCGGAGAAGAGATTGACGGTAGGAGACATCCTAAAGCTTAAAGCAAAATAGAATAATTCGATCTTAACACGATAAGTCGCTGCTATTGCAATCGTAAGATTGTTAGACGCGTAGACTCGTGTGGATAGGTCTATCCAGTATTGTAGGTAGTTAGATAATAACGAGATTCATTTTGGCCAGCTGGCCGAAATAAACAGGCATATATGGGTGACGGCAGCAGGCAAGGGCGAGTTGGAATTAGAGCTGTCGATGATGGACGTCGTACAAACGCACGTGCTACCATCCGTGGAAGCGATCGACCCGGACGTCCTACAAGCCATTGGGAATCTCGGCTGCTTCAAGGAGCGTGATAAGCTCATCCAAGAACTCCTTAGTCCCAAGTAATACGATCTTCATTATGCACTGATCCAGAAAAAGGAATTTCAATTCGGATTGTCTTCTCTGTTAGCTGGTATCGAATAGCTACACGATAGTGTACAACTACAGAAGCAGGCCGTGGGGATTCCCCGGGACGCGCGGGATTATCCCGTTAATCGCATTTCATGATTGACGAAGTTTACCCTCGTAGACGAATGTCGATACGTTCCGATACGCCAGCGCACAATATGCCCCATATACGGCTCGGTTAGCTTGAAATCCTATTATTAAACACCGCGTCGCGAGGATTATAACAAGCCGCAATCGCCCTTCAATCTTCGAGTAAGAATAGGTCGCTAGAGTAAATTAAGACAATTCACATTTGACTTTCCGGGGATTTTCAATTGCCTGCCGATATCAATGGCACGCGTCAACTTTGAGGTTAGTTTCATTCTCTGTTGTAACGAGAATGTTTTTCACGATAGTCACAACACGGAGAAAGTGATATACTTTCTGCTACTGGAAAGGAAACGAAAACGACCAGCTTGCGAGGATGAGCTGGAGGTTGTCAGCGGTACTATGAGAGGATCAGCGGGTCAATTGGAAGCAGATCCACCAAGAAAGCGAGTAGACACCTGTCAGGTGAACGGCAGTACTGCACTGAATCTTGGACAAATAAGCCATGGTTCACCGCTAACTCCCAGGAGGCAATCTAGGTAAGAGTAACCGTATCTTCTTGCTTCAAACATTTATTTCGCTTTCTTCGATAGAGATGTACTTCGCGTATTACACTACTCTCGTAAATATCTGATCGTACAATAAATCCAGGTCAGACCGGTTGGCAATCTGTTGGATATAGATACACGAATGCTTCGGATACGATACCATTACACTCCGACACGGTCTACAATACTGTTTTTCATAACCTACCCGTACTTCGAAGTTCGCGTGACCAGCTTACTTTTCTCCAGCTATTGCGTGAGCGATATCACATGTGCAGTCACCTCTTTCCCCCTCCCCCACCCTCCCTTTGTCGTTTCCCCATTCACGGCCACGTGCGAGCTTTCCGCAGACTATTATCCGATGCACGCGTGCTCGCGTTATCCACTTGAATTTTACCGAACGGACCAAGAAAACCCTCACTTTTTCGCGTTAAATAATACACGCGCGATCGATGGCATCGATTAGCGAACCGGCGCGTTTCTGAGTGCGACTTGAGGTCATGACACAAACGACACAGAACCAAGTTTACAATAGTTAAGGAAACTTGTGGAGGAGGATTCGTGTTCGCCTTCTCTATGACAAAAGCGCCCTGGTAATTTCTAGATTTCTCAGGCGAAAGGGTACATTGTACTGTGAAAGGAGGCCAGTGAAGTTGTAGGGGAATAATATTCACTATCGAGAAGCTGATTTAATCTTTCAGGAACGACGCACCACTATAGTGGCTTTCGTGTATGTCATCTCTCTGAACTTTGTTTATCTCTACATCGATTTACAACAGGATTAACAATAGACAGACAGAATATACAGTCTTTGTTTTTAATACAACTTAGTTGTTTGTGGTAATCGAAAGTCCTTTGTGTGTTCCTAGCGCAAGGCACCACGCCCGTCGTTCACCAAGCGCGGGTGGACACACGTATGCGCCGCACTCTCACGCGTCGACGCCAAGCAATTCGTCGATGCACGGCTCGAACGTGTCCGGGCTGCTGAGTCCACATCGGTCTGTACCCTCTGCCCACCCTTCGCAACTTGGACATCCCCACAGGCTATCAGTGGCGAACGCGTGCAGTGGAAATGGCAATAGCAATGTCAACGCCAACAGCAACAGTAACGCGAATCAGGCCATACCGACAATTGCGCCGGCCTTGACCAACGTTGGCATAGAACTCAACGAGGTTCAACAGGGTAAGTGTAGAAGGTCCGACCTACTTTTCTGATACCGTGAAAATTGACTAATCAACCTTCATGCTCATTTTCCCGGTAACGCGTGTCCGATGCAATTTTCGCGAGATGAATAGACAAACCCTTCGAGTAAAAGGGCGTGGATAAAAGTAGAGAACTGATGATCCGAGGTTTATTGTATAGAAAAGCTTCGTTCGCCTACTACCTTGCAAGAAATTAGTTACGCTATCACAGGGATCAACGCATAAGCAACCCTCCAGCGAAATCAATAATAACTTGAGGTCATTTCTACCCGAGGCTCCCATTTTCAGCGTCAAACCATCAAATAACGTTCTTTCCGTACCCTGTCAGAAGATGAGATAGGCTGCAAGGGTCTAAGCGGTTGAGTAATACGATCAAGTCAATTAACAAGATGCTTTCGTAATTTGCCTTGAAGATTTACCGTGGAGATCGATCACGAGACGACCTTTGCATTTGTATTTCTTTGGACGAAAATAATTTCGTGACGCAAACCTTTTGTTCTATTCTTTAACCTTGGCATGTGTTTAGTCGGGGAATATTTATCGTATAGCACTGGCGGAAAATTCTCAGGTGAATGACGAGTGTTTGCCCAAAGTGTTCGCATGGACCAAGTAAATGCTTCGGGCACCGTGGCCCTTGTCGCTGTCTGAGTACGCGTTTCATCCTTCGAGAAAAGATGCTCGTACTAGTTGGGGGGAGGAGATTTTGAAAAATGCAAGTGATCCCCGTCCCTGACAAAAGATAACGAGGAGACTTTGCGCGACGACTTTTGTTACGCAAAACCCACTACATTTTGCGGAACATGATCAAAAGAAGAAACAATTGTAAACGAAACATTCCAACTATTTTTACTTCCTAACGAATAATCAAGAATAATACGAAATTATTTGCAAGAGAAACAACTCATTATAATATTAATTGGACATACCGTGAATTCTACCGGCAATTACTACGCTGGATACGTAATATGGCAATTACGAATTAATAGTTGAATTGCGATAATGATTGGAACAATGAGAATGAAAACCGCAGGGGAAATCGTAGCTGTGCATTCGATTAAAACAGCGGTCAAAAGAGAGAATGGGGTGATGAGTAAGCGGCCCGATAAAGCTAGATCTCTGTTTCAGTAGTAGGGGTCGGTGTTACGCCGCCTGGCTCGCCCCATACTGGAGCTGGCTCTGGTGCGCATCATTGGAGATCGAGGCTGACTACTATTAAAAATTCGTTCCTCGGCAGCCCCAGATTTCACCGGCGCAAATTGCTCACCAGTACGGAGGAGGTAGATAATTGCAGATAATAACACACTTATAAGTACATATGTATATCGATTCCTTGATTACCACTCCCAAAAGTATCTCCATAAATTGAATAAGTATTATTACGATATTGAAATCCTGATTTCCGTGCTACGAAGGTACATCTCACGCCGGATTCGTCGCCAGAGCTGACAAAGAAATCGTGGTTCGGTAGTTTGATGACATCGGAAAAGGATGAAACAGTGACGGTCCTCGTAAAGGCGAAAGCATTGGCCAATGTTAAAGCCGATTTGATCCATGCCTTTTTATCCGTAAGTCGAAACGATTATAATAGATGTCTTTATTGCCTTTCGAGCATCCCAGGATAAAAAGTCTACGAAAGCGTGGTGAACACGTAGGATCGATACACGGACCATTTCGATTTTCAGATAGCGGAACTATCACACAGCGTGATCTCGCCAATGTCCTTTAGAGTCGAGCACAAAAGGGGAAGTACAGCGCCAGCAATGTTCCAGCGACAAGTTCGATTTCAGGTTGACATTAACTCCATCTCGAAACAACCAGCAGAGCCATTATTTGCTATTACGTTTACGTTATTGAGTGGTAAGTTTCATATTTCCTATAATAAATCGGAATGAGTTATATGTGTCCTAAACATATCATCAAAATCGATTCACGGTGTAACGAGTTATGATTAATCAAAGAAACCTAAAGCGATCGATTTTCATGATTTCTAACGAAAAATCAAGATTTTCGATGAGTCTTGAACTGTTTTGATTCATCATAACACATTACACCGTTGTTCGATTCTGACGAAATTTTTAAGACACCTATAACTTATTCAGATTTCTTAAACATATATATTACAATTTCAAAAATTATTGAGATAAAAATGTTAAAAATCTACCATTCTTTGCTTTCCTTATAATTAGTAAAAAATAAACATTTCACAAAATTTATGAAAGACATCACGAAGAAGACCTTTTGTTCTAAGGTCGTATACAGTTTTGAGTCGTTTGGATTATTACCTAAAAAATTACACTGTTTCGAAGAGTGTCCGAATTGTGCCCTGAATAATTCAGTTTGAATTAACAGACACCTTTGCACGAATCATTTTAATTACAATTTATAATATCTAGAACAGTGGTCATCTCGTATGACCGCCAAGCATACTCGTAATCGAATAATAAAGCAATTTTTCCGCATTGCTTTACCGATTCTCTGTTAAAAGGGTGGGTCCATTGCTACTGATGTCTCTTTGGATATATCTGTACGATTCGGTATGACTAATGGTCACTTTGTATTCCTCGAGTATTCCCACTTCGCGAGGTCCTTAAGTTAAAGATGCAAATTAGCAATTGAGAAAGCCAAGAGTACAAAGCCCCCTGTGAATCTTCAACTGTGGCGCATTGTAAGGTAGTGTGGCGTTTGGCATTTGGCAGCCATCCAAGCGCAACTAGATCGATGTTACCTTGGCACGTTCCCTTACTATACATAGGTGTTACATTTTCTACATGTACCTACAAATATGTGTTTTGTGGCTCGAGTGTCATCGCGTTTACTGGATTTTCGTTCCGTACTTATGACTTGTTCAGTCTTCGGTAATAATGTACTACGAGTAAATTGCTCTACGCTGATAGACACGTGTGTCTGACTACTCGACCGAACCCCTCAACGTGTTAGCATTTAAAGTTAAGCTAGTGTTAGCTTTACGAAAAATTCACATTGTCCTTACAGGGAGCATTCGACGATTTAGAAGGGTCTGCGATCACATCCAATCGCAGGTTTGTTCGAAGAACGCAGGAATTAATTTGAGTGGACAAAGTAGAGCAGCACCACCAAGTCCACGAGCACCGAGGAAGTTTGCCCAAGACATGAGCGAGAGCTCCAGTTGCGGAAGCGATACTAGTGAGCGACTATTCCTCAGTCCGCATCCAGCTACCAGACAGGTAGTCTGTTTCAACAAGGTAGAGCATCATCCTCATTCATCTCATTCCCCTTACTTCTTTAACTATATTACTGCTCTGCCAGGAATCTATCAACTATCTTAACTTACAATCAATAATAATTCAATAATCAAATCGAATCAATAGAAATTGTTCCTATCATGTTTCACTATCACTAGAATGTCGTCTCTTCGTATGAATCATTTGCCATAAAAAAAAACTGTTTCGAAATAAAAATGAATGGTTTTCCTTGAATAATTCTAATTATCACAATTTTCGTATAATTTCTTAGATCGACTCAGACCTTGAGTCCGACACATCGGCATTCGACGTAAAGTCGCCAACCCGGGAGAATGGTCGGCGAAGCTCAACGTCGACGAACAACAATAATCCGCTACCAGGTGATACGACACCTACGCCCGGAAGTCCGACGAAAGCTGTGCGCAGCAATTCGGAGAGTCAAAACACACCGGAAAAAAAGTGCGTTACTACGATGAGCGGCAACAACATAGCGTGATACTACCAGAATATCCGTTTCGAATTCCGGTCCAGTCTCAAGAACCTATGGGACAGCGCCCAGAGATTTTGGTGAGTCGCGAGTACTTGGTGTAAGAGTGGAAAAAAAAAGAAAAACACCAAAGAAAAAAGATCGCGTCGCAAAAGAAGCTACCGGGTTCAGAGCGAAGAGTCAATAAAGATTATTCTTGAAGAATACACTTTCCACAAAGACCTGGAAACGAGGAAGAACTAACGAGAGAAGAAAAGCCCGATACAATAAAGAGAATAAAACTGGCACTAGGCGCATTATGCGAGCGGAATGGGTCAGCGCAAACTACGACAACGTTATACCGTGTATATAGAGGCATAGTTAATTAATCAGTCTCAAAGGGAGCAGGTCAAGCCGTCAGAAACGTGTTTGCAAAAAAAAAAAGCATCTGTTAGGAAACGAGTAGAGCCGACTGCAGTGCACTCAAGAAAGACACCTTCCACGGATGGACGAGGAACGGGGAAAAAAATTGCATGGCACTGTTGTACCACTCGAGTGGAATATACATATATGCTTGACATTACAGTGATCCAACGGTATAACAACATGGAAGATTTACGCCGTAAGTTAGACGATTCAGTTCAACACGCTCAGCTTTGAAGTGATCCGACTCGATCTTTACTTCGCAGCGTTAGGTGCAATGAATAGCTACGTATTAAATAAAAGTGAAGTGCAATAATGTTGTGGTGTCAGTGTGTAGCCGACGATGTTAGAAAAGTGTTTCTGTTGGTACGTATATTATTCTACACTGACGAGACTATTTTACATAACGGAATTCTTGGAAAGAAAGTTGGCTAGCTCCTATTAAACGAGAAGTTGATTAAAGTAACCTCGCGCGTGATTACTTACGACTTTAATGCCATACTCGACCGACTGTTCATTAATTTACCAATAATAATTACTCGATGTGCTTTTCATACGAGTCTTTGATATTTGCGACGAAAGGATCTTGGATCATTTTAATCAACTTTCTCGAAATATAATGAGCGTTGAGTCTCTTAGGGTTTCCTATCGAACCAGAATTGTTTGTTATAGATAAGAACTTATTAGTTGTACGATTGATCGAATACCAATGATTTTATTGCGCGAGGGTACGTGACCGAAAATCGGCGGTGCGTATGATAATCTCTGTTATTTCATCGCTAAGTTCTCCATCTTCTTCATCATTGCCATTTCATTCAGTGAATTCATTGCCCATAATTTATACATAGACACCTAAAGCTATATTCACGCGTAACTCTAGAAATAACCGCTAAATTATTGGATATTTTGCGGATTAAACGTCGAACGTCAGTCAGCTACCATATGCAAACGCGCTGCTAAAATCGTTTTCGCAATAAACCATTCGGCAAATCGTTGACGAGTCTAAACGGGATTCGTCGACGATATTAACACTATGCTACAGGATAGTAAAAGACCATTTAGGTGGTACCCACCAACGCGAGCATCGCATATTTTTATTGGGACGGTACGCTAAGGGACACACACACTGTTTTGCAAGAAGGGTAAAAAATGCCATTGGTAAGATTGATTACGAAAAGAAAAAAAAAAAACAAAAAATACAAAGAATCATAAGTATCTCTAGCTTTTTCTATAACTGCAACAAAGAACGTAGATGCCAGAAACGAGAAACTAACAAAGACACTTGATTCGCGGCATACGATCGCGCTGAAGAGATTTATTTTTTGCACGCACGAGAGATAAGAGCATTTCAGAAGACTAATATACATATTATAAATATATATACATACGTACATTATAATTCGCGCGACAGTCGAGACGTAAGAAAGCGATGTGTACCCTGAGGCGCGTGAGATTTCTCGTCTGCTTTTTGTGGAAAGAAAGAGAGCGCGGCACATAAGAGAGCAAAAGGAAACTGACCCGCTGTGAGGAAAGAGGCTAGAGCCTAGTATTTCTAAATGTAGACTATAAAACCTAAGCGATAAGGGATAGAATTATTATACACTTTTTCCCACCACAGACATATCTCGAGAATGTCCCGGCTTCTTAGTGGAAGAACGATGGCAAAACAGGCAGGACTAGCACCCATTTTTAACCGAATGTTCATTATGAAGTTTAACGTATAGTCGAACGATACGAGGGGACGTGACGAGACTAAAAAATAAAGAAAAAATACATTCGAATAACTTATAGTACTAACACAATTAATTCTACTATTGCTACTGGACGTTCAAGTAAATCCGGCTAGCTAATGCAATAGAAGAGTGGTCGTTAAGGCTTGAAAAAGAAAACTTAAAGAAAAATTCCCCGATGAACAAAGATGACGCTTTAGGTTTTAAAAGGTTAAAAGTTCTCGTGATTATTAGAGGTAGACGCGAGAGAATTCGATGTCTTAAGTGTTCGCCCGAATCAAACAAATTCGCAATCTCAAAGTCGCTGGTCCCCGATAGCTCTCGCTTTAGGTATACATACGCATAGATTATATCGCACACGGCGAGTCGTTCCTATGTATAAGTAATAGAGGATGGAAGACACACGGGGCAAACGAGTATGTTACTTGATAATTCCGAATCCGCAAGTATCCAAGATTCGAGAGATACGTTCGATTTCGATTCTTCGAATAACAGCAGATGCATTGCTCTTTCTCACATAGCGCCGATGGCTTGACGTCCTTGAGAAAAAGAAAATTTCCAAAATCCAATTCTACATCGAAAGAGAGAGAGAGAGAGTGGTGTCCGAATTAGAATGAGGATCGAGTCAAAACGAAGCACTTGGGAATCTAGAGATCGTTGAATATCGCGACTAGAAGACTTCTTCTTGTATCGAATTCTATATTCCATATTTGTACTAAAGCATTCCATTAAGAAGCTTGCAGATAGGGATGAAAATTCTTCTTCGCGGCGCGGCCACCCTTTTGCGCGTATGCGTACATTGTAACTCGTGGGAAAGGGTTGTTTATTAAAGTTTCGGCACCGGGCTTTGCAATACGCGATGGCATACTAGTGGCGGAGGAGAGAACCGAGCGAATGAAAACGAGTGAGAGAAGAGAGAGAGAGAGAGAGAGAGAGAGAGAGAGAGAGAGAGAGAGAGAGAGAGAGAGAGAGAGAGACCGAGCGTGAATAGGACGTAAGGAAAATTCTCCTTCAATAGTCAAGATGAATCTAAAGTTTAACGTTACGACACCACTATTCGTAAAATTGAGATTAGAGGTAAGCTTGCGGTTATCCATTTACTAATTGCGGATAAGTATAAAACTACTTAAATGACGTAAGTAATAATAAAGGATCCGATAAGACGGAGTAAAGTGAAGCCAGAGCGAGAGAATGGTGGAAAAAGAGAAATAAATTACCGGCCATACTAAAATAGGATTTTATATCGTGCGAAATCTAAGGGTGCAAAAGAGATACTTAAAGTACTTCTTGATGATTTTTGAGTGAACGATACTGTTGCAAGTATCAGATACCTCGAGGCAAATTTTAGTCTCCTGTTTTTTCTCGTAGACGGCAATGTCCCACGACGCGCCGTGTGTGTGTGTACGAATAATTCAATACTCGCTATATCTCTCACATGTCTCCGATTTATTTTTCGATTCGCTTTTGCGTGCCGTGACTCTGTGGCGATGCGCGAGCGATTTTCGGTCTTGGGACGAATACCCATTCGATTCGTTCGCGTACACGTACAACTCCATCCTTACGTTCCTCTGTGCATCTATCTTATGCAATATAAATACTAGCTACACAAGCTGACCTCTACCCACTCGACATAAATATATGTATAGAATGACTTTAGGAATGCAACGCCGCGCCGCGCCGATGTAACGCATTCCATAGTGTGATTCCTTTTACCGATTGCAAAAATACTCCAATTTTGAAGCAGGGTAATTGTAAGGAACGTTGTGTATAAGGTTGGCAATCGAATTGTTAGTTCGAAATTACTACGAGAACCCTAAGAGGCGAGATGAGACGGACTGACCGTAATCGCGAAGCAAGAATTAGATGTGCAGACGAGCAAAGGGTCGAGATGTTAATTAACGCGAGGATCGCAATTCCACTCGCCTAAGGGGTGAAAGGCTCTTGTCTTTGTCGATACGCACACAGAGAGGCACGTATGCTTTCCTGGTGACTGCGAGTTCGCGAGCAAAACTGCTGCAGGAATGTCTCATTGCGAGATACAGAACTGTAGGAATTATACAAATTCCCAACAACGTAATTTTAAGGCATTAAGCTAGGCTGATATAGAAGATTTTTATACAATTTATAAGGCGATTCGCGACCGATTGATTTATTGCACGTTTACTTGTTGGCGTTTTGTTACATACACGGGCGCATTGTGCTTTCGCATCTGCATCGCGGCAGTCCTGCTTTATAAATCCACTTAGGAATACCAATTATACATACATAGATAACGCGGTAGAGCCCAATTCGCTTAACCGTGCCTCTATATCCTGTTCAAAAGGATCTAACAATAAGAACACGTCCGTTCGAAGCGTTAAACATGAGTCGCGTCGCAATAAAGGCGGACACTCATCGAAAGTATAGTCTAGCTTTCGCAAAACATTTTGTTTTTTTTTCTTCAACTTTGCAGTAAGCTTTTGATCCACGTACCGAAAGAATCTTTATCGAGAAAAGAGAGCAGGCTGCATCGGTGCAATGTCACATCGCGAGAATGCGTTTACCTATTGTAAGATATAACTCTCATCGCTTGAAGATTATAGTAATTTATTATTATCGTGCTTCTAACGCATTCGTATAATTATCATGTGCATTTATGAACCTTTCTATGGATGATGTCGTGCACGGTGTCAACTTCACACTGTGAAGATGATCGCGATCAAGATCGAATGGTGCTGACATACATTAAACCGGCGCGCTGGTTTCATAACCTCTAACGGTGTTCGTTTGCTTTGATACTTACGAACTATGATACTGATCGCTATTATGGATTAGATAACAAATTTCAATGAGTTCCATCTCAAAGAAGTAGCCGGTTAAACGGTGAAAGGTGACATTATCGAGGAAGGGAATTATTATAGAGAATGTATGTCAGCACATTTACTGCAAAACGGACCTTACGTTATCGCAAGATACGATTAAGGATGTCCGATTAGTTAGTCAAGATTTAGCCAAAGAAAAACGTGATTTGTGGTTCCACTATGTTGGTCACTGTATTATAAGTAACTCAATTAGGAGTATCCCGGAGACGCTTCTTTTTACGCTTCTTTTTACGCTATACAGTTCGCTGTGTTGCTCTTTGGGCTGTTTGTTCTTATCTGTGCTACGCACTAGTTTTATTTTTTTCTCTTTCTTTCAACGCCTTCACGTATACTCTAGCACGCTCATGTATATTACGTTTTCCCTCGCTTTCCGCAGAAAGTGATCTCATTGTGCAGTGCTCTGCTCCAGCTGTGTTGTCCTGTGAGACTCTCCTTCGAATTTCTCTACTTCGAGAGATTCCACTCTTATAATTGACACAGTTCCCAATTATACTGTTTTCATTTTCTCCGATATAACGAAACTTTGAAAGTCTATAACCAATCGATTATTCAATTGATTAATTCGCGTTAAGGAAATTACACTCCCTAATTGGACGGCAACAAACTAGCGCAGAGTACTGCGAACGTAAAACAGCTCGCCAAAATACTAGTTGAATCATCGAGAATGATATGCCGAGGTTGTCATTGATGAAAAGAGGAAAAAACGTTTTACGAATTACTACTTTGAATTCACGCGAGGTTTCGTGAAAGGCCGCGGCATATCCCGACGATTAAAACTCAAAATCGAAATTGTCGTACACGAGGGATCCGCGGAATTCTTTGTTAACGATTTGTGTGTGTTCTCTGAATCGGTCACGAGAGTATCGATAAGCACGGCAATAAAAGTGATTTTGAGAAAGATTATTAAACCAATCTTGTATTGTATTGTATCGTATTGTACGAAAGTATAAAAAAAAAACGGAGAGATCGGTAATCGAAAGTGAAGGATAAAAGATATCGGAACAGTTCATATCAAAAATGCATAATCAGTGTTCTGGTCAGAGGGATCCCGGGCGTACAGCGATTCGATTTAGCAGTTGTGCGTTGTGTGAAATGAGTATTTAGTAACGTCCATGACAACTGACAATAACGGCTGTGAGTCCGAAGATGTTCTGTTCAAAAGCGTACTACGTTAAAAAGTACCGTTTTCTTCACTCGCAACAGCCGATTGGTACTTGCTCTGAATTCCTAATGAAACCGGGAGATTAACATTGATCTGCAAGATACGACCGCGTAAACGAATCGTTTAGTAAAAATTTAATGGGAAAATTATCGGCTTTAACATAATTATGGAAATAGGGTAGTTAACGTGGAACGATGTAAGCAACGAGTATACATATTACTTTAGGGGAGGAAACAATTCAATCATCCACACCACAATAATACATACATGTATGTATATTGAGATATAAGTTACTTCGCGGTTTCGAATAGAAATTCTGAGCAATGAAACGGGACGATATTCGGTAAATTTTGCCATATTGCATGCGTACAGGAATGATTTGGGTACTTACCGTATGCAGTCCATTACGACGAACGAACCTCTTGCCACTTGGTTTGCGAATAAGTACATGTAACCCTTCCGACGAGGATATGGTCACGCCTGTTCAAGCACTACACTTTGTGAACGACAACTTATCGCAGTCTGCGTTACGATAACCGCGCTCATTTTCCGTAAACACACGACTACAGAAAGGGTATAAAAAGCTCGCCGAAATTCCGCTCGGTGCTAATAGGGGAGAAAAAGTACTAACTGTATACCTGCCGAATTCGAAACCCTACGACGCGAGTCAAAGCAAGATCCAATTTGACTGCAGATAAGTTACGAATGCTATGAAAAGTGTTGCTCCAATATTCTTGGACTCTATAGTATACGTATATCCAATATTTTTGGGAACTTTGAATATATTATTCTATTGTAATCGATTTGAGGTTCGTGGATCAAAAACGAGGCGCTTATTTAGATGCGCGAGCGGAAAGGTGCTTGAGCGACGCGACCAATAAGAAAGCGACTTCCGGCAGCGCGTTTGAAGAGGAAGCAAAGCCCGCGCAATTTCAAAGTCGCCTTGACGGCAGTCGCACCGCGCTAAATTCAATGCACTTGCAGCGAACTATTTTTTTACGAAACTAACAAGATCAATCCTGCCCTTCAATCCGTAATTCCGCATTAGAACAGTCGGGTTTCCTCGGTTTTTTTATTTTAGTCAGATATTTTCATTGAATTTCTTGGAACCACGGCAGCGGTGTACGCGTATTGTGATTCGAGTGTCTCATCACGATCCCGCAAAACGAATTAGGCGAAACAACGCATTTTCTAGCGTGTCCTCCCGCGATTATTATTTATTAATTTAGTTTCTCTTTTTTTCTCTTCCTTTTTCGCTCAAGGCTTAACTATCATTCTCACCGATCACTCATACACATCTGGCATACATATAATAATGTACGAGGAAACAAGTTTCACCGTTTTGCGTTCAGAACTTGGTTCGTTTACCATTCAGTTTCTGGAGCGAGCTACAAATACAGTGTACAGTTATCGCATTAACGATTACTATTGGTACTTGTCACACAATGACTATGAATTATTGTGTATTATTATAAAGTATATCGTTAGTTTTCGAACAAACGAAATAACACGCCAGGGAGACGGGAAGATGAAAATTGTAACATATTTGTTGATGGCCAATATCAAATATGTATAAAAGTAATAATAATACAACATTACTAATAAACAAATATTACTAATTTCTCTTTACTTTTATTTCACTCTTGCTGTTGTGGTTTAAAATTTTTATTTCGCGTCAAGATATTGTATTTACATACAAGAAACACGTGATTATACCCAATGCCTGTGTACATTCGGTTTGAACGTATGTATATATGTACTACGAATACATTAAGTGATCTGTTTTTCCTCTGTCACAAAAGAAGCATAAGAAAAAATGCCTAAAAGGCCGTGTCCCTTTGACGAAATCGATATACCACCACAGCTGAAAACCTATGTTGGTCAAAAACATGTTGATAACGGTGTCTGCAGGGAAGAACGAATGAAGGAAGTCTATGGTACGATCAGGTTATGTTTCGAACGTGAGAAACAATAGAATACACGGTCGAATTCGTTATCAAAGACCTCTTCTTCTCCCGACAGATAAAACTATGGATCTGCTGAAAGAAGGTGTTAAAACGCTGTCTCGCAAGTTAAACGAATCAGGAAACTTGTTGGAGGAAGATATATTGCCACCAAAAGATTCGTTATGCAGCACATCAAAAACCGAACGCGGTATGAAGCAAATGATACTAACCAGTAAATTAGGATTAGAGAAAATGGATAATGCACAAAAAGTGAGTTATTTTAATTTCTACGTAGTATATACAGTACCTATAGTACCTAAACCTTGAGTCAGTAGCCAAAATGTTATTCTACCAAATTTCTTTCAGAGTCAATTTTCAAAATACGATCTCTGTGGTTGCGCTAGAGTAATAGATCAATGCGGAGCAAATAAATGTTTCTATTGTGATCATCTTTTATGTTCTTCTTGCTTGTTTCCATGCTCCAAGTGTTCCGAACACTTTTGTCAAAACTGTATTCTTCCGGTGTAAGTATTCACAGAATAATAATCTCATCCATTATCGTTCCCTCAGGCGTTATAAACAATCTATTTCTTTCAGGTATGACAACGACGAACATACTACGTGCCTAAACTGTTTTAAACATATGTAACGTGTATTTATATATATTTTTGATACTAAATATTTATTTTCTTAAAAATGCTTTTTGTGAGGTTCCTACTCTGAATAATAAGATTTTTTGCTAATAAAATTCATAGACTGCTTATTTTGTACCTGACATTCATTATAATTATGTTACTTTATTCTAATAAAAATGTATATAGTGTAAAACAAGTACAAAGTTTAACCAAAATTCTTATTCTATTCTTTATGCTTTACTAATTCGTAATTAAAAGGAATTTTATATGAATGCATGGAAATTTTTGCAACGTTCTCGGCAAGAAATAACAATTAAAATAAATCGAGAAACTATTCTAAATGCATAAGTGGAACGAATGATGTCATAGGTTACCCGAGAACACTCAAATGCGATGTTTCTGAGACAAAGCCGACAATGCGGCTTATGTATTAGTAGGGTGGCGCGCAGCGTGCCAGACTTTGTATCCAACTATATTTGTTGTAAAATCCAATATTAATTGCATTAATAAATCGTAATTTAGGCATAAGTATTGAAATAAGGTAATAAGTAATTAGAGTCTTGTTTAACACATTGTGATATCGATATAGTTACAACACTAATCATAGCGGGCTTCAAATTTAGCGCATGCGCAATTTGAATACCACGCCGAGTATCCCTGGGCGCGCTAGCATCACAATTCAACTGTTTCGATTCCCTGTTCGGTCGGATGAATTGACTGAACAATAGACTTGTGTTACTTGGCTGAATGGCAACAACGGAACCTTTGTCAAAAAGTAATTAAACAAAAGAAGTACCAGTTTTTGTTTGTGTACTACCTGTAAATATAGGATCGTAAGAAAAGTAGCATGATGAAAAAAGGTAACTTAATTTTCGATTGATATATTTGAATTAAAAAGTTTTTCACGTGCTACCTAGATCGGCCTACTATGATTTATTAATCATTTTTTATAGGTTGAATGTAAATATTGTAGTATTTAAAACGCATTCATAATATTCACTATTGTTTTCAATACAGATTCGAAAGTGGTAGGAAAAGCGAAAGAAAATGTAAAGCCGTCCGTAGTAAATCGGAATAAGTTAGTGAAACGCAAAAAGGAAATTACAAAACCATCCTACAAAACTGTGGTATGTATGTACGTGTATTGTACAATTGACATCCAAGTTTAATATTTACTGACGAGGCACATCAGTTGCAGAATAATAAGTGCAAAAAGAATACCGTTAGGACACGTAAGAAATACATAAAGAAAAACATGCAAGAAAAAGGCAAGCAAGGGGCTAATACAAATTCGATACTCAAGAAAGTACTTACTCGCAAAATGTCACAGCCTACTAACGATAAGAAGATATCGTACGAAAGACAATTTGAAGATTTGAAACGAGAAATGCAAGAATCCATGCAGAAAGTGCTGCTTACGAATAGTGAACTTCACACTTTAATCGCAAAGTACAAGAGAGATGGACACTATAGAGTTGAACCGAATTTACCTCCTATCTCAACGTTCCCTGATACTTCACTGACCCAATTAAACGCTAAGCGCGATACATATAATTCTTCAATGCCCTACAACTTTTCTGCGAATCAGTCAGCGCTTCCAGATTTTGTATCTTCATCCGAAACTTATAGTCCAGCTTTGCAAAATGAACATATATCCTCGTTTGCTCAAAATAATAATTTATCGAAAGATCCTCCTCCCTACAGTAATTTTACCACGAATAATCAGACCTACAAGTTATGCAATGCGTATTCTTCTATTCAGAATAGCCACGAATACGCGTTTAATAACTCTTATTCGAAAAACTATGATAATAGTAATATTTATAATACCCAATGCATTCGGGGTATATCAAATAATAATACCCAAACGTTTACTCAGTATTATCCTGGTAGACAAAATCCGTATTGCCAATCGAATACAGTTCATTATCGTAACATCTATGATTCTAATATCCCAACGAATGAGCCTGCAGCATTGGACTTAGCTTCGTACAACGCAATGCCAAATGTTGAACATAACGCAGCTGATAGTTTGAATAGTTGCAGTGTAATTAGAAACAATTTATGTGCTCAATCCAACGTGTTTCCGAGTACTTCTTTAAATGACAAAAATACATTCTCTCTCGATACGTATAATTATCAAAGTATAACGAAGAATCATTCTGAGCCATCACATTTACCAAGTTTTTCACAACCGAATCAAGCATCTTCCGAATACATTCTTCCCGATGTAAGTAATTCATTTTACGTACAGGAAGTAGAAAATACTTCATACGATTTTCCACGAGAAAATAATATATATAGATCAACAAGCGTTATGCCAACGTCTCCTGGAGAGAATTTTACTTATGAATGTAACGAGTTTAAGAATTTTTTGTAACGGACTTTGTGGAAGTACTTAATTTTGCGGTGATACACAATCAAGTATTTTAAGGATCAAGATGCAATCGATCTGTTAAGTTATAATTTATTAAAAATACTTCTGTTAGATATAAAATACTTATTTTAAAGTACTACACATTTTGGTAGTGTATAATTTTACGACTTGCATTATTAATATATACAATATTGCGGCGAACCATGTACTGTAAGACAAGTTATCAGAATAGTCAGAATTTTATCTTCGCGAGGGTGCGTTTTACAATGAAAGAAAGTGCCAAAGAAATAATAGCATATTAAGAATGCTCAGTTTGCTACGATTATAGGAGATATCGTTATTGATTTTAACAAGTTTTATATTTGACCCAGTTGACTCATAGTAGAGTAAGGAAATGGTCCCATCAAGACTATGTGTACGATCATACATTGTTTGATAAAATAAATCATTTAAATTTACAATATAAAAAGTATTTCATTTAAGTGTATAGTTTATTAAATCTAGTAATTTTCAATTTATTTGTCCCTCATTGCACTACTTGTACGTCTATTTAGAGAAAGTCTTTCAACAAAGACTCTATGCCAAATTTCATTAGGTGAAATTATTCTTAGTCGATTTTTACTTGTTTCCTTATCTAATTGAACACTTTGTACATAAGATCATTAATCATTCAGTTTCTATACATATGTTTTAAGTAATACCACGGTCAGTCAGTATTTACGAGTATGAATAATATTGTATATTAGCCTGCACCAATACGTACTTCGATAAAAAAAAAAAAAAGAAATTGCAAGATGCTCCTATAAATCACAGAGGAGTTATATCTGTTCGATCTTTCGCATTTTTTCGATAATTAGAAATACCCATTACCAGATCAATTTCGTCAACATCTTCACCGAGCAATCGTCCTTCCACTTCGTTCTTCGTTCGTCCAAACAGCCTGCAAAGGACATGCATGTGACTGAACAAATGAAATTTAATGAAACAACAAACGAAAAACTTCAACCTCTACTAAAGCTAGAACTCAATTATACACATTGCCAAATGTCAGAAAGCAAAGATGTGGAAATATTAAAGAAACACGATACAGAAAGATGCACCAACCATTTTTACATTTTTGGATGATTACACCGAAGAGAATAAAAGAAGAGAAGAAACTGAAGGAATCTAAGGTTTAGTAAAAAAAAGAGTGGAATAATGTACAGGATGATATGTGATGTGCCAGATAGAAAAGAATTGCGAAAAATAGTAAAAAAATAGAATTGGGATACTATACTTGCATGCTGTGTTTCGTAAGAATCGTTCGGGATCAATCCAACGATCCAATTGTATAAGATGCACTGAGT
This sequence comes from Trypoxylon attenuatum, assembly GCA_963989405.1. Lineage (NCBI taxonomy): Eukaryota > Metazoa > Arthropoda > Insecta > Hymenoptera > Crabronidae > Trypoxylon > Trypoxylon attenuatum. The sequence continues at coordinate 17,794,243 of OZ022488.1, read as the reverse complement.
AGTTCGCTTGCTTCATTCATTGTTATGTTTAAGCAGACGTAAATTACGACGAAGAATTGAAATTGAATAATCGAAATTTATACTGATAATTAGTCGTTAATGAAATAGCAGTTTCTATTAAAAACAGAAACGATTGAAATTCGTACACGTATTAAACTTGCACGAAGCTACTGAATTTAATTATACCAAGGTTTATTTACAAAATTAATATATACATAGACAAGGATTTGACGCATAATACAAAGTAGGTTTCGCTATTTGCGAAAAGATATTTACATATGTTACATAATAATACACGGTTCTCCAAGGGGAAAAATTGAAAAACTAATGTTCACGCATTCATCACAAGACTTATTGGCCTCCCAAATTCTGATTGTACATTATCTTAACTATAAGTTTGCTATCAGTCTCGTAGTTTGTTCTTGATAGGTAACAGCGTCGTTGCAATTGACAAAAAATGAACAAGTACGCAAACACAACCGATGCAAATTACTATAATAGCAACAAAATGTTACAACTACGTTCAAAAAACCAAATTACATATCGAAAAATACGCATTAATATAATACAACATTTTGCATTTTCCTTAATATTCACAGCCGGGTTTCGTTTTCTTCGAAATGACACATACATTCCGTACAAGGAATAATGTACAATATTATGTAGAGCTTTTTGTTAGTAACATTTGTCAGAACTTATTAGAGATGTTATTACACCACTGACTGTAACTATATTACGATTAAAAAAAAAAAAAAAAGCAGAAGCATAGTACTATATCGAAATTAAAATACATATTACCAGTATATTATTAGCACCAAATATATTAAACTGAATGCAACGCATTTTTGTTGTTGTTAAGATCATTCAACGCCACCACTATTAAGCAGTAGGATTATTGCAATTTTGTAAGAAACTCGGAATCGCGCGATTCGTTTGAGCATACCTGGATAAAGTGGAAGCTGATCTATGTATTACGGGCATCATTGAATCGTCCAGGCCGCGATGAAGGGATATTGTATCCATATCGATCATTCTTGCAGTAGAATCTGCTTGTATCGCCGCTAGATATTCCGGTGTTTCCAAATCAGCCTTTGTTGGCTTGCGATAACTGCAGTAATACAAATAATAAATCTATATTCCTGAACAAAGTTGATGCTGTTACGTTCGTGTCTATCAGAAAGTTGGATGACTTACAGTTTTAATAACAAGGAACTTCCAACAACGGAGACAGAACTTAGTGCCATAGCGGCGGAAGACATCCAGGGTTGTAAAAAGAATCCTAAGGAACTGAATATTCCAGCAGCTATAGGAATACCCAAAAGATTATAGACACTGGCAAAAAGGAAATTGAGCCTTATTCTCCGGATGGTCTTTCTCGAAAGATCCAGACAAGCAACCACATCTAAGAGATCATTCTGTGAAAATTAATGTCAATTCGATTGTATTTATCCTCTTGTTCAATTTCGAATATTCAAGTATAGTGGCATATAGTTAACTCACTCTCATCAATACTACGTCAGCAGCTTCAACAGCAACATCCGTACCAGAAGCAATCGCTATGCCAACGTCGGATTGAGCTAAAGCTGGACTATCGTTTACACCATCGCCAACCATTGCGACTCTAAATCCTTGATCCTGTAATCGCTGAATTTTTGCTACTTTGTGGGAGGGTAACACTTCAGCAAATACTTTACTGATTCCAACCTGTGATGATGATTTATATACGTATTTCATTAACGACAGACTTTTGATTAGACATCTTGTACATCAACCAAATCGAATGACAGACACCTTACCTGTCTAGCTATCGAAGCTGCAGTCTTTCTATTATCGCCAGTTAAGAGTATCACTTGTAAGCCCATCTTCTTTAAAGTGTATACAGCTAAATGAGCTTCTGGTTTGATTGTATCTGCCACGCTAATCATAGCAACCAAGACATTATTTATGGCTGTCAGTACAGCAGTATGACTTAACTCTTCCTCGGTGATCATTCGCATTTCTACTTCCTGAGGTATACTTATACCATTTCGACGCATCCATTCCCTGTTGCCAATACATATTTCGTACGAGTCTTCTTGATTACTTTGTTCGCCATTAGAATCAGGTTGCAATAACAATTGCAAATCTAAATTCTGTTTTTCTTGTGACGCGTCTGTATTCAACAATATATCTATCGGTACATTGTTCACGTGAAACGTTCCAGTGGAGAATTTTTTCGCTTGATTTTCGTAATTGACCATTTGTTCCGATTTCAATGCTTCTGACAAGATTCCAGAGAAATGAGAAACTTTACATTTCAAGCCGCATCCGGCGACTGCTTGAAAATTTTCACATTGTCCAGTAGCTCCAGATGCAATTGTCTCTTTAACGTAGCGAACAATTGCTGTAAATAAATTCCATCATATTGTATTGAATATAGTAGTAAATAAAATATATCGAAATGTAATTTATTATATTTACCTGATGCAATAGGATGCTCACTATTTATTTCAGCTGTTCCAACGAGCACTAACAATTTTGCTAACGAACAAATCTTTTCACTAACAAATATGCCGATTTTAGTTACCGTAGGAACACCGTGTGTAATTGTTCCCGTCTTATCGAACACTATACACTTTACTTTATGTGCGTTCTCTAAAGGTTCAGCACCCTTTATTAGAATGCCATTCAATGCACCGACACCCGTTCCAACCATAACTGCAGTTGGAGTAGCTAAACCTAGTGCACATGGGCAAGCTATAGCTAATACGGACAATGCACTTCGAAAAGCATATCGAAATATAATTTCTTCTCTGTTTATCCCTTCCTTCTTAATTTGATCATTGTGCGATATTGGCAATTTGTCAATATTTACATAACCGACTATTATCCAAATAATAAGTGTCACTACGGAAACAGCAATGACGAGAGGTATAAAGTAACCTGCGATTTTATCCGCTAAATGTTGAATAGGTGCTTTGTTGGTTTGTGCTTCTTCCACTAAGCGAACAATTTGTGCTAATGTCGTATGTTCTCCAATATGTGTAGCACTTATAAGCAATGGTCCATTTTGATTTATCGAACCACCAATTACTACGGAACCTTTCTTTTTAGCAACGGGCATACTTTCTCCTGTAATTAAGCTTTCGTCGCAAGTTGACTGGCCACTAATCACCCGTCCATCAACAGGAACTTTGGCACCTGATACCACTTTCAATACGTCTCCTCGTTGCACTAAATCTACACTTATTAGACGCTCGGAAAGTATCTCATTGTTGGGTCCCAAAGTAACTAACACAGCATCAGTTGCTTTTAAAGACAAAAGCTTCGAAAGAGCTTCCGATGTTTTACCCTGAAATAAGATTTTCGTCAAATTTGTAACATGATTTTTCATAATTAGACTCTGGATCTTTATGCAAATATGAATTTTATTATTGATAGAAAATTGTATTGAGTTGTTTCTAAAACGTGTTATCCACATTTCTGAAGTTTATACGGTGCAAGAAATATTTCAAATTGTATTTTCAATAATCATTTGTAATTTCACCATTTTGTATAAGAATCCAGAATCTGTTCATAATACTGTTGTTAATAAATTATAGTGAAACAATACTGACTTTTGCAACGTGTTCCAGCCATCTTCCTAAACTAATAAATACTAATAACATTGGCGGAGTATCGAAGAAAGTTTGCGGACTAGCGTTCTCTTGCATGATCATAGCCGCTGTAAGTACAGCAACCGAATACAAGTACGATATAGTCGTCGTCATTGAGATTAAAACATCCATATTGGTTGTACCGTGTTTTAGAGCACGATAAGCTTGAACATAAAAATGCCAGCCACCAAAGAACTGTAAAGAAGGAAATAATAATAATAATAACAATACTGACACTCTCATAAATTGTATTACGAAGTAAAATTGAAAAGTTACCTGTACTGGCGTAGAAAAGACAAAGAGAATTAAGTTTTCCCAAGAGAGACCAGGTACTATACAACACATATCTTCGTGCGTTTTTTCTCCGACAGACATAACTATCATAAAATACGTCATCGCTATCATACATGGTACTCCAAAAATCAAAGATACCAAAAATGCCGATCGCCATTTAGTTATTTCTTCCCTGTAAATAAATATCTCATTTATATCTGTACATTTGTTATAATAATACATTTTTATACGAAGAATATTCTCACTTTTGATCTAAATAGTCTCGATTTTCTTTATCTCTGTTGCTAAATACAGTCGCCGTGAAGCCTAATTTGTTAATACTTTCAACGATATCCCTTGTGCCTGTTATTTCAGCGTCATATTTGAATTTTCCTCGTTGCGTTGCTAATGCCACCATTGCCGAATGAACACCTGGTATCTTTTTAACTGTAGTCTCTATTTTATTCACACAAGATGCACAAGTCATTCCTGAAATCTAAATTATATCAAATGATAATTGAAGATTCTGACGAATCGTTGTATCACAGAAAACAAGTGTTTTACTTTTAATTCAACTTCGCCTTCCCCAGTTCCGGGTTCGTCGATTAGGGTCGTCGGAAATCCTAATTCCGATATGCTAGATGCAATATCAACAGCTCTTATTTTACTCGGATCAAATGTCACTTCGGCTTTGGCTGCCATTAATGCCACTAAGATACTATGCACGCCATATAACTTCTTACAATGTTTTTCTATCGCAGTGACACAGGAAGCACATGTCATACCCTTTAAAATAAGAAAAAATCCAATTTTTCGTACATTCGATATAAATTCTCACTTAATTCTATATTAATCAATTGCGTAACGTACCGTAATATGTAAAAAACATTTAGACAATTGATTTGGACTTTTCAGATCTCCGCCACCGTTTTGATGTGCCGCAATCAATTCTCCGTTCTTGGTACTATTGTTTAAAGCTATATCCGTTGTTACGGCGTTGATTGGTTGTCCATTTATCTCTTTTACAAAAGTACTAAATTTCTTGTTTACAATACTCGACGCTATTTGCTCTGGCGATATCTCACTACTTTTATACGAAACTTTTGCTTCTTTATCCGACAAACTAACATTGACCTCTTTTACACCCGGCAGTTCGGATATAGTACCTAATAGAATATCATTGTAATTTGTTGTTTCAAATGTATCGATTAATAATAATTGCACAAAATTATGTAAAATCTTACCAGTGATTGATTTAACGCATGACCCACAACTCATTCCATCAATATGTATGATACAAGTACTAACATTATCATCAGTGTTATTCGCATCAACATCAGAGTCAGCGATCGAGGTAACGAAACCCATTTCTCTAACAGCCTCAATCAAATTATCTGACGTGGTTTCATTACAATTGTACTTAATGTATCCAGCTTTTTCCTCTAGTACAACTTTAATATCAACGACGCCTTGTCGTTCACCTATGGTACTCTCGATCTTTTTCACGCATCTTTGACATCTCATGCCTTCGATATTGATCTTGACCGTCGACGTGTCGTCGGAATTTTGATTTCCTCGTGCTCGTGGAACCTGCACCAAGTATGTCGTACCCTCGAAGTCGGCATCGTCGTCGCCATGCCTGGAAAATTGCAAACCGACTATTGATTCTCCAGGTGCAATAAATCTATGATGGATTGAGTACAGTGAAGCGTGAAACGATAAAGAGATGAATAGTGAACATTGTCAAAGTTCCGGGTTCAATAACATCCAGCATCAGAGATTTATCACGCGTAATAGAGTAACAAATGCCTATCGGTTATCACCAAGGCGAAAAAGATTTGTTATCTTTATCTTCTAGGTCCAGAACTATAGTGTCTTCTTCAGAGATTCTCGTGCGAACGATGCAGTTCGACTAGCATAAGTGTTACATTACTTATTTCAAATTATTCTTAATTATGTATCTATATAGTGCTCGTTTTTTTCTATTATCTACGCTATATTATTACAATGCATAGAAAAAAAGAGTCCGCTCCAAAAACGTGTTACAGTTCTTAAAATACAACTTTTTTTCTTATCAAGGATCCCAGTAAAACCAACGTCCGTCCGACTGATATCGGCAATCTACTAGAGATAAACTGTACTGAACTATGACAAATCAAACAACAGGAAACATTCCAAACCTTATGAATGGTATTGATTTGAGATTTGGTACTAAAACTCTTACTGCAGAAGAAATCTCGATTGTAGAAGAGTTTTACAAATTCGGAATAGAAATCTAACTACTCTTTGAACAAGCATGCCATGTGAGCAGAAATACACGTAAATCATGTTCACGAGTACAGATGTATATTTCCTGATGAATAGAAATACCAGAACTAATTTCCAGAAGATACACAAAGCTTACCAAAGCTCATCCATCGTGCCATAACTTTTTCCAAGCAGAGGTTGCTTCTCTTCCCCTTTCTTCATTGTTAAAAGTATCAAAGAGTCTTTCCGTAGTGCCAGTGATCAACTGTTTCTGATAAAGTACGCGTTATATCTATATACCGTTGATAGTAGTGACCACTTTTCCGGCAATATTTCGATGGAAGACGATTGCGAGGGACCAATGGACCTTTCTTAGGGCTTCCCCCCCTCTTAATTTTTCGACACTTACAAGTAACGCAAGAGTTTCCATATCCCAGTGCGACGAAGATAGAACTCCATCATATACCAGAGAATATCATAAACTATCATATATCTCGCACAGCAATAAGTTTTATATTCCTCGAACCATTACTTGCGAAACGAACAATTTCCAAAGAAGACGAATTTCTTCGAATAGCATTGATCAATCGTTACTCCGGTCGATCGATTATCATTGCGAATTCCATTATATCGTGTAATACGCAAGATATCCCTCAGGATTTACCGATGAGATCAACCCCTTCTCTCTATCTCGAGTTACACAACACCTTCGTCGAAAACTCATTAGCAATGCATTATCGAGTCCTCGAAAGGATCATGAATCAGTATCCACGAAACTTCCAGCTGCTAGTTGCAGAAATCGACAAGTTGGAAAAAGCAACCCTTGTTCGCAACGAGTCCACAGTGAAAAGAAGTTCCTCGTTTGGTCTCGAGTGGGGTGGCACCAAATTACGCGCGTATGCTCGAATTGATATCGGCGAGAGACTGATAAAGCGGAACGTAATCGCGGATCGACGTGCCAGTGGTGTCTTTTTGCTCACGGCACTCTTTGCCGCGCGCACAGAAAGGCTGTGTGGTGCCGGGCCGACTCGCGCACACGGCCCACCAGGAAAGCTGACTTCGATCGGATCCCACGAACTCGAAACCCACGCTTTTCCTTCGCGGTCATGATTGCGATCTTAATAATCGGAGATTAGCGCCCCTGGTACTCAAGGAATTTCAGATATTCGGTTAATAGAAACCGAGAGGCCTTGGCCGCCGAATATCCTGAGAAATTCCTCATCTCCGAAACCACAATCAAATCGGCCCTGTTCATGACTTTCCATATGTTCTACCTATTCTTATACTCATTTTTTTAATAACATTGCTTGTATTAATTTTCTATCAACGTCTTTATCTTATAGTAGAGTAATTGAATGATCTTCCTGTTAAATGATCGTTGCTGATGAAACAATCGTAAAGTTGAAAGATGCAATTATTAGCACATTTGTATTACTCTGAAATAATTAAGACATCGTCATTACCTCGGGAGAGATTTAGAAAGATAATAAGGAACTGGTACAGATGTGTTTATTATGTAAACACCCTCTTATCCCGCTTTTTCCCCCTTTTTTTTGAAGAAAAAATGGTAACTATATTTCGAGGTATCGCAGTGTCCTTCGCCTGATACAAATTCTACTGACGCGACCATGAAAAAAAAACACGTGCAACTGATAATCAGGGTCTTATCGGAACTAATCGATCGTATTCAAGTTAAATCGAATTGTTAATCTGCTATGGAAGTGAGTGCACACAGCAAGTTTCGATCGACGCGTACTAATTGTATAAGTCAGCGCTCGGTAACTGCGATTAATTGCACGATCAGTTGCTCCAACAGGATATACTGTTGGAATCAGAAAAAGGGAACGTACATCGCGGTCGATTATTCCGGTATCCGTCACACTTTCTTCTCGCGCGACTTTCTTCAAACGCGTTCTATCCAACGTGCGTCTACCTCTCACAGCAATTCAAATACATACATATTCGGTATTTTAGATACAGTGAGTAAAATAGGATAAGTAGAAGACTTAAAAGCAACAACTTTTATAGACATTCATGATAATGTCTATATATCGTGCAATATTAAAAAGAAACAAACAGTTTTGCATAAGACAGGTGAAACGCAATAATCACTAAAAATATTCCTCATTTATTTTCTCCATCGTTCCAATTCATTCTACACCCAAACCATGAATAACATGTTTGTTTCTTATACAAGAATTCTTTTATAAGAACTGCGAAAATCGAATTATTCGGAGGATTTTTTTATCAAGGTATAATTTATTTTTGCAAAACGTATTAATTTACTGACCTAAGAAGTTTCATATTCTCGTGAGTAGTGTCTCCGTTAAATCGCGATATACTCCCAGGGTGTTCCTTGAGAAGATTAAATCCATCACTAGAATAAGCTGATTTAGTTCTGTGGACCACAGGTATATTGAACTTCGCCATCGTTGATTGAATTAACCACGGTGATGATTGGGCTTTATATCCTTGATCAGTGGTTGCTTCTCACATGACACACGACACTTGCATTTGCTGGCTAGCATTTGGACATTCGAGCGATAGGATCATCGTAGATGCGCCAAAGATAAAATGTATCGTAGATTATTCTTTATTCTACGAGATTCCTCAAATAACTCTGCTCTTTTATTCTTTCGATAGCGATTCTTATAATTTATAATATTTAATAATTATTTCTCTTAATAATTCTTCTTGAGTGAACCACTTTTATCTGGTAACGTATTCATCTGGCAAAATTTTGCCAATCACATTTTCCACTGCTTCATCAAATATTCCGAAACTCTTGTGTACTCTATAAATAATTTCAGTCTCACTCTGTTTAAAGGATCCGATTAAAACGATCATTTGACGTCATCCGACTTTTTCGCCGAGTGGTAAGCACACCATGGAGACGAGCGAATATTAACCATGTGTCGATGTATTGACAGCAGAGATAAAATTGTATACGTAACGAGTATGTATCGTTATCGCTCTTTCAACGATGCGAACAATTCCTTTCCTTTGTGCTGTGGTCTAGCGAAGCAACTATGCGAATTTCAAGTGTCCCACTGGAGCGAGTAGTTCCATGGAAAATGAGGAACAAAATACACTATTTACTTGGAACAATAGTAACGGATTTAGCGTAAATTCAACTAGGAACTTTCGATTATGGAAAGCTTCGTGGTTCCCAGTCTCTCGCTTTCTACGGTTCTTTGTCTTCAAAATAGTCTTCTGGAACTGCTTCATCAAGTAGTCATATTTTAACACTTCTCATGTAGAACAGTTAGCTAATGTAAGAGTTTATGACGAGAGTCTTCGATCAAGAACTGCACTGTTCACAAAATCCGACTTTAATCACGATTCGTTGGTGACTGCGTTAAAAATTGCGGAGACCACGAAACCGCGATAAAACTATACCAAGCGATGTTTATCGCACACAACTCGATGTTTTCCTTGCCACCGAAAAGTTGACGCACATCACAATCGTGGAATCGTCCACGGATGATTCGTATATTTGAAAGAAAGATCTAAAAAGCAACTGGAAATTCCACTTTCCGACGAGGTCACCATGAAAAATTCACGGTGAAATGTTCTTTTAGAATACCACTGCAGTCTACCAAGAATTTAGATGAAAACGAGAAACGGCGTGGTATGTATTCTTCAAACGAGAGCGAAAGTACGAACGCAATAAACCCGAGCACAGCATCCGAACGGTACGTGTTGAACCGTCGAGGACACTGGCAGGAATACATGCCTCAATGGAACTCACGTATTTACTGTATACGTGAACGGTTTGGCAGGTATAAAACAGGAGGAGAGAGAAAGGCCTGCTCCAGTTCATGCCAGAAAACTTTCTTATCGAGATCGAAGGTAACGCAGCATGGTTTGACTACTTTAGATCCCGTTACAGACACCAGAAATAGACACCAAAATCTTTACCAAAAATGACTCAGCTACAGCGAAACTTTACAATTTTATTTTGCGCTCAAGATAAAACAACCTCTATGAAGTTAGCACCCCATTTTTCGAATTTTTGCATTTTTGTTGTTGTTCCAGGTTGTTCTACGTTTGTTCTATATTGTTCCAAAGTTAGAAGTCAGAAATCCAAAAATCCGGTGAATAAAACGAAAAAAACCGTTTTTTTGGCTGGCACCCCATTTTTTGAAAATTGAACTTTTTTTTGTGGCATTCGATTGTTCTAGTTGTTCCAAACATTGTTCCAAAGCCTCAAGTCGAAATTCCAAAAAACTTTGAAAATAAATGAAAAATAGTATTTTTTGCTGGCACCCCATTTTTTGAAAATTGAACTTTTTTTATGGCATTCAATTGTTCTAGTTGTTCCAAACATTGTTCCAAAATATTAACTGATTCGAGCAACAATTGGCAAAGTTATTGCAAAAAGACGGTTTGAGCTGTGACGTAGACAATTTGACATTTTTAGCTATAATTCGGGTAAAATTGAAGCTAGCGTCCTGAAACCTTGGAACAATGTTTGAGAAGCATAGAACAACAGGGAACAACAGTTTGGACGACAGAACAAATCTGCAAATGGACATAACTAGTTCTAAATCTAAACAAACTTGGTGTTTATAGCAAGTAAAGAAATAACAGTGTGCAGTTTCATGCTACCATAAAGAATTAATCAGACAAATGCTTCCTTTCTGGGAAGTCGTCACATGAGATACACCCGGTGATACGGCAGTTAGGAAATGCTACGTACTCGAGGAATTAATATTAATGCACGTTGGATAGCTAGCGTGGTTTTCTGCGTGAATTTTTTAATTACGGCATACCGATTCCGTAGATTTAGTAGTTTATCGGATAACGGTTTTAATTTAACTCTTTTTGACACGATGGGATTAAAAGTGTCCCACCTTTTTGATGTATTTCACGGCATGGTGGGACATTTCTAGTCCCACCTCGAAATCTTGCAGTAGCTGCATGTGCATAAGTTTATATTTCGTCTTACTTACGTAAAGCAGTTAATAATGTCATCAAACAATGTTACAAATGTATTCCTTATCTTGAGAATATTCAACACGCTATTACCGGTTGACCAATTGTTATAACCGGGAGATTTGTTGCACTAACATTTGTTTCTTAGTTTCATGTTAAAAATCGCAGAGGTAAATTAATTGTTATAAAAATCAGTATTTTATAAGCGAGTAACGAGTTTTATAGTAAAAATCAATGGTTAAATTTGTTTGGAAATCATGAAAGTATGGTGAGATTTAATTTTTCTCACCATGCAACTTGTGGAGTAACAAAAAAATAACTAGTCGCGCCGAATAACAACAAATTTAATGAACTATTACTATTTTGTTCTATTTTTACATCATATTATACCATTATTCGTAAAATTATACCAATTTTGTTTCATTTAAAATCCGACAAAGTTCCTGTGCAACACGGGTCTATTTTTGATCTGAAATCAAGCTACAATTCCTTGGAGAATAAGTTTCAAGGTTTTTGTGGAATAATGAAACAAACTGATGAAATATCTCAAGTGTCAAAGGAAATCGCATGTGCAATCATTATGAACAAGGGATACGAAGTTCTAATGGATAATTAACGTAGCTATTTTAATTTATGACTACTTCTCGTGTTGCCACTTGTTGAATGTAACTCGGTGGCACTGAGAATCCGATGATTGATGCTTTACCTATCAACACAATTGGGGTCAGTGTAAAACATCGTGAACATTAGACACGACAAGAAAATGTGTCATCTATCCTGCGATGTTTCCTTTCCGCGTATTTCTAGCTTGGATATTTTTCCTAAACGGTTTGTTACACCAGGTTGTTACATCTTACAGATCGCATTGCTATTGTTCTTGCAACGTGTTTGCTATTTTAAGTGCACTGTTATTTTGAAAAGTTTTATCGAACACAAACAATAGCATTATACGTGGTGATTTTTCCAAAAAAAAAACGAACGATTTCTTTCTTGTTGTAAAATAGAGTAATTTAAGCACGTGGAATACGAATAATAAAATTTGGACGGTGATATCAATTATTTGAATATATTCGAAGAAGACAGCAGCGTTATCTTTTTGGAAGATTGCTAATCTGACGCATCCGCTAAATGCGAATTTTTCATCTGTCGGCTTATTGATATTGGAACAATATCATAATTTGCTTCGAAGATCTTTGCGATTAATACCCTCGACAGTTTTTATTATACATTCACAATTAACCCACTGGTTCAAGTAAATTTTGAATCATGACACATTGCGTGTCTTCGGCATAAGCAATCCACAAGAAAGAGCAATCTGATTCAATGTTGACCTACATAGCGTACAGTATTCAAGATTAATAGTAAACGCATACAAGTCTGATCCACTCACCCAGAACTTTGCGGCGGCCTCAGTAACTTATACTTCCACATATTTCGAATTATATCCTTGCAGAATCTATTCACTCACTCTCGTTTCCTTGATATACACACTACGCGCGATTATTGATATTAAAAAATTGACTATCATCACCCAGAAACTTCTTTACTACAGTTTGGAATCGATTTTTCTTATCGATAATAATTATTGTTTCAGTGTTCTTTACGACAATAAAACAGACTAGATGTATTTGTTAAAGAAACTTTTAAATAGCCAAAAGATTCAATGTGGTATCGAAAGGACGGTCTACTCTACTACTTAAGGTAGTCCGCGAGAAATGAAAGGTAGTACGAAAAAATTGTGGACACCTGACGATACACTTGCCTCATGACTTATCAAGATGCATGCGACGATCGACAATACTCAAATGTCAAGTATCGATCAAAGCTTTGTTTGATTAAGAAATAGAAGAATGTCGAGGTCTCACTCTAATGAAACATAATCTCTTAATGAGTTTCACACACCGTCACTGATATTGCTGTTTGGAAAATAACTTTGCAAGTTCCGTATAGCGTTGATCGGTTCAAATTTCCTTTCGACCGAAGGAATCCTATCTTACTTAACCAGTGTGTGTTTCCTCGCACCATACACGCACCAGACGATAAACTCACGAATATGCGAGAACTTTGTGTCGCCAGGTAAAACGTAATCGAACGAAACGGAATGCACATACGTTGAGTCTACAGATATTTTTTTCCAACTACCAATAGGTTATCGGTAAGTGCAGACTTTTTAAGAATCGCTTCACCTTGGTCGCTAAATACCATTATTAATGAATTGCGATTGAAAGGGAAATAAGTTTAACGCGATAAGCTCTTACGAGTATACATATTGGCAAGAAAGTAATTTCGGTTTTTTTCGTGTGAAATAAAACTGAATATTTTCAATAGACGTCTTATATGATTTTCAATTATCGTGTGTGATATATTATTAGGTCTTTTTGCAATCTCTTGCATAGTTATTATGACAATCCAATTTAATTATGGCTTTCATTTCGTTGTCAACTTCACAAGATCGACCGGAATTTTTGGTTATCGTTGAGAAAGAAATCTCCAGCAGGAAATTTTTTTAAAAAAATTCTGACGGGTGCGTTCTGTTAAACAATTAACACATAGGCTTTACATATCTCTCTGTGAGCCTCAGCCACTTTCTTGCCTTCACGAAAATAAAAAACTAAAATGTGTCGAAAATGCTTATTTTTTTCACTTCATGTTATAATTGACCGTGAATTGACAATTATAAACAAAATTACACGAAATTTGTTTCTATAGTAACGTAAAAGTGTCTAGTACCAAACTCTAAATATAAAAAAAATTCTAACATTAACAGAAGAATAACGAAACAAACATAACGCAATCTATTGATGGAAACCGAACGAACTTTCTTGCCGACCCAATACAAGAACGACAGATATACTTTGGCGATAATCTTAGTTTTCAAGAAATACGAAATATTACTTACTCGTTTTTTACAGTTGCTGCTATTGGTTCTTGAGCCACTTGGTTGATCTTCCCTGCAAAATAATAGGAGACTACATAAATAACCAAATTCTAATCCACTTCACGTTTTTTAATCTACTATAGATACGTATATGCTACGAACTATAATTGTTATCTGCGCATAATTAATTAGTTGTAGAATAATATGCAATAGTATACAATAATAATAGGAGGAAAAATGATTAATAAGGAGATTGTAGAGTAGGTGACTCGTAAGAATGATACGTACCAGACGGTTTTATCCCACTCGGTTCGTCCAAATCATTGTCGTCCTTTCCGCTCAGGTTAACCATATCCATACTTTCCTAAAACGACAAAGAATCGTGCATGATTGCATCGCGGAATGCACCAGCTGACGCGAATAATCATTTTCAAAAATACGTCTATATAGAGAAAATATTGAATAGAAATGAAACGAAGCGTAAGATTTCTTCGTTACGTTCCATCACAATAAAATTGAAATATAGTGCAAGCAGACGCACGGAGGAACGAACAAACGAAACTACGTACTCCAAAGTGACGAAGATTTTAGGAAAACAAAGAATTATATAAAACCTACATGCTAAACACGCACGTTCGACACCATGTAGATCCAGCTGAGTATTCTCATACAAACACTTCGATTAACCTCGGATCTAAAAGCTGTTCGCCACAGTGAATACGAACACAGTTGTAGATTTCGGAGTAAACACCACGATATGTATTACTATTCGGAACTTTCACAACACAATTTGGCACTATCCCACAATAAATGTTACGCGAAAACTTAGGATAAGGATTTCCAGTGGCACCGAAATTAGAGAAATTTACAAAGGAGCGTACAAAACACAGAATGCATATCGTTTCGCCCAAAGCGTGGACACTAGCATTGATTCAAGCGATTTTGTTAAACACGAGTATGAGGATTCGGACCCGAGGTACAGCATGCGATCGGTTCGAGACGATACTACTATCACGGAGAACACATAGCGACAGACAAGAGCGAAACAATGAATCTTCTCACTGGTGCAATTTGTCGAAAGTACAAAGATAAAGTCGACGAGTTACTACTGGGTTAAATGGAACCCTCGGCGGGGCTTGGTGCGGTAGATACAGTGTATAATATCCATCCTACAAGCGAACAGCTGTTCTAGTCTACCCTCTCTTTATACCAGACTCGTATGTAACAAGATACAGGCCCTGATCTCATTGTTTGTATATTGGAAGATAATAATAATCGACTACTAAGAATAGAAATGTACATTGATACAGTGAAATTTATGGAAAATATTTCTGGATTACTTACCATGATGAAAGAGTTGTTAGCAATAATTTAAATTGGAGCATTGCACTGAAAACTGTGGGATTGTCAACCCAAATAAAATGACAATCCTGAAAAACCGGCTTGGAGCACGAGGAGCAATGTTTTTGTTAATGTTAATGCGTTCAAGTATGACCTTTGTCCCACCAATTGTTTCTCTTCAGCTGTCCGAAAGACTGTGGAAGACTCTCGTCTTCGTTGAATCACTAGCGAATCGACCAATGGAGATTCAGATAAACGAATGTGACATCTGATTCACACACCTGATGGAAAAGTCGTCTGCTGGTAAGTTCAAGTTGTCAGCCAATTGTCAGCTTCGCAAAGTAAAACAGTGATAAACTGTTCAACTGGGTTTTTCCCTATTTTACTTATGATATCGTGCATTGAACTCAATTGATCGTTGGCCGAAAATTCGAATGCAATTTTGTCAAATCTTACGTGTCAATGAGTTACTTAAATCCGAGCATGTGATTGCATGCGATATGCAGAGTGGCATTAAAGCTTCCATAAGGTTAACATGTTCACAATATTGCTACTTGCGATATTCATAAAATTGGAAAATCAATTTCTTGAGTATTTTGATTAGTAATTTATAATTTTAGTATATTGTACATAATAAATTTATGAATTTTCTTTACTTACAGAGTATTCGTTATTCCACTATCAAAATGTTATTGCTCATAGTATGTTGCAAACTATTGTGCACGCTTATCGTTATACCAATTTTAATTCAAATTTGGAGAAGACATTACGCAAAGGAACGAAGCAACAGGCAACAGAAAGGTCCAATCGTTGGCTTCTTTCATCCGTATTGTAACGCGGGTGGAGGTGGAGAAAGAGTACTTTGGGCTGCGATCAAAGCTATACAATCCAAGTATGGAAATATTGAACTATTTAAACCTAAATTTAAATAACTCTTCCATTTAATAAGTACGTGATCCTTTTTCACAGATATCCTGATGTACATATAGTTGTTTATACCGGTGACTTGGATGCCGATCCTGAATATATTTTAAGTAGGATAGAGAAAGTCTTTGGCTTGAAAATAGAGCCAAATATAAAATTGATATACTTACATAGACGAAAATGGGTAGAAGCTAACATGTATCCATATTTTACCCTGTTGGGGCAAAGTTTAGGATCAATTTGGCTTGGCATTGAAGCTTTAAATAGTTTGGTACCAGGTAACGATAAATACGGAACTTTCGAGTGTTAAAGTCAATTCTCTATGTTAACGCAACCTAATTCTACAATTTTATGTTTGTATAGATATTTATATCGATACAATGGGTTATGCATTTACGTATCCGTTATTTAAGTATATCGGTGGGTGCAAAGTAGCTACGTATACTCATTATCCAACAATATCGACTGACATGTTGAGACACGTATACAAAAGAGTGATTTCACACAATAATAGAAGGGTTATCGCTAGAAATCCATTTTTCTCAGCAGCGAAAATCGTTTATTACAGACTTTTCGCAATGGTAAGTTATTGCGTGAATATCAGATGAAATTGTAAAAAAATGATATTATAAATTATGCTAGAATATTACAATTTTATGGTATGTTCACAGCTTTACGGCTTAGTCGGAAGAACAGCAGACATTATTATAGTGAATTCATCGTGGACCGAAGATCATATCAATAATATTTGGAAGTGTCCTTTAAAAACACACAGAATCTATCCTCCGTGCAACGTGGAACACTTAACTTCGCTTCCTCTCCTTAGCGAAGAAGAGAAAAATGGCAATATTAGAATTGTGGCTGTCGCGCAATTCAGACCAGAAAAAAATCACCCTTTAATGTTAAGGTCAATGTATGAATTAAGGTCTATCGTGAAGGAGGAAACCTGGGAGAAAGTAAGGTGAACAATGGTATATAAACTATCTCCTAATACAATAATATATAGTAGTCATTTCCCAATATGTTTTTAATCAGATTAGACTGATCATTATTGGATCTTGCCGAAACGCGGAAGATCACGTACGCGTAAAGGACATGCAAGATTTGTCGAAACATTTCGCATTGGAGGAAAATGTTGAATTTAAGTTGAACTTACCGTACCCGGAACTTGTATCCGAAATGCAAAAGGGAACAATAGGACTCCACACAATGTGGAACGAACATTTTGGAATCAGTGTCGTGGAGGGAATGGCAGCAGGCCTTATTATGGTAGCTCACGCCTCTGGAGGTCCAAGGTATAATTCCAAATTATATACAATATATTTTTATTCACGCTTTATTTTTGCAAGGTTCCTGAAAAGTTCTAATTTTATTGCATTTTCTAATCGATTTCAGAGCTGATATTATAGAGACACAGCCTGGTTCCCAAAATGGATTTTTGGCCGATGATGCAGAGGAATACGCGTCGTTTTTAAAGTGTATCATTGATATGCATCCAGAAGATAGAACAACCATTAAACAGGCGGCCAGGTGAGTAGTATTTTTATATGAGTCATTTGTTTCAGGAACGATGGATGTACGTATTACGAAGAATCTCCTTTTCAGGGCATCGGTTAGCCGATTTTCCGAGGAAGTATTTGAGCGAGAATTCTTGCGGACGATCGAACCATTTTTTAGACCAAAACAGGAATAATTATTGATTTGTATTTTCACATTGTGTCGTACAAATGGTAAAAAAAAAGGAATATTTCAGCTGAACGTAATGAAGGTCAAGTAAA
Organism: Trypoxylon attenuatum; assembly: GCA_963989405.1. Classification (NCBI taxonomy): domain Eukaryota; kingdom Metazoa; phylum Arthropoda; class Insecta; order Hymenoptera; family Crabronidae; genus Trypoxylon; species Trypoxylon attenuatum. The sequence goes on along the minus strand of OZ022488.1, from coordinate 17,776,229 downwards.
TCTTATACAATGATGAAGATTATGACTACAACGCTAAAGCATGTACTTCATGCAATACGATTATAATCAAATTGAGAATATTTCCAAATTATTTCTAAGTTCAATAAGAAACGTTATAAATTCAACTAATTTGTATTATGTACTTATGCTGTATCAATCAGAATAAATATTTTACTGAAACATCATTAGTTTGAATGGCACTCAACAAACATTAGTCCAACGTTATACAATATATTTAATTAGAAAACGGTTTAACTGGAACGGTTCAACATTCGTGTCATTCAATAATTATTACTGGAAATTTTGATTGACTAATCCGCATCCTTCGCATTCTAAAATACGATTGTCTTCACCTCCATTTTCTACTAATTTAAATTGCAGACCTCGGTTGCCTAACATTATTTCCGCGACTTGCATAGCAGTTTCAGTATGACAAGTTAACTTCATGCTTCCAAGTTTAACTCTCGAACGTCCTCTTGCTAATGCCATCAAAATAATTATCTATAATAGATAATTTTACAAATTAATTAAATTATAAGCGAAAGGTATTAATCACATTGCGTGCTTAATATTATACCTGATCTTGAAGATGTTCATCTACGCAAGATCTTGTTAGTAAAGGTTGCAAGATTTGTTCCGCAGCAACTGAACCTGGTGGAGATTGTTCTTGTCTCGTAGATCCTAAACCGGATCCGCCATGAATACAATCGGTAGTAGTGGTACAAACTACACTGTAAGACAATTAGATTATGGTAAAAGAAAACTATGTGTCGATCAATCGTTCCAACTGTATAAACGTATCTTACTTAATTCCAGAGCCATTTCCAACAGCCATGGCACGGTCTTCTCTATAGCCCTCTATACTTATCGGTGGTACAGGTATTTTGCGTCGACTTAATTTTTCTCTTAACGTTCTCTTTACGGTCTCTGCCATCGTATGTGTCTCCTAAACGACATTTGCGAAAAGATAGTTCAACTAATTACGATTCGATCGCTACGCATTTGAAATACATACGTTTATGTGAACAGATCCAGCGACATAAGCCCATCCGGTTATACTCTTCGGAATGCCAGGATCGAGTACCTCGACAGCATTTAAATTAAGTACTGGCTTTATTTGTAACTGTATTTCTCCGCCTCCTTTAGGATAATAACCCCTGCATTCATTGTTTTTAATATACCGTAATTAAACGACTAAATTCAACCTACTATAGACTAATATTAATTTGAAAATATTCGCATACCTTCTTCCTACTATAAAATCAAAGTCTGCTCCAAATTTATTTAGCATTGGTTTAAAAACTGAGGTAAAATATTCTATTTGTGGCCCCATAGGAACATTTGTGCCACCCTTGAGAATAAGAGTGATCGGAGCTGTGCTCGGAAAGAACAAGGCACATGGCAATGAAACTTGTGCTAGTAGACATATGCATCCAGCAGTTTTAGTATCTGCCACAAATTCTTTTTTGTGCTTATTCAAAGGGCCCGGTCTAAATTCTAAATGTGTCGATCCAATAAATGCTCCTCTAACTTCGGCGTTACACATCTCCTGTACCAAGTGTACTCCTATTGTGACGTTTCAATAAGAATTTGTCATCGTAAGTTGAAATTGATTTATAAAGTAATTTATGTCTCAACCTGAAAGATGTTGAGCAGCAAGTCCAGGCTTGGGTCTTCCTGCTCTAATATTATTTATTTCTATTGGTATCTCGTATAATGCACTTAAACTTAATGCCATTCTTAATACTTGACCACCCTGTGAAAATGATATTCGCATCCATTATCTTGCAAAATGTACTATATTTCTATCATTTAAAACACTTACACCTTCGCCCAAACTTCCATCGATTTGCACAATTGAAGACATTGTGCGAAAAGATTTTAACATTTATCAATGTCTCGACAAGGTATAATGTACCGCAATTTGGCGTTTATTCTCAGACCACAGACGATTCTCCCGATACACCAAATTCCTACTACAGAACAGAATCTTAACTTTCGGAAGGGGAAGTCTTATGCGTCTAACTATAGAACTGATTCTAGCCGATTCTAATTCTAAAAAGGAAAATTCTCTACTGTCAGCTTGACGTTTCCTTCTCCACGTGTCGCGTGGTGTAGTGTGTACCGCAGGGCTGTGACATGCCGGGCAAACATTTCAGTTCACTGCGGTGCCTAGGCGCGCAGCTGTAGGCACTTGACTTGAATTTAGTGTGGCAATTATCATTAGGGTTATGGCTTTGTCACAGAAAAGTGGCACAAGTAAAATTAAATACATTTATCATTTGCCATTTTTTGAACGGACAGAACTTTGCAAGAAACTTAATGAAAATGACAAATGGGAAGAACTTGCTGGTATGATTTTATTTTATTCATAATAGTAGAAAGTATTGAAGTATCGAGACATCTGTCAAAATAACTTTTATTATTTCGATTTTAGGGAGATACATGGCATACGATCTATCAACAATTCAAAGTTTACGCAAAGAATCGAATCCAACTGATGTATTGTTGACAATGTGGAGCCATCACAATCATACGATATTAGAATTATTTCAGTTGCTCGCTCGAATGGGACAGTATCAATTGATGGTATTATTAAAACCATACATTGACGCTGAGCATCAGGCATTGATTTCTATTGGTGCAAATAATTTTAATAGAATATTGCCATGTTTAAATTCTAATACTAAAGATTTAAAGATTGAAAATTGTAATTTTAATGAGAATGTACCAGCTTTGGAGAACGTATCGAAAGCTGTTGTAGTAGGAGACGCAGGAAACGAATCGCAAAAAATATTGAACGAATTAACGTATGTTGGCGCACCACCAAGTAATTCGAATAACTTATTGGTCGGAAGTTCAATTCCCCATGCGCATCTTCCAAAATCATTACAAAATACACCAGACGCTAAGAAAAAGGATGACAAGGCAGCGTCGAAACCACTCGCGACTCTTCCTCAAGCACAGTATATTGAGTTGTGTAATGCTACCGATGGATGGGATAAACATAATATACTAGGAAAGGGTGGCTTTGGAACAGTTTACAGAGGTATACGAAGAAACAATCTGATCCAAATATGAAATAACAACACTATCTATTGTATTAACTGTGCGTTCATCTTTATTAGGAATGTGGAAGAATACGGACGTGGCAGTCAAAAAAATTGAATGGAGGGGCTCCGAAGCGCACAAAAGCTATATGACACAGCTAGAACAATCTCTAAGAGAAATAAAAATTCTAAATTCATTTCCACACGAAAACATTTTGCCACTCTACGCCTACAGTTTGGAAGGCGAAGCTCCTTGTTTGGTATATCAACTTATGAAGAATGGATCGTTGAAAGACAAATTACAAGTTCAGAGTAGGGGTCAATCTCTCTCTTGGATACAGAGACACGAGATTGCCAAAGGTATTGCTCGTGGCTTGCAGTACTTACATACAATCAGAACAAATCCTTTGATACACGGTGACATCAAAAGTGCGAATATTTTACTCGACAAAAACTATGAACCCAAAATTGGTGACTTTGGATTGGCTCGAGAAGGACGTAAAAGAGACAATATGAAAGTACGTAAATATCTTCACGAATAATTCAGTAACTTAAACTAAAACTGTGAAATAATATCTGAGCGTTACTCCAGGTCAGTAAAGTTTATGGGACCAGACCGTATCTTCCAGAAGAATTTCTTCACGATAGAAAACTATCTACAAAAGTTGACACTTATAGTTACGGTATAGTATTATTCGAATTAGCAACGGGTTTGTCAGCTTACGATGATCGCAGGCCAGAGAAAAAATTTTTGAAAGACTTCATTGACAGTACAGAAGATACAGATTTACCTCTGCTATTGGATAAAACAGCAGGTGAGAAATACACACAAGTTTTCCATAATTTAATAGTTTTGGGAAAGTGGTGCACTAATCGTATGGCACACAACAGGCCAGAAATGCATCACGTTTTTCTCAAAATCAATGATTTATAAATGTGGAATATAATTTTTTTTATTTACATTTTAATGCACGACTTTCATTGTTTCGATGAGAATTTAATGTATATTTTGTATATACTCGAAGGAAAATAATTTTATTCTTTATAAATCTTGCATAATAGTTGATAAATAACTAAATAAACAATATTTTTGGATGATATTGTATTTGCATGACGTAGCAGTAACTTAGAAACTTATTTCTCATAATTTATATTTCTTTTGCGATCAATATTATTATGATTATGTATCTGGTTATAGCACGTTCAGAAATGTTCAAGAGCGTCTTGTTACATATTTTTTATTGTACTTTATCATATTAAATTAAATAAGTAAGAATATTAAAACTGAATAAATTTGTTATGGATAAAGGTCAGAGAAATAAATATTATTTTTTTAAAGCTTCCAATAATAAATACTATTTTTATTCTTCTGTGGCACTTACTCCCGACCCAACATATAAAACAATGAAGAATCAATTATATAAATTAGTATTTTGTTTCTGTTTCACGTTTACTCTACTTATAATTATAACGGACAAGGATCGTCGAGATTGAATCTCTTAAATTATTGCTTGCTACTAACATATCTTATTATAAATTGTAGCAAAAACGCTGAGGAAACTTTCTCGATGTAAATATCGGTCCTCATCAGATACTTGTCCAAATTTAATAAACAAGCAGTCGGACTTTGTATATTTGACACTCGGTAAACATATATATATATATACAGTAATTATTAATGAAGATGTCATAAAGTCGCAATTTTACGAGACTGACAATTTCCATTTCGTTGTGTTGTTTGCTTATAACAAATATAAAAGTAAGTAATGCTTCCTTTTTTGATTATATTTGTAGCAAGCCCTAAACACGATATAATATTTAATTTGAATTAATTAGACAATGGAGCAAGAATTGTCTGCAATATTATCATAGTATAAAACATGTCATTACGTAGAAAGAAAAATATTTCATCGTATAAAATGCGACATACTTATGTATCTTGCATAATTTTAATATCTAACTATAACGAACTTCCTCTAATATATATATATATATATCTAATCTATTCATCACAAAGTACATTATTATATTAAAGAGTTACGTATAAAAATATAACTGTAACTTATTTGGCGAAGACATGCTGAACTGACTATTATCCTCTAATGTCATACTAACTTTAGTAGTACCAGGATGGATAACTAATACTAAATGGTATTGTCTTCGAATTGAAATTTGAGCCACCTCTCTTTGAGATTATCGAAAAATCTCCGACAAACCTGACATGGTAATTTGCCAAGTTAACAATAAAATGAGACCAGCGACGAGAAGCACAAACATACAAAGATATTCGATGTATTTTAATGTAAATCTAAGTCATGGATTAATTTGCGAAATGGGATTACTTAAGTTGTAAACTAATACTGTAGTTCATTCTTGCAAAAGCACTCTTCATAAAGTTCAACTGACAATAAAACGTTGACATTAGTTTCTCGCGATAGCATTTTAAATTTGAGCTGCGAGAAATTACGCACACCCTGAAAACTACTAGTATAGATCTTTATAGTAGCACGCGCAGGAACAAACTACTTTGTATATTACTAATACATTAAGTTTGTCTGTCGATGTAAACACATTTGTAATGTTTTTAAGCATTCATAATGTTCTCCCTTTCGTCTATTTATACACTATTACCGTAACTAGTATAAATAATTTTCTACGATAAGTTACACCGTCGAAATAATGATAATGGTTTTTATGAGTTTTCAAGAGGAGACGTATGAATTGATCGCGCAGATTGATGAACTTAAGGTTGGGGAATGAATTTGAGTTTTTTTTTTCAATGTAAGAATTATCGAAAGGACACTTTTCGAAGGGTGAAGAGTATTTCCTAAATGTTTCTTAAATCTGATATAATTACCGCTGATCAGTTCTAACTGCATGATATCAGTTAAAAAGATCCGTTTTTGATGTTATTTTTTTGATACTTGGTAGAATGTGTATGGACGTATATTGGCCATAACTCAATGGTATCCTTAAGTCAGTGCTATCTCTTCTTTCTACCACCTGCTGTTCTTCTTGTTGATTAAAGACCCAAAGTAGCGACGAGAAAGAAAGTAGGATACACGTAGCACCCCCGATTCCAAATAGACAAATAAGAATAATCTGGGCGACTGGTAGCACTTGAAGCGCCAATTTCAGTAACAACGTTAGATAAGTCGGTAGCGATGGTATGTACTGTAAAAAGGAATCAAATACCATTAGGCAATTGAAATTGTTTCTTCTACAATTTGTGGCAATATTTTCTGAATATAAGAAAAGCAAAAATCTATAGAAATATTTACCAAATCCATCCAAAACAAAGGCACAATCATATCGTTGAAAGGTGTGATTTTAGAGTTGTAAGTTGTGTGATGCATAATCATGTTGATTTGGAGTTTCGAATTAACTTCCATCGGAATGCCGACTGTCTGAAGAAAAAGAAGAGGAAAAGTCGCAGGTGATTCATTGGTTTGATGAGTAGCTTTATATGCAAGAATTTTACTCCAAGTTAGTCTGAATTCATTGTGTCCTGTTGGAATTTCTGATCCCGAGATCATTGGCCGGACTGATTTTTAATGAGCCTGTCCAGCTGTGTATGCTAGTGGTACGCATTAGAATTTATGCGTTAGGTAACTAATTGACGTCAACCTGCTTTCGAACATGTTTTTTTTTTCGTTTTTTTTTCACTACGCTGCCGCAGTGTTCACGTTTGCGAATTATTTCGTAATTGCAGAAGTTTTTCAACTATCCTTGCATAATCTCGATCGAAAGACCCCATCCCCTGCTTAGATAATCGCGCGGTTTCTCTTGACCGCCAGTATGCACCGTGTATTTATCGATGATAATCAATTAAGCGCCAGATTAAAATGATAATTAACGCGATAATTAAGATTTTCATCTCAAATATATTTATTATAAATAGTAAGTAGACTATTATTGTTTATCTTACCGGTTGAATAACGATTCTCGTAGTATGCAATTTTGGATCTGGTTTGAGACCTTCCACGTTGTTAAAAAGGTCCGGACCACCATTTAAGAAGTGTGGTAACGATATTGCAGTTGGAATGCCTGAGAAAAAGAACGTGTTTGTACTGTAGATTGATGACCTCTAAAATCAAGGGCATTCTGCGATGCACATGGCCGACATAATGCAGTAGATTTACGGATTACGAGCGAGTAGCCACTCGCTGCCCTCGAAGCGAGGATTTCCATCCGAAAATGAATTTAAAATTCAGGATTTTTCTCTCATAAAATTCTGCGTACTACTGTCAAAATATATATATTTGAATCATATTCAAATAAAATATTCCTTTTTACGATCAGTGCTACCAGTCGAATGCAGAATTTTTGACAAAGTGCATATGTTATTCGATGCAAGAGGCGTGCCATGAAAAATGCCATAGCACACAATGCTTTCGACTTATAACGATTATTTGGTAAAGTTCAAACTATGACATTTAACGCTAGAATATCGTGCTGGCCTATGTGGAATCAAGAGATTCCGTTTCATATTCCTGTGCAGTTGCTCGCGATATTCTCCTCGAGCTCGGATAAGATTTAACGGTGCATCAGAAAAAACAAAGATATATGGTGAGTTTATGTTTCGATTAATTTTATCCATCAATTTTGCCTAAAATAGGAAATTTAATGTGGGAATAGGTGATTTATTCGTGAAAATAGTCGTGATACTTACTGTAATAGCAAGGTGTTATTTCAGAGAGTCCATTCATCAGACACTTCTTTTTCCTACAATAGCATTCATTCTCGGGATTTAAATCAGGCGACTGTAGGAACTCATCGGGTATCGAGTAGAGATATCCTTCGAGACCACTATTCACCCAGACCTTTTCCTTGAAAACAATGGGTATAGCCTTGCAGAAGGCTTTTCGGAAGACTCTGAAGGATGCGCGAGGGTCCATGTAGGATGGAAAGAGAATTCCTTCCGTAGCTCCTTGAATTCGGTTGCAAATTGTGTTTCTATAAAACAAGAAAAAAAAAAAACTACATTTGTTGAACACTATTCCTACCGATGCTTCACGTACCTATTCCTACTGCGACCAGTCAAATGACCGATCATTAGCTATTTATCTTAAAAAATAAACAATAAAAAAAGTAATGAATATTGAAATATGTATTACACGTATGCCCAAGGAAAAGTCGTGAAATTTCAACGTGATGAACACAACATGATGAATTCAAATTTTAAAAACGGTCATTTGATCATTGTTGAATGCAATTATCAAATTTTTGAAAAGAATATATTAAAATTCCAGAGGATACTTACTCTGGATATGTCTCATTTCCCTCTTCTTCGCGATATCCCCATTGAGATAGACCAGGACTTCCATTGTACGTGTCAATGCTCAAATATCGACCTTTCTCATCAGTCATGTTTTCGTTCTTCTTAATGTTCATGGTTACTACGTTGTCTCCTTCATCGTACATCTGCAATCAAACGTTATCCTAGATTTGATTCAATTGGAATAGAGGTGACGGTTTCAGAAGTCAGATTTGAAAGTGCGAGCTGGAATCAACCTCGCGAACTTCCAGGTCTGTGCATAAACAGTGAAAGGATCGGTAGCGAGATAGTACTTGCAAAACTATACACTCAGATCTGGAGACCTGATGCACGTTGTTACGTCGTGGCATTGCGATCGGCTATTCGTCCATTGCCCTCGTCCATTATGACTTTCGACGTGCAAAACCAATTTACCATGTTCTATATAGATATAGGTATATAGTAGAGGTAAAGAAAAACAAGAAAAGTTGCAGGGGTATAAAAATCGATAGAACTGCATACATGAGATTACAAAACTGCAGAGAGTTGACCAATTCGCACCTGACCAAGGTTACAGATTGATCTGTGAAACCAGTAAGTTTTTTTTCTGAGTTTGTTAGTTTTTCAGCAACAGATAGAACGCCAGAATTCATTTTGGTTGGAACCTGCTGCATACCGAACAGCCACGGACATTCGCTATGATTCGTGACTAATTACTACAGGCTACTAGTTTTTTGCACAAACTGTTTGCGCCACTGACATTCTCGCTGTGTTCTCTCTATGGACACCGTATATTTCCCTCTAATTTAACATACTTCATCTGCTGTGTTGCTGCCATTGGAATGGGTAGTTACGATGAATTATACACCCCTTTTTTCAAAGCGAACAACCCAGTTGAATGAAAAGAAGTGTTGAAGTTGCAAAGCAGTTATATGCTTCTGCGAAGTTTGCATACGTAATTCCACTTTGCCGAGACAAGTTGCGTAATTAATAAGATACACTTAATAACTGGTATTTTGCAATTTATTGTAACGATTGCTTTGTCCCGCGAGTCAGCCGATCCTGGGATTGATTAGTTTTTGCCAACAAATGTCGTTAAGTGAGTTTTTGCGAAACGGTATACAATTCTGTATTTCCTTACGGTAGCACACAAGATTTTCATTTTAATTTATAAAGGTAATGAGATCGAGTCACTTACCCTATCGAGGAGACCAAATTTCCGGAAGTTAATAAAATTCGGTACAACGCTGCTGGCCAATCGCACCAATCGATCTTCGTAGCCCCAAAGATAATCGTGAGCAGTGATATTCAAGATTGGTTTACTGTCCAGCATGTTTATCAATCTCGCCCAAGGAAAATTGATGAAGAAACTCGCGTCGTGTAACGCCGAAGAGATACCCTAATATCATAAGATAAGAAAACATAACTTTAGAACATTAGTATTGATACAATTTCGACTAAATCGTTTCATAATTTTCTATGCTAAAAGGATATTCTGTTAGTTACTATCGATAGAAAACTAGTTTTTTGTGAAAATCGGAAGATAGCAAAGAGACGTCATGGGTTCGTCGATGCTAAGAATTCCAAGCAATTATTTGCACGCAAACTGAAAGCAAACAATCTTTTTTGTCCACTTCATTACCGCGATTTATGTCTAGTCTCGTCTTATTACTATCCAGCATGAGGTGATCTTCGATCCTAGCGCTCTCAGCTACACAATTATACTCGATATTGAAAGGTACTATTGTGTCAAACGGTTACACCAGTTGCAGTTTGTTCTTTTTTTTTATCTCTGTACATTATACATACTCCCTTACCATTGACGCTCTTTTGGGTCAAATATTGCCCCGATGGTAAAACTGTCACTGATTAACGTCATTATACCGTCAGTCGCGAGATCACGACAATATTGCTTGGAATCGTGAGGCGCGCACCACTGCTAATAATCCCAAGATAATTTGCAGGCAATTTGAATGTAAAAATGCTCGATTAATTTGCAATTCTGAACGAAGAAGACGGGGAAAAAAGATGTCGAAAAAAGATCAATTTCGAGCAAAGGGTACACTGCAATCGACGGCTGCAATCACTTTAATTATGTGACACTCTTGAGTACGGTAGTTAGACGACTCATTAATTCTACACAGTTTAACGTTTGTTTCGTGTTTCAATGTGTTTCGATAGGCGAATCAAGATGTAACACTAATATGTCAATCAACAGACTGATGGGATATTAGCACGCATCATTAAGCATATCGAGAATACAAGATGTCAGTAATAATAGTATACATATGTGTGTGTGTGTGTGTGTGTGGCGTTACGCAAATTTTTATGCGTACTTCCTCGGTGTCAATTAAAAATAATTGCATTTGACATTCCGGATTAATTGTAAAATCCATATACATATGTAGATAGAATAGATATTTTTATTGTATCTTTGCTTACCAGCATAGGTATGTTTGGTACAACGACAATGTCCTCTTCTGGATCACCCACTGATCTTTCTCGGACAAACTGTATCGTTCTTTTCGGCACATACGATATAGCATCCTTGTGCCACGTGATGTTTACATTTTCCAAGATCTCTCTGGAGACAAACAAATCAGATAAGTAATACAAAACATTCCCCTCATTTTAAGTCAGATCTGGAATGATTCAGTTAGATTAAAAATTTATCCAACATACTTATAAACGTAAGGACCAATTTCTTGGACTTTGAGCTTTTCTTTTCCCGCAAGGAATTCTTCATGATTCGTCACGTTAAAAATGTAAACTCGAAGGAATACATCTATCGGTGGCTTTCTCCATAAAGTAAAAGCCAAAGTATCCGGAGCCATGCTTAATTTCTGAAAAATTTAAATTTTATGATATCAACGATTCCTAGGAAATATTATTATATCTTTATAGTATTTTGTTCGCACTTACATTGTGAACTATAGTGGTCAACGGATCCGTCATATACACGAGATAAGCCAGGATGGTACAGAAAATGCCAGATGTAAATAGAATAATACATTCTGTAATAAAAAAACGTTTATAACGTTAATCTTTATATTTTCATCCTACTTATCATATTAATGCTATTACCTAGAACTACCTTTACGATCAATTCTGTACCGATAAATCACAAAGACCTTCGCACAATTAAATCTAATGAGCTACATAAATCGTTCGGATGACTGTAAAAATCACTGGTTTATAGTACTCGTGCGTAACATAAAAAACGATTTAAAGATATAATGGAGGTCTACAAGCTATTTTACCTTATCGCATAAACCTGATCGTAAAGTCACGATCTTTCGCAATGTCTCTTTAAATTGCAATTGTGCAACTTCAGAGAATTATTAAAAAAGAATAAAATAAACTATCCAATTTAAATTCAAAACTGTTTTATTGAGAAACATTTATAGAGTAAATTTCCAAATCCATTCAACGGTGAATCTCAACAAATGCGCAACTTTCCGAATGAATTTTATGGTATGCAAGGCACATCACTGGTTGTAACGTGTCCGCGAGGGTTTTGCATGTTGCATTGTAAGGCGTGTTGGGACCTGTTACAGGAAGGTCAGCGGTTCGTTTATCATTTATGCAATCTAGCGTAGTCGTGAAGACCAAGACGACATAGAGGTCGTGAAAGAGACAACTAATGCCTTGCAGTTTCCACGGAATTTCTTGCGCCAGGTTTCGGTGTTGATTCAGACGATTAAACGGAAACCAACGATACCTTGAGAAACGGGTGGCCTTGTCTCGGCTACGTAAAGGTTATCGCGTTCTATTGCGCTTGTAGAAACGTAATGCGCTTCTCGCGATGCTTCCTTTCAGGGTGTACTATGTACTCGCGATATCCGCTACTTCCCATTGCGACTAAACAAGATTACGAAACAAAGAAAGTTCGTAAGATACTCTAGCGTAACGAATGATTCTTTAACCTGCAATGCATTCATTTTTATACCTTCGAGCGAATTTAATTTCCTGTCTATGACTTTACGACTACGTTCTTATAGAAAGTACTATAGAAGATTCAGTTTAACCCAAAGTTTGCTATTCTCTGTAAACGTATATCTAGCAACTTTCTCTAATAATTCCATCTTGAATAATAAGGGCTCGATTGATATATATATATGTATATATATATATATATATAGATTCCACGAAGTTACAATTTCCACGAAGATTCCCCAGTTCAACTAAACAAGCATCTTTTAGCAAAGTAACATTGCACGTAATCATTACTGATAGATTTTTTGCCAAAGTCAGGCGATGTGGTCACATATTTTTATCTCGACAAGTAATTAATTTTTTATCAGATTTTCTTAGTACACCACACGTTTTGTAATGATGAGAAGTCTATGTCAAGCTATCAAGCAGAGGGGGAAATGTATCGATACAAAGTGCAAGTCATTTCCTGAATGAGCTTAACTATACGAAAAAAGTTGATTTTCGTTGGAATTAGATATGGAAAGTTGCTAATAAAAATAATCTTGTAGCACCCTTCTACGAAAGTGTCTAATGATTCGATACGCGGTGTAGTTGTTTGCCTTGGCTCAGATTCCGTATAATTCGCGACCTAGTGATACGGGGGGCCAACCAAGGTTCTCCTCTTCATTCAAAATCTGCGGTTCGGTCGATCATTGAATCAACAGTGAAATGGAAAACCCGCACCTGACCACGAAGACATGACTATCTCTCACACCGGATCTTCCAGTTTCAATTAAACCGGTTAGTTTGATGATTCCAGTGCCTAAAGATAGCTGTGAATTTTTCGGAAGTACGAAAGGAATGTGAGTATGTATCATGGAATATCCTGTCGTTGTATCCCATCCGGAAAATTTCCATATGTACATATAAAATTCTACGTTATACTCTTAACAAGTGTCTAGGAACAATTAGACTAGAAACATTTTTTCCGACTAACAATAAGAATAATCTAATTGATTTTCATACATGTTTTTTTTACTTAATATATTCTCTTTTAAGTGTGGATTACGAGCGGTAATTCAAATATAAATAATTTGACTTGCATATCGTATTTTTTGTTGCTTCACGTCGCGGTACTAATAGACTGAAACATATAACTCATTTTGCAGGTTCCACTGGTTCTATTTCGAGTCTCCTAGAAAATTGTATTCATGATCGTACGAATGATCAGCACGATCATTTATTCCCAAGTGGAAAACCAGTCAGAAAATGATCGCAAGGTATATTTCCTAGGTGAATTTTTTTCCCCTGTTCATATAGTTAACAGATAAGCAAAGTGAACAAACTTTTAATATATGCAATAGGAATAAATGACTATAGACAAACTACCCTTCGGAAATAAAATGTAATCAACTACGATGTCGATGAAATGTTGATGAGACTGTAAGAACCTGAGAGTAATTTTAATTGAAATTCAATTCACTTCAATGAAACTTAGAAGATCAAAATCACGTAAAAGAATAATTAATTTTCACGTTTTGTATTGGCAACGCATCTCTACTGTTTCCAATACATTAAATGTCAATGTACAGACACCAATTGATTATGCCGTTAGTGTAATTCGCGGTAGTTCACAGATAGTTTACGCCTCTTTACGGCCACTATACGCCATACGATAATATGCTTGTTTGTCTGGTTTTTTATTTTTTTAAGCTAACCGCAATTACCGTTGGAATTAGCGTACAAAGACAACTGGCGAACCACTGTTTTTCGCCAATTTGAGTAGCCTCAGGTTGCGGAAAAAGGATAAGAAAAATTGGCATGGCTGAGTAATGCTGTCGAAACTCCTAATAAAAACACTTCGAACAGGTCGAGGTTTTCTCGTGAGTTTTTCTCTTCGAAACAGGATCATTCAATGCTGGGGATCAAATATTCAAGTGCATGACCACGCCAGGTGTGTCATATTTACGACCAATTTTATCCAATCTGGAGCGATCAACACACGAATTATCCAGGGTTTGCTCTTGACCCTGTCGTTCAGGTCGAAAACGAGTGGTCGAGACTTACTCGTTCGGATATTGAAGTTACGAATGACGCAAGTCCAAGAGTTCAATCCAACAAGATAAATTATTAGTAATTACGTAGGATACAACGTACTATGTACTCAAAAATCCCGTTAAGAAGTCTAACTCAATACAACGGAAATAGCGAAAAGATGAGCTGTCGAATAGAATTAATCCCTGGCATTAAAAATCGCTAGCAGAAAAGTGACAAATGGAATATTCGGAAGAAAAAAAGAAAAGACAAAAAGAAGGCTGGAGGCTTGACGCGATTTCTCGGGCGTGACGATGACACAGATAATGATATCCTAGTTTTGTAACGACCCCGTTGTACAGCAAATCTCAATAATTAAGTGTCGATAATTAACTAATTATCCTAAATGAAAAGTTAATATATTATAGTTCTCCACTTAATGATAGTCGATTCTACGTTTGATTTTTGCTCTAGTGCAAAACAAGGAAAATGCCGGGTCATTAAATGATCAGATAATTCCCTGCCGTGGGGACAGTGTGTCTGATAATCATTTCTTATTACAGAACAATGACTTTCTGGATATAGCACGTTAGTATAACACGTGACCCAACCCTTTGTAACAGTCATGAAAATTTCTTCCAAGAGTCCGAAATGTTTATAAGAAAAGTCTAGACAAACATGGTAAATATAGAGACTCGTAAATAGAGTCTGTAAAATTGGATTTAACGAAAGATGCTTCGTTGAAAGACGATCGTCGTGTGTGATTATCCTTATGCGCGTGTTACATATGTAAGGGTACAATGATCCTAGAATTCTTTGACAGCTGATGGATTATCTTGGCCTTGATCAAATTTGACGGCTCACGTACGTCATCGAAAATCATCCGATCCGTCGCGAGAGGAAAGAACTATAGAGTGGAATAAACCAGGAATTTTTTCGTGATTTTTTTTTTTGTTAAACAAAAGTTTGCCGGAGGAATCACTATTAATTGAAAGATATTTTTTTCTGTTAAAAAAACTTGGAACCTAATTACGAGTTAAGTCTTTCGAAGATGATTGATCGATGCTATACCAATTGCAAGGCCAAGATGGATCTGCGCACTCTTAAATCTGAGAGAACGAGATTGACCCAAATTCATGCGCGAAAATCATGAATCAGGTGTCAGGTTCGGTAAACGACTGTATATTAAAACGCAAAGAGTCCTGACTCAAATTCAGGATTCATTAATATTGATCGAGGGTCAAAGAACACTAAGAGGAGCAACAATATTTCGTTTTGCGTTTGTGATCTGTCGATGATCGATGATGAGAAATTTTCGAAAAGGACCTTGATCCTGTAATACGTCAACTTGACGCCTTTGGCAAATTTGTCAGACTAGGTCGTGGAATGTAGCGATAAGATCTAGGACGAACTGTGTCGATTTAGTATTAAATAGTTGAAAAAAAAAAAAAAAAAAACAAAATCGTTGATGTTTTAGCACAGCATTTAATACGAAACTCTTACGTAATACAGTATGATTACATCGATCTGTCTCATCAAGTTATTGACGGGTTAATCGTGAGGTCTTAAAACACTCGCTTGGTTTTTCCTTTTCCGGTTAACCTTCGAACGTCTGTCGAATTGCCGCAGGCAAGTGAAACTTGAAAACGATCGGAGCGTCAAATTGGGGATTACCGAATTTCGGGTGAATTCAAAAAACCCGATGATCATTCATTATGCTTGTGTCCTCATTATTTGAATAGCTCTGGGGCAGGCAGAGTTATAAAACAGAAAATTGAGTAACAAACGAGCCCTTGAGATGAATATTGAAAGATGATAGCCCTGGAATTCCTATCTGCGCACGTTTCGCGAGCAAACGTCTGGAGCGTGGGGAAATGGTATTGTGAAAGTGGGGAACTTAAAGTCTCGAGTTCCATGGTAAACCACAAATCAGTAATACCGGATAAGCATTAAAAATGAAGAATAATCAAAAGGGTATAACATTTTCGTCCTAAATCAAATCAAAGAGATCTCATTAGTGAGATGAAGTCGATTCTGATTTAAAGCATGCTGATGAAATCCTAGCAGCACTTAAAGATTTACTCACTTTTAAACACCTGAAGCGTGTTCGTGAACTTCATGGTTATGGCCTGGTTTGCCTTAAGTCAGGATCCCTGCCCTTTTTCGCGCCAGCCAGTCACTCGAATCCTGCAACGAATAACACGTGTTGTAACGTATCGTACGATTCTAAAATGTGTTAATGGACGTTTGTATACACTCGTCAATGATCATTCTAACATTCTTAAAGAGTGTTTCAATTTATTGGTACACTCTGTTCGTTTCGGTTACATGACCAACATTCGTTGTAACTCGGTAAGGTACATGCTACTGTATCTTCTCGAAAGTCGTATACAAAAGTACGCTCATTCGGTATTCCGAGAATATGCAAAGGCGGCGAAGAACAGAAACACGTGATTTGCCGAGTTTATATGTAGTAAGAATATTGGGAAGCACGAGATTCCGGGTAAAATGTCCAATGTACACATAAATCGGTTTAACTGTATACTGTGTGCCTTTAAGCGCTATTCTGGTAAAGTTGACCGAACCTATTGACACATTACTTGTATTTGCAGCATGTTCCATGTTCTGCCTCTTTTTTTTCGTTTTTATCGGTTTTTCCGCCAACTTTCGTGTCTTCCGGTCTTTTATTTGGTTAGGGTTGGATGAATCATCGACCGGAGAGGATATATTCGATTTACGTCTTATAACGCGATACCAGGAAATTCCCCTTTTGCCAATGGGTAATTCTCAAACTATGGAAACCAGTTGGAAAGTAATAAACATTATACAATCCCGCAGTTAATAATCGGTATATCATGAATCGACAATGAATTGTTCTTCGGACATTTATTAATTAACACATCGCTGCTGTTGGTGATAATTGATTCAGACTCTTGGCACAAAAACCGTCGCCACTTTTATTATTTTATACTATACTTGATCCGTCGAATGATCCAGGAGCTTTTTTGTCACGCGTGAAAAAATTGCATTTTTTCTTTGTTTTTTTCTTTCTTTCGCGAGTGTCAGATTCTGAGTAATGGACCAAAGTTTAATGTACCAGCGAGAAAATACGTAACGCAGATATCGGTGAACGCACGCATTCGGAAATAATGCTTGTTACGTTGCTTTCACCTCCACATTTGGCCGCAGCGTTTTTCCTGCAGTAAAGAAATTTTCTCCGCGCGTTCTGCATTTACACCGAATAATTTGGAATACGATTGCGTTAGCCGAAATAGTACGAAATAATGTATTCCACGTAGCATGTTACGGACGGACGACCTCTTTCGCGTGATTCGTCCTATATGACATGGAGTACGCAAGAGTAAGAATCCGAAATCGTGGAGACATTGAATCGTTAATAATAATGGAAACGTACGGTAGTTACATGCAAATGAACTATTAGTGAATTGCTAAGAGTACATTGGACGTAGCAAGAGTCTACGAACCAATTCATCTGGAGACTTGAACGCCCGATTAGACAATCACGCTTAGCGAACAGTCACGGAAATTGATCGATAGAGAAATCCTTTCGGATAATCGTCAACAATATATTGTATTTTCTTTTTCCAGAATTTTCATTGTTTCAAAATTACTTCGAACTTTTATACAGTGTATAAAATAAGTGTGTAATAAAAAAAATGTAACGAAATAATTATAGAGAGATAAAAATCACTTTAAAAACTCCATATAAGTAAAACAATTGTTTAGAACAACTATTGTTTAGAATCAAAAGTCTACATTTCAGTATAGCATATGCGCGAATGAAATACTTTAGCCACAAAAATTCCTCCAAACTATTTTTCTGCTATCACAAAAAATATTCTGTGCCAAAAAGTTAACGAGTTCCGTGGTAATAATTCCCATGGACCTCAACTTAATCGAATATTAAATCGAATGGTAGCTTACGTATCGCACTTAAACTTGATTTTTAAAAACAATTGACCAGATGAAGAAGATGAAGAAAAATTGAAAGAAATATCGCACGGTTATATTCAACACTTCCCTTTATCTTATTTCCACCTATTACTTAACGCTATTTCAAATATCCGATATCTCCAGACTTCTCACATCATAACATCTACTTTATTCGAGATACTTCTCACGAAGGTTTTCCATGATTTTTTTCTCTCAATTATGCGGAAAACTTAATTAATCTCGTATCTCTTCGGGTGACGCTCTTACCGGGAGCATGCAAAAAAGTTCGTTGTTGTTGCAGGATATCATTAAAAATGCACTTGAGACACACGTCAAAAGGGACGTGGCGCCCAGCGATTCTAGAGGAATGAAAAACAAAACTGTGATATCCGACATTTGTTGACACGGTTCGTTAAATATGTATTGATTACTGATTACATACGATCTACGAACGTTAAAAAAACTAGATCTCCTACTAACAAGATTACGCGGAAGAATTTAGTAAATCACTGTCTGCAATTGTGCCACGCGTCAATACTACTTTTTTCCATATCACGCAAATATGTAATATGCTGTTATAATTCTCAATTTAAACATCAGATCGTGTCGAATGTTTCTTTCGCAGAAGCTTTTAACCAAAAGAAAAAAGGTAATAAGGTAGAATAATTCGAATACATAATTCAATAATGTGACATACAACAGAAAATATTGTTTAATATGTAAATAAAAATTTAGAAAAGAAAATGTTTGAGACAATAAAGTATAGTGAATAATTGAAGTTGTACTCACTTCAATTCAATTACAAGTTGTATTCAATTACTCACTATTAGTTGTATTCATGTACAAAGTTGTACTCACTATTAGTAGTTGTAACACTTTTCCAGCAATACAAGACCCTTGTTATTGATATTGAGTTTTGCAGCTTGAAAGGGTGGAATTTCACAAGCGAACACTCGTTATCCTCTTTGAAATTGGAAGAAATCGTAGATCCAACGCGAATCGTACACAAAATAGTATTTAGAAGCACTAAGTAGTGAAGAAACACGAACTATAATGTGCTCCGCGAATCGTAGTTGAACTTCCCTCGTACCCGCACGATCTGTCACAGAAGATGCTTACGCTCGCGAGCGGCACGCTCCCTCTCTTTTTCACTCTTTCCCTCTCCGCTTGTTTTAGTGAGCACCGGTCTCGTGTCCACTCTGCTTTATATCGCCCCCAGGTCGTGAAACCCCCGTGCACATCCGCGCGCGCTGCTACACGACGCCGACGGCGCTCTTTCGAGCAAAGCCGCGCACGCACTCTTGCACGTGGCTTTTTTTCACTCAGAATTCGCGACACGCTGTGCGTCGATCACATCAATTAACTACAGGTAGCATCTGAATTTATTCAAAAGCTACATCGTTGACGTCGCGCATCCGAGACTGACGTAAGGCAATGGGAATCCGTGTGATCTAGAGCAGATTTTCCTTTGGCTAATTCAACTACCATTTATTGCTTTATTATCGCTTAACTTATAGGGTTAAAATACAAAAGAGTCGTAAACAGGATTGTTATTGCAAAATAAATTGGTATGAGTAGAGATTGAAATCCGTTAAGTATCCAAATAACATCGATCTAGGACGTTCGATGCTATTAATATAGTCACGGATAATTTATGAGTTTGGATGATTTCGAAGCCAATTACCATTAGCGTGACTGTTTTTCTAAGTTGTACCAAATTTAATCACTCGTATTTATACACCGGTGTATGCTAGTTTTTCTATGAAAGAAGTAAAGTGTATCTGGAACGCGTTTCGTATCTTAAGACAATGGAACAACAATAGTGAAGAATGGACAATCTAACATAAACGCAAACCTGGACATACGATATCAGAAAAGAACATTGCCAAAACGAGTATGCAAATGATTAAGCATCGTAAATAAAACATTTCCGTTTGATCATGTCTGTTGTCTTGGACGAACACAATGGCGGGAGAATTTTTCTGTTGGACTTGCCCTGATCGCGTCTCTGATCGTATGTGCTGATCTCATGTTACCCGAGAAACTCTACAAAAAGTATATAAATAATTCTTTAGCTAATAGTTTGTCACAAAGTTAATCGATTTTTAGCTGACGATTAAAGTAAACAGGCGAATATTGCCTAATTAACATACGCTCATTATTTAATAACTTTTTTCAACATAGCTCGTCACTAGATGAATTCTCACCACGCGCATCACATTTCCACCCTCGAGAAAAAACCGATCACCCGCGCGGTCTGCTGTATAATGCGCGAATGAAATTGACAATCATTAATCGATAGACGCAACGAACTATACTAGCTATATAGTACCGAGTAAGCGAATCGTAGGTTCAACCTAACTGATAGTTCAGTTGTATCGTATACATCAGTATAACTTCTGAGATTGGCTGCTCAGCGGAAGAACGTTGCAAAAATAATGAGGTAGATTTCCAGAGTATTCAGGGTACTCAAGTTTACGGTACGGAAATGTCCACAATTCTTATTCCAGGATTGGTCCGTTTTTGCATTAATTTTTGCGACAGTTTTTGTAACATTCTCTCTTTAATATTCTAATTCATCGGAGAATCGATAAACGCTTAGGAAGGAGTCCATGAATGAAGAGAATCGAGCAATCTAACGAGCTATTGGAAAACGAGCTATAAAGTCATCGGTGAACTATTGATTAATCTTGGAGTGTTTACTTCTTAGTTTAAAAGTCAGGTTAAAAGTCCTGCGTCACCGTCAGACACACACACACACACACACACACACACACACACACATATACATATACTCATTTCACATTTCGAAAGAAAGTAAAACAATCTTTTAAGCAGGATAAAAAGCCTTAAATAGCCAAGCTTCACACCGGTTTTCAATGGCGACTGGTTTTGATTATAGTATCCCTACCAATGATATCACAGCTAGAAGCTGTATTGCAATTATTATAAATGCAATCACTTTTTTGTTTTTTCTTCTCTCGGTCCTCGCAGTTTTTGCCATTTCGTGGCCGCCCAGATAAATCGCTTACATTACGGGGTTAATCTACTAGAGCACATACACAAGGAAGCGTGTTAAAGTTGGACTTGTCATTCCTCCGGTGTTTATGCAACATTGTGCAGTAAAATGCGCGCACCAACCGTGTCATAATCTACATGATTATTTGGTGTGTGCACTGCGATACTTGCAGTATCCCCCTCTCGCGTTGCGAGAAGAAATTTGAAAGGCTTAAACGTGCTAATGAAACTGTTACCGGGAAATATCGTCGATTTTATCAAGAATTAGCCTATACCGCCTCTAATAGGACACTCATAAACAAATGCCAATCTCAGTCAGTACCAGGCCTTTGCCTTTTCTTTCTAATGTTTTTTGCTCCAATGGGAGCCATTATTACACCGATGTACTGACGGTGCATTCTTTTCTACCAATCGACAATTTTCACGTACATTGCACTTTGTCGTTAAAAATACACTCATACGTTTTCTAAGTTCCCTCATTCAACTTGGCGGTAGGTAGTTTATCGGATGTCGGAAATAATGCAAAAATTATGGTAGAATGTGCTGTCGATCGCTTCACGCCAATTAGTATCGAGAGTGACGAATACTAGTGATTGAGCGATTACTCGACACTCAATATCAGTACAGTGCATTCATTTATATCACTTATACAAAAATTGTGAAAACAGAGAATTCCTGTCTTCCGATAACTTTTTCATGAGTTTAAATAACAATGAGAAGATTAATAGGTTTTCGTATTATGAGTGTTTGCGTTTAGCATACGAATTGCTTTTTACTCTTTTTTTTCCGTTCAAAGAACCGCGCTTCTCCGTTAATAATTAATTACGAGTTCGTCTGTGCTTGAACTTGCATTTTAATCTAACAAGACTTCTTGTACCAGTGAAACATCGGTGCGATAAGAAGTTCCATAGTATGTAACTGCATTACTAATTCAGTTTACTTAAATTGACGGTTTATAGTATCAGACGATTTGCGCAGTACGATATAATAATGGGACACGTGACATTCCGCATTCCAAGTTCCTGATACCCTAGCTCCCGTGTCACTGGTTTGATAGAATGATGATATGTGTCCTATTGATACCTGCTAATTTCGAAGGAGTCAAGTTTACAAGAGAAAATGTATTGATAGGAAAATAATAATAATAATAATAATAATAATAATAATAATAAAATTCACTAAATTTGCACTCTACTCGAAAAACAGGTATAAATCGAAGGCATAAATATGACGATACTCTGACGCACAATAATTTAGATGGACAGAAATATACGTAATTAATTGCTCAAAATCAATCTTAAGTCAAATACCATAAGTATTATCGCAACTTTTGTTTCGTTTCATCCGGTCAGCTATTCATAAGCTCGAAACGTTATTTGAAGTGAGTAATCAGAAATATATACTTATTTATTGGTCTGTTGTGAACTGTCAATCAAATAGATACTTTATAGCTTGGAAAATGTTGTTTTCGAAGGATGAGAGATTTCCGCGAATTCAGTGTGTATCGGGCAATGCTAAATAGAAAGGACGACCATGCGATTAACCCTCGACAGTTACCCTGGAACAAACTCATTTGCCATCACATATGCATAGAGCAATTATCCGGAAGGTATATAGCGAAAAAGATGATGAATACGTAAGCATGACTTGTCATCCATATGTATAATGCTCTTAACTCGCGACACTGAGAGTTTCTTTTCGCACAATTAAGATGTGACAGATTTCCGCACTCCATTTTGTCACGGGATGTACGATGGATCTTTTAGAATGACAAAACTTACAAGGCCTTTTCGTTCTTCTCGTTAAACCAATAAAATTAACAAATTCGATTACCGTGAAAAAGACGCGCGGTATTTTTGCAAGTCGAATGATTATAGGTTCGAGAATACCGGTATACAGTAAAAGAATGTGTCGACAGATTTTTATACCATTTGCAGATGATTCGATGAAGTTTACAAGATAATTGTAATGGGCCAATAAAACGGATTACGACCCGTGAAACAATTAAGCTTGCCAGTGGATGTTAACGCGTAGCTTCAAATATATCTTTTAATGAATCATCTTACTGAATAAATGCGTCGGAGACGCTGCATTGTACAGTTAGAAGGATATTGCTGTTTTCTTACGATGTTGCTCTGCGAAAATATGCGTGTCGTAAATGTAAGAATTTACATTGAGGAAATGTTTGAAAAACGTTCGTCGTTCAAAAATAGTTCGTATTTTTTCCTCTTATAGCAACCCTCTTCTGTACAACGAGAAAAAGTGCTTTCATAATCGAAAACAGATGAGAGATTAATATCTGTTCAAACGAAATCAATAAGATTACTTTGTCATGAACTTTGCGTTATTGTTGCTTTTAATTGGCTATTGCTGCTATTGCAACAACTGCAGCAAATGATTCTCTAATTGTAAGTGCTCGAACGTTTCACTTACAGTGTACAATAACAACTGTTATGCCCCTGGCGATTAACAGTCACGTCAAAAGAATAAAAACTTCGGCAATTGGCTATTTTTTTGCGGACGACTGACTTTACTATCACTTAACACAAGTTAGCAGCTAGGTTTTCCTATTACACTCATAAGGAGATTCTGCGAAACACAATTCCACGCATTACTTATGCATTCCGTCTTTTCGTTATACTAATACACACTAACTAACACACTTCTACAGTTTCATATTTTATGCAACTGTATTCAAATTTTACCCTAACTTTCTTGCAATGACAATAATGATGGAAAGTTTCAAAATTTTTACTAAAAATTTCTCAAAACGTCTGTAATATCTCTTTGGACTTTTTTACATTTCTGCGAAAGAGTAAAAACTACAAATTAAAGCAAAATCAATATTGAACTGAGTTTTATGAAGAGGTCTATATGTACGTGCAGAACTAATAGTTATAAATCCTGAAATAGAACGTATACGAATGCTAATCAAGAAATTAAAAAAAAAATAAATGTATTTTATCTTTCAGCACTTCTCGTTCTTCAGACTCTTTGTCGTCTAGTCTCAAGCTTAAAACAATTAGTGGTAGGTCAGTCATATTATCTTCGGATACTGGTTCAGCTTTTCTTTGTAACCGTTTTAGCAGTGCTTTGCATTGTTAATATCGATCAGAGTATTTCTACGGTAGTGTATTACAGTAGCCTCTTTATAATCCGAGATTGAATTATGTCATCGATATTCGATCTCAAAGGTAACGCATCCTGTTTATTAGTCATTGACGATCTACTACATGATCTGCTTGCTTTGGGCCGCGACAGTCAAAGGAAAAATTCGTTTCTAGTCAGCGAATTTGAAGAATAAATAATTAATCAGACAGATTAATACCTTAATAATTCTTACAGATTAATTTCTATCTATTCTTCGACTAGAGATCACAGCTTACAATTAGTGATGTACATATTGATTATCACGAGGCATGGAAACCTTATTGTATATTTAAACTAGAAGAAGAGAAAAAGATTGAAAAATGGGATAATTTAGTAATCATGCTCCAGTTTCGCAGGACTTTTATTTTTAAAAAATTGATTACCGATAGGCGCTCGGTGCATTTGTGGAATGCTTACCATGGTCGAGTCGGTACACTCTGAGCAACGACGCAGAGCGCACTACGGCCGTATCCCGTATCCGTATTAATCGACGCTTCCTACACAGATGATCATCGAGTTACACTAACCTGGGGTGATCCAGGACTTGTCAGACAAGCTGCTGGGGACACAAACGGTCCGTGTAACAAATCTGTAATAATAATCACCCCGGGATTGTAATTTGCGGTACAATGTGCGTGAGAAAATATCTCGATACATCGTTGGCATTCCGAGTGTGAGGTGAATCCAAGACAGAGAAAATTCACTTTATTGGTGCGTTGGTGAAATGGAGAAATATCAATGACACAAGTTTAATATCGCACTTCCTCCGATATACAGATAAAACGAAGCTGCAATCCGTTCTTGAAATTCATTCTTACTCTTATAATCATCCTATACCAGTTCTTCAAAGATTATCGACTGCATTGAATGTATTTGCAATCTGTGCAGCATTTTTATTTTAACATAATAAAGTTTTTTTTAGTTATATTACTTTAAGTTCAGAACTTGTTATAGAATTTTATTAAGTCTTTTAGTATTATGTAGAATATGCTAAATGCGATTAAAATTATTGATTTATTATAATGGTGCAATGTGCATAAATTTTCAGGCTGGAGACATACGAAGAGGGCAGCTGGTAAAAGTACAGCTTATTGAAATGATGATGGAGTTGAGTCATAGTTTGACCCTCAATGAGGATGCCCTTAATCAAATTCCGGATGCTAAACGACCAATTTTTATATTCGAGTGGCTCCGGTTCCTCGATAAGGTATTGGTAGCTGCACAAAAAGTAAGTAGTGTCTATTATTCTTCTTCTACCATCTACGCACAGTCGTAATATTATACTATGTAAAATTATTTATCGTCGATAGAGCGACATCAAAGGATGTCAACAAAAACTTGTGGAACAATTGACAAAGCACATGCAAGGTGCACCCGGTCCACCTACGAGACGTTTAATAGCGAGATGTTTAGCTACTCTCTTCAGCGTAGGCGATACGTTTCTCTTATTTGATACAGTGAATAAGTGCAACGATATTTTAAGAAACAAAGATGATTCCCCTAGTTTCCTTCCAACCAAATTGTTAGTACGACAAGTTCGTTTCTTTCAATATATTTTCAATATATTTATTATAATTTTCGTTTAAACTTTTCTGGACAGAGCTGCCATATGTTGCGTGGGATGTATGTATGAAAAATTGGGAAGAATGATGGGTAGATCGTACGAAGAAACAGTTCAGATTTTGATAAAATCGTTACGTTCCGCAGAATCTCAAACCAGAATAGAAATTATGCATACTTTGGAAAAGGTTCGATTCCATTAATCTCTGGTAATTATAAAGACGGGTAATGAAATATTTATATATCTATGAATTTTCACTATAGGTTTGCGCTGGAATGGGATCGGCGATAACTAATGTTCACAAAGAAATATACAAGGTTTCGAGACACTATTTGACAGATAGAGTGATGGCCGTTAGGTGTGCTGCTGCGAAGGTATTCTTATATTTTATCTCTATAATTATCTGCATAATTTGATGTAATTACAATTCTAACGTGTCTTCTTATCTTACAGTGTTTACTGGAAATGTTAAATCATGCTCCATTCTTATACACTACAGAAATAGAGAGCGTAGCGACTCTTTGCTTCCGTGCGTTTGAAGGTTCCAATTATGAAGTACGATGCGCAGTTGCCAAATTATTAGGTACATTGGTAGCAATGACACAATTATCGACTCCCAAAGGCAAAAGTCCTGCAGGTACACATTTATTACGCAGTTTATTTACTTAATTTTCTTTCCGCTTATCCAATTCAAATACGCATTGATGATTATTATATTCTTTACAGTAACGCAAAACAAAGCTGCCAAGCAAACATCTTTGGACGAAGTATTAAATATTTTAATGTCAGGATTTTTAAGAGGTGGCGTTGGTTTTCTAAAAGGCACCGGAGAAATTATAAAAGGAGGCTCTAGTATAAATAGAGAAGTTCGCGTTGGGGTGACACACGTAAGCGTCACATTGATTATACGCTTTGATAAATTTACAGAAAAAAAGTATCGAAACGCAATTATATTCTCTAGGCATACGTGATTTTTGTTCAAATGTTGGGAGGCGCATGGCTCGAACGTAACGTAGGAACATTGGTTGCACACGTTTTGGATCTCGTTACGAATCCAAAAGCAGCAAGTTCACACGTAGACGCAGTATATTCTAGGAAATGTGTCAATTTTATATTGCACGGTACGATTGGAAAACTATTAGGAGAAGGAGCACAAGCCGCTGCGTGCAAAGAAATAGCACACATCATTTTAAAACAAATGAATTCTATCGGTGAGACTTTCCATAACGCTAAGACTCTAAGTTTGTTTAATAAAGTAATCGCTTCTTTAACTATACATTTTATTCACAGACTTCAGTCCAGAAAATGCTAAAGACTGTAATCAAGAAACATTGTTCAGTCAACATTTATTAGTCTGCGCTCTGCAAGAAATGGGTAACTTAATACTTGCACTGGGTACAACAGCCTCTAATTTGTTGTGTGACCAATCATTAAGTACGTATTTAAAAGTGTATATTTTATCTATCTCTGATGTGTTGCAGTTCTCTCATTAACGACTGATAATATTACAGATTTGATCGACACGATCATGGCAGTACTGGTCCATCCATGCCAAGCAGCCAGACTTGCTGCATCCTGGTGTTTGCGTTGTATTTGCGTAGCAGTCCCGAGTCAGATCACACCGTTAATCGATCGGTGTGTCGATGGAATTGAGAATATGCGAAGCTCACCGGAAGCTATAGCTGGCTACAGCAGTGCATTAGCCGCGGTACTTGGTAGCGTGCGTTTATCGCCACTTGGTGTCCCGCATACAAAAGGAAAGGTAACTAGGATAGAGAATTTTCTTCAACTTTAAGTCTTGTCGTAAAACATACATGTCATACCAAGTACAATATTCAACCGATTTGTATATTTAGATCATTTTTAACACGGCGGAAGAACTTTTGAGAAGCGCTAGTCAAAATAGCCGATTATCCCTGAATAGAACACATGCTGGGTGGTTATTAATCGGGGCTATAATGACCCTTGGTATGTTGAATCTTACACGAGTTGTAATAAAATGTTACAACAACACATAAATAAATCTGTTAAATATTTATATTAAAAAAACTATTTAGGCACAGCGGTTGTCAAAGGGTTGCTACCAAGAATGCTTCTACTTTGGCGAAATTCTTTCCCGCGGTCAAACAAAGAATTGGAGAGCGAGAAAGCTAGAGGAGATGCTTTCACATGGCAAGTTACTTTGGAAGGACGAGCAGGTGCACTTTCAGCGATGCATAGTTTTCTACTTCATTGCCCTGAACTTTTGAACGACGATATTACCCGACGGCTTCTCAACCCGATAGAATCTGCACTAGCTATGTTGACAAAGTAAGTGTGAACCGTTTTCAGACCGATTTCTTTAATACTCGATAACGGTATTGTTTGAATCATTTTCATTCTTACAGCTTATCAACAGTGTTAAAGAATTATGGTCAACAATTGAAAGCTCCAGCAGCTATGGTTCGCCTACGTTTATACGAGACTTTATTATTATTACCACCACAGACATTCGAAGGTATGTTATTTTTAACATTATGGTTTTAATGAAAAAATATCCAGTATATTAAATATACTTTATTACTTGTGTCAGGCTCGTACACACACTTGTTAAGAATGCTAGTATCGGAATTTACGTTGGCTGACAATCCAGGAAATACAACTACTTCGCTACTGCGTGCGGTTTGCCACGCAAATGACACCGTGATCCTTGGCACATGGCTGCAGGAAACCGATCACAGAACAATAGAAGATCAAGTGAGTATATTATTACAGACAATAGATTTTCTAGCATCACATTATTTATGGCGTGATTGCTTTGAGAAAAAGATTTGAATAATCTTGCAAAGCAGTATATATATTCAAATTTGTGTGCCCCTTTACTCATAATAATTGTCCTTTCTATAATCCTACTTGTATGCAAAACCGATGTATGCTCTCCGATCCGAAATCGTTTGTCCCTACTGCTAAACTTTCAGCCAATTTGCAAAGGCCATTTTCTATGGCGGCTTAATACGAGTTTCTAACTGTGTGACAATATGGAATCTTATATTATAGCACAGATTGATCATCAATTCACAAGGGAAATATGTATAAAAGTCAAAGTCTCTATATCGCATCTCACTACAGTGATACATAATATTTTTATTCATGTGTAGATGGAACCAAACAGAAGGGCAGATTTGGAACATGTGAGTAATGTTCTGTGAAGAGTGCCTTTCACTTACATACGATAATCGTGATTTAGTACATTTAATTATTTTCGTAAATAATTATTTTCAAGGCTGATATTTTTTCAATAATTAGTTTTCAAATATGTATAGTTTACCAATTGAAATGTATTTCTTTTTCTCTCTCTCTCTCTCTCTCTCTCTCTCTCTCTCTCTCTGCCACTGCTTGCATTTTTATGATCCGCTTCCAACAATTTCCTATCTTTTCCTATATATCCTGTCTTGCTTTGTATTTTGATCTACCTTTCATCTATCCTGTATATGTATATTTGTTTCTATTTTTTACGATACATTTTCCAGCGTATTTTATGTAGCCGCAATCTCAACCCAGTTCGATACTATACGTGATTAAATTTCATTTAGTTACAGCCCAATAGTGCTGCAGGATCAGGCGCCTTGGAACACAATCCCTGCTGTCTTTACAGGCCTGTACCACACGTAAGTAAAAACATTATGAAATTTATAAGGAAAATCATTATTACTAATAATCAATTAATATTTTCAGGATGAAATTGTTCCTGGTCCTTTACCATTGGGCGTAGCTGTTATCGATTTATCCGTCTCACTGTTCGGGCAAATTTTTCCTCGTGTCGCGAACAAACATAAATTACAAATGCTTGACCATTTCACCGAATGCATAAAGCATACAAAATCCGGCCGACAAGAAGCTATACAAATGAACGTTTTCACGGCTATTCTCAGTGGATTAAAGGGTTTGAACGAAGCAAAGACAGGGTTTGGTCAAGAAGACGTAAAAAGATCTGCAACGAATCTTATTATAGTAAGAGCTTTTTCTTCTTAATGAAATTGATTTGATTTTATAAGAAGAATATTATAATTATAAACTTTGTTATAGAGTGCTCTCGTAAGCAGTAATTCGATATTAAGGTGGGCAGCAGGTGAAGCTATGGGAAGAATGGCACAAGTTATTTCCGACCCGAAATTCACTGCTGAATTAGCGCAAACTAGTTTTGATCGGTTGAAGTCTGCTCGCGATGTAGTGAGCAGAACAGGTCACTCTTTAGCTTTAGGATGTCTTCACAAATATGTAGGTGGTATGGGATCTAGTCAGCATCTTAATACAAGTGTTAGCATCTTGCTGGCATTGGCACAAGATAATTCTTCTCCAGTGGTACAAGTAAGATAGATTTCACTTCAAATTGCCAATTCAATTTTTTATTATATCTCACATCTATTTCCAAATCCTTCACTTTGATTTTAGGTATGGGCATTACATGCTCTCTCACTGATTGCGGACTCTGGTGGGCCCATGTTCCGTGGATACGTCGAACCCACATTGTCTTTAGTGTTAACACTTCTCTTGAATGTTCCTCATTCTTATATCGATGTACATCAGTGTATAGGGAAAGTATTATCTGCATTGATCACAACGATTGGTCCAGAATTACAAGGTAATTCGAATTAGCATTGAATGAAAATAAATTTTATATCTTAAAATATTATCGAAGATAATTATTCCGATCATATAATTTATAACTTTAGGTAATACGTCATCAATTTGCATGGCAAGATCGTCATTTTTGTGTGCTTGCGCTATTATGCAAGATCACCAAGATCCACTTGTACAGGCTGAAGCGACTGGTTGTCTTCAACAGCTTCATCTATTCGCTCCACGACACGTGAATTTATCATCACTCGTTCCTACTTTATGCGTAAGACACATGTTAGATGATGAAGCAGACGTAATATGCATAAAGCGGCATAAAGCTTATATATACTATATGTATATTTTTTCTCATTTTCATACAGAGAACGTTATCGAGTAATCATCTGCTTTTACGAAAAGCAGCAATATCGTGTCTCCGACAACTTGCTCAGCGCGAAGCAAAAGAAGTCTGTGAGCATGCCATGACTTTAGCCAATGAAAGCCGTGACACCAATGTCGTGGAAGGTCTGGTCATAACTGAAACCGGTCTTCCAGGAGTTTTGTTCAGTATGTTGAACACCGAGACAGACCGAAAATTAATAAACGATATTCACGATACTTTAACAAGCATGCTACAAATTTTGGCTGCGGATAATCTTTCGCAGTGGCTGTCTCTTTGCAAGGACGTACTGACGATCGCAACAGGTACAATATATCGCTAATATATTTTCCTTTGTAATGGAATACAAATTTTCCGATTTTACAAAATTCGCTCTATTTACAGAATCAAGCACGGAAGAAGCAAATATCGCTAATGTTGAAGATAATTCAGCGGATAATGATAATGCGGATGGTGAAGGTGACGATGATCAAGCTGAATTTCATGCAGATGAATCAACGAAGCAAAGACCAGTGGTTACACCACGGTGGCCCACGCGAGTATTTGCCGCACAGTGCGTCCGAAGAACTGTTACTGCTTGTGTCAACAATAATAAAGCACATTTTGATCTTGCTCTTGCCAAAGACATGCAATTGACGAAAGGAAAAGGTAACAATTAATTTCTAACTATACTATTTATTTTTTTTCTCTTCGTGTTTCCGAATTTTAGAACTATAAATTATCCTTCTTGGTTTCAGGAGATTTCTTAGTTTTGCACCTTTCGGATTTAGTACGTATGGCTTTTATGGCCGCAACTAGCGACTGTGATCCATTACGTTTGGAGGGTCTTAAAACTCTTCAAGAAATTATTGATAAATTCGCAAAAGTTCCTGAACCTGAATTTCCTGGGCATCTTTTGCTCGAACAGTTCCAAGCACAGGTAATTGTCAATGATATATATGTAGCTTTGTATGGTACATTTAACAGTCATTAATTTATTTTAATATCAGGTTGGCGCTGCTTTGAGGCCAGCATTCTCTACGGAAACAGCATCGCATGTAACAGCTGCGGCATGTGAGGCATGCAGTACATGGATCGGAAGTGGAGTTGCGAGAGATTTGAATGATTTGCGCAGAGTGCATCAGTTGCTCGTGTCTTCCTTAGAAAAATTAAGGGAAGGTCATACTCGACCTCAACTTTACAATGAAAGTTTATCCACCCTTGAAAGACTAGCAATACTCAAAGCTTGGGCAGAGGTAAGACATACGATAAAAATAAATATGAAGACCGTTGAAATTATTTTCATTATAAATATTACAAAACTAATCCTTTTTTTCGTATTAGGTGTATGTTGTTGCAATGATAAAAGACGGATCGGCATTAAATAGCAAAGATACGTTCAATCAGAATGCGATTCAAGGAGATGGTGCCGATTCTGAAGATTTCGGAGATTTCGAATTTCAAACTGAGAGTTTATTAAGCTTAGTTCAACCTGAACTGTTAAGTTTGAGTCAATATTGGCTAGCAGCTTTGAGAGACCATGCTTTGCTTTCCTTACCACCAGGTATTTATTAATTTTCCATTAAGGGGGTTGTACCGTGTCACGGTTATATTTTTCTGCTTATTTTGTGAATTTTTTCTAACGAACCATGACAATACACCATCTTGGAATTTTTACAGTGTATTTACTAACATTCGTACAATCGTTTAGAATTTTTTGAATCCAGAATATTCATTGGAATCGACGTTATAGCGTTCGAAAGACAAACGTATAAAAACGATGGCTGATAGGATTCCGGCTGTTGTGTTCATCAGAAATTCAAAATTCAAATGGCATTTTCATCCGTAGACCTGGCGCTATCGCCGGAACTAGGATAATTGTAGAATTTTGAAAATTAGACTATTGGCGCGGTTTTAAAGCCTAAATTTCGATTTTCTCCACTTTTTTCGACCTTCTAGGCTTGCTTAAAAAAAACTATCTACTATGATAGATATCCCAATTATCCTAGTTCGGGCGAGAACTATAAGTGTACTGAATGTACCATATTAATTTCAGCAAAATCGGTTGGGTAGTTTTTGCGAAATCGTGTCAGCCATCGTTTTCATACGTTTGTCTTTCGAACGCTGTAACGTCGCATCCAATGTATATTTTGGTTTCAAAAAATTCTAAATGATTGTAAAAATGTTAATAAACATACTGTAAAAATTCCAAGATGGTGTATTTTTATGGTTCGTTACAAAAAATTCACAAAATAAGCGAAAAAATACAGCCGTAACACGGTACAACCCCATTAAAACTATAGTATTCGCGAAATGATATTCTATGAAATTTCTTACGTTCATAGAATTTGCCAGTCAATTGCCCCATGACGGTGGTGCCTTTTACACGACGGATACCATGGAGTCTGCTCGACCACATTATGCACGTTCATGGGCACCGATCCTCCATGCTGCGACTCTTTGGCTTAATGCCAAAGGCTTCTCAATAGACGATACAAAAACTGAAACGAAAACTTCAAATATTCCGAATAATATAAATAACAATAACAATAACAACAATAACAATCTAGCGTCAGCCAAAACTTGTACCAATGTTGAACGTTTTCATTTGTTGTTTGGTACGTATTTTGAAGTAACTATATTCATAAGTAGACTCCGGATCTTTATGCAAATATGAATTTTGTTATTGATAGAAAATTGTATGGAGTTATTTTTAAAACGTTTTTAAAATTTTGTTTTCAATAATCATTTGGAATTTGTAGAGAATTGTAACATTAAATTCTGACCATTTTGTATAAACATTCGAAATCTATTCAATTAGTAAACTTTTTTATACGTATACTAATTTTTACTTGTACAATGTTACAGGTATATGCATGGAAGCACTGTGCAGCCCTAGATCATCGGAATGTGCTCAAAATATAGAAACCTGTTTAAATGCTTTGTACACATTGCTAGATTCCACTTGGGCTCGAAAGGTTTTGACGAAAGATCGATCATTGCCTATTGAATTATGCAATGTTCTTCACAGGTAATAATTACCACTGATTAAATGTGGCCTATAAATCCTTCTCATCAAAGAAATTCAATGTTTAACGGAATTATGTTCTACAGATTACTTCTAACGAGAGAAACTTATGTCATTCAAATGACTGTAATGGAGGTTTTAAAACAAGTTATGAAAGCTGCACAGGAGGATCTGGCGGAAAGGAAAAAAGGTAAACTGAAAGGTAAGCGTATAAAGGATTAAATTTTCATACGAATTCTAATAATAGAATTAACATTTCGTTGTTACTCTGATTCGACAGAAACGGCTCCAGCCCACGAAGAAAGCAACGAGACTGAAAACTTAGATCTGTTAGGAGAAGGTGAAGAAAATGGCGAACTTCAACCAGGGAAATCACTAGTTTTCGCTATATTAGAAGTGTGCCTTTGCCTTTTGGTTCGACAAATACCAGGCCTGAATCCGAATC
Organism: Trypoxylon attenuatum; assembly: GCA_963989405.1. Lineage (NCBI taxonomy): Eukaryota > Metazoa > Arthropoda > Insecta > Hymenoptera > Crabronidae > Trypoxylon > Trypoxylon attenuatum. The sequence continues at coordinate 17,741,842 of OZ022488.1, read as the reverse complement.
CTGGTGGCGCAGCTGCTATTTTATCTCAAAAAGGATATATGCCATCGGAAGAAAGTGGAAAGCTAATAGCTGTCGCGTTGAACGTAATGGAGTCGCTTCCTGTTCTCTGTTCTCCACAAGGTTCGAGATCAATATAATAATTATAAGTAGGTTTCAATGAGCGATAGTGTGTTCGATAAAGCATTATCCACTAAATTTACACTTAACAGGTGCCGTCGTCATCTTGCCAACTTTGCTATACTTGGCTACTGGGGTAATAAGGGAAACTGCGCTTCGAGCCGACGCCGAATGCAATAAAACTGGATCGGATATACCTGTTCACGCAGCGTTGCATTGCGTCAAAAATTTAACTACCAACAAATATTCGAAAGACCACAGGAGTCGTGAACAATGGACAGCACTGCTGCAAAGTGCGCTCGCTAAGATTATTGATCTCGCGAAAACAGGTATTTACGTAAATTCTGAACTAATTTTAAGACACTTGATGTTTCCTAATTAATAATACTCTTATTAGGAAACGACGAGACAAAAATGGACGAAGTCTCAATGATGTTAGGAATTGCGGTATTTGTTCTCCATGCATTACCGGAAGTAATTAGTGCTCCAAATTTGCAGTTTCCTTGTATCAATCATTTTAGACACGCGTTTCAGTCGGAAAATATAATGGTACGTTGATGAATGTTTAAAGTTGCTGCTTCTTCTGCTTAACTTTCATTGCATCTCTTTTTTTCAGGTCAAGTTGAAATGCGTTCAAACGTTAAGAACGATATTTTTACATCCAGAACGGGTTGTAAGCACACCATATATTCATGCACTGGCTCCGCGACTAGTAGAATACTTGTACAGCGATAAGAGTAAACAAGTACCAAATGACTTGGAGCTATCCTTCACCCTGGAATGCATAACTACCGTTGAAGCGCTTATAGGCCTCGCTGATATTTCCAATCGTATGTAAAGTTATTTTTATGTATAATTTCTGCGTATTTCTCTTGCTTATTTTTTTGGATCTATTTAAAAAATCAGAATTTGCATTTGAATGTGGTAAATATGTGTTTCATGCAAAACAGGAGACCTTCTGCAAGGTGTGTACCTGGTGCACATTGTACAATGAAAATGTTCTCTAATTGTAGAACTTACGAATCGAGTGTTTTCCTCATTTTATTTTATCCTTTTATACTTACGTATTTAGGTATACAAATGTTGACTCTGCTTGTGCCAATTTTGATTAACTACCTATTGGAAGGAGATCAACTTCAAAATGCTTCCAAACATCAATTGAGTCTTCATCAACAAAGTTTTCAGTGGCTCAATAAAATAGGACCAAAATATCCTCAGGTAATTATTACGTGGATTATCACTTTTAAGTAATAAAAAAAAGCAGTTATGAATATAAGAATTATATTCATCGAAATATATTCCAGGAATTTAAAACCTTGATGTCTCAATCGACGGAATTAAAGACAAAACTCGAAAATGCTGTTCGATCGTCGCATCAACAAGCACAAAGGCATATGCGATCGCTAGATCTCGTAAAACCTCCAATCAAGATATCAACACCGTCAATAAAATTAAAAACGGATTTCTCAAATTTCAATTAAACCAATTGCTAATATAATTAACCATTAACACTACTAGAAACATTCTTTATAAATGAATGTAAGATAAAATCACGGTATTAATGAAAGCGACATTTTTAGATATTACTAGTAAGCGGAAAAGATTTATTTTGAGCTTAGAGAACGAACTTTATTTTAAATATTATTACTCGAGGTATGACGGTACTTATTTCTGGATGCAATATTACTGCGATTTTGTAATTAACTACAAAATCCGTCTAGTTTAGAAGGACCAATACGAAGATGTTAATTCTTATAGTATTAACATACTTGACCATTTCTCAGACTTCCGTAATAATCGCATTTCAAAGAATGCGAGTTTAAATGTATTTCTTTCGAACGATCTGCAATTCTACTCAATTCTTCTACAATAGAAAACATTTTACTTTCAATTAATGAATTGTATATATGTAGAATGTAACACGTAATTATATCAAGACTATTAACTTATTGTGTAATAATTATTGAATCATATTCAAATGTTTTCTTCTCTCAACATAAGTGTATCAATATTAAGTAGAACTAAACGTCGGTTTTACTCACACAGCACAATAGATTACCGACAATGTAAAAAATATATTTACTCATAATGATAATATGCGAACTCGGAAAATGATATTCGCAGTGTACCGTGCAGTTAAACGTGTACAGTACGCGTACACACACACACACACATACAGACAGGTAACTTTCTATTCTGACAGAACATAAATATATATTTCCGTACCGATGTCAACCAGATAACACTATAGATATATATATACCAATTATATTTCCTAGTGTCAACGATAACTTTATTTGTAAGAAAATTCGTAGTTTATAACTAGAATAATTTTGACAAGCTCCGAATTTTATAAGAAAGTATAAAAAAAAGGGTAATAAGTACAAGAAATTATGTAACAGAAATGATAGATGATCGATACTGATTTTTTTAACAGAATGGGCTGATTCCAGTGGCTGTATGGTACAAGACTATGATACTGGATAAATGAATTTTCTGAATAGAATTATACGCCATAATATATATATAATATATATATATATATATATTAGAATTCGTGTGAATTGATAATTAGAGATAATAGAAATATTTAGATAAAAATTAGCGAGTGATGTCTACGAATATCGATTAAATCATAAAAAAAACTCAATGTAACAGGAAATATTATTAAATATTTCTGTCTTACGGTTAATATTGAATCGAAATACAGGACCGAATAGAAACGTAATTATAAAATCATAATTGATTTATTATACAAAATAATTTAATTCTCATTACGATCTTATTTAATATATTATAGCCATAATTAGAGTGATATAGTATGTAAAAGTATTTATCGAACGAGATAGGAAACAGAACCGCGAAAGAATCAAAGTGATATTGTGTTAGTAGAGATCCACTATTTTTTATATTAATAATTATTATATTGTTTGCCTGTGCAAAAATGTTGATAGTGGCCGTACGAAAAAAAAGGTAACCTCGTGTTATATTTACATTGAAATTTGATTCGTAAACACCTAACTAAATTTGACTTTATACATTACAAACATTTTGTCGCATGTAATATGACTGTATTGCATAGAGAAAGCAATATAATAAAAGTAGCTAGTGGCAGATCGCGTGTTTCTATTCCAAACAAATCCCATCTATACGATACACCATCGTAAATTCATTTTATTTTGTGTTATTGATTTATAACTCTTCGAACAGCAAACAAAACTCGTCCGATATTACGATCTAAAGTCGTGAGGGTCAAAGCTTTCAGAAAAGAGACCGGATGAAACTTGTTATGATCTACTCGTTACTAATATGACTCATCCACTTGTCTTCCGTTAACAAGTAGATACAAAAGGTTCATTTAACAATTATTGTTTTCATTGTTATTTATATTACCGTTGTTTTAGTACGAGTACGTATGCGATATTGAAAACTGTCGAAAAGATGGATTCCGAAAAATTATGCATACGACTCAATCAAAAAGACACTTATACATACATGTATATGTGAAAGGATCGTTGTGTACTTAAAATCGTTGAGAATTTTATGAAAAGAAAAATTGAATAATATGTTCGAGTGCATTTGGCGTATTATAAAACGCAGATTCTGATTATGGCGCCCCACTATCAGGTTAGTAGAAACACAACACGTGAAAGATGAGGTACTTATGAGGATTGCTGCCTCACGCTTAGCAGCATTTGCGAGCCGACGGTTCGCTAGCGTAGTATCCGAACCTCTACTTTGTCAGTAAGTTTTCAAGTTCGTTATTCTACAAGCTATGAATTCAATACGGTGTTTTTACATTACACTTGATTTTTAGTAAACGACGAACAAAATGGTGAAGGCAAAGAGATTCGTATTAGTAAAACATTTCCAAGGTGCTCCAAAACCAACGGATGTACAATTGGTGGAGGAAGAATTGCCTTCCCTCAAAGAAGGCGGTAAGTTAATTAAATTATTTATTCAACCGAAACATTTATTTCGAAAGTTAACTATTTCTTCGAACGAGAATAATAATATTTATCTAATCGTCTAGCTATTTATACATCACACCAAAGCAAATAACTCATTGCATGCGTTGTCAATGTTAAGTGCATAAACGTTAATACGAAATAAGATAAACTTTATCAACACATTGACGAAGTTACAATCTCTTGTTTTTACCAATGTTCACTATCAACATGTATACGCATCTCTAGCTATATTATCCATTCTTCTTGAGTGTCGTTTTTTTCTGTTCTCGCCTTCCGGGAAACGATAAATTAAAGATACACGATTGTCTCGATTCGGTATACTGTCATAAATAATACTGGGTTTACACGTAAAAAAATATTCGGGAAAGATAGAGAAAAAAAAAAAAAAAAACAATGTGTCAAGTTTACAGCATATGAAATTTGTTTGCTTGCAAGTAAGAGAGTTAGTAAAGTTGTCGCACCTGCTACCGTCGAGTCACGTTTCATTAGCATTCTTCGTGTCAAATCAAGACTGTATCGCATAATCGCACAAGTGGTCGTTGAATCTGTTGTAAACGACGTATCGTAATTGTGGTATATCGTAGCTCATAAATAAAGATTACTATGAATAAAGAATCGTATATATACATTTTTCTCCTGATGCGTTTGATGCGTTTATGCGTTATCGTCATTATTATGCCCCGAGACCTCCGAGCAACAGCAACAGCTACAAGGGGCAGTTGGATAAGGCGAATATGGTACTTGGCCAAAGCATGCGAGAATCATCTCAGATAGGCAAACCAGTGGTATGCAAATACAATATCCTTCGTCCATAACGGATGTATGAATTTTGATTTTTTCTAGAGTTCCTTGTTGAAGCAGAATATCTATCGGTGGATCCTTATATGCGACCTTATAGCGCCAATTTTCCAGTTGGCACGACGATGATTGGCTCACAGGTTGCCAAGATAATTGAGTCAAAGAACTCGAATTTTCCTGTAGGAAAAAGAGTTCTAGGATATCTTGGTTGGAGAACACATACAGTCGTAAATTTGCAAGCGTTGAAGGAACTTAATATCACACAACAGAAATTGGAACTTTTACCCGATATCGGAGATCTATCACCGTCCTTGTGTTTAGGCATACTGGGAATGCCCGGGTAATACATTGGATTCATGCAATTCGTGTTTTATCTAATGATATTATCTTATCGTTCGTAGAACATTGTCACGTCAAACTGATATTAGTCCTCCATTTTTGATACACTATTTCGGGAATTACTGACGTAAACGTAGCACTCACCTAGTTCAACCTGATGCAGTTGAAAGATAATTAATTAGTTAAATCGTTAAAAATAAGGGGAATCAAATTTTCGATTGATTTAGGAACACTGCATATTTTGGATTCTTGGAAATTTGCAAGCCAAAAGCGGGCGAGACACTTGTAGTAAGTGGAGCTGCTGGTGCATGTGGTTCGCACGTGGGACAAATTGCAAAGAACGTAATAGGAATGACCGTTATCGGTATCGCAGGAACCGATGAAAAATGCAAATGGCTAACCGAACAATTGGGTTTCGATTTTGCAATTAATTATAAAAAAGAAAACGTTAATGCGGCACTTAGGAAAGCAGCACCTCAAGGAATAGATTGCTATTTCGATAATGTATGCACGTTTATTCTTTCGAGTAGAATAAGTAGATCGTTGGGTCATAAATTGATTTTCATTATAGGTCGGTGGTGATATTGCTGCCACTGTGATCTACCAAATGCGTCTGCACGGTCGGGTAGCCGTTTGCGGCAGTATCTCGACGTATAACGAAGACTTTTCTTCCTTGCCCAAGTGTACGGTGCTTCAACCGGCATTGGTTTTCAATCAGTTGAAAATGGAAGGTTTCATTGTGTCACGATGGAGCGACCGATGGGAGGAAGGTATCCAGAAAAATCTTCAATGGATTCGGGAAGGAAAATTGAAATACAGAGAAACCATGACGAATGGTTTCGACAACATGTTCCAAGCTTTTGTCTCTATGCTTCAAGGTCAAAATATTGGCAAAGCCATAGTGCAAGTCTAATGCGTTTTGTAATGAAGAACCTTGCGAATAGTCACAAGTTATTTCTGGTTTTTCAATTTATCGTTACTTCATTTCTCATGAATAAAACAAGAGAAATTTCTTAAGATCTATACATCTTGCTGGTTAATTATTATTCTTTTATCCAAACCTCCTGTTTCATTTTTTTTTCAAATTTTACCAACTATATTCGGAATGGACAATTTTATTTTAATATATTACACATATTATAATGCATCACAATGAATAATTACATTCGGTAACGGACGAAGCCGCTATGATTAGATTTTAGGTACGTATCTTAGGAATTGTATCATATTGTTATGTCTAATACAACCTTATATGATACTTTACCGAAAAATTGGTAAAGATACACCGATTTCTAATTACAATATAATACAGTCGTTGATCCTTCAGTCCGTCTTCTCGTAGCAACTTTCTTCAAGAAGAAATAAATGATTAACGATCGTTGCCACGTAATGACGATCACGTCATACGATCATTGCGATTGTTATCGCTAAATGATACAGGCTGTTCATACATACATATTTCCCTTATCAGATGCTTATTTATAGAATTGCATAAGAGACATCATTCTCTATAAAGATTATTTTTATACCCGTCCCATCATTGAAATATTTAATAATATTTCCGAAAAGATCTCTCTGGTTACTTTTAAAGCGAAGATTTACAACCGTCTGGTTTAACGTATCGCTTGACTTTCTTTAAATAAACTTTAACCAATTTACAAGACGAACATATTCCACGATCGTGAAACAGATAGTGGCGTCGTGTTAAGATAGAATATACTAAGTTTTTCAATGTCCAATCGACGCGTAAATATGTAAATGGACAGTGTAACACCCTCGGCTCGCAACTTCCAAACAGTTCATTCATCATACTTATCCATAATTAAACGCTAGAACTTCATCACGTAACATTAATCTCTTCGTCCTCTTCGTTCTCAGTTTGTTCCTCAGGCCTTTGAGGACTCGTGAGAGGACTCACGTCGCTCAAGTCTATTCGAGGTCTGTCACCGTCCGCGTCGCTTAAATCCGGATTCGGATTGTTCTTGTTTGGCAAAGTTTGCTCCCGGGAACCGCCAGTTGCTAGTAGTTCTCGTTCTTTGCTATTCCTCCACTTCATTCGTCGATTTTGAAACCATATCTTTACCTGAAACAACACAAACCGTTCCGATAGGGTCGAAATATCGTAGAAAATAATATCAATGTTAATATACAGGTCAACATAGGTAATGGATTGATATTGATATTTAGAGGAAATTGGTATCAATCGTTGTGAGAGAACAGAATTCTTGACATGTAACCATACGTCAACACACGCCCCTTATTGGTCCAAAAACATTAAACGGGGATTATTAGGGGCTCAAGTCCCCCTATTTTCCAAGGGTATCGCTCATTTCAATTCACTTGTGTTTCTTTTAGCCCACCGAGACTATCGAGAGGTTCATCGAAAGCTATTCATCCCCTCTGTCTCCTGTGTCTTATTAGCTAAACTCTGCTCCATTTACTATTTATCCGATTAGAAAAAGAAAATTGTAAATGTAAATTCTCTTAACAAGATAGAAACTTCAAATACTATAGTGATTAATTTTCTCGATTGGAAAAATCGTGTATTACACCAGCGGTAAATGGGCTAACGTCAAACGCACATGATCCCTGAAAATCAGCCCTGCGTCTCTTTCCTCTTGTAAACCCTCAACTTACTCATGAGCCACCCCATTTCTCCATCCTAGGTGTTACTTTATTATACAGCTTCTGCCTTTAGCCATGCCAGAGAATCGTTGACCCCCCGCCACGTGACCAAATTCATTTAGTTAAACTGCTCTTCGAATTTTCATTACTCGATGTGTGTGCTTGACACTATTCGAATACTCATTACTGAATTATTTGGATAGATCGAAGCAATCTGAATTACACGCGTGATTAATATTTCACAAGAAAATTTTGTATAAAAGAGAATTTTTCGTATCAATGTAAGGGCTTCGATATTGTTTCAAAAACAGGATAAACCTGAAAGTACTAGAATCAATGTGATTTATGGCCTTCCAATATTTGACGGAATACACTTGCCGATGAAATGTTTCGGGTAACGTAACGAAAAAACATTCGAAACAGAGAATCATCGTCCAGCGACACTGGCTGCACTTGACGCCTCTGTCGTTATTAGTATTGCTTGGGCTGTCGAGGTGAAATTTAATAAAATTTATTATTATTTAATATTTTATGAAGCGTTCAGTGAAATATTTCTGATACAGACATCTACCGCGGGGATGCGTGCGCTTGACACGACAAAACCTGAACGAGCTTGACGCGTTAATGCATTTTTTACTTGGGGGGGGGGGGGGGCGGGGAGGGGGGCAGCGGCGAGTGAACAAGCGGAACTAGCGTTTCAACTATTAACACGTTTTAGCCTTGTAACGAACCTTCCATGCCCGCTTAGCACTCCCGTTCGTATTCAAAACGAACGTCCATAGTCAATCACTTTTCGATTGAAAATCAATCACGTGCGTGCACGCGCGAGTGTGTTTCTCTCATCCTCACCCTCCTCCGCTTCCTACTCTTCCTCCTCCACCTCCTGCCCTCTCTAGAGTACTACACGCGTATATTTCTCGACGCACTGCCCCGGTTGTGTTTCGAGATCATTTCATCCCGCACGGGCCTGCTGTCAAGGTTATTCACCTAGTCGATGCAATTTTATCGCCCGCCATAATTGTATCTCTCCGCCACGAACGGACGGTGGAGAGCGGCGTACAATTAATCGTGGCAACACATCGCGAATTAAGTTTGCAGGGGTTTCGATCCGTAGCGACTGATCGGGCGCGTCATAAAATTGTGCGCTCTGCAGTTATTTCGGACGTGGGCAAGTCATCGCGCTTGCGATGGGGTGCGTTGGTGTTGGGAGAACGGAGTGAGGGTAACGGAAGGGGGGAGGGGGGCACAATGACGGGAAAATTATACGCGTCTGCCAGGAATAAATATATCCAAATTGTTTTCGTATTTCAGTTTAGCGGAGAGCGTGCGTTTGACATCGCGCACCTGGGAACCCCTAGAACGAAGCGTTAACGCGCGCTCTTTAGCCGGAGGGCGAACCGACGAGCCGGCCAAAACCAGCACGTCGGCTTCTCGATACTATTACTGACCCACCTCCGCAAAAACCTGATTGCACGGGACCTTCCTGCATAATTACGCGTGCTGGCCGCGTTTAGACGTACGCGAGCTAGTAGCCCTCTGCTGGTAGACATGCATGCGGCGGCTCGGAATTTCCACGCTAGGAACGCCGATAATTCGGGAGAATAAAATTTCACGCGGTACATGCCGGGAGCGCGAGATTAAACGCGCATTGTGCATGCCTCGCCCTGGCAAATTGTAATAAATTTATTAGTACCGCACGGCGCGCCAATCGCAATTTAATTTGCATGGAAGGGAAACTAATTAATTTACTCTTGCTGGCCCTCGCGCGTAACACTGGCTCGACACCGTAAGGATGTTTAACACACTGTTTCTAGTTCACCCGCTGTGCTCGCCTATGCCTTTTTCTTTTTCTTTATCCTTTTCTCTCACGCCGCTTGGTCATAATCTGTAAATAAACTGTAACCTTAAACGACTACGTGGAAGTAGGCGGATATTATGCAGATGAAAGAAAATCGTGAACTCATAAAGTGCCAGGGGTATAAGGACTTTGGGTTTGAAATATTCAGTTGCTGGCGCGTTTTAAAGATTGCGGCTGTTCAATCTCTCTCTCTCTCTCTCTCGCTCTCTCGCCCCCTCTTTTTCTCTCTCGATTCTATGCGAAGAAAGATCACGAGGGTAATATCGAATCCAAGACGTTGCTCGCCTGCAGGTGAACACTTGATCGGAGGGTGCTCGAAGATCAACCTCGAGAACCCCTTTACCTTGAAAAGCTGCTTATACCTTTGCTCAAAGTAAATGTGAGGGATACGCCACCATCGGCTGTCTCTTACAAAAGAAAGAATTTCATCGGAGCTAAACGTACCTCCCGGAATTTTATGTAAAGCCGCGAAAATCCAGAAACAGTAGATTCCTGAAGAAAAATGAGATTTCGCAGTCGGCTGGGCTGCTGCTCTCCGACTCCTTCCCCTATGACCCCGAGCTTCTTTTCGTTTTACGTTCAACGAGTGGCGACGGTGATTGATTGTCCCGTCAGCGGCAGGCAGCACGGAAACTAACAAAAGTAACAAAGCGCCTCCACTACGAGAGAGAGAGAGAGAGAGAAAGAGTAGCGAGTGGGGCGAGGAAGCAGTGAGATAGAAAGAAAAGGGGAGAAAGACTGAATTTCGTTTTTCGGCCAAGTTGGATTGCTCGCGGTTCCCGATTTCCTCACTTTCCAGTCTCGCCAGCACCCTGCGTCAGGAACCCCAACTGTCGATATACTCTGAGAAGTTTTCTATAGCCAACGAAATTGTTGATCCCTTTTCGTTTAAATTACAAATTATTCGCCGATCGTACAGAATTACATTGGCATTAAACGCAATCCATCGATATTGTTGTTAAAGACTGCGTCAAAATTGGATTCGCATCCTGCGATATAATATATGTATAATAATCTTGCTCGTACCTTCCGGGAAACTGAGAAAGATTTTCAATCACCCTGAAAGTAGATCCGCGGCTCCATAAGGTGGAAAATAATTCTCGCTCCCCGTGGCGCGTATTAAAAAGAAGTGAAATATCCAAGCGGTGAGAGGGTGACCTGAGATTGGGGAGGGGGTAAATGCCAGCGAAGTCAGACCGTTCTAAGGATCACCATACGAAAGGATCGGGCATAACGACGACATCCGAAACGCGTTATATAGAGTGGGTAATCGTTAAACGATTGGCTGCAGCCACTCTCTCCTGTTCTCTCGGTCTCTCTCTCCTTCTGGTTCGCATTCACCCCCTTTGAGCAGTGCTACCGAGCAACGCGGCCCCGGCCGAAAGTCCTCCTCCGTTTAACTCCCTACCCTTTTCCTCGCACCCACGCGACCGCCCTTACTTCCGTCTATATCCACCTACCACTCTGATTCTCTCCCTCCCGTATGCGAGCCACCCCTTCCGCTATTCTCTGCATCCTATCCCTCTTGCACACTCTCTCGGCCGCCCCCTCATTTCGACGGCTCTCTCTTGTTTGGTCGCGGTGCTTCTCTGTTCTCGCTTCTTCCATGCTCCTCTTTTCCAACCCTCTCTCTGGCACCATCCAGGGGGTACGTACGTGCGGTCGCGGCGCCATCTGGCGCAGTTTAATAAAAGACGATCGATTATGACGTCGGCCTCAGAACTACCCCTCAGCTCACTCACTCTACAACCATGGTCTCTCCTCTCTTTTTCTCTACTTCCTAGCCCCCTCATCTTGCCCTACACTTTGCTTCTTCTTCCTCCACACCTCTCTTGCTCTCCCTTTATTGCTCTGCTCCTACTTCTATCCCACTGGTATGGCTATGCTCTTCCCTCGCGTCCCTCGTAATTTTACTACCAGCAGCACCAAGAGTGTTACGGCATCTTTCTCCAGCTTCTCACTTTTCCCTTCTTCTTCTCCTTCCCACTCTTGGCCATCGTGTCCAGCAATCTATTCCACGGTGGTAGTACGCACCCCCTTGGACGATCCTTCTGACCAAACCGTCCCTCTCCACTGAGGTCACGGTGGAACGAGGAAATCGGTTGAGGAGGTAGAAAGAGGCGGCGAGTCAGGGGCACCCTGTGTGAAAGGGTGCAAAAGGATTTTTTGGAAGGCGAGGATACCACGGCTCGGTGGTGGTCCACGGGGATGGACCAAACGTAAAAAGGACGGCACAAAGCTGGCGGCGTGGCGAAACGCGGTTCTGCGGGCGAAGGGTCGCCTGGTTGCCTGATGTATGGAAAGGAAGTCGGCCCTTAATAGAGGGGAAAATACGCCCGTTCTCGCAGAATTTATCGGCGGACCCTGTTCTATCGACGATGCTTTAATTGAGCTACCCCACCTTCCGAATGCGATTCCTAACGTGATAATCATTCTATTTGTCCGATTTATTTAATTGATTCTTATTCGATCGTCTCCTTAACATTCTTAACATTGTTCCAATGAACTCAAATTTTTCTATCTTTCCTGCATCGAAGAATAAAAAGGAACTGGTAAGTGTCAAACGATTCAATAAGGGCGAACGAAGCGAGATATATTCATCGGCAGAGTCCAATTGAAATTCTTCTCGGAGACGTTTCGAGCGATCTGAAATTTTCGCGAAAGGAACGAGGGGAGGCCCAAGCGTTTATCGTTATACGCGCCTATCGAATTTTATGAATACGGTCGCACGATTCGAAAGCAGGATGTGTTGCGATCGGCACAGGCTGATCGCACTGGGGTTTTCTATTGGAATACAGTTTCCAAAGTTACGATGCGTCTGTGTGTCGATCGTATAGCTTCCTACAGCTGTGAGCATAACTACCACCCGATACAAGATAGGGACGACATTTCTCGCGAAAATCCTTAGCACGATATCGACATATACTATCGCAGTAATATTTAACATTCGAGTCTGTCAATTGAAATCCAAGAAAACGTAATAGCACAGAAATGGACAGTTAACGAAACGTAAATTGACCATTAAAAGTATAACCACTAATGGAAACTCACTGACGCCAATGCGGATATACGCCTTATCAGGTTTAAGGAAACGGATAAGGCATTAACCGAAAGTGATTAAAGTTGATTCACGAAGGAGAAATCTATATGCATGCCACAGTATTGTATATTCATGGTTTCTTAGCTCGTCTGCCTTGAGGGGGGGTGGTAGTGCTTTCTCAAAGTAAAATCCATAATGCATGAAGGTCCATGGGCTAAACCGAAGAGCTTAAGCCGTAAGATATTGTACGGCGTTATATTCATGTTATGCCCTGCAAGAGGCAGCCTTTGTTTTTAATATCCAACGCAGATTGTACGGGAAGTTTAGAGGAACGCTATAACCAACTGCCATCAGACTCGTCCGACTTTGATCTGTCTTGAAGCCAGGGGGGAAAGGGGGGCTATCACCCCCTCCATAACGTAATTATGCGTATAAAGCAATTAACTTGTGAGAAGCATTTTCCTTGCTACTTTATACGCGAAACAAAATATATTAGTTGGCAAAGAAGTTAAAGATTAGCAAAACTATTTTCAGCAGCTTTTGCAAACAGAACAATTTCTGTGGTGTATCAAGGCTTCATTTCACCCTTAAACAAAGTTCACGATGGAGTACTGCTCAAACAAGAGGTCACGTTCTCGCTCTCTCTCTCTCTCTCTCTCTTTATCGCTGCCGAACAGCAGTCGACGGTTGGGTGGAAAGACGGTCCAAAGTAAACTCAAGTCAAGAGCAGCCCTAATGGCTACAAATTGATTTGACCGATGGAATCCTGGAAACTCTATATTCCGTTGAAGCGCAGACCTAATGGTCGATCTGTCTAACGTGTCAGTGTCAGTAGCGTGGGATTCAGCACATCGTTCAGCTCTTCTCAACTTCCGGCTTGATCTAATTTCGGCAACCCCTTATCATAAGATTTCATTACTCTTGTCGAATTTCTATAGCTCCTTTTTCAATGTCTTTCAACTGTAATACGGAATATATTTCCAAATTAACTTTCCGATGCCAAGTGCCTAAGGTGTTTGTTATCCAATATCAATCGAAGAATTGGTAGAAGTACTTATCTCGCTTCAAAGATTGAGATCGAGTTTTGACGTAATCAAAAAGAAAGGAGGGCCTGGCTTTTTCGCGAAGATTAAATAGACTGTCAGTAACACGGGAGGCGAGTCATTCTTCTTAGAGGCTCTATAATTCGAGGAATCTTTGGGGGATCTCAACAGTAAAGGGAAAAGTGTGGTCTTAAGATTGGGAAAAATGAAAAGATCGAACAAAGGATTGCGATTCAATTTCACTATTTTCGCATTGCTCACCGATGGATCATCATTATGCACACATCGATTCAAAAATTATGCGACTTTAAAGTACATACGATGTGTGCTCCTCTGAAATTGAGTTTTTCCTCGGAATTTTCGGGGGAAACTGCCGTCGGAAATGGCAGATTAGTACGTGGCGTTAGAAGGAAGGAAAATAGAGTTTTACAAATAGTAGCACATACCATCGCCAATATGAATTCGATTATTCAACAAATTAAAACTATTCTCTACTTTTGGCAGCTTCAAGTGGCTAATTCATTGCACCAATATCTACTAGAGTCACGCTTTAATACATATTCCAATTAAATTCACTTATTTCCAAGAGAATTCCACGAGAAGTAGTCTATCGTTGCAAATAGATTTAGAATTGTAATCTGACTGGTAGAATCTTCCTGAAGGAAGATAAAAGGAAAAAAGAAAAAGAAAAAATCCTTTTCTTTCGTGGATTAAGAGCGCGGCGTGATTCTGACAGGCCTGCCAGCCCGTAAGAAGGGAAACCGTCATGCCGTCGGTTTTGATTATTAAAAAGATAACAAGCCCCCCGGGCTTTCTCTAATTTTTCCTTCGCTTCCGTTCAGCCGCTGACGTCGGAGAGCAGAGATGTCTTAAGCACGAAACTCAAGCATTGGACTGCTCTTAATTCCAGGTAATTTAAGGTCGACGCGTTGATGAGTCCCGCCCAGAGCAACACCGGCCCTTCTGACAAAACCTTCCGGCAAGGCCTTCCGGTTTCTTAATCATTTTCCTACCTTTCAACCCTCCACAAGAAACTTCTATCACTTTCTTCTCCCCCTTAATCAACAATATTTTAATCTGAATTTTTTATCCGCAGTCAGGAGAAATTTTCGGAATAACATTATTCCTAATTTTATTGTCAACTTCCGAAGTGATCTTATATAAACATTTTGAGGAAAATTCAACTTTTAACGATTGGATATTTATTAGAGTACTTTAGAGAATTTCTGTGATTTTTTTCAGGTGTCATATGGTGGACAACTTCCCATTGAAACTGCATGCTCGAGCAAGAAAAATGAAAAATAATGCGACTTAATAATAATTTTTAGATCGTTTCTAATTTTTTTCAGATTGCCCCGGTTTTCTCACACATTCTAGAAAAAAACCCGTGACTCTAGCATTATCCCGTCGAAAGATATGATTTTTTTACTCTTGAAATTTCAACCCCCTGTAATTCCGAGAGGGTTGAGATTTCGCCATTCTGCTACTGGACTTTTAGGCTTGTATTGGTGCCCAGAATACGTCGTATAAACCGTGGTAAGACTCAACGAATCACCCTGTATAAGCGACTAAAGTGTCTGTTTGTCGCCGATAGCTTATTGGTTGCTTGCGTAACTGTACTAGCCAATGTGGTGAAGTTGCCACGGCATTCGAATAGTCCATATAATATACCGATACCGTCTGCCCTGAGTAATTCAGTCTGAATTAGCAGACACCTTTGCACAAATCATTTTAATTACAATTTATAATATCTAGAACAGCGGTCATTTCGTATAACCGCCAGGCTTTCTAGTCTGATATAAGAGGAGAAGGCATTCACTCGCGATAAAACGATATCTTCCTGTCATTAAAGACACCGTGATTAATAAGTAAAACTGATGGTAGGGGTAAGTTCACTCACCATCACTAATTACTTTAGTTATCCCCCTTTAACCCTCAGCGTTCCTCTTAAACCCACCCTTGTCATAAACTATAGTGAAGGCTCGAACCTGAGTGAAATGGTGCCTCGCCTTACTTCTCCTACAGCCCCTCATCCCTCAGTTTTCCACGTTCTACGCTCATCGCCCCACCGCCAACCTCGCACTAAGTACGGACTACCCCGGAAAAGCTTTATTATTATCATCCACCCGTACACCGCAAGTCTTTAATTAAATTCGAGGAAAGATTCATGGAGCCCTACGATTACGACTGTTCCAGTCACAGTCCTTGCGAGGAATCACTCTGGCACTCTTGTCGATCAAGGAATCCTTGAGGAACTTTGTCTGTTTGTTCTAACAAACCTCATATATGTGAGATAAAATAATCACGGATCTGAACTTGGTCCACCGAAGAATATAATTTCGAAGGAAGCTGAAGAACTTGAAATTTTCCTATATTATTCCATGTACGAAAGTAACATCTTCGCAAGGATGAAAAGATCAAGATTGAGAAGAGTGACGTATTAAAAAAAAGAGATTGAGAATTTGACATCTGGCAGCTAGAGTTCGCTGCTATTAAGAGAACCAGGGTAGAGAAGAGTATGGAGGGAGCGAGAGAGCTATCATCGGACAATAATCGCTTTTATGGGTGTTCGTGTGGCGAACCGTGATATTAGATAGCAGCGAACGAGTGCGCAGAATCGTAGTCCTCAAATCGCAGTACACTCTACACACCCTCCAATAACTTGGGAATTGTTCTTCCTTTCTTCCCCTCGTTTGGTCCGTCGCGACGTGAGAAAGAAATTAATGCCGGATACAGGCGGCACGTTTCCTGAGCGTTGGATTATTTTAAAAATCCGATTAATAACTTCCGCTTTCGCGAATACAGATGAGCCTTATGAAAAACTGAAGGAAAACTGTTATTTAACGAGAGAACAGTTGCTTGATCAATACTGTAAGAATTAACCTGTCGTTCTAACGATATACAATTTCCTTGATACAATACTGTCACGTATTAATACAGTCTTACAGTCAGAAATCTTTCGATATAGACCGATTAATTTTTCTTATTAGCGCTACCACCTTGATTCTTCAATGTCTAAAGATCCAGTTACGTAGTAGAATTATGTAAAACTGTGGCAATCGGTCACATGAAGGAAAACCAAAGGAAAAAGGTTCTTTGTATGCGAATTGCGAATCTCGAGAACCGCCAATTCACTCTTTCGAAGAGAAAGAGTACTGGCTGATCGTAGCGCACGTGTGTGCATGTTTCTCGAGTGTGTTCGTATGCGTAATCCTTACATTTTCTCGTAAAACCAGAAGCAGAGTGAGCCGCGACCAATCGCGGTAGAGCCATGGCGCTCGAGGTGTGAATTATACATGAGAATATATCCTTCCTTACCCTCCTTCACACTCTCTCTTTCGCTTACCCCGTCTACTCGCTTCTCGCTTCGCTTCACGACCCCTGCACGTTAACCACCGCGCACTGTCCCTTGCTCTTATTTAGGCTTCATTTACATACTGCCATATGCTGCAATCTATGCACAATGCATCTTTCCACGAGTCCTTACTTTCGACACATTTACACCGAGCGAGAGTCCTCTATACATTCCTAATTTCCACTCGGTAATTTTCAGAAGAATTTCAAAACAACTTTTTCGCCGCTAAATCAACTAACTAACGCAAAAGAACACGGTGAATCTTGTTTAAAGAAATACACGTACGAGACAGTGGGTGAATTCCGATTGCACTCTTAAATCGAGGAATCCACAAATTTGAGAAATCAGCGAACTACGCTCATGAAATCAAATGAAACTAACTCACTGTGCCATTCCCGGCCACCGTTTAGTTTCATTAGTGTCGCCGCAGCGAAGCCAACCTGGTGCCGTCGCTACCGTCGAAACGTAGAGTCCCTCTCTGTTCCTTTCTCACACGTGCAATTCTGCGCGTTCTCTCTCTCTCTCTCTTGCTTGATTCTGTACAGCTATGCTCGCACAGCTTGCTATACGTGTGCAGCTAATGAACTGGCATCGCCCGATTAACCCCAAACCGGGGGTATTATGTGCCTAACTCCATGTGCACCTATATCACGCTCTCCTGCTTTTCCTCTTCTCCTCTCTCTCTCTCTCTCTCTTCTCTATACATCTACATTCTCGCGATACCATATCTCTCGCGCTTTTGACCGTCATTCAAATCATCTTCATTACTATTTTATTCATTTAATTTGAAAAGTAAAAGTTACTTATTTCATTTGAAAAAGTCATTTGTCATTCCCTTTAATTAATCCTGGTTTTCTTAATTAGTATAAAGCTCGAGTGTTGAGCCAGAGGAAATCTCTGGAGATTTGGCATAACGAGGCGTAAGCGCACGTGTGCACATTGATGCCTATAAACCCACTAGGTGCTGGTTAATTTGGCGAAACCGTCGCATTAGTCTCTATCAATTTGCTGAATGGCGTTGCGAGGGGAAACGGGCACGGAGATGCTGTATTAAATGCCAGAGAGTGAGTGAGAGAGAGAGAGAGAGAGAGAGAGTCTCGCAGTTCGTTAAAGCGACAATTAGTGCGCTAATAAGGTCATTAAGCGCCATACATCCCGTGGCAAGCGGCTTCCTCTTCACTGTAAAGCAGCCTGATTACGCTGGTCTATTACCAATAATTTCACCGTAATTATCTGTGCTCCAAAGTCGGAAGGCCTTGACAAGTTCGTCGTTCGTCGAATCGTTATAGTAGATTTTTCATTGGTTTTAATTCGAAAATAATAATCTATATTGATAGGAAAGCTACGTTCGTCGAAATCATGATTGGTATGTCATTAATATAATCGAGCAATATATTGACCATCGCGCTCCTGGCTATCAGACTGCGAAGGCAACCGGTTGATCATGACACGCCTATATGTTCATCCGCCACACAGCATGTAAATTTGTGCCTGGATATGGCACATTTGGTGTAATTATCTTGTATGAGCATTATATCTAGGAAGGAACCCCATATAGTAGTATGCGACGTGCACAGCAGGGGGGGATTTCTGGCACCACGCGTATCGATCATTAAGATCATCAACTATCGACTAGATACAATATCCATCTTGTATATATGTCAATCACACGTAATATTAGAGACAGATTTCAACCTTACCTGGGAATCCTTCAGTCCAAGCTTCTCCGCTAACTTCTTGCGATCAGGCTTACTGATGTACTTCTGTATTTGAAACCTTTTCTCCAGACCGCGTCGCTGGAGATCAGAGAAAACAGCCCGCCTCATCATCCCGCGACGCGGCTTACCGCGAGCATTTGTCGCCCATGGAAAAACAAGACCAGTACCCGCGAAGTCACCGAGACCACCTTGAATCGCACCAGGAAACGCTGCTCCACCTCCTGGAGCTGCTGGATGATGTCCACCACCTCCCGAGCCTGCAACTGTTCAATGAAACGCGAATTTTAAAGCGGCCCCCCCTTCTATTTACTTTATACAAATCTTCTTTTCTCCTTAGTTCAATGATGCCCTAGAATTGAATTTCAATGACGAAACGCAATGAGGTAACTGTAGCATAAGGGAAATTGCAACTTGACGAATGTTAATGCACATTCGTGCGAGTTCATATGGAATAGTCATGGAATCACAGTCATCTAATAACGAACGGGCAATTGAATCTTCAGATCGTATCTGTACAATATTGCCAAGCTGAGCATGACAGTATTATCTGCACCGATGATATTTGCACGCACTTGTTGCATGCGTGCATTTTGCTTGTGGCGGTGCATGTACATAATATGGTAGTGCTTTCACTGCACTTCATATGCACTCCATGTCCCATACGAGCCTACCTATAACAAGATATTCGATAAACCTCTACCCGCGCACGTGCCTGCGTTTATACGCGCTGGCGCCATATGCGGAAGTTTCGGTTTTAAATGTTCATCGAGACCGTGTTTCCGCGTCGCGTTCCACTTGTTTATTAACTTCTCGTCCAGTATCAAAAGCAATAAATAGAATGTTCCATTTTCGAGGGAACAAAAATAAGGGCTGAGCTTTTCATCACTGGTATCACTCTGATGATTTTCATTCTCGTGTGTACACAATCATTTTTGTCAATGATATTTCATCTCTTTGGATAAGGTAATTTAAGTAGATAGCTGGTAAAATTTTCGTATCGACTTTATGAAATACATACCGGCTAAATAAGGTCCCCGGTAAAATAATTGTTGCAGCGTGTGATGAGCGTTTGCTGGTAAATGACGTTGCGGTGGCTGATGGCTTGGCCTGTGATATGGATGATAAGCCGCTGGTCGGGCGATCGGTTTTGCTATGTTATAGCTAGCGGTATTTTGGAGGTTTTGCAGAAAGGCAGGTATAGCTTCCGGTGGCAGTCCTTGAAAATTATCTGTAAATAATACAGTGTTATTTAGTAAAGAATAACGAGCTAGTAAAATTAGAGAATCATAGATATGTGAGAAAATTTTAATGCTCGCAGTAGAACAATTTCATGAAATTTATCTCAATAATTTTTTACTCTAGTAACATATTGGTCATGTTTTATACGAATTTTTGATTCATCGCGAATGGCATAAGTATCAGAGTATACGTGTAATGGACTGCTTAAGTCATCGTGCTCCTTGAGATGCATAATTCGAGCTGACACCTCCGACTAAACCCTCCTCAACAGCTTGAGGCGGATCCCGACCTCTTGTTGACGTACGCTTCAACACCCCCAGTAAAGCAAATAATCGAATAATTCCAACGCCAGAATCCCTTCAGGTACCTTTACTTACCCCGAAATTTCACGATAAAAGTGTGCTAAAGAATTTGTTACAATACACCCCGAGAGACTCTTAAGAACCTTTGAATGCCATTTAAGTAGCTTGTCACTTAAATACGTCAGCCAAAGTGATCAATATCAAGATTTCATCAGCGTTCAACGCAACTAATTCCTATCGAATTCTAAAGAACTCTAAGCAATTGGCAATTCATAACTATTTTTAAAAAATTAGTAAAACAGAAGATTGTCTTATTTTTCTTTCTTTATATTATCTGTGAAACAGGACGATGTAAGAAACCGGTGTATGAAGAATTCCCACTATTTCGAAAGGTCGATTGTCCCCAGACTAACACATTTTTTCCTGTCCATCCGCCACGCCCAGGTTTGCCAGTAAAAAGTGACGTGTTTGGAAATAATGAAATAATGGCGGTAGATCCTGGGTTTGGAGAATGTACCAGAAGAGGGAGAGCCATAAGGTACGAAGCTCAAAATAGACAGAGAAAGAGAACGAGAGGTTTGCCTTGCGCTTGGGCAGACAATGCCTTGACAATGGGCCATACACGAGGTCCTATTGTGCCGGTGTACCCTATAAAATACTCATCGCCTTTTATCGTTGTTTTCCTAGCTGGCCAATGAGAGATGTGCCGCAGTAGCATCGCGAATTCCCAAGTAGACTAATAACGGCTTAACCCCCAACGGAAATACTGAATGGGAATCGTTTTTTAAGCTGCTCCACCTCCTTTGACTCTGATCGTAACACCCCTCCCCCTCTACGTTCCTCCTCTTCCCTCGTCTTTCTCGGTTATATGCTAGGATAAACGTGTAGTCTGCTCGATATATCCAGGACGGCTCGCGTGTTGTTACAGTTGTTGAACGCTGTTTTTTCTATGCCCAGCTTAAGAATTCACCCCTCCTTTTTTTCGAGGTGATCTGGGACGGACAGGGTACAACATATATACTCATCGTTATTCTTTAGGATTAGGTCTCTGATGCACTATTAAGTAGAAACCACTGCAGGTTTCCGTATACATCAGACCAATCATGATTTATGCGTCCAGGAAATTCTCTTCTTCCCATTACGACCCCTATAGACAGCTACTGTTTGTCTTATCGCATGCTCGATAAGTTACTGTTTCCAGGCTAGTTATGTTCGTAGAACGAAGCATCCGAACGAAGTAACTGTTCGAAAGACTTTGAAGGGACTATTCGCACCACTGAGCAAATTGATGTTATCTAGCTAACCCTCTGACATCCCGTCACCGAAACTAGATTCCGTCAAACCACAGCGATGCGCGATGGCATGCATTAAAGAGTATCTCTGGAAATGAAAGAATAACGAATGGAACGATTGCTCCTCCCTCACCCAGTTGCACGCCAGGGGCTGATATCTCGTGTCTACACCATCAATATCGGAAAATATCAATAACGCAGAGTAGAACAAAAAACGGGATGGTAGGCAGAACCACTCGACCCGAGAGGGAAAAAGAGACAGGTAGAGAGAGAGAAAGAGAGAGAGAGAGAACAAGAACCAAAGAACGTTATAGAGTACAGGAGAAAAAGAGAAAGCACGAGAATTGGTAAATCGCACAACGATTGGCGAAAATGCTATTCGAAATTCAACGTCGCTCTCCCGTCAAACGCCCAGCCACCCTGTACCCCTTACCAAGCGGCGGCCAGCCCTAAACACCCACGCCACCACATTCACCCACCACCCAATCCCAATCGCGCGAGACCATCCCTCTCACCCTGACTCTCTCTCTCTCTCTCTCTCTCTCTCTCGCTCACCTACCCCGCGACCCTCGATGAATTTCGAGTTTGTTGCCAATCACTTTTTTCGCGCAATTATTTCAGCACGACATACAAACCGAGCACTGCGATGCCGTAAACCGCATAGTACAGCGAATCGGGAGACCGGGGGGGGGGGGGGGGGGGAGGCGAAACCCAGGTAAAGAGGGTGGTAACGGGGATGGTAGGTGGATACTGGGGTACGTTGGAGGCTCCAACGGAGGTGATGGGTTACTGAGGAGGAAGAGGTAGCGGGGTGCATGGTCGAGTATGAGTCGAAGGGAGAGGGATGTAACACATGCACGTGGCACGGTCAATGCATCCGCTATCCGACAAATGCACGAAACCCCACTTCGTATTTCGAGCGCACCAAAATTCCCCTACCGACCTGCCCTTGCCTGCCTTGCACTCACCCCCCCTTCTCCCATTGGCGCATGTATGCAATCCACCAATGTTAACTGCAACATTCACCTCTCCATCTATTTGCCTTCCTCTCTTTCGCGTTACTCTACTCTGCCAACTGTACCCTCTCTCCTCTGTCCACTCTGCCCTGCCAACCTTCCCTGCTGTTTATCGTTCAACTCTTGTGTCCTGGGACGAACAGCCTCACTTATAGGCTTGTACCCTTTATATGCTTTCTATGTATACTACACGTCCATTGCTCATCATACCTGCGTCAATATTATCAACTTGTATTAACCGCGGTGTTGTGTTATGAAGTGATATATTATGGAACCTAAATTGTTGAACCATCGACGCCAACATAATTGTATATTTGTCCAAAGGACACCATTGTGATGTACCCTTCCAGTTATTGTCACTCAATACGACGAACTATCAAACTGAACTACTATATCCTTCGATCGAATTGTCATTGGGCAATTTTGGAGGAAATTTCTCTGAATAAGGAAAAGCGATAAGAGCTGGCGCAATACATCATTGAATTCTGCCGCTTGTCTAATATTATAAGCACCAATCGTAAGGGCTTAATATTGGGGTGAAAGTAAGTGGTGGACCAGCTGACGCCTGCTCCACCCCGCACGCACGCTGCGCGACTCGTCTTGAGGGTGTGCGGATGAGATTTAGGGACCGGCGACAGAAGTCTGCTAGCGACACTGATTTGTGGTAAGCTTTGTTTCGACACTCTAAATGCGAACGGATCACTACTTAATATGCGTCTCAAAAGGGTTGTCACTTTGAAAAAAGCATTCGAAATGCAAAGATGTGGGCCAAGTACAAGATACGTAGTTTCATCTCATTTATCCAGAATACAAAAAAATGAGTTCTTCGTTAATGCAAATTCACTTGCTGATGATAAAGCGATATGGGTTATAAATCTGGCGTTCGCGTTATCACAACGGCAATGAGAATCTAAATGATTCTCGATTCTGATACTGACCATAAAATCAAATTTAAAATGTTAAAAAACGGTCACTCAATTGGAACTTTTACTTAGAACAATAGTGATAACTGTTTGAATATAGTGATCGACGGACATGTTTATACGTCAGTCAGAAATAAATTGTCCCAAAAATAATTACCAACGTGTGGCCGCTTGTCATGATTGCCCCCGAGGATCGCGCTAACGCTAAACTTGAGTTGTGGCTTCTCCTTCTCCTGGGTAGTCCTGCAGGCTGGTCCCAAGCACTGCTCATCGCCGCAGGAGCAAGCAGTGGTCCTCTCAGCAGCTATCCTGTCGACAGCACGCTCGACCGGCGGCAACTCTCTCTCGCCCGGAATTGTCATTTCCTCGGACGCGTGCATGACAGTTCTGCATCCAAGGTCGTACCGCCTGTCCGATTGCAAAATAGTGACGCGATCGGTACTTAACATTCCGGAATCCTCTCGTTCGCGATCCACAGTTAGATTACTGTCCATCTCGAGAGTCGTTGCATCTTCATCAGGATTTGAATTACACGATTCTATGCCAGAATTCGATCGATTTTCGATCCTCTCGTTACAGAGCCTCTCCATCGCGCACAGCCGGTCTACGACGACGTGGCTATCGAGCCGATCGTTCTCTACGTCCACATATCCGCCTTGATTTCGCTCCATACTCTCCTTCTCACGTAGGATCTGCATCCTTTCGTTTTGGCGGTCGAGTCTCGTCACTACGCGTTGATGATCTCTACAGTCGATCATTTGGTTCGTGCGCTCCGGTCCACGTGCTCCTGCGGGTACACGTTGTTCGGCTTGATCCTGCGATACTCCCGTTGGCGATAATCTTTCTCTTGCCATTCTGAGACTCGCCTCGCATTCACGCTCACGTTGTCGTGCCACCAAACTCGCGGCCCAATTCAAGGTCAGGCTTGTTAGATCCGCACCCGGCGACGCCTTGCTCTGGAGCAAATTCTCCATTAGGAAAGGCGAAGTCATTGCACTTTGCTGCAAATTCTTCAGCATCGCCGCTGACGCAGGGAACATATCACAGCTCCTTAGTTTCCAGCTGTTCACGGAATAACACCGTTTATAGGAGTCTTGTCGATTAGAAAAATACCTGGCAATCCACGAAAGAAGTACTTCTGTCGATTTAGTACTCGATTCACAATTGGCATGAAACAGTTTCCATATGTATAAAGAGACACAATTACGAGCAGATCATTAATTCGCACTCTTTCTGAAATTATTTTGACGTAATGTCGAGCACTTGATTTCTGACAATTCCAGTAATACCTTAAACTGTAGAATCTCGCAACGGGACAACTGGAATAAACTGTGTGCACGATACAATCTTCAGAGATGCGGGTGTTACACCGGCGACGTACTATCACAGATGGATCATACACATTCGCCAATCGCGTCTGCAACAAGTTTCATTGTCCATCCTTGGAATATTGCGAATACACGGTAACTATACTATCCGATATCAAAGTATGCAATTGAACGCACAATGATCGGTAAGAACACTTAAGATCGTAAAGTTCATAGCGACGGGTGTTTGTCGTTTGACGATGCACGAAGAACAACGAATTCATCACAAAGTGGCCGATCGTGTAGGTCGGGAGGGAACATGCGATTTCGGCAGCAGAATGTCAACTGACGTGCATGCGAGGACGTAGGGTAGAAGGAGCAAGAGAGAAGAGGGGCCTAACACTGGCAGCACAACGTGAAAGCGTGCAACCCTCGAATGAAAGCTGACAAAGGCATATAGGTGGCCCTCTTGCTCCCACCCTGCCTTCCGGATTCTCGAAATAGCCCCCTTCTACGTAGACTAGGTACCCTGTGTATGTGTACTCGTGGAAGGGGCTTCGTTGCACCCGATTGCAACCCCCTCCACCCGCTAGACCACCCTTGCCACGGCAAGAGCCCTTCCACCTCTCTCGCTAGCTGGCTGGCTGGCTGCCTTCCTTCCATCCCTCCTCTTACCCTCTTAGGTGAGATAATACAGACTATAAGCCGAGCAATTCGGGGTTTGGCTCGCTCGGTAATGCCGTAATAAAATCATACTCCCATCAAACGGCGCTGCGCGCACCCCCTTAAAAGGCAGCGCGACGGAACCTCGCGAGAAGGGGACCAAGGGGGCGGACGAGCGAGGACCTTGCAGAGAACGAGTAGGACGAACCTCCCGAACACGGAGGTGACTAGCAAGCTACCGAAGGAGGAAAAAAGGTAGGAGACTCGCATTCCTTTGGTCCCAACGATTGGATTTTATTTGACGGAGTCAACCACCGGACCGTCCAATGGGGCGCTTTGGGGGTAAACGACGACCACGCCCATTCACCCCTCTAGTTCACATGCTATTTCTCTCTTACCATCGGTCTTTCATCCCCTTGCACCCTCTTTCGTTACCCTCTCTCCTTCGTTGATCTGCCCTCTTTCTTTCACCGAGTCCAGCTACCCTCCGTTCTCGAACCTTACCTTCATCCCTCTACCAGCTCTACCTCTTAGATTCTCGCACTCGCGGAGGGGGTACAAATACGCTGAGCGGTACGCCGAGCGGTACGCCAAGCGGTACGCCAAGCGGCCCTCTCTCTACACCCTTATCAACTTTATTATCTCCCACTAGTATGGGCGCGAGCTACACCTATATTGTTTTATCGGTGTGGTCGTGTACCCGACGGCGGCGGCCACGCTGCTTGACACTTCCCTGTGCGCTCCCTGTCTGGCCGTACGTGTCCTACGAGATCGTTTCGCGCAATGTGAGTTTCTTGTGGATGTAATTATACCTCCTCTCCCTTTCTCGTTCTCACCGCGTCTTGCCGCTCGGTTACGGCTAGATCCGTCTACTTTAATGGCAATAACGATTATCCTGATGATAATAATAATCATAATGATAATAATAACAATAATGGTAAAAATAGTATTAGCCCAGACGAAGGGAATAGTATCTGGCGATGGTCCACGAATATTGTTGGTGGTATTTGATTCATGAAACTCACCTATATCCCAATCTTCAGAATTGAGGATGCTCTAGATCCCTAGACCACTTTACTGTTCACCGGTCAATCTTTGAGATTGTCCATGCGGCTGATAGAAATGTTTGCTTGTTGATCAGCATGTGCGATAGAGAAGCAAACACTAAGCTAAAGGACTTGTCGCGTCAGACGGAAATGTTTGTAGCATTAATTAAATCAACGACCAACGAGCATCAGTAATGTGGCCGGAATTGTCGTACATATCTCTCCGTATGTACGCATTACCACGCTGGACACCACCGCTACTGACGGCATCACGTCTAGAGCCACCGACAAGACACCCTACCCTCTAACACACGGCATCACAAGTTGTGTCCAAAATCTGACAAATGTACTGAATAGCGGTATCCTAATTTACTATGAGAATATTCAACGCGTCAGTCCAATATAATTTTCATTGCGACTCTCTATCAATGCTATACGCAATGTACTATACATGTATATACTCGTACAACTATCACCGTGCAACCAAAGATCAGTGAGCCTAATTGCACTCGTGTCTAAAACAATAAGCCGTACGCCAACAAGGCTAACTGAGGGGATGATAAGAGCGGCAAACGATTGAGACACCATTCCGTTTAACTAAAACAGTCAGCTATTAGCATGAGCCCACGGAAGAGGCTCGGAAGGTGGTAGATTAATCGGTTCGACGGCAGTATAGTTTCGTCCGGAGCGGTTTTCGAGGTGCTATCGGTGGAGGCAGACGGCGCCACGTGGTAGTAGAGGGTGGTGGCAACCAACGAGAACGTATAGCGAAGACCACCCCTGGCCTCGCACTCACCCTCGTAGGCGCTGGCGCGCGCTGCGGCGGTGATGGCTATGGTGGGACGCCACGGCCACGCCTACCCTTCGGAATCACCTCTACCTCGTCGACGTCACGACTTATCACCCTCTCAGCGCCGGTGGTGCGATGGTGGTGTGCCTCGTTTCTCGAACTCCGCGCGGTGTTCGGTGTATGGGGGGTGGCGAGCTTTCCAGGGAGGCAAGGTGCTTCGTGAAACCGAGCCAGTTGGAGGGGGGGTTGGTCCAAAGGGGTGGAAAAAAAATCATGAAATGAACATTACGTCGGCCCAGTGTATATGGTGAAATTACCGTAAGACAAACTATGGACAGACAAATATCTCGGGACTACATTGTAAAGAGAGTTATATAACAAGAATTGATCCAATTTCTTTTTGGTTGAGAAACCCGGCTTGGAAGAACCGAGATAATTATTAATTCATGTAGCAGGACTGCTCTAGAATGGAATATCAAGATTTCCACGGGAACTTTATTCTTAGATCATGAGTTCCTTAACCCATCGTTTTTATACGTTTGTCCTTCGAACGCTGTAACGTCGCATCCAATGTACATTTTGGTTCCAAAAAATTCTGAATGTTTGTATAAATGTTAATAAATATACTGTAAAAATTCCAAGATGGTGTATTTTCATGGTTCGTTAGAAAAAATTCGCGAAATTAGCGGAAAAATATCACCGTAACACGGTACAACCCCCTTAATTAAGGTGAACTCTCTTCTTCGTGTCTTGTCTATGATGAAATTGAAATCATTTGGAAATGACAACTTTTGCGATTGTATAAAATATATTGCAAATACAAAAACTAAGAAATTAGAATGAAAGGTATCGTATTGCAAGATAAAATCTTGAGACTTGTATGAGTATACAGGGAGCCAGAGAATGCCCTACTCTTGCAGTCTTCACGATATTACCCTTATTTGCATGCTTGAACTTTCCTACTACCATCCCCGAAACTTCTTTGTGGTCCTTCTTAAGATAATGCTAATCAGACCGCTGCTTGTTAGAAATTGATGTTTAAGTACGTACTCATAGAGAAATGAGAGTATTAATCTACATAAAATCCAACGTTTTAAAAACTACTTATCATTCTCCTCAGGGAATTTTTATTTTCTTTAATTAACACTTAACGACAAACAATAGCAATATTCATTGTGACAGTGTAGGCATTCGAATTGTATTGAAAAGGAGGGCAAAGTATGAATTAAGCATAACCGAGTTCAATTTAACACGTCTTCCACAGAGTCCGACAATTTTCTACGAGATTTCGGGGGAGAAAGCAGGATAAGCAGGGTAGAGAGACTCTCGGCATGAGGAGGATCATCGTGGGGTGGCCGAGTAATAATATTATTCTGATAGGGAGCAGTTATGAGCACATGACGCCACGGACTTATGTCTCTTATCCCATAACGCTGCACCTACGCTTCTATGTCCATGTATTTTCTATTGTCGCCAGCTAACACATCCACTCGATGCACGTGTGTGCGAATCTCGTATTATTTCTGTATACGTCAAATGGGACGAATTACGCGTGAAATCGGCTTTATTAGTTGCAGCACACCCCCCTCCAATAACCAAGCATTCAGCACACATATCGTATATAGTACGGATCATTCGTAATACTCTAATAACGTTCATCCTTAATGTCTCTACTTCATGCTCTCTAATCTCGAGAAAGAAGAATTCTTAACTGTAGAAAAATTCAGAAGCAATATATATATATAATATATATAGATATTTTAATATCCTATAGGTCTTCAATTATCGAAACCGAGAGGGTGATGCCTTATCAAGTGAATAGAAGCAATTAATTTAGATCGGACGCCCCCGTCAGTTATTAATTCCCTTTATCGAATCGTCCGACCAAATTGCATTGGAGTTCATATTTTTGGTAACAAACGGAGAGAGGTACGAAACTGTGTGAAACTGTCGGTAGCCTCGTGCGAGAAAGACGTATCGAGTGAGTAAGTTATTATATAGGTGGGTGGGTATATAAATTGTCACCTAGCAGTCGCACGTAGGGACCTGTCACGCCACGGGTTCGAGATTGCTTTGTTTGGGATAAAGAACGGTAGGAGAGAAAGTTGCCGGAGGAGGATAATAAAGGAGAAAAGGCGAGACGCGAGGGAGGTATGCCTCGAAAAATCCGATATCTCGGTGAAATGAGAACTCTTATACTACGTCCCTGTACATCGTACATACATCCCTTATACACGTCGCCTTCCAAGGACCAACGATTTTCCACCCTCATATTTTTATGCTTCATCGATGCACTCTCATTATCGGGATAAGAGTTAATTTAAGGATTTATGATCTGTGGACAAGAAATACTTAACCCTCATTTAATTCCATTGATTCATTACTTCGTGTATTATATTTATTATATCGCTATTATATTATTCATTTCCATACACATAAGGTTTTTTTCACCGAATATTGTGGTAGCTAAATCCTTATTATGAAGTAGTAGACTTTTATACCAAAGTTATAACACTGGCCACGATTTATTTAGAACTCGTACGAGTAACCCTTTGCTTTTCTCTCACGTCGAGTACATAACTTAGATATCCAGGAAAGAAACCTGTCGTAGTAGGTGGTCACGTATATCGTTCTGGCGAAAATGTAACAGCCACAAAAAGAAGCATTTCAGCCTTTATATCGAAGCACTTCGCGGGAATCGGTGAAAAAGGGGTGAGAAAACAATTTCCAACCTGCTCGTGCCTAGCTTGGAAAGCAGTACTTGCCAAAGACCGTAACCACGTTCACAAAGTTTTTGTTTTGCATTCACTCTCCTAGTAATTCTTTTTCGCTTATACTCGAATTACACTATCCTTCTACTGGATTAATCAGTTACCTTAATCCAAGGTGATCAAGGATCAAAAAGTCAAAAGGTGTGATAGCAATTTGCAGCAATTGCGAGACACCAATCTGCGTTTAAGCCGAGACGCACCTCGGGTGACACGCAAAGTCTGCGTTCCAGTGCAAGGGTGAACGCGCAACCAGTCACGGGACCGAGGAACGGTGAATAAGAGCGAGAGAAACTGAGCAGGAGGAAGCACAGCGCAGAAATAGCGAAAGGGTGAGCCAAAGGGTTCGTGTTAATTAATATCACGTCACACGCGTTGCCCACCTAAAATCTGTCTCCGGTCGTGCTTTGCCGCAATACTTCTCTCTCTCTCTCTCCGTCCGCTCCTCGACTCTTCTACCCCTTCCGGCTCTCATACCCGGGTTTCCCGCTGCTGGCTTCTCGCCTCGTTCTGCACACGTACCATGTCTATGTGTATATCCTCTTCCGAGTACACACCCCGTCGCACGGTTGTTCTTGCCGCTTTGGCATCGCCTGACATACGTAAAGGATCCTACGCGCGTATTCACTTTGCTCGAGGACTTTTGACGCACAAATTAATTAGGTTGTCGAAGACACACCTACTAACGATGCTCCCTGGAATTACGATGTTCCAGAGCGAAGAATCACTGAAGCGGAACGTATAAAGGAAATATTTTAAAAAAAAAACGTTATTATTAGCTCACGTGACAGCTGTATAAAATTGGTCAAATTAGTGGACCGAGAGACAAGGTCTTGTCTCGGGCTAATTGTAAGTGGAAGAAGAAGACAGACCTTGTATTTATTTATGATGTTCCTTATAATTAATCAGAAGTGTGACAGTGGGCAAGCGTCGGATTGACCAGGATAAGTAGAAGGTGATAGTATGGTTCAGTCACTGGTGATCCCTCTGAACAGGTCCTGTTACAGCATCTGTATTGACGCTTTGATCATTTGTTTCACGCTAGAGGATGAAAGCAGGGAATAAAGGCGATGACAGCTAATGCGCCACGAGGGACTAGAAGCCATGATATTTTCCCAGTGATCAAATTTACCATCCCTCTGCTTTTCGCCTCTTTTTCCCTCGTGTCCGTTGAATCGAGCCGCGACTTTAAATGACATCTCCCCGGGAGCGACAAAAACGGTCAAAGTACCCACCACATCGTGCTGACACGTCGATATCACCTGAAATTATTTCGCCGGCCGCGAATGAGTTACAAGAACAGGGGAGATAATTCTGGTTTTTGCCTGCTGCTCTGTGGCATTCTGCTGACACGACGTGCAGTACCATTCAGACACACATCCACCATATCGTATTCCATAATCTGAAAAAGTTAATTGTCATCGCAATTTGCAACCAGAATTTCATCAATATTTTACTCGTTCGTTACAATATACATATTTTCAGAGCTTGCATAAAATTGTCAAATTTCACAAATTCACTGAGGTATAATAAAAAAAGAAGGATCGATTCACTAATAATGTAGATAAAGACGTTATATTTCCGATTGAAGAATGCTACCTTGGTAAGGAGGGATGCGAAGGGAACCTAGAGTGAAAGAAGCTGCATCGCGGCGAACAGGGAGAAAATCGTAGAATCAAATATCCGGCGTGCTTTCACGGTACGCTTCCCTAATTTGTATTGCGTATGGCAGCGGTGCCGAGATATTAGGGGCAGTTATCGCAACGTATTGCTCCTAATCGTTGGAGCCTGGCTGGAGCTAGCGAGGGTGGTGAATCGGGCCGGGTAGCGGTAATGGTGGGGGGGATAAAGGACGGGCGTGAAACAGAGACCAAAACCCGGAGAAGGACGTCGAAGGGGCCACAGTGGCGGCGCGTAAGAGAAAAAGAGAAGCTGAGTAGGAGGGTGGAGGAGAAGCGGAGGCCAAGGGTTTGCCGCGAGCGAAAAGGGAGAGAAAGAGAGAAAGTATGATGTAGGAGACTGGCAGGGATAAAGGGAAACGGAGAAAGCAGAGGAAAAGAGGCAAAGTGCTAGTTGGCGAGAGAAAGAAAACCAGAGGAAGAAACGGTGGAAAGGGACTGGAGGGAGAAGAGAGAGAGAGAGTGAGAGAGAGAACGATCAGGGAACACAGCGTGCACTGGTGCTTTTGACAGGCCGATGAATTGAATAATCGCAAGTCGAGTCGAGGGGGTTCGCCAAATCTCAGTCCCCAATACGTCCGCATATAGATGTAGATGCCCACATACGGCGTATTGGGACGTGTCCGTGTACTGAGAAGCTTCAAACTGTGTATGTAGTAACTAGGTACCCAGAGACCTATACGTCGAGCATGATCGCGGATTATCAGGTTTGTGGAAACGAACCCGGCGAGTCGAGGGTTAACGATATTATCGCGCATTGCATGCGTATAGACACTTTGACGTTTCTCGTCGATCAGGTTAAACTTGTCGATGACGACTTTTCCCCCTTTGGATCAGGAGAGAGAGAGAGAGAGAGAGAGACAAACGAGACGGATACGCGAGCGATACTGCTTCGTCGGAACGCGAACCTCAAAGCTATATTCTACCTTTTCCTTTTTTCAATGCCTCCGGTAAAGCGTGATCGCATGCGAGAGGTAATCATACCCCATCGATACTGAATTGAAAGCTACACGATTTATACCTGAATTGCGTATCCTTGCCTTCTTTCAAACTTGTTTCTTTTAGAGTTATAAGAGGTCGAATACTATTTCATGGAATCTCATATATTATAGAGATTGCACCGATTGCAAACCGTCAATGACATTGCTATATTCGCGAACGTTCATTTCTTTGTCCTCGTATTAAGTAATCCTTGACATCGTTGACACAAAAGGCGAGAATTCCTAATATATTATTACCATCCCAAACGGGGGATCGAAACAAAGGAAGTGACACTGATTTGCTTAATGCATTAATTCGTTTGATCCAGGGTCTGCGGAATCACGCGGTTCAACAGTTCCTAAACTCTTCGAGTCGCGTGTTGATCGCACGTGGCCTCTTCAATACGTATGTAGCTGCTTCTGGTCCGAACGTATCAATGGGGGGTACCCCAATCCTAAGCTCAATTTATTATTACAATCATACGCCTTGGAAATTGTCCTATACTCATCAACAAGTTTCAAATTGAACCCATTGAATATTTCATAAAGAAATCAACATAAATCCTGGGTTCCCGAAAAAATTCTTTTTCTAGTATGTCTTGCAGGGCAAACAATTATAAAGTGAGATTTGAATGACTAGTGGAAGGAATATACTATATAAGGAACTTTCAGAAAATGCTGTGGTGTATCGGTTTAAAGAGTAAGCAGAGAGAGGTTGGAGGTTTGTGTAGGTACAAGATCGTGAAAGGCAATACGTTTCGAGGCATCCAGACTGTGGTAGGTTTAGGTAGCGACTTCTGGCTCCGTCCGCGAACGTACGGAGAATGAGAATGGGTGGTGGAAACCAGTCAGAGAGCGAACCAAGCCGAGTCGAGTCTAGCGTCTGGTGCGTTTGACGTTGATACCACGATAAGATGAAAGAGCCTCGAAGCTTATATCCGACCTATATGACCGTATTGTTGCGCACGTCTAAGCATAACGTAATGCCGTACCGATACACACTGATATATATTTCAGACGTGGTATTCCAGCGCTAGCAAAGAGGCCGATCGAGATGGAAGATAAGGATATATCCTTGGGGAGGCATATCGCAAGCAATTACAAGTGCAGTCACTAGATAATTATATTCGAGATTCTATTCGAATGAGAAATCGCTTATAACTCAAATCCATTATCCCAGATCTAAAATTAATAGTACAAAGTTTATGACGATATTGCGGTGAAAGATGTACTCAAGAGACAAGGTCTTGTCTCGAGCCAAGTAGAAGAAGACAGACCTTACAGCTATTCCGATTTAGTAATTGAAATATCCCAACTACGTATCTAGATACAGATAATACCTAGAGAAACCGAGGGCATAGGACACAAGAGGAACAATAACATCGCAGAACATTTATTCACCGTCCTCGAGAGGAATTGTTGGATGTATCGTAACGCAAGTGGGCAGAACGATACCGAAAAACGGTGATACGGCGTTGGCTGTGTATCACAGAATTGCGCGTATACCTGACGTCCAATTCACCTGTTTCCGGCTTTTCGCCGATTGGCTGCCGTAGCCGTGTCGTTCCGTTTCTTCGTTTTTCATTTGAGCGAACGAGGAGAGAAAGGGAAAGAGCGTGGGCGGGTTCGTTTATTTAAACTGCAGGTGCCGGTGGAAAAATGCAGTCTCTTCTCTTCACCATCCCCCGCAAAACCAACGTTCCCGAGGGAGCACACACACCGGTAAGATTGTTGTGCATGTGTGCACGATCGTAGATAGTAGAGGGAGAGGTATACATCGATGCTGCCTGCGGCTGACGAGCGGCCGAACAACAAACACCACCAGGGAAAACGTGGAACCGCCACTGATTGTGGCTTGAAAATCAAACCAAGTCCATTGTCAGACCGTCCTATTAGTTTTCTATTTAACCGTAACTCTCTTCGTTTCCTCTCAGTTCATCTTTCTTCCAATTCTCTCTTGAGACTAGCGCTCTCCTATACAATTAAGTGGCATTCCTCAAAAAGATTTGTTTTAAACATTAAGATTTCTCACTTCTACAACAAAGATAATCTTAAATATGTATCTAGTTGTAGATATACAGGGTGAGTCAGTGATTCGTGGAACAATTTTAACCACGTATTCTACGTGTCAAACTAAGTAGAAAAGTCCTATAAAAAAATGCCGATATTTCAACCCTTTCGCGAATATCAACCCCTAAAAATTTAACGTTTAAAAATTCATATCTCGCGATCGAATAATGCGAGAGTCACCGGTCTTTTTCTAGAATGTGTGGGAGGGTCCGAGAAATCTGGAAAAAAATAGAAACGATATGAAAATTATTATTAACTCACATTATTATTCATTTTTCTTGCTCGGGCATGCAGTTTCAATGCGAAGATTTATATCATATGATACCTGAAAAAAATCACAGATATCCTCTTGTGTACCCTAATGAACATCCAATCGTCAAAAGTTTAGTTTTCTTCATAATCTGGTCCGGATAAATCATCGAAAATTTGTCGGTAGAGATGCTCAATCCCAGGTTTATGGCGACACGAGTGGAGAGTTATAAAGTTCGTTAACTGTATAGTCAGCATTGCAAAATCAAAGATAGTACAGGAAGTACCGTTGAGTCAGACTTGAATCACTAGATAGGACATTGAGTCGTTGAGTAGAGAATGGAGTGTCTTAAGGGACCCACGGAACGAGACGTTTCATGGGAAGGTCGACCGTACGATATAATAGTTGCTATCTGTCTTCACGTATGTATGTCGGTCGGCAGTCAGAAACACTCGTCCAGAAATGTCACCCGCACGCGAGCTCTATAAAGGATTTCTATGGATCGGTCGCGTGCCACCAAGTGTGTAGTCCGACGAGCCACATGCAAGTGGGAACCGCCGTCTGCATTCAATCCCGAACCGATTACACCCTTGCTCGTTGTAAGTAGGCCTCTTTGTAATTCGTACAAGATGCGTTTGATGCCTATGGGCTTAGGATCACCGCAGGATAATCACCCGATATACATTCAATGCAGATGTATGTAAGTTTGACCCAAAACAAATTAATTATGCTATGATGATGACCTTAACCTTCGATTTATTTATATTACAGGGTTGAGCTACACTGCAGCGAAATTTCCAATAATTTTTCACGCCGAAATTTGGTAAGAAAACTTATCTTTTTATGATTGAATGTTTATCAAGATGCATCTGAGAATACCTCTGATTTTTTTCAGATCCGTATGTACCCGCGTTTGTACTAAAACTGTATACTAAACTATTAAAAACTAATAATAATGTGCCTTAACAATAATTTATGTACCCCTTCTATTTTTTCCAGATTGCTCCAGTCCTTCCGCAGGTTCTGGAGAAAACCCCGTGACTCTCATATTATCCAGTCGAAAGATATGATTTTTTAAATGTTCAGACGCTCATATCTCCGAAAGGGTTGAGATTTCGCCATTCTGCTACTGGACTTTTATGCTTGTATTGGTGCCTAGAATACGTGGCATAACCCATGGCAAGACTCAACGAAGCATCTTGTATATTCGATTTTACATTGGATAACGTCTTCTGATGTATTATATCTAAGGAACAGTTATCGAGTTAATGAGGGAAATACGATTGGGGTATTACTATGGAGTTTAGTAGGTATGAAACGTTGATTCCCCCCCGATCTTTGCTCACTGTTACTCAAATTATCCTTCGGATCTTTATATCAAATCGGTAGTAAAAAGTTTCCGCGACATTAGCTAGCTTTTCTCTATTTCACTGGCTGGGATTTACCTGGTGGATGGGAGCAGGTTATGCAAATAGCAAAGTACCGAGATACGGTTTCTCTTCGTTCGTCCGCTTTGGTTTTAATTACCAAATTATGCACAGGGGCTGACACGGAGGCACGGGCTGTTTATGGCCGCCGCTGAGAATAGCGCTTGGGACTTTAATTGCTCAATTGAGCGAATCGTGGACAAAGAGGTATCCTTTCTTCCTGACAAGCGTTATTTCTTTCATCCTCAGCAATTAATGTAACGAGAAGAATGTAATTGCTTATTAATACCAACCGCGCATCTGTCTAGGAAAGTTGTCATACCCGGCTGTGGAGATAAATCTCAGAAATCATGCAATTGTCAACCGTAATGTAGAATAAAATTATCAGTGCACTCTGCACAATATAGTCTATTCAGCTTGAATCGCTGACGTATTAGGATAGAGAAATGTGTATCAAGTTTATGTAGGGCAATGGTGGAAACAAAAAAAATGATGATAAAGTTTTCGAGTTTGGAAACCAGGTGGCCATCCATGAGATTTAATTAAGTTGTACGAATTGCTGTGGAGCACGTCGCACGAGCTCACGCGTGCGCGCGCGGGCAAGCGGGCGGGCGACCTTCATTCTCACACCTACTAACAAGCAAGCAAGAATAAACACACAGAAGCAGTGTTGGACCTTAGAGGCGAGCAGAGCTATGCCGTGCAACGCGAGTTGGTTGGTTCCATTTGAGTCGGGGTATCGAGGTGTCAATAGCAGCTGCTTTGCTACACACAAGACCCCTGCCTACGGCACCCTCTTGTTGTATTCACTTCACTTCTTCACCCTTATCTACCGCTCGGACTTCGATACTAGAGAAGCATATTCATGTTCTAACAGTAAACGAGCTCAAATCATCTTTAAACTCTTTATCCTTAGATTCACTGTTCAACGAATGAAATAAAAGTATTCGACGGTAATGAGTAATCCATTGCACTAATAAAACCTGCAGACAATATACCCCCCCGAATTGACGATCCCTTATTCGAGAACCAGCTAAACTTTATCGATCGAAGAACTTTCTATTTGGAACTAATTTAATAACGGATTGTTTGAGTTAAATCTACTTCTAATTAGGCTTTAATAGCCTCGGCATTAATCTACTGCCATCGATATATTAAAAGATTTACTACCGTGTTAATTCTTATGGCTCCTGCAAAGAGAAGAAAGAAATCTCCCTCCGATATTCAGTTAAGAATACTCCACCACAGAATATATATATATATATATATATGTTACTCGATTCGAACAAAGAAGGGAAAAGAAATTTATCGGAGTTTCATTAGGCAATTGAGTAGAAGGCGGTGCGAATATATTTTAAAGAACAATTTATAATCCCTGATTACTATAATAGTAATAGAACTATGAAAATGGTCGATTTGAATTTAATATCTTAATGGCAAGCTATCGTATAATACTAAGGCGTTCAATATTCATCGACTCACTGACTAATTAACGTAGCTAATTTAATAGTTGCATACATCTATACCACGAAAGGCAACAAGAGTGCTTGTTTCAGAGTAGAGCGAACACCTAACTCTGCCTGTTCAGTACGCGATAAAATGCGCTTTCTCGCGGATGCAAGCTCCCGCATACTCTGCGAGTTAGCTAGAGCACCCCCCGCTGTTTTTAAGCGTCGGTGACTAATTGGTGATGTCGCGACCAGGCGCTGAGACACACCCCTCTCTCACTCTCATTCTCCTCTTTTGGTACTCACCCTCTCAACCTGGGCTACCGACGACCCTCTTCTCAAGCGTCTGCT
Source organism: Trypoxylon attenuatum (assembly GCA_963989405.1). NCBI lineage: Eukaryota > Metazoa > Arthropoda > Insecta > Hymenoptera > Crabronidae > Trypoxylon > Trypoxylon attenuatum. The sequence goes on along the minus strand of OZ022488.1, from coordinate 17,703,427 downwards.
CTTCCAGACGCCTCACCAGTGATCGCCTATCTTCTCCCACTATCTTTTCCTTTCCCTATGTACCATCCTTTTCATCCTGGAAAATACTAGTTGTAGGAGACATTAAACGAGGATAAGCATAACAAGTAAAAGAAATATTGGAAAACAAGTATAGGAATGCAAACATTTCCACTGTACTGACTCAGCATCCTCATCAGCAAACAAAAAGCTTTGGAATACTAATATTCTAGTGTGTTTAAGATCATGTTGTATGTTACACTGTGAAACGTATTAGAAATGTCACTGGTTATGTTAGACACGTGTTTATTGATTGCTATACGTTTGTCCATATTGTAGAGCAAGAGCAAGCCATTAGCTACGTGAGGGGTTGGTAGCTGGGTATATTTGCGGGACGATGGACATTTACAGACACAGACCACCTAATAATAATGGCAGTAGGATCAGGTCACTGAGAACGAGCTCGACTGCGTGTTAGCAACTTTTACCCTATTTTTCAGAGGAAAAAAAAGAAGGGACAAAAAAATCGACCTCCGGCTTGCAAAGCATGGGTGTGACCCCAACGTTACATTTTCTCCTTTTTTTACATTTTTGGAAACGAGAAAATTATGCCGCCCACTTCTGTCGTAGCTCCTTTCAGTACTGCCTTCATCGGCTAGAACTGGCAGGCTTTTTTGCTGCTATAGGTGACTATGAACAGTACGCGGATTCGCACGGCTGTTAACGTCCATTCAGCATTGTGCACAAGTCGCGCGTCATCAGTCATTTTCTTCAGGGTGACCGACAATGATACGGCATAATAGCTAGCTTTTGGCCCATGAGGCCTGACACGAAATCGAGGATTTTATTATGACATATTGTCGATTATTAGCCTACCGTCCATGCTATTCGCCGATCATTTTCCACTCCCAGCGCGTTTCATAATGTATAAATTAACGCGTGACTCGACAACGGGAATATCGAATGAAAGAAATGCATTATGTACATTTGGTCACTAAGTAAGACAGGATACGATCTTTAAATAAAAACAGATCCTGCTGGAATTGAACGATTCGGAGAATCATCTATAAAGATGAGTATCTCGATTAAAAATTAATCGTTTAAAAGAAATGCAAAGAGATTGCGACACGCGTATACTGATTAAAAAATGAACGATGAGTAAACACAGTGCGCTTGATGCACAACGTTAAATATAATCCCCCATAACATCGCGGTCTGGTTTTTGCCAGAGGCGTCGGGGTTACTAAAAAGCACACTCCAATGTTTGACCAAGCTGTGCAAATACGAACGAACATCGTGTGTATCGACATAAGAGGAGTAGAACTCGAACCTGGCCCAGGCTCCCTGTTGGCAAACATTTTAACAGGATTAGAGCACACTTACCGCGGTTAATCCGACCAAATAGTCTTATGGGAAACCACAGCTCCTAAGTAGCTGTCATAGAGTTTCCTACTGACTGTGATTTACTTCGACGCTTTCGGTCAATCTTTCCGGACAATACGATTGTAGCATTCCAAAGGGAATGATGTGTTTTGAAAATACTGATTTTCGGAGAAGAATCTTCTACGCTTTATTCGGGACTTATAAATAACACTAGGGAAGTGTCATACGGTGATTTTCTTGAAACTTGGCATACAAGTAGTACATGGAAAACTATTGGATACGTATATTTTTATATTGGCCCAAAAGCCGTGTGAAGGGCAAAAACCACCCTTATCGATTTTGGGCACAGGTTCGACTATTTTACGAATTGTTTTTACGATTGCTGCGAAATCAGATAACTAGAGGTTTTTGGGGTCGCTGATAACGAATCCGAAGTCCGTTTTTAAGAATTCAAAATGGCAGGTCCAATTAGGCGGACGGGATTTTTCAAAAGTTTTACACCCTGTTAAGAAATGCGAAAACTGCAAAATCGTAAGAAATGAGTGTACCTTGGAGTCGAATTTGTAACAGAAATGTAAAATTTTTAAACGGAGACTCGTCCACACGGGTTTGTTTGTTAAAAATCACCCGTATAAAATCAAACGTATAAAAATATACGTGTCCAATAGTTTTCCATGTACTACTTGTATGCCAAGTTTCAAGAAAATCGCCGTATGACACTTCCCTAGTGTTACTTGTTAGACTGATGATAGAGATTCTATAGAGAAAAATTCTAGAACCCATCTTTTCCGATGATTGTTAATTAGAAAAACACTAGTTTGTTAACTATTATATGTGATCATGCTCACCGCACAGACCGCGCGTAATTTTCGTGATTTCTGCTCTAGCACTTCCTACATTTTCCATTTAATGTCCCGGCTTTTTTCCTTCCAAAGTGACTGAAGGTATTAGGAAATAAATGTCTCCAATAAATCTGCTTCACGAAGTTACATTGGTGTAACGCGTTACGGCGTGCAGCTCATTATTATTTCTAATTTATTTCGTAATATCTCTTCTCTCTGCTGATTCCGTGCCTCGTTCTCGCTAGTATAGGAATTAATTGATCTTCTACCCTGTAACACGGAATCTAGAGACCTCGGAAATCTGCACAATTTAAATGAAGAAATAATTAAATAACTCGAGTACATCGGTAAGCTGAAAATTTTACAATTGATAACTGCGCTAACGTTTCACGGAATTCTAATTCTTTCGATTCGAATGTATAAAATTCAAGCGACGTGGAAAAATATATTAATGCAATATTGACGAGCCCCATTTTTCGCGTTGATTGTTCTGACCGAATCTTCCGGCGGCTTCCTGCGACAGTTCGCGCACACGGCATTGATTATGCATTCAAAATATTATCTTTACATATATACGTCTGCTGTGTAAATGTAGCCAGAGAAAAACTGCTTACAACGTGTTTGCGTAGAATAGCAATAGTGTCAGTTCGTGACACGTTCTTTGTTATAGACACTCAGTGAATCTCGTTCGTGTGTGCCATCCCTTGCATATGCATACCCCCGTATTTGTCTTTCCTGTGAAATTTTAACCCATCTTCCTAACGGGACAACGAATCGAGGAAAAGGCAAATGTTCACGAGGCAAACATTACGATAGCGATATTACCAGCAAAAGAAACTACCAACCTACGCTTTATCTCGTAGTATTTCGTTAGAGACTTGCGAATTGAAGAATGGAACAATTTCATGAATTATTATCAATGAGATATTGAAATTTAAACGGAAAGGTTTATACATAGTGAAACGAAACTTGAAAGAGTTTAGTCGGAAAGGTTGGTAAGGAGGTCGCACGCATTATCGCACGATGAATATAATAGGGTCTAATGGAATATTATCGCCACTCGCGACTAACTGCTTCTCACTCTTGGGGTCTCACCCTTCCTCTTTCTCGCTCCACTGTCCGCTATTCGAACACGCCTGCTGCACTCGTAGATGTCCATTAATCACAGACATAAGCAGCCGACTAATTGTTGGCTTTCGAACGAGGAGGAATAGAGTGAGTGGAATGGATATATAGGCATAAAATAACGTCCCTTTATCGTAAGCACGCACCCCCCCCTATACGACAGTGAATCCCCCGATTTGTTCGAAGATCGAAGGATCACGCTGTGAGCCACGGGACGTGACTTTCGATTTCAAAATCGTTTATTATTTCTTCCAATCGTCAGCCACTCAGATTGCACCCTTTGTGGACACTAATGATAAGATTTTTTTCTCCCGGAAACTATATATTCCCCTTTCTCAAAATCCATCTTCCACACTTTTATCTCAACTAACTTTTCACATTTTACCATAACAATGATACATAAACAGCCAGAAACAGCTTGATCTACAGGAATCATTGATTTAAACAGATGGAGGAAAAAACTGTCCGTAAAATTGGCGAATGATTTCTTCAAGCTGGAAAGCAGAAGGGGCGGAAAAAAACGTGGGTCTTCTGAATAACCGTAGTGACGATATTAATAGACGGCAAACGCGAAAGGTGCGACGCATCTATAGATGTACGAATCAGCAGTGTAGGTCGCTTCTCCATAATCCATCATCGCACGCCTATTCGCGAGACAGAGAGTCGATCTGTCATCCACTTTCGTTTCATTGCGTCAGTCCATTCTATCTGAAACATTTCTGTTCTTAGCTCGTCCGTTTCGCATCGACGATTTTTTCAAGGTATTCAAATGCATCTCTAGAAACTGAATATTATTATAAAATAAAAAAAAAAAAAATAGTAACATTCCAGTGGGAGTGATTCTTGGGATAGTGTGATCGTAGGTATCACGGATCTACATAGAAGGTTTCCTGCGGAAGCACAAAGGAACGATCGTTAGGGTAAAGAGGCGTGAAGGGTTTTCCATTGATGCTCCTGAAAATGTGACTTTAATAGCGACACTCTGAATATATGCAAAACACCCTACACTTCCGTAGAACGGACATTGTTAAAGTGTCGCAGAAAGCGAGATCTATTTGTCATTAGATCATGGACGAATGCGCAAGCAGTCTGCCTTGGTTCACCGTGCATCCGTCGCATAGAAGAAGTCGGCCGGCCGCTAATGACGTTGATTCGTTCTACTTCACCGTGATTCTTTGAACTCGGAACCCGTGCGATCGACAGACCTTTCCACACGCAATTTTCCTGAACGTGACGCACACCTGGCAGTCAACCGGAATGTATCAAATCCAAAGCATCCAGTTTAAAAATTGGAATTTGAAAGAAGAAATCCCAAGTGTAGCAACGCGAAGCCCGAGACGCGCCGCATAGCAACCGCAATATCGATTATCGACGCAGCGGTGGGAAAAACATAGCAACGGTTAAGTATAAAAGGTCGTGCGAGGACCGATTCGTGGGAGTTCAGCCGGACTCTCCGGGAGAGGACGAGGTTAAGAAACCACGGCCGCCTGGAAGAGTCAGGGAGAGGACGAAGCTTTAGCTTCGGCCGCCCGCCGGCAACAGGAAGTGTACAGGAGTTTTGTACCTGAGACACCTCTTGGTGAAGAGAGAACGGCAATGGTGCCGGTCCTCCTCGGAGAGGAGAGAACGGCTAGGAAAGCTGGTCCTCCTCAGAGTGGAGAGTTCGGCTAGTAAAGCCGGACGCCCAAAGAGGATGGTACGGGACAAACTGTCTGGACGCCGGGGATAGGAGAGATCGGCTACCACGACCGGTCTCAAACCCTTTTTATAAACTCTGTTCGCTACACAAGGAATTTGAAAAATTGAATTGATGGTAAAAGTAAGATTGTTTTTTGTAATCAAATGGAAGAGGAGTGTGTTCGAGGTTAAACTGTGCACTTGGCTCTAGTTAGTGGTGAAGAGAGTATCCCAACGATGAGGGCGAAGTAAAATGGTAGGAATAATAAAGGCTGAATAACAATGCGTGCGGTCTCGGTGTGTTAGAAAGATCACGGTCGAGCCGACTGCAGTCGGAGGGAGAGATGAGCCATCCCACGTTTCACTGCCCCGTCGCACCCCGAAAAGTTCGCGCTTAATATTATTAAATTAGAGCACAATGCCAGGCGTTCCTGGCACGCGACGTTTAAACGATTTTAATAACATTTCACGGAGATTTTTTTAATAATATGATAATAAAGGGAAATGAAAGAAAACGCTCAAGGGATTATTATCGTTCTATGACGGGGACTTCAACCATTCGCTTCTTTGTCACCCAGCTGCTCTTTTTCGCTGTTCTTTCCCTTCTTTCGTCGCTCATCGTCGACCACCCTGGCTGTTACCCAATACTTCTCTTCTCACTTACAAATACCCGAAGACTTCTAGTTTACCTCGTTTTTAATATCCCGTCAAAAAAAGAAAAAAAAAAGAAAACTCGCTTTCATCTCAATTTGAAATTTTCACTCTTACTCAACGACTTGTGCTCTACGATTTGTACCCTTTAACTTGAGTTTTTCAACATCCTAACTTCTTCTCGCCGTCAAGTGTCCTTTTTTTTATTCTCGTACTTCGGATGCTTAAGGGATTTGTATTAAAAGCAGATATATATAGCACTCCGTCATGTCAAGTTATTAGAGCGTAATTTCTGGATCGCAAAGTATCCTTCGTCTCTTCTTGAAATCAGGGTGGCTCACCTTTCATAGGCCCGATTCGCTTTGTATGGAATAAAGGAGTGACGCCCGGAAAACGCAGCAACTATTATGGCTTAGAGAATGGGGATATTTTACGCTCGGTAAAGCACAGTCCATTGGACAAACCCACCCCTATCTCCTGACAATAGACCGGGTGGCTAGGTGTCAGCCTGGTCTCGTTTTCTACGGGTGGTCTTCTCTCTCTCTCTCTCTCTTTCTCTTTCTCTCTCCCTTCGTCTCATCGTCGCTGCTTTTCTCTCATACCTTTGTCGAGTGGGATTTACGCACAAGAAAAAGGGTACATCTTTCAGACGTGTCAGCAACGGCGAAAACATTCTTTAATTTCACGAAATAACTCGAGAAAGTATTCATATATCTTTTGAATAACGTAACTTGTCAAGGAATATTTATTTGAAGTTAGAAGAAAGGAAGAAGTTTGTTAGGATATATTTCGCGTTAATAATGCTGCTGATAACGAGGTTGTTTCGATCCAAGAGAAAATCGTTGGAAGAGAACTCGTTTTGGAACAGAGTGGTAAGAAAAAGCATTGAGCGAATAGCCAGTATCATTATCATTAACGAGGTAACAAGGAGTAAGGGTTGCCCGAGGCATCGAAGCAGATAAAGCTACAAAATATTAATCTCTTGTCGGAGCAAATGTATTTTTCAAAATTTCAACGCGCCGTTCTATAATGCTCCAATAGTTAATGCGGGACCATTAGTCAAACGTCGAGGCTCGTGCACACGAAAAGAGAAATTTCGATTTTAAATCGCTACATTTATCATGCAAGCAGGCGCATATGACACCGTTCTGATTTTATTTTGTTTCTCTTTCTCTCTCTCTTTCTGTACCTGCGTTTCAACCCCTTTTTTCGACGTACAACAGACAGGCGACTGGTTACGGATCGTTCGCTCTGCAAACCCACCAAAAAACCGTTCGGCTAATAACTTATACACCTATTGTTTTTACTCAACCATTATCCAATCCAGCTAGATTAATAACAAATATTTGCACTCCCGTAAATCCACGTATTTCATTCACGGGAAATTTAATTAACTGTAGGCAGACCGCGCACACCTGTATTTAATGCAACATGTTATCAAAGTCGGATTCGCAGTTAACAAAAATCGGCGAAAATTAAATATCTTCCTTGAAGAGTAAAGTAATCAGAAATATTGAAACAGACATCGAATACATATGTACGTGGAGATTTTTGACAATCTCAAAGAATTTTCGTGTATATGTATATATTTCGCAAAAGCGTCACTCATACGTACCTAATCTAAAAGCCATACTTGTCCCATAACGTACACTTCCATTCATTCTTCGTCGTAAACATACTATCAGAAAATAATAAAAATGCCAAGGGAAATCCGTCTGATTCCGCACCCAAAGCCATAACGCACCAGGTCTGCTCGTAAATTTCGGATCACGATTTACGCTTCTATTTATTTCTTCCCTTAAGGACCGATCAAAGCACAATAAAGGATTCAATAGTAGAATTTCTTAAGATTGTTAACGCATATAATCTCAACATAAAAAAATCCCTATGCTCGAAATTCTCTCTTTTGTAAATCACAATGATACATTGAAACCAATACATTTACTATCCACTTAATAAGGTTAATTATACTGCAATTATCCGCGGCCATATCTTTGTATATTTGACAGACTGCTGCCGTGGAAATTAATCTCTGGGTATGCTATTGACTGGATTTCCCGCAAGTACCGAAATTAAACGATCATATGTGAAAGAGGCATGCGCCTTTGAGCTAATTACTTGCATATGCCTGATACACCCGACGCTCCATCGATCAATTAATTTGTCTGTTGAAATGAGAAACTTCGAACGTTCCGACTCCCAGTTACACTCATTTCATCGAACGAATTCGATCCAAAGGCGGACACGTGTCTCTATGATTTCAACAGCATTTTGTTGCGTCAAGCTGTTTCCATATATTAATCCCATGCATATTGGTATATGAGTAGACAAGTGTATAGTCCTATGAGTCATTTGCGCTATGTAACAGATTAATTTACGTAATATTATCGTTGCATTATTTGCACTGTCGAAAGTCAGTTTCTTATGAGACATTCATCATCAAAGACGAGGACAACATAAACAGTATCCCAAAATGCATACCAGAAATAACGTTCGTACAAAACACATGTTTATAATTAAAAATTCGAATTTTTTGTTTATATATTCATAAAGTAGAAACTCTAGGGTGGCTTATGAAGTAACAGTTCCGGTAAATGGCCTCCACGGGTTTGCTAGCACTTACACACTCTTTCATTGAAATTTTGTATGACCGTTCTGCATAAACGTGGCTGAGTTTCATTAATGCACCGCTCAATTTCCTCTTTCAAGGCGTTGGTAGTCGTGGGTTTGTTGTCCTAAACCTTGGATTACAAAAATCCCCAAAGAAAAAAGTCCAACGGCGTTTAATCGCACGATTTAGGCAGCCAATTCCGTTCTCCAAAGCGGGAAATTACGCAACCAGGAATAGACCCATGCAGCAATTGAATTGTTTCTTAGGCTGTATGGCATGTGGCGCCCCGTCTTGGTGAAACCACGCGTCGTCCACATCCATGTGTTGCAATTTAGGCACAAAATATTGAACAATCATGTCGCGATAACGAGCACCATTAATCGTTACTGCCTGACCAGCCGCATTTTCAAAAAAGAACGGTCCGATGACACCTCATCCAAAATCCGCAACAAACAGTAACCCGTTGAGGACGCATTTCTCTTTGAGTAATCACTCATGGATTCTCTGCGCTCAAAATCCGACAATTTTGTCAGATAACAAGTCCATCAAGATGAAAATGACTATTCCTCATCATTAAGGAAGATTTCGCTAAATCTACTTCTTGTTTTTAAAATACTGCTCAACAGTAAACACGCGTTGTTCTCTCGTTTAACGCTCCATATTTCTTAACCCAGAATTATCAACTGTCATGTTGTCTTTTGTTTTCTTTGGCAAATCTTCCCTAGAAAAATGCCACAAAATTCAAACCTTGCGTGAATTTTGGGACACCCTTTACAACGCACATAAGGTTCAGTGGTAAAAAAAAGGGGGGAAAAAAGGTACCTGAACCAAGTTCGAGGTTCAACCAGGCTAAACAGGGCATAACCCCCAAAACGATCTTACAAGTGTGTGCGCGCGCGAGGCGGAATGCAGTAGGGAGTATAAAGCAGGCCTGATTTATTTATCGAATCATAAATTACTAGGGTTACAATAGGAGGCAACATGCAAAATGCTTTCTCTTTCTGTTACGCGGGATCGTGGCGGGATGCGCGTATACGGTGGGGACTACCGAAAGCGTAAACGTAACGCGTGTTTGCGTTGCGTGCTCAACCGGAAACACGATTTATACGATGCAAATTAAACGTGCACCGATACCCGCGCCCGAACGAGCAATCCGTCCTACCTACCACGATGCGCGGAAACTTGCCGGACGTGTCACCAGAGAGACTTCTGCTGTTCAACCAGCAGTGCACATTCCGAAACACACGAAACTCACGAAAAATACGCTCGTATAATGTCCGCTGGGTATATTTTAACATGTATCGGATTTTTAAAATTAGCTCTAACTGTCAGTATTACTGATGGAAAATTATTGGAAAAATATCATATTGCAATACTGTTCGCACAATGCAGACATTATTAATAAGTATTAAATGCATTGTGGTTTGGGCAGCGTATCGAAAGATACAGTTGGACTAAATGAATTCTAATCTATAAACCCTTTCTCAAATGAAAATACCAGATTAACTGGGACTCTTTCAGAAGCGTGCGAGAGATTTTTCACGCTAGCGTCCGCCAATTAGACACGCAGGATAAGATCAGCAGAGGGCACGTGGTCAGATTTAAATCGGTGTACGTTATTTATTGCGATGAAACGATTCGTTATTCATTTAAGTAAGCTCTTCCTTTTGTATTTAAAACCCGAGAAGTTTTAGGAATATTCGATTGAAAATTTATGAAATGAGAAGGGCAAAGTTATTTTGAGATTTGAAGTCTTTTTCTTTCGGGATAACCCAAGCTTGACTACCTGCTCGCTAGACCGATCTACACATGTATAATGCCCTAGAAAAAGTGCTCTATTTGATGACAACATTGATGAATGCTTTCGTTGCCTAGGTATGTTGTTATAGTATTTAGGGGACATTTTAGAATTCGCCATTTATATATGCTCCCCTGTTTAGACAGTTTTCGTTGTACATCGACAATACTTTAGCCATTGACAAATGGGAGATATTAATTTCGGCGGACTAAAACGTATGTCATATCCTTACGATCCTTACCCTTCTCCCTTACTGACTCTCACCGATTATCGCGTTTGTATCGCGACGGCTAGTGAAAAAACTTGACTACTACCTATCAATCGTTAAACGGGTGTAAAATATGTGAGGTCGTACAAAAGGAAACTTTATTCGACCGCGACTGAAACATCCTATATCATAAAATCTCGACACAAAATCTCTGCGAGTCAAAATTACTGCTCACATTCGTTCATCGGTGTATTGATAGGTGACTGATGCAACGAAATGATTCACTTCTTTGACAATGGATAACCCGCGCTTAGCTTGCTTCATCGCGATAACGTTCGCTTGTTAATATAAAATAGGACAGTAAAACAACGGGTAGTAATTATGAATAGATCTATTGAATCGCGTGGAGTTATAATATAGGCGCATTGGAAAACTCTGTATGGAGTCAGAGATAAGGCCACAAAATGGCGTGGGCGCACCAGACGGAAATACGTTCCAAAAGGTAGGGCGACATTCGGAATTGAAAAATAGTGCCTTGGGCCGCTGTCGTTCACAGTGATGGTTCCGTGACAGCCAATGTAACGCACGAATTAACGAAATAATTGATTTTCATACCGTTTGGAATAAGCGGCGCGCACAAAAGACCTGGCTGAGCCGATCGCTGAACCGAGGAGATATTTCACCGATTTCCTGGCCTCTGGTTGCATTCGTTGTAACTACATTTTGTAGTGAAAAAAATAAAAAAACTCAGTTGTTCTTCACATACGCGAACCCAGCCTCAGGAACAATTTAATTTTACATGCCGAATGTGCTGTTGCCAATTGCTCACTTTTTGAAAGTTCGTTTCAGTCAATGGAGATTAAAAGGAAGGCTGTGATATCACGGTACCGAACAAACAATAGCTTTTGCTACAGCACAAACGGCATTGTGTCCTTCGGTCAATCCGTTTCCGACAGAAACATGTTTCCTTGAAAAATGGAAGAAAAATCAAGCGGTATGCAGCATGAGCTACAGTACAGCGTAATCTTTGATCATTTTTCACGCCGACATTTATTATAAAAAAAACTATAATTTTATGATTGGATGTTTTTGAACCTGCATCAGAGAATGTCTGTGATTTTTTTCAGGTATCATACGATATACATCTTCGCATTGAAACTGCATGCTCGAGCAAGAAAAATGAATAATAATGTGTGTTAGTAATAATTTTCATATCGTTTCTATTTTTTTCAGATAGCTCCGGTCCTTCCACAACTTCTGGAAAAAACCCCGTGTCTCTAGCATTATCCTATCGCGAGATATGAATATTTTAGGGTTGAGATCTCGGCATTTTTGTAAAGGACTTTACTACTTATGTTAGTTTGGCAAATAGAATACGTGGTTAAAATTGTTCCACGAATCACTGACTCACCCTGTATAGTATGTATATTACGTGTATCTTGATGTTAATAGAACAAAGGCAACAGGAATTGTACGTAATCGTGTGATTACTATGTATTTACCCAAAAGAGGGTAAAATAAGGAATGGATGAAACCATTGAAGTAAAGTGGTTAGCGAAAGATGCAGAAGGGTGGGAAAAATAGAAAGAACTAACGGAGAAAGAAATATTTGAAATTAGATTAAGCTTCTGCGCTTGATAGCTATACAAACGTCCCTCCACCCAAAAGCTGCTGGGTATGTTTTGCGTTCGACGATTCAACGAAAAGAGAGGAACTCAATAAAGCAACCACTCACTCTTATCCGTACTGCCTCCCCTCCTTCAAATTCCACTTTCTTTTCTAATCTTATCATTCAGCTTCCTATACTTTCCGTAGCACGCTCTTTCATCGCTTCACCAGTCAATTTTCGCGTTCTGTTTTTCCTGCAACTTTCCTCACCGGGTACTATAAATTGTACGATGTTGGTCTGCCCGATTCATAAATCTTACGACCTCAACAGCTTTTTCTGATATACCAATTTCCTGTATTGATCGTTATTAGTTCATTCCCATACAAGCAAATCACTCTGTTTTAAAAATCTTTTGGATTCTTTTTTTAATGGAAATTTAGAGTAATATTTAAATTCCCAAGAATTTGACATTTTTCGCATTTACTCGACTGCGCGGTTTCATCAGTCTTGTTAACTGCTTCGGCAACAGTTGAATCCGGCTAAAATGTATTAAAACTCGGGTTAGGAAGATGAAATAAAAGAATTCGTCAGAAGTTATCATTATTGCTAAAGGAGAATACTAGGTGAAACGCGTATAACGCGCCCAACGAAAATAGCCAGTATTATGAGCATACGACACGTATGAAATACTTACAAGGGAAACCTCTTCGAATTGGTGTCTTGCAATATTAAAAGAATGTTATACTAATCGAAAATACACTTTTGCAATAGAAAAATATTTCGATAGCGCTCAATTATTGAGATTAATAATTTTCCTTTGCCGAATAATGAGGATACAACAAATAATGTTATAAGGGAGTTTGTAACGCACCCGCTCCAACACCATAACCGTATCCTTGAGGTCCAAAATTCCGTATGTAACATTCTAATGTAAGAATAATTCTACCATCAATAAAAAGTGGTATTATACCATAAAATTTAAAGATAACAGTAAACAACTAACGTTTGCAATAAATTTCTCCACAATTTTCTTGATAAGTCAGTGGTTCAAGGGGTTTCCGACAACAATAGCAACTGAAGCATATATTATGGTACGGAATCCCAGAGACCATCTTACAGAGAAATTTTACGATGATAAAGATTCGTATCGGTATTGGAAAGACTCAATTTATAGGACAATAGAAATCTCTGCGTTACCTGCATCTCTGCCTGATAAACCTTTCGTCCACAGCGCTGACAGTCGGGACCTCCACCGAAGCATTCGCAGTTGGACACTCTTGACTTGCAACATGAAACTCTGTCAATAGAACATTTCTCCTCGTTAAAACAACATCCCCTGGCAGCACTTTTCGCTCGACATCCTGGGCTTTTCGATCTAAATATTCGTTGGAAATACAGTTTTCGAGTATCGAAGCACGGTTTCAAACTTCTCTTACCGACAGTAGCTCATCTCAGTGTCGCTACATTGTGGCCTGCTAGTCGAACAAATCCTGGAAGGACATTTAACGATAGACGTTATGTCATCGGAACAACAACAAATTTGTGGTTGTTTGCACGTCGCTCGTATCGAACACGGAGAATTTAGAGAAGTTTGTGGCCGACAAGGTTGCACCATGCATGACTTTAAAGGTGTACATGGCCTGCACTTTACACATCTATTGTGAAATCCTGTATCACAACAGCATGTAGATTGGCGGAATTCTACAGTTGAATTATCGCAACGCGACCTATTGGTGCATGGAGGCAAACAAGCACAATAGGAAATAATTTTAGGCCGACAGGGTTTTTGTTGTTGCGAGGAACAAATATCAGATTTCTTTGATTGCGAAGAACTAGCAGTGCTTGGTCTGCTACATCTACTTGGTGAACAACAATCAGATCGGCTTTTGATTAATTTTGTCTTAGCGCCGCATCGAACGCAACAAGTTCCTCCACATCCGCCACGCAGTCGGACACCATTGCGAAATACATTTTCTTCCGATTCTTCATTCAACAGTGATACATGATCAGCGTTATTTTCGCTATCACTTTTGTTGTCAATTTCTTCGGTTCTCGATCTGATTTTAGTTTTCTCTGTATTTCCATTGGTAACAGGACATTTGAAGGAATCATTATCCTCTGTTGGTGGATAATAATTCTCAAGATCCTTTTCCTCATTTTCGAAAGATCTCGTGTTATCGCAATCGGGAGCAGAATCGTATTCGCCATCGTCTCTAGAGGACAATTCGTCAGCTTGCCAAATGTCGCAATTGTGTTTGTGTTGCTGGGAATGATCTGCATAGCTAAATTCGTGGTAACTATTTTGCATTGCTGAGAGAGCAACGTTTTTGTTGCTTAAGTTATCTTCTAAGACAACGTCATTGAATGAAACTCGCCTATGAGAAGGCAACAGAGTGCATGGAGATTCATGCGGAATTTTTGATCTTGTGAGAGCAGTCTGTTTTTTAACAAAGGATTCGCAAGGAGAATAATGAGTAATAAGTGCTTCATTGCTCGTGGAAAGAGTTGCTTGAGTACCTATACTAAAAGAAATTCGAATTAACTAGAATTAATTCAACTCGTGATTCAAAACGTATGAACTATTCGTTAATATAATATACAATTAATCTCTAATAACAATTACTCGTATCTCAGTCGCAAATCCTTAACAGATGTTTTATACCTCGCATTTTGCTTGATAATACCAGTATTAGGTTTTACTGATTTAAAGCTGCAAGAAACTGATGATACATGAGAGACTTTCTTATCAAGCTCACAACTCGATAAAGTTTTTCTCTCATCGTCAGTATAATAATCGACTTCTTTCTCGCTTCCACCACCCCGAAGTCTAACCCTTTCTTGATTCTTGGTATTTTTCGTACCCGACCATGATGTTAAGCGATTTTCACATTTATCCGGATACAAATTACCCGAGGTTTGGGATTCCGTTAATTTGGAGAGGTGACTTTTCACGGGCCATTCGCTCGTATTCGATAAACGAGTGTAACAAGTACTACAGTAAAGATCACCGCAGAAAATTCTCACATTTTGATTTTTAAGTAACTTTCGACAAGTCCCTGCAAATGTATGATAAATGTGTTTTATTAATGAGCAATACCTTATCTTGATAATTCGGTAACTGAATCGATGTAACTAACGGCAAGAAAAGCAGAATCTGTGCCAAACTTTCCCAAAAGCTAATCTTTCATCGGCAGTGTCAACTACGCGATTACAACGCGCACAATTTCTCGGCATTTATCACTACACTACCCATAAAAGTATTCGATGAAAAACATTGGAGCATGGTAGAGTCTTTGTTAACATGATGTAACACACAAAGCGAACCACATTATATCGAAAATTATTAATAATAATATCCAGAATTTTTTTGTCTGCTGCCAGATTTTCGCGACATACATTTAAATCTGTTTAGAAAAGCAGACGATAAAAATAAAACAAAACATAGGGCACTGATCAAACATCTATTTAAATATGATAATTTCAGATCAGAGATCAGTCGATTTATGTGACTTAAATTCATGGAATTATTTGCGCGCTAAAATTAGATTTTCTCTATTGACACTACCGAAAAAGCTCTTATAGCAATAGACTTATGTTCTATCGTGCCCCATGCAGTCATTCATTTATACAACATCAGCTGTCTGACGCTAATTACTCCAAATCTAAAGTAGATTCGCAATTTTTATAAATTGCAGTCGATACATTTCGCGCACTATTATCAAAAAAGAGATTCATATCAGTATATATGACAATAAGCAGAGACCTTTTGGGTCAGATTCAAATACATATTCGAGAAATCTGAAAATGTGAGAAATCGAATACCAGTCATGGAGGAAGAATGATATAACTCTGCAGAGAAATCAAATTCGTGAAGAAATTTAAAAAGTATTATAAATAATATTTTCAATGTAAATTGGAAAATCAAAATCTAGAAGGCAGGATGAAAAGCATCAACGAATTGTAGCTTACGTCAGGTCATATCACAAGTGGTTCTCCAAATCAAAGAGGTTAAGGGGGCTACTTGGTGGAAATGGCAGCGATAAAAGGCCTGGGTAGAAATATTCCCTACTTGAGGCAACAGTTCGCTGCTCTTCTTGGAAATACTAGCACCAGTGTTAAGTTTATTTGCGTGGTGGTCCTATTCTCTTACTGTCTTTCTTTTTCCGCTGATGCTATACGTGTCCTGAGTGTAACACCAGGTTATCTGCTACCACCAGCTTTCTGGATTTGGACCGCGTTTACTTTCTGCTTCCTTGAGATACATTTCTGGGAAGTATGCGTCGACGTAATCACAGTTGGCCTTTGTGGCAAATTAATAGAACCCCTTTGGGGTGCGATGGAAATGATGACTTTCTTCGCGGTTGTCAATTTTGGCGTCGCCGTCCTGTCAGCTTTATTTTACCTGTTTCTTTATATGTGCACAAATGATCCTGATCTCCTATTTGGTATACATATACATGGGCTTACCGGTTACATCGCGGGTAAGTTATCTTAAAATTTTCCTATCTTCTTCCTTTCTAATAATATTCGTTAATATCCATATGTTGGAATTCTTATAACTTTTAACCGATTTAATTTCTGCTGCGCTTAATTCCAGGTGTTGCGGTAGCGGTAAAACAAATTATGCCAGATCATATTTTACTAAAGACTCCAATTGGAAAAATAACGAATAGAAATATACCGTTAATGGTTTGGATCGTGGGTGTATTATTTTGGCTCTTAGGTCTCTTGGAAGGCACTCATCCTACGATGTTTCTTAGTGGCTTGTTAATATCGTGGATCTACCTCAGGTTTTACCAAAAACATAATAACGGCACGAGAGGTGACATGGCTGATAATTTTACTTTTGCGAGGTATATATTTCGTTCGTTCGATTTCTAGATTGATAATTTCATGAATTTCTTATTCTCCATTAAAATCTTTTCTTCTTCGCAGTTTCTTTCCAAATGTCTTACAGCCACCAATAGCGGTTGTAAGCAATACTATTCATGGATTCTTTGTGCGTATTGGAATTTGTAAGAAGGTGGTAAGGAGGTTCGATATGTCTAATGCCCCTCCAGGATTGATTATTAATCTCCCTGGTATTGATCCTCACGACAGTGAGAGAAGAAGGTATGTTTCGGTTGAAATTCTTTTACGTCCTCTTCGGTGCGACTAACATTAGACAATATTCTAAGTAAAACTATTTTCTATGTGAATTTTTAATATTTACAGGCAAATAGCATTAAAAGCTCTAAGCGAAAGATTAAGTAAGGATCACGCAAAACCATGGCAGCAAGATCGCGCAAAAAAACATTCTCCAATTCCTCCAGCGGTATCAATACCGATAGCTGAGACTACAACACCTAAACCCCTTGCTTCTCCCCTTATTCCACAAGTTAGTGTCAATATTCACAATCATCCTTCCACGAACACGTGATCGTATCAGACAGACTGATTTCGATAGGTCTACCTGTAAAAAAATTAAGAAGCTTCTAAGGCACACAGTTTCCAACTCAAATGAGTCGGCAAGTGATTTACTTAAAATTCTGTCGCAAAACATTATACTTGGTACTTACCTAGGCATCAATCAACAAACAAAACAATGATAATTTGTCGTACCTGTTTTATAATCATATTCATTCAACTTTTCATTTTTTTTTTCAACCTACTTTACAGTATAGAGTGCGATAAGAATTCAGTGCCTTTACGTATTTTATAACATGAACTTATATATTCGCCTCTATTATAAAAATCCAATTAAGTAGCGGAAATGAAGTTTTGTAAATTTAGAATATATTTGTTTTAAGCTTATCACACAAACGAAATGATATACATTTTAACGTTATATCGCGTTAGTAAATATATTCATTATTATTTCGAGCCCATTCAAAAGTACCAAGTATTATGTGATATTCTGCATGACTTTCGTAAGTCTCTGACTTTTTGGTATGAAACTCAAACTGCTTAAAAGCCTCACGTACTTAGCTACGCTTCTTTCTTTTAATTCAACAGACAAAAGAAATGATTTTGTCTGAGATATGAATCTCAACTTATACATATGAGATTCTGTTGAAATATTCATACCTATTTTACACTCTTGCTTATTTCGATAACAAATTACGTTGATATTAATGCCATGGAATCCTACGAATAATTAAACATGTTATATTCAATCTTTAGAAGGTTCTTAATAGTAACAAGATTTATTTCGAAATCAGTCTTATTAGCTTATGATGATATTTTTCAATAAATCGTGTTCTTTGTCACTTAAACTTCGAACACAAATCACGCAAATTCATACTGTCAACGAGTGATACAATAATTTCAAGATTTTTATAATAACTAAGTGGGTTTATAGCGCTGTATAATGTAGCGCTGTTCCGTCGAAAATATCCGAAATAGTAATCACTGGAAGATTACAAAAAATGATTAATAACGACAGGAAAAAATAGACTGACTTTCTTCAGTGTAATATTATAGAGTAATTCTGTTGAAAAAAAGCTAAACTTTAAACAGCTATATATATATATTCCTCCCAGCTTTTTTTGTGATACATTTTATATGGTCAAAATTACAAATCAATTTCTGTACAAAGTGAAATACGTAACACGTAGTACATTTACATATTGAAATCAATTTACGACTATAAAAACGTGTAATCTTCAAATTGGCATTTATCCCGCGAAGAAAAAATCCAGAGGATTAAAAGTGCCAGGGATAAAGTATAATTCTTTTAATAGGAATATATAACAATTCCTTATAAAACATATAATCCGGATAACTTCAATTCTATATTTATTTTGAACCAGACGCCGCGTTTTCTTTTGGCCTGTAGCACTGTAAAACCGCCACACGTATCGTGTACAATTTTTTAGTAGTACAGAAATGAAAGATATCGGTTCGTTAAGAATCGAATTATTGCTAATTAAATGTGTTCGACCATTACAAATGTTTATTTGTAAGAATAAGAATTAGTACAGATTTTTTTTTATATATATATATATATATATATCCTTATCGTTGAATAATTTCCCGTAGTATTTAGTAATCTTGGAAATTCCACTTTTTCCAATTGGTTAAAAACACACGTGAGACCTATGTGCAGTTTAATCCATCCGTGGATAATAATAATTATAATAATCATGATAATGATGATACATCTAATTCTAAATCTGTGAACGAAGCAGTCCGTCGTTGTGCCACGAGAATGATTTCTGATGTTTCTTTTTCTTTTACCGAACGGAATATTTCTGAAAGTTGTTATCTATAATCGTGAGTGTAATAGTTTAGAAAAAGTACATATGTATATGAAAAGACGTGAAAAAAAAAAAATCATTGGTATAAATGTGCATCAATATGTGTAGTAAGGTATGTGAATAACTGTGTAAATATACTAAAGAATGAGATGGAAAATTGTGCAGGGAACAAGATGCTATTGAGATGCAATGGATTATATATAATAACTATAGGTATGATAGAGTAAGATTGAAAACTATTTTTGTGCGTGACACGTAAGCGTCTTTTAAAAATGTCTGTTATCAATATTTTGGCCTTCCGCTTTGAGCGAGATGCATATACAGAATTTTTTCAATACTTTTGTTATGCAATTTTTAGTCAATTAATATTTATTACAAATAACAGAGCTAGCGCTGCAAAAGGGAAAGGCCAAAATTAAACGAAGTGTGAATAAACTTTGTTAATTTCACGAGGTATCTTTTAAGATTCTAATATAAAGATTAATTACACATAATGTATGTACATGTTATATATATTTAGTTTTGTACATACGTTAAAATCGTTATAGTCTGTACAATATTAAATTCTACAAACAAAATGTACTTTCTATTTTTTTACACCATATTCGGATATGTCTTACCGAATAAAGTCACGAAAAATGGAAGCATTTAGCAGATAATGCAAAAGAACATATTGTAGGAAGTTATTTTAAGGAAACAAAAAAAAAGAGAAAAAACTATTAAAGAGATATTTTTAATTCTTAACTACCTAGTCAACAGTTTTTATTTTTCGCCTTTTTTAAGCAAATCAAAATTAGTGTTGAGAATGGTTTTAAATTCAAATTGAAAATTAATTTAACTATGCTTCATTCTTAATTTAATAATTAAGTTGTACATGGAAAATAAATTCCTTACCATTATATAATTAGAACAGTTTTTTTATTGCTATATTGTCATATAAGTTTATCTTGGTATTAGCACTGACATCTTTCCAAAAGTATAAAATCAGTAATGAATCTTGGCAAAACTCTTGATCGAGCAGCCGCATATTTATTGGAACACGATCCATGAGCGATCTCTCCCTTTCTCTCTCTCTCTTTCCTCGATCGCCCCGAAAAACACATACACAACCCACAAGCGTGGTATCACAGCGCACAGTGTACAAGTTTCGATAAAATAAAAATATGTACTAAAACCTTTTTCTTTTACCTATAAAATTGTTGCTGATGTTGTGACCATTGAGATTGTGGCGGAGGTGGTTGTTGTTGAGGAGGTGGAGGGCCATATGGAGAATCCTGCATGTAACCAGTTGGAGAGGGCCTTATGGATGCCGGAGCGGAAGACACGTATTGCTGTTGCTGCGGCGGAGGTGGAACATAGGGAACCTGAGGGGGATGTTGTGGCTGTGGATAGTATTGCTGCGTTTGTGAAACCGGTGGCGGAACATTGTAGCCACCGTAGTTCACCTGGGGTGGCGGTGGTTGATAATAATGATGACTCTGCTGGGTATGAATCTCGTGGGATGTGATAGATGTATCCTGAATAGGCACGGTAATCAAATTCGTCCTCAATGGTGCATTGCTCGGTGGAGGTGGGGCGTTGCTCTGAGTGTAGTTCTGCATCGAGATCATTCCCTGTGGCCTGTGCTGCTGTCGATGTTCCCCTGGCTGCTGACTCACCATCGAGTTCACCCTAGGATCGTTTCCCATTATCGGTTGTACCATGTGAGATTGTACCGACTTTATGCGACTGTTCTGCATCGAAACTGACGACACTTTCGATAATTGAGACTCTACTTCTGATTTAGGATGGACGTACTGAGGAGGATCAACTTGCATTCCCTGGACTGGCTGCGGCGGAGCTGATATGTGTCTGTGATTGATGTGAGCCTGCGTAGAATTACAGTATTGTACAATTTATCTGCGAAGGATCATTTCGAAGAAACTATGAACATTTACTTACTTGTAAATCCCGTTGACTAAGATAAGTTCTTCTACACCCTGCATTGCCGTACCTTGTCCCACCGTGCGTGCACATAAATACAGTACCTAAACCAGTTTGTTCGACCCTAGAAACCTTCTCCATGCAACGAGGACATACTTTATCTTCTCTCTTCGCACAAGATAGACAAAATACATGTTTACAGGGTATCTGGAATCATGATATTTATCGGTAATTCATAGTACACTACGATACAATTAATAAACCGAACTTAATAGAACAGCTCTGACCATGCGTCCATAAATGAGAATTGGTTTTAAACATTTGTCACAACAATGTATCATGGGATTTAAGACTTTCTCTCCAATGAGATTCACCCTATGGTCCCATCTTAATCGCAACATTGGCTCAGGGGGGCCTCTATTGATAGTTGTAAACGTTGGTGCTTCCAATTGGGATATATCGGCTTCCAAATCAAACTGTTGCTCCAAAGGTAATTGCTGAGTTGGTAAAGGTTCGTGTCCTTCTTGCTCGACTCCGGTCGACTCGATGGGAGTTTCCTCTGCTTGCTGCGGCGCATCTTCTTCATCGCTTTCAATTATCTGTATGCGCGCATAGATTTAGTTTATTGTGCAGACAAATTTATGTCTTGCACAAATAAAATATATTATATATATAGATGAAAGTAGCCGTTGTACTTAAGAAATCGAACGCAAAACGTTTACCTTAACCTGCTTTTTCGATCTGCCTCTGGCTCTACCTCTTGTACGACCACGAGCCCTACCTCTGGTTCTGCCTCTCATCCTTTTACCACCATCTTCCTCCATCACTAAAATGCAGATACGTTAGTCTTCCAATAATCACGCTTGATCCAAAATACCAAAATACCACAACTTCCAAATTACATTTCCATTGCAAACATATGCACAAGAGAGAAATTAAAATAATTATTCAACAATAAAGTTTATCCAAAAAGCTAAACCTTATACTAATAACTATGAATGTAAACAAATATTGAATGATACGATTTCCATTTTATTCTTATTTCTATAGTATTACATTCTTTATCTTGTCAAAGTAAATTATAAACACCTCTTATATTCACGAGTACAATTGCAAGTCGAATTAAATCATAATAATTAAAAAGAAACAAGCAAAGTATTTGTCGATATAGTTGCTCGTTAATAATTCAAGATACCATATATACACAATTTTCATAGAAAATTCCGTGAAAAATATTCGGAAAAATTAACCTGCCGCACAGGTTAAATTGTAGATTCAAATGCAATGTATCGAAATCTCAATAAGAAACAAACGTAAAGATCTTTATCAACACAATCGTCACAGACAACACCGGTACTCACAATAAACTTTTAATTACAAAGAAATCTTTTTTATTTAATGCATAGTCTACGATTTTCGATTACATCCCGTCACTTTATAAATGAATGAAATAATAAATCTGTTGTTACAACCTTCATTGGGTGCGTTCGGGGAGACGCTATTCGCACCATCTGGCGCTACAGACTGTTCGCAGAGCTCGACATTAGCGCAATCAAACACGACCGTGACGTCACTACTTATGGTGTGTGACGTCATGACCGAACGCAACCAACGCTATTTCTTCCGAGGTAGTGTATCAGTTGCGTAGCGTTTGCGTACTCCGTGAACAGCACCGATAGCACCATACGCTGTTACCACCACCACAAGTCGTTTGTTTCTGTTTATTTCAGCATGGAGAATTCGGACAATTCCGTCGAGATTACGTTAAAGGATTATGATAGCAATGACGAATATAAATTACTGCTCGCATGCGTTCAACGCTCTGAGCATATCGAGGTCCTATGCATAGCCTCCTCGCCGCTTGAAATTTTTATCCCACTTTTTCAAAAGTGCGTTAATTTTGGACGATAAACGAAAATGCTTACCTTCAGTTTAGTCGACTTTCAACAATTTATCTTATTTAACTTAAGCCCGCAAACGATTTTGTATGTGAGAAAAACTGAAAAACAATTTTTCGACTTGAATGTCACGATAGAACTACTTTGAAAACCCCCCCAAAACGATGATGATCGCTGCTAACGCTATGCTGTAGAACGTTCACGGAGCTTGCTATCGCCATCACGCTATTGGCTCCGCGAACGCCGTTGGTAGTGTTTGCGTTTATAGCGTTCGTAGCGTCTCCCCGAACGCACCCATTGTAGTGATCCATGTGACGTAGTCCTCGTTGCTTGGAAACAACTCTACGCCAATCTTGCACGTTGCAGGAGTGTATCTCTTAAACTGTGTGCCCTTTTTTAAACTCTGTCAAAAATTGTACAATTCGGAAAACAATATTAGCACGAAAAAATATTTGTTTCTAGCAAGAAATATAAAAACACAAATGTAAAGATATTTTATTAGTGATAGTTAAAATAATTGAAGGAAAAGGTTAAAGATCATGTGTACCCATTTTATGCCGCTATTAATTGAGAAGTTTTGATGGGTAGTGTCCATTCGCAAACAGCTTCGAAGGGACTCGAAACCCAAACCACTCCAAACTCGAAAGTTTTAACTTCGAAAAACGAAAGGACGCAGAAATTTTTAAGAAACAGTGCCTCAATATTTACATCCATATATCTTAAAAATGTCTTGTTGTTCGACAAAGGATGATGAAGACCAACAATCAGATCCCACTAGAGTTCGAGGATGTACCGATATATTTTGGCTGTGTCTTTTCATTATATTCTGGTTTCTTATGGTATTTCAAATTTTACTCATTTTATGTATATTATAAAAATCATTTCTCTTCCATATTTGGCTCTTATATTTAATAGAGTAGATTATTAATAGAATACTAGGATAATCTCTTTGACTCTGAACAATAACAATACTATTAAATTTTTATGTTTCATAAACTATTCGATATAGCTTGTCAAAGCAATGAAAAATAAAAAATTCTATATTATTCAAATAATTTCCTTTTAGATTCTAATAGCGGCATTTGCATTAGTTTATGGAAATCCTTTACGGCTTATAAACGGCTATGACAGTTTTGGAAACACGTGTGGTATGAAGAATAATCCAAAGTTTGGGAGCATGGAGCTGTCTGGTCAAGATACGAGCGATAAACCGTCAGTATTAATAACAATATTTTTGTAATAATATAGAATCGTTATTACGGTAAATGACGACAAATTGTGTTTTGTAGGTTTCTCTTTTTCCTGGACATCACTAACGTTACACAATCTTTAAAAATCTGTGTTAAGAAATGTCCGGATAGCACATTGAGAACCATGGATGACGTATGCAGATTTTACGAAGAAACTGGATCTCAATTATGTCACGATAGACCAGGAAGTAATTTTAGTGCTTGCAAAGGCAGAAGCGATAAATTTAAAACTGGATCGTGCCCTGAATTACCAGTTTATAATAGCATTCCTGTGTTGAACCGTTGCATACCAAAAGCTGTGAAAGACGTCGGAGAAACTATAATTGCAAATTTATACGGAGTTATTAATTCCTGGGATTTCATTGAACAAATTTTGGGAGACCTTTATAAAACGTGGAGAGAAATTCTAGCTCTCTCCTTCTTAGCTTTTGGTACATACTTCTACTACTTCATTAGAATATAAGTAAGCACCCGGTGTACTATCTATCTCTAGCATAATAATACTTTTTTTTAGTTTTGTCACTTTTTATGATTGCAATATTTCATTTGTTGGCAAGCATCGTAACATGGATAGTCATGATCCTTGTTAGTATCGCTTCCGTCGGTAAGTGTTTAACAGTGTATTAATGTTCATTAGCGAATCATATCTAATCGGTATGTTAATTGCGCGTATCACATTTTAGCTGGTACCGTATTACTATGGTGGACATACGTGGAAATAAAGCAAAGTTTGGATAACACCGATCCAAACCAACTACTCGAAGAATCTGTTAGGAACGAGAGAGCATTTTTAGCATTCTCAATTATCGCTACTATAATTACGGTAAATCCTACGTACAACAAATTGCAATATTAATATTAATATTAATACTATATTCTAATACTAATTTGCTTTACTCTTTTAATGTATCAGGTAATTCTGCTACTCCTTCTATGTATATTACGCAAACGTATCGGTTTCATGACAGCACTGTTCAGAGAAAGCGCTAAATGTTTAGCAGAGCTACCAGGATTGTTTTTCCAACCACTTTTAACATTCGCAGCTCTAATCCTGTTTTTTACCTTTTGGGTAACTGTAATTCTTTGTCTAACGACAGCCTGTAAGTACTCTATTATAGACAAAGCCAATAGAGCATATTTTGTATACGTGACTTACGAATGTACAAACACTGATGACAGATTATCCAGAAACGAAGTCTGTACAAATGTACAAAAATCATATTTTTGATCCATTGAATTTAAGCCTAATAGGCGAAAAGAACATACCGATCAACGAAAAGAAAATAGACTTTTCCTTGGAATCTTTTAAGAGTAACGTATAAAATATCTATCTACTAGTGAGTTCCCCGTAGAAGAATATTTACTAACGTATAATTATTGCAGCATTTACACTTGTCGAATATGTGGATGCGACTTGGGTTCGATACATGTGGTGGATATACATCATTGGATTAATTTGGACTGCTGAATTTATTATAGCGTGCCAGGATATGGTGATATCAGGCGCAGTTGCACATTGGTATTTCAGGTACGTCAATAGCTAAATAAAATATCGAAACAGTTTTTTATAATAAATTTTTATCTCCTGCAGAGGAAAAAATGCAAGTGCGTCTCCTGTTTGTTCAGCTATTTGTAATTTAGTTAGCTATCATCTGGGTTCAGTTGCTTGTGGTTCGCTATTAATAACACTATTCAAGTTACCACGACTATTGCTCACATATTTACATTCCAAGTAAGTTATCGATATCTCTTATACTTAATGGATGCCTGTATTCTATTATTTTTATTACAGATTTGAAAAAAGCAAAGAAACATCTCCATGCGCCCAATGTGGATTAAAGTGTTGCATTTGTTGTTTTTATTGTCTCGAGAAATTTATCAGATACATGAATCACAATGCATACACCGTCGTCGCAATAGAAGGCACGCATTTTTGCAATGCGGCACGAATCGTATGTTTCTAGAGTAATTACATTTTTTCAATTAATCATTATAGATTAATTAATTCTACAATTCATCTTTTTTTAGGCATTTTCCACTTTGGTCAGTAATGCCTTACAAATAGCTGTTATTAACGGCGTAGGAGACTTTATATTGTTTCTGGGAAAGTGTTTCGTCACAGCGGCTACAGGAAGTATTGGCTTAATATTTATGAAACAAGATCCCAGACTTCATTTTTATGCGGCACCAATATTCGTTGTTTGTGTTTTCGCATTTTTCATAGCGCACAGCATTATTTCACTTTATGAGGTACGAGAACAATTACTTATTTCGTATTTCACATAAAATTACATGTCAAAGTAATATTTTCTTTTTACTATATTTATATTCACGTTTCAGACTGTCATAGATACCTTATTTCTATGCATCTGCGAAGATAAGAATTTAAACGGAGAGAATGGTAAGTGGCGTCAATCTGCACTCGCACAAATCGCTTCGAACAGTAATACTAATGGACAGCAATCGCACGAGCTGGTACCAATGAATGGATAAGTACTATTGAAAAAAAAAGAAACAAACGAAAAACTTCATTCCGCAGGATTTAAGAAGAAGAGTTGTTTAACGACTTACTTGTAATTTTAATGTTCAATCATGCAATGCGCTTAAATTTACGATTACTCGAATGATTACTTAAACGATATCGTCTACGTCCAGAATCATGGAAACACACATGAAATCTATATGTGCTAATGAATTTTTAAGATTTTTATTTACACTTTACAATGACAGTTGTCGCGCGCTTCATACTTTCTCTACACCGAACATTTCGCTACGAATTACTGCCAAATGTTCAATTAACTATTTTTTATAGAAAATATATCAAACAACAATTATAAATTCAGAGCTAATATTGATTAATTGTATTACTCGTAATGACGAAATCTTATAAAAGCTCTGTTATTTTAAGATGAAAAATGGCCCATGAAAATTTGTAAATTGCTAAGAAATTTGCTTATCTGCACTAGGGTTCTATAAACCATGCCGAAACGAGGAAAAAAATAATTATACACTTAGCAAAGAAAAGAGCAATGAACGGAAGTATTGCAAATCGTTCATTTGGACCAATCGAAAGTTATTGTTATCATATTGTTACAGACACGCAGTGGCCTTACCTAATTTATCGTATGGTACAAATACTTTTATTCTTTAACGTGTTAAACAGTACAATATTTTCATACACTATATTTATGTTCCATTTCGACAGATTCTAACGCACAATCGATGCAAAATAGATGTATGTATTTTTGAAAAGATGTTCTCTACGTTCTCTAATTAACGGATACACAATTGTAATCGACTTCATAATCATATATATACAAGGTGTGCCAAAAGTATGGACACACCCAAATATCTCGGAAACTTGGCGTTGTACAAAAAAATTGTTCAGACAAAAGTTGTTCAGGATAATGGGGATCAACTTTGTGTTATATCAGTTTTGACCCTGAGATTGATTTTCAAGGTCATTCGAAGGTCAAAGTGATTTTTTTAAATGGAAACCCCTATTTTTTACAACGGATTCGGAAAGAGCGGGAAGTGATCAAATCAAGATTGAATATTGCAAATTCGTTCCAAAAACTATTTCCTCCACCTTTTTAGGATTGCGGACAAGTAAATGTTTTGAAAATGTTAATTTTCAAGGTTATCCGAAGGTTAGAGTCATTTTTTAAATAACCTCAGGTTCTCGAAAAAGGTTTCGAATGAGCGAATTTTCAATATTCAATCTTGATTTGATCTGCTAAGGGTCATCCTAAAAAAAGTTTAAAAATACTGATTTTCAACGTAAAATTTCCCGCTCTTTCCGAATCCGTTGTAAAAAATAGGGGTTTCCATTTAAAAAAATCACTTTAACCTTCGAATGACCTTGAAAGTCAATCTCAGGGTCAAAACTGATATAACAGAAAGTCGATCCCCATTATCCCGAACAACTTTTGTCTGAACAATTTTTTTGTACAAAGCCAAGTTTCCGGGATATTTTGGTGTGTCCATAGTTTTAGGACACCCTGTATATATATGACAGTATATATTCTATACAGTGTATATTCTATGCTATTTTTGTGTCGAAAATAACTATTGTTACAGATCCTCATTATAACGTACAAAAGTCTTCCTCGCCGTCCGATGAAAATAATTTACCTATGACATACTGCATTTTAAAATCGCCATTGGTATTATTGTGTATACTATAATCGAATTAAATGCGTATTGGTTTTTTATAAGATTGAAACGAAAAACTAATTATTATTTGTTACAAATAGCAAGTAATGCATACTATTAGTTTTAAATCAGTATTTACTTAAAGGATCTCAGTGCTCTACATGTTTAGTGAAAATAAGCTTATGCATATGCACGGATCGATGTGCCATCATAAGATCCAATATAAAAGTAACCATAGTCCCATAATTATTATAACAATGTGCCTTTGAAATTTTCTGTAAGTGTCATTTTAAAAACTTTGCACATCGATTTTTGTTCTCACAAAATTTAGATTCTAGTAGTAGATAAAAGTACTAATTTTAATAAAAAAAAATCGAGGCTTTATCACCGAATGTATGTAGGAGAAATAAATGCTTTGTCAGGCTCATGTGTAACAGAATCTTCACTTTTTGTACAGTAACATTAACAATATCCACTTTTTATCATCTGTTATGCTGTACAAAGATTCGTCTTCTATTACTTTTAGGGTTTAAGTAATAGTCATTTCTATTAACTTTTGTGATAATTGTCAAAAAAATAATTTTATTATCATTGTTGTATCATACAAAGTTGTATATACATGGATATCACTTTTTGCTACCTTTTTTATTTAACACCACTTTTTTCTTAGCTTTCCTATTTAAATTCTTTTTTAAGCCTTTTCTGCTTAATTTTTTTATTTTCGGCGCAGTTTGTTCTTTTTCCATTTCTTTTATCTCTTGTCCTACTATTTCATGTGCCTTTTCAGTGATATCACCTTTGAATATCTCGTCCAAAGGATTCAGTGCGTAAGATTCCTTTGGCTTTGTCACTTGCTGAGCAACTTTTTGTTCCACTCTGTTTAAATATTTTCCAGCAGCTTTCTTGATAATCGATTGTCGATACTAAAATTCAATACGTTCAATATTGTTTTATGTTTTTAAATTACCCGTAATACATGTAGATATTCATAGAAAATAACTAATGTATCTTACTTTAGCTGGCGAAACGTAAACAGGATTATCCCATAGAGTATCGCCACCAAAACTGGCTGAAAAGATTTTCACAGGATTCAATACAAATCTTGGTCCAATTTCCGTTAGGCCCCCATCTTCGGTCAAAATTTGGAAATTTCTGAACCATATTCTGTTATCGAGTACAGTGAAAGTGTATACATGATCGAAAAACGGTTGGCTCTTCGGATGCTGATTGGGAACGCCAAATATCTGAACCAATAGTTCTTTTAAAAGACCGTAATGGGGCTTTGTATTAAAATTCTCATCGAACGACAGAAGAGGCCTTGATCCTCTTAGGCAATTTCCCGTCATCTTCAATTCGCCCATTGTGTAAACTAAAATATAATTTTCTCAGATTAATATTGAAACGTAGGCACAAAATCTAAGCCATTGAGATAAATTAAAAATAACAAAAGTACAAACTGTTTTCAACAAGAAATTTGGCTGATGGTCCTGTTGTAATATTTGCCAACCACATATATAGATCTCTCTTTCTTCTACCTTCAAAAAGTATAGCCTTATTGCAATTTTTCATCTCGCACATTTCATTGATGACTTGTAAGTTTTTGGAACGTTCCATTTTAGATTCCGGTCGATGATGAGGCATGAGTGTTTTAATATCATCCATAAGATGACGATGTATATGACTAATTCCTCTTGTTGCAAATACTAAAACTCGTTGCTTATTAATCCATTTCACCTGTGCCAAAGCAATCATAATTAAATAAAATAAATCAGTTACACTCATAGATAAATATTTAACTTATTTTAATAATATTCTTATAGGAAGAAAAACTGAGAATTTCATTTAAATTATTTACAGAACAATTTCTAATCTAAATAATGTTGGGGTTGTTCTAACCCTCTTTGGAGGCGGTTCGTCTGACATTCTTTTCGTCGGCAATGCTACCGTAACGGGCTCATTTTCACTTTTGACATCTTCTGGATTTTTCCGTTTTTGTCCCTTCTTCTTCATCTCTGTATTATTTAGTGTATAATTCGAGAAAATTAACACAGCACTGCACAATATCACAATGTAAATACAAATGTCGCTCACAAAAGACTGTTACTACACGTGGTTTGTGCGGCGGACATCCACTTCCCGCACAAACCACCAGAGGCGCAACCAGGCGCAACTACCTTCAAAAAGACGATCTACACGCCAGTGCTGTCCAACGATTTGACAATCTCTTTCTTATATTGAACTGTACAAAAAAACTGAAGAACAATGAATAAAAAACAGACAACTGAATTACGCAGACACGACGATTAGAACGCATCCGTGTCGCTAGTCTAACAACGGTGATTGTGAATAATCGCTGCCAACGAGACTCGCTTACCCAAATTATCTTTATATAGAACCGATATACTCTATACATTGTATACATGTTGATATATATTCATATATAAATTTTGTGAAAGCTGCTAATCAATTTCGCCTTGAATCTTATCTCATTTACTTGACCTTATCCCGTCGGTGATTTTAATTAGTACATATCAGTATTTTGTCTGTGTGTCTAGTTATATTATTATGTGAGAAACGTAAAAACATAAAATTTACACTGCAAAGAAAACATATATATTTATAGCAATTATATTATATTTATATTTTAAAATTATAACAATTATCAGTGTTCTACAATACCAATATGCGGATAAATTTTTATTTATTAATGTTCATGCTCTTTGGCGCAAGAGCCGAAGTTGTTGAAAATTGTGAGCCTAAAATAGGTATGATAATATATCGTATAATTAAGTTTTTAATAATCATCCGAATTTGTAAGAATGTTACTATAAAGTGTTTTGTACTTGTAGCTATTATAGGGGGTGGAATTGGTGGTGCATCGGCATCACATTTTCTTGGAGAACTCTTTCAGAATGATGTTAAAATTGATTTGTACGAAGCTGGTACTATAGGAGGACGATTAGCAACGGTAAACATCCAAGGAAGCGAATATGAAGCAGGAGGATCCATTATACACTCGCGCAACAGATACATGCAACATTTTTTGGATCTACTTGGTACTTTATACTACTTTGTACTTTCCAAAATAATGGTTTTAAGAGAATATTATATCTCACGCGAATGTCTTATGTACTCAGGTTTGGAACATAGACCAGAAAATGATGAGATAGCAGGAATTTGGAATGGAGAAACTTTTGTTTTTAAAGAAAGCAATTGGAAAATACTCTCTTTTCTGAAATTAGTTTACAGATATGGCATGCAGCCAATAAAACTTCAAAGGTAGAATATATGTTTGTAGAATCAAATTGAAAACTATCTACATATGTACAATAATAGCTCATACCCTTATTTTTATTCTCAAATAGATATATAAATTCCATATTAAGTGATTTCGAAAAAATATATGACCTGCAAGATTCTGGCTACTCTTTTGAAAATGTCACTGCGCTCCTTTCAGCTATGAATACTAAGTTTGTCGATCTACTAAATATCCCTGGTAAAAGTTACTTTTTAAGCCTGGAATACGAGGATGAATTTATCGACGAAATAATGAACAGTGCCATGATCGTGAATTACGGTCAGGATGTTAATATACAAAGTTTTGTTGTGTGTGTATCTCTAGCAGCAGTCAGTGGAAGTTTATGGTCAGTCAAAGGAGGAAATAAAAAGGTTTGATCACAGTAAATATGAGAATTTTCAACTGAGAAGCTTTTAAAGTATTAAGACTCGTACATGCTTACAGGTACCTGAATCCTTAATATATAGAAATTCTAATATAAATGTTGTGCCTGCGTACGTAAGTAAAATTGTCAATCTACAAACGGCAAAAAACAGGACCATGTATGAGATTCATTATGTCAACGAAGGTATCTTCGTCATTGATAGTCATTGTGTTGTCATTATAATGTCGAACAAATTTTAAATACTTTTCATTTCAGACAGTGGAAATATTCAGAAGTCCACATACGATATTGTGATTGTTGCAATTCCTCTGACGCAAGATCAACAATATCCAATTCAATTCGAAAACTTTCCAAATAATGGTTTTGCATTTTCTGGAAAATATCACACGACCATTGCAACATTTTTAAAAGCCAACTTACGCAACAATTACTTTGGATTAAGCGATTCAATTGACAGTATTCTTAGTTGTGACGCAAACGCCACAATAATTAATTCAGTTGGAACCCAGTGCTGTGTGGAGGGTCCAACGAAAGATAATGTTAAAGTTTGGAAAGTTTTTAGTAACATGCCATTAGGAAAAGAAGCGCTGGATAAGATGTTCTATGATGTAGGAAATTCATTGTGTCACAAAAATACGTTAATTTAAAGAGATACAAGTGTTTCATTATATTCTTTTTTTTAGATTGAAGAGTTAAAAGAAATTGCTTGGAAAGCTTATCCAGAATATATGAGCGAGAAACGCCACGATAAATTTAAACTTAATAGAGGCTTGTATCATGTTAATGCAATTGAATGGGCTGCGAGTGCAATGGAAATGAGTGCAATAGGTGGTCGAAACGTAGCGATTTTAGCTTACAACGAATTTCAAGAAACCTGCAAACAACGGAAAGAAGAAATTTTTGATTCAATCCGAATTGCTACAACAACCGCACCACACAAAGATTTATGACAATAATTGAACCTGGATACTAAAAATTCTATAGTTGTTATTTATTGTGTTAATCTACTAGATGACCTAGTTAACACTAGTTCATATTAAATGTATATTTTGTATTATTAAAAATCATTATGAAAATTGCTGTTAAGCTAAGTCTTGTTAAGTCTTAAAAGTGCAATTATTTATGTAAAAGATTCTTAGGTATAACTTAACAATAATTAATCTATGCTAATTAAAATTAGGTACACGGATAAATCGCGGAGACTGTTATACAGAAATACCCCGTTTTTTTTCAACGGTCGGTAGTTCAGAACTTCAAACAACACAATTACCTGCATTTTAGAAATTTGAAAAAAATAGAGATCAGAAAATAAAGTTTTCTTTTAAGAATTTTACTGTCTACGTTTTATTAATATATATATATCGTAGGAAAGTATAGTCATTATTCTTTGTATGATGCAATATACATATATATGCTGCATCGTGCAAAGTGCATTGCACTTAAGTTTCGCCAATCACATTCGCATACACAGTAGTTATAGATAGCATCAGCGAGCATATTCTGCTGGATTCCGACTGGTGTGACCCTGCACAACTGAGCACGTGGATAATAACATTTTTAACCTTCCTCAACTCTTTTCGTGTCAACTCTCTATCAGAGAGTAGCCGGCAAATAGAAAAATGAATTACAAGCTTGTGGTTAATACCAACAATCCACCAACAGGTATAAATCGGAAAAATAATGTTGTTATATCTCAGCTATTGTCCTAAATTTCCTTCTTTAAAACATCTGTCACTGTTTAGAAATCGAAGATATTTTATAACACCTTTGATTTTATTCTATAAGTTTCAGAGATCATGCATAAATTTCCCAAATCATTTATTTTTACTTTCAGTTATCAAAACTGTGCAAGAATTGTAGTACAATTAAGTACTTATATTTTGTGAATTTTAATAGCTTTTGATTTTCATGTATCTTTCGAATAGACGCATTGATCGTAGCTGAACTGCTCAATGAACAGAAGAAGGCAAAGATTGCAATAGAGTGGAAAAAGGATTGGAAGGGAAATGGCAATTTGCAACTATTGGGCGAGCAAGATCAATTGCTCGGAGAAAGCAATACGGAAGCTGATAGATATTTCGGACGAACAGTAGACATACAACTTTACGGTATTTACTCATTGAATCAATATTAATGTTATAGTTAGCGAAATTGACTATTTCTGTATTAATTATAGGTGGTACAGTTAGCCGCGCAAGAACCGAAATAGATCATTGGTTTTCTTATGTGATTGGCCCTTTAACTCATTCTTCCGATAAAGAAAAGACTCTGTCATATTTGGATGGGATTCTAGTTACGAATACTTGGTTGGTCCCTAAAAAATTGACCCTTGCCGATATTCATGTTTTTTCTGCTCTTATGGATCAGGACTACCTAAGGGAATTTGAGAAAGAGTTCGTCAATATAACTAGGTGGTATAAACAATTGCTATCGCTTCCCGCCGTTACAAAAGTATTATCTTCGATAGAAAAAAATAAGCCTAAGGTAGCGACGAAGAGCCAGTCTGAGACGGTGGACAAGAAACAGCAATCCACTGGTAGAAAACAAGAGGGCAAGTTTATTGATCTACCTGGTGCGGAAATGGGTAAAGTAAGTAATATAGTTATGTTGAAAAGCAGCGTATATATGTATATCTATTGTATTAAAACTCATGATTTATATTCTTTTTAATTCTTAATAGGTTGTTGTCCGTTTTCCACCAGAAGCAAGTGGTTATCTACATATTGGCCATGCGAAAGCAGCGTTATTAAATCAGTACTATGCAAATGCCTTCCAAGGACAATTAATTATGAGATTCGACGATACAAATCCCGCTAAGGAGAATGTCGAATTTGAACAAGCAATTTTACATGATTTAGAATTATTGCAAATTAAACCAGACAGATTTACACACTCTTCTGATTATTTTGATCTTATGCTCGAATACTGCACAAAATTAATTCAAGAAGGTAAGGCATTCGTAGATGATACTCCAGCGGATGTAATGAAAGAGCAAAGGGATCAAAAATTACCATCCGCCAACCGTGACAATCGTAAGTGTTATTTACTCATTGTATTATATAAAATAGCTATATGTTCTTATCTTTAATATTTCTTATCACAGCTATAGAACAGAACTTAAAACTCTGGAATGAAATGCAAATGGGTACAGAGAAGGGACAAGAATGTTGTGTCCGAGCAAAAATTGATTATCAATCCGCTAATGGTTGTTTACGCGATCCCACTATTTACCGGTGTAAACCGGAACCGCATCCTCGAACCGGCACCAAATATAAGTAATGCCAAACATTATTCTATAATGATGCAATACTATATCTACATTATCGGCATCACTATATATTACGTTTATTGTTTACTATAGAGTATATCCGACGTATGATTTTGCATGTCCGATCGTTGATGCGGTGGAAAATGTTACACACACTTTGCGTACGACAGAATACCATGACAGAGATGCTCAGTTTTATTGGATAATTGACGCCTTAGGTTTGAGGCGTCCATACATTTGGGAATATTCACGATTGAATATGACTCATACGGTTCTTTCGAAAAGAAAATTAACATGGTTCGTTTCGGAAGGTCTGGTTGATGGGTGGGATGATCCACGTTTTCCTACAGTTCGAGGCATCTTACGAAGAGGAATGACTGTAGAGGGTTTAAAACAGTTTATCATTGCTCAAGGGAGCTCGAGATCTGTCGTTTTCATGGAATGGGACAAAATCTGGTCATTCAACAAGAAAGTTATTGATCCTGTTGCTATAAGGTAAAAACTCTTATTAATGTTTTTGTAAGCAGTAAGAAATGTTGAAGCAACAATGTATCATTTGATAATTTTTATCCAGGTACACGGCTCTCTCAGCTGGAAAAGTTGTCCCAGTACATGTGTCAAACGCAATTGATGAATATCTAACTGTACCGAATCATCCGAAAGATCCACTTATAGGTACAAAGCAAATATTAACAAGCCGATTGGTTTATATCGAGAAAGAGGACTCTGAACAACTCGTGGAAGGGCAAAATGCAACTTTTATCAATTGGGGGAATCTTCTGATTGAGAAAATCAACAGACAGAACAATTGTGTTACCGAAGTGTTTGCAAAGACGAACCTTGATAATAAAGACTACAAAAATACACCTAAATTGACGTGGCTGGGAATATCTTCGGAGAAGGATCTAATACCATGTTTCACCGTATATTTCGATCATATAATCAGTAAACCGGTATTAGGTAAAGACGATGAATTTAAGGATTTTGTTGCGAAGAATACCAGAATAGAATACGAAATGATAGGAGAACCAGAATTAAAACGTGTTAAGAAAGGAGAAATAATACAGTTGCAAAGAAAAGGATATTTTATTTGCGACGTACCTTATTCATCATACAGTTATTATTCTTCTAGAGAACAGCCTCTCATTTTGTTTAATATACCAGATGGTCATAGTGCACCTGCCAAGAATGTATCGGCACCTGCCGTGTCTGCAGCTCGCTCAGAATCACCGAAAGAAAATGTTAACACCCAAAATGCGAGTGAAGTCAATGAGAAGATCATTGCTCAAGGTAATAAAATACGAAGTTTAAAAACGGAGAAGGCTGCTAAAGCTGTGATCGAAGCAGAAGTGAAGATTTTGTTAAAATTGAAAGAAGAATATAAATCGTGTACTGGCACCGAATGGAAACCCGATGCGCCTCCAAAAGACCAAGGAAAAAGATCTGATAGTAAGAGTAATAAAGACGATTCGAAATCAAAAACAAAACCGAACGATTCGGTAACTGTTGAACAATTGTTAAACAAGATACAGGAACAAGGTGATAAAGTGAGACAACTTAAAAGCGCGAAAGCGGATAAAAATGTTATTGATCAAGAAGTAAAAACTCTTCTTGGTTTTAAAGCCGAGTATAAATCATTAACTGGTCAAGACTGGAAACCTTCCGATGCAAATAAGCCGAAAGCACAGCAGTCTAACGAACCACCTAAGAATGTAGAGAAATCAATGGAAAACAGTCAAAAGCAAGGAAACAAGGAGAAGCAATCAAAAAAGGCAAAAGATAGAGCCGGCCAATCACCGGCTGATAAGAAACCAAGCGATTCGTCGACAGTAAAATCGTCGCAATCGAATGTAGAAAGAATATTGGATGAAATTAAAAAACAAGGTGACAAAGTGAGAGAATTAAAAGGTGCTAAAGCGGATAAGGATAGTATTGAGAAAGAAGTAAAAGTACTATTAAGTTTAAAGAATGAATATAAGAATGTAACAGGAACCGAATGGAAACCACCTGCATCTGATGCGTCGTCAAAAAAGAAGGAAAAGGAATCAGCAAAGGCAGCGAAGGCCTCGAATAAAGAAGCACCCAAGCCTACTAGTACTTCTACTACGACTTCTGCAGACGGAATCAAAACAGGAACTAGATTAGGATTGGAAGTAAAGAAGGAAGAAAATTTTTTTGAATGGTATTCTCAAATCATTACTAAAAGTGGTATGATTGAGTATTACGATGTATCTGGCTGTTACATCCTTCGACCTTGGAGTTTTGCTATCTGGAAAGTGATAAAAGAATTCATTGAAAAAGAAATAACAAAATTAGGCGTACAAGAATGTTACTTTCCTATTTTTGTTACACAAAATGTATTGGAGAAAGAAAAAGCTCACATAGCTGACTTTGCTCCGGAAGTAGCTTGGGTTACGAAATGCGGTGATTCCGATTTGGCTGAACCAATTGCGATAAGACCTACCTCAGAAACTGTTATGTATCCCGCATATGCTAAATGGTTGAGATCCGATACCGAGCTTCCTCTCAAACTCAATCAGTGGAATAACGTAGTTGTAAGTATTTTATAAATGAGAATTGTCTTAGCGAATGATGAAAGATATTCAATTAATTATTCCTTACAGAGATGGGAATTTAAGGACCCAAAACCTTTTCTTCGAACAAGAGAGTTTCTTTGGCAAGAAGGTCATACGGCATTTGCCACAAAAGCGGAAGCTGATGAGGAAGTGTTAATTATATTGGATATGTATGCCAAAGTTTATGAAGATTTATTAGCGGTGCCTGTAGTGAAAGGTCGAAAAACAGAAAAGGAAAAATTTGCTGGTGGTGATTATACGACGACTGTAGAAGCTTTCATCTCTACCAGTGGCCGTGCTATTCAAGGTGCCACGAGCCACCATCTTGGACAAAATTTCTCCAAAATGTTTAATATTCAAGTAGAAGGTCTGACTGGTACCGAGGAAAAATCATATGTGTATCAAAACTCTTGGGGAATGACAACTCGAACGGTTGGAGTTATGATAATGGTTCATGGCGATGATAAAGGTCTTGTATTGCCACCGAATGTAGCTTGTATTCAAGCTATTATTATACCATGTGGAATTACTGCTAATACTTCAACGGAACAAAGAACTACTCTATTCTCGGAGTGTAATAAATTGTTGGATGAATTGAAAAAAGGTTCTAGTGTCAGAGTCGATGCTGATTATCGTAGCAATCGTACTCCTGGTTGGAAATTCAATCATTGGGAACTGAAAGGTGTACCAGTGAGAATTGAATTAGGACCGAAAGATTTGGAAAAGGATCAAGTTACATTTGTACGTCGTGATAATTCCGAGAGAATCGCAGTGAAAAGATCGCAAGTTGTTACAGAATTGGAAACACTTTTGAATAATATACATTCAAGTATGCTTGCCAGGTAAATTTAAGCACTTAATTAAAATAAATAAATCTGTTGTGTTTATTCGATTTCTTCTAGATAAATTAATCTCGATTTTTCAAATTATAGAGCAAGAATGAACTTGAATGAACATATAAAACAAGTAAATACCTGGGAAGAGTTCTGTAGAGAACTGAATAAAAAGAATATGTTATTGTCACCGTTCTGTGGAGATATTGTATGCGAGGATAACATCAAAGCTGATAGCGCTAGGTAAGATCTACATATACAGTGAGTCACAAGAATATTCGTACTTTGGAGCAGTATAAATTTTTTAGATAATAATTCAAACGATTCAATATTGCTTATGAGCTTAGCAACAAACATGTCGTCTTCGTGGTGTCTTTCATAAATTTTGTGAAAAGTTTAAGGAAAACAAAAAATGATAGATTTTTAACTTTTTTATCTCATTGTCAGTATTTGTTTAAATTTTAATACATAGGTTTAATAAATCGGAATAAGGTATATGTGTCCTAAAAATATCATCAAGATCGATTCACGGTGTAACGAGTTATGATTAATCAAAGAAACCTAAAATGATCGATTCTTATGATTTCTCTGACGAAAAATCAAGATTTTCGATGAGTTTTGAGCTTCTTTGATTCATCATAACACATTACACCGTTTTTCAATTTTGACGAAATTTTTAGAACACCTATAACTTATTCAGATTTATCAAACCTATATATTAATATTTCAAAAAATACTGAGATAAAAAAGTTAAGAATCTATAATTTTTAATTTTCCTTATAATTAGTACAAAATCAACATTTCACAAAATTTATGAGAGACATCACAAAGAGGATATTTTGTTCTAAGCTCATAAACAGTCTTGAATCGTTCGGATTATTTACCTAAAAAATTACACTGCTTCGTAGAGAATACGAATACTCTTGAGACTTGCTCTATATTGAGTTTGAAATATTCATCAAATTTTAATATCCAATATTTGATTAAAGGGACAACGTAAGCGAAGAACTTGGTGCTTTATCGATGGGAGCTAAGGGTCTTTGTATACCTTTCGAGCAACCAAAGTCGTCCAAACCATTGGCTGACCAAAAATGTATACATCCTAACTGCCAGAAGATCCCGAAATTTTACACACTTTTTGGCCGCAGTTACTAAATATTTCTCATAAAAAGAAATTAGTATTATACAATTTTATGAATTTTACTTAAAGTGATGCATAATGTATTACTAAATTCATAAACCCTCAATTTCGAATATTTACTTGCTAGTTATTTAAAACGTAGTTGATATTAGCTGGCTTTTAAATTAATATTATCCGAGACTGCCACAAATTATATTATTTATATGTTGATTGATTTCCCAATTCATTTCTACCTATTTGAAATATAAGAAATTTTACTGAATGCAACTTTAATAAATAATTTGTTCAACGTTCTTCGATTTCGAATTTGTACAATAAAAAATCAGACAATGCTCTCTTATTCGAGTTCCCTTCTCACTTGCAACTTTTTAATATATCGATTTACATATACATATTTTTTACAATAACAATTATGACTAACTTACAATATTACATGTCTGCGAACGGTACAAAATGCGAAATTAAAAGAATACCATGCATTATATTTTGCATATAAATTACAGCTGACCCTGCTCTGTAAACTAATACAAATAATACAAACAAATAATTATTAACGGAAAAATAAAAATGTACAGTACTGGTACATGTTGTGTACAGAAATGACAGTTTCACAGTTAATTGTCAGGTAATGAACATTTGTGAACTATACCTCCGTAAAAAATGATGAAACTTCGATGGCCAGAAGAAAAAAATCCAGCATTTGTTAAGTTTTCAATAAAAATACAAGGATTTTATTTTTTGAAACAACCATAACCTTGATACGTAACTAAACTTATTAGGTCCAGATGTAATAAATGCTATGCTCAAAAATGCTTGGAGAGAGATACTTTGGTTTTTGTTTTCTTGTTACCGCAAGAAGAATAAAGAATTGTTATGCAGAATAACTTCCGTCGTGTTATCTAGTTGAGGTATGCTGTTTCTCGGAATGTTCACTTTGCCATCTTAATTCACTTTGTTCAATATTTTGTAAGGATATACGCGATGAGAATCTTTCTGACGAACTCGTATTTCGACTGGTCCTTTCCTTAGATCTTTGACTACTAGTCTTTGATCGACTATTTCTTGACTGATGAGAATGATGAGTTTTCCTTCTGCAATTGGTATGATTGTTGCTCGATTCAACAACAGATCTTCTCATTACACGTGTATCCGGCAAATTTGACAATTTTCCATTCTGTCGTTGATCGTTTATATCGGTTTTTGAATATATCATAGAATTAGTACCAATTACATTTCGAACTTTGTATAAGTCAATGCTGATTCTGAAGCGACATATGTCTGTACCTACGTTTTCTGTGAGCCTAGAATCGGTAGATTCATGATCTTCCGTACTACTAGTCACTTGATTAACACTTTTACAATTTTTATTTTTTAGCCTCGAAGTAGCTTGCAATTCGGTACTTTCAGTTTCCAATCTGCCTGAAGATTTGTTGTTCGTGTCTTTCCGTGAATTATTATGCTGACGTGACACGTTTTCCGAGACATTTTCCATGTTATTTGTACTCGATGGCAAAACATTTGTTTCATTTCGATTATCCTGTTCGAAGGGTATTTTACTAGTTAATACTTTGGTAGCTTCGGTTGATTCATGTTGGTTGCTGCTTGACGATAAATTATTAACAACCGCAGTAATTGGATTTAAATTTTCTTTCGTGTCGTCGTTGTTACTACTGCCAATGCCTTCGTGGATATACGGTTGAAGTTTACAAGCATCTTTATTATTAACCAAAGAAAACTCAAGTGCATCAATCACAGAGTCGTTCGCATTGCCGGAATGATCAGACAAATTTTCACTGTTCGTTTGAGCTTCTGGATATTTCTCATGAAAATCGACGGAAGATGCAGATTCATAGTTATAACTGTTCTTAATGGGTATATTTACAAGGAATGCATCGTACAAAATGAGCTGTAAAAAAACAGAGAAAGATACATTTAGCAAAGGTTCTATCAGTGAAACATATTAAAATAAATATAGTATTAATAGTATACCTGTAATGAATTAGAATTGCACACCCGGAATTGAAGATCTTTCAAAGGAATCACTTCGGGTATTATTCTAGTTCGATCACAGTCGCTGATATTTTTTGCAGACGAGTCGAAGCTCTTGTCTGTTTCGACTTCCAATAACGTTGCGGATTGCGGACTGTAATTTTACATAATAATTTATGCATATTATGTATAAATTTCCATTGTTGTATTTTGGTTTTTAATAATCAATTGTATAATTTATACATATACAATTGATTATATGTAATTTATTGATTATATGGTTGGTTTTTAATAATCAATTGTATATGTATAAATTATGTAATTATATAACAATTATACAATTGATTATTAAAAACCAAAATACATATAAATACTATTAGGAATATTCTCACTAGCACAAAGCTACGAATTTGACATACCTATCACTCCGCAATATTCTTGAGCAGCCGTCGATCGTTGAGCTGAATACTTTTGTCTTGCATAAATCTGTTCCATGATTATTATCTCTGGAGTTTCCTGGTCCGAGAGCAGGGTTGGTGCCTGCATCCCCGGTACACTGTTAGAATTGCAAGGCATACACTGGAGGGTAGGTATTAGCAAACTTATATGAAAGTGTCGTAAAATATCGCACTTGGTGCTTCATAATAACGAATTTACGAAAATAACGTTAAATAGATTCGATTATTTATTCTCGTATCTATTCTCAAAATTTCCTATATATATATATTTACTTAACTTACTTCAAATGATTGATTATAGCGGCTCTTAACATCAACAACAGTCTTGATCGTAGTACTTATTTTAGGCGAATTCACCAATTCACCGATAGTGTTATTTAACGATGCATTTTGTAAAGTATAACCACTATCTACTTGACTTAAATCTTTCCCAGTGTTTGTTATTGTATTTGACGAACGCATCATTAGATTTTCAGTATTTATTGTATCTGCCAATTCTTCTTCTTCTTCTTCGATAATCAAAGGATTCATGTCACATATAGTTTCTTCCAGCGATTGGGTATCGGTTTCATTGTCACCCAAAACTTCTGCGACAATAAATTTACCGATTTCTGAATTATAGGAACAATTCTTCGAAGTTCCCTCAGTGTATTGATTAAATACTTGAATATTATTGTGTGGGAAAAATGTTTCGGATGCAGAAGTACTTGTCAATGGCAATGATTCTATGTTAGTACTGAAGCTAGCCACTTCATTACGAATTTCACTGGTATTAAATTCATCGCTTTTTGCTCTTTTAAAAGTAATTCTTGATTGAGTGCTCGGAGAATCATCGGGTTTAC
This sequence comes from Trypoxylon attenuatum, assembly GCA_963989405.1. Classification (NCBI taxonomy): domain Eukaryota; kingdom Metazoa; phylum Arthropoda; class Insecta; order Hymenoptera; family Crabronidae; genus Trypoxylon; species Trypoxylon attenuatum. The sequence continues at coordinate 17,660,272 of OZ022488.1, read as the reverse complement.
GCTTTAAAGATAAGTCAACGACGTTATCGTTCTCGGCAGTTATTCTGTTATTATATGCGTAATCATCCGATGACCATGAACTTTTACTATTTTCATCAGGTACAGAAGTGAACATTTCATGCGACCATGAAGTCACATTCGTGATTTTTATAGTTGAAAGATCATCCAAATCATTGCTTTCCTCTTGTATCTTTGCACACTGTCTATTGTTTAGTTTTTCCGATTGATAGCTTTGCAGTAATTCTGAATGATCCGTTTTAACAACCGTATGACCAGTATTCGAATTGAGATTTACACTGTGTAGTGACCTTGAGTTCTTCTGAGTAATTTCAATAATTTCATCTTCACTGTCAATCGTAATAATATCACTTTTTGATGTACTCAATGACTGTGCTGATTCTGTGTTTGTTTCTTTCTTACAGTCAGTGAATTTATCTTCAGTTAAAAGCACTGACCGCAGCATTGACTCGGAACTACATCTAGGAATTGATTGTTCGTTAATGTCAACTGATCCATTGCGGTCCGAACTTTCCATTTCCTTCGGTTTTGTTATACTATTTATATTGTGGGAAACGATTTGGCGAAGTTTATAACACATCGGTCCAGGACGCAACCTTATTGGCAGAGATGATGGAACGTTAGATAAATCAGGAAGTTCCATGCCGACGGAAATATCCGAATCGCTATCGCTTGTACTGGAACCACTGTTCATTATGTGGTTGTGTCCTTCGTAACTTTTTCTCTTTGATCTGCTCAATATAGAAGAACATTCTTTACAATCCCAAAGTGGATTTCCCCATTTGAGTTCACCACAAGCCGTATGAATCCCTTGGGAACCACACGTCCGACATAATGTTAATTCCCATTTTCTGTTAATTTTTATATTGCGTTAAAGAATTTCTAATAATCAAAGTAAAGCTTTTATAAAAAAAAAAGTGTAACTTACGCATTAGTGCTGGTATATTTTCTACCTTTAGGACATAAGCATACTTGAGCGTCGCATTGGTTATGCCTGTGTAGAAGTTCTTGAAATGCATTTGGTTCAAGCTCCCAAGAAGCGTCCCTGACAGCAGAGAATCGTACGATTAATTTTTGGATCATTTTCATTCGATAATCAAAATACGTTAAATCTCAGGCTACTTACTGACTGGGAACGTAAATTCCATGTTCTTTCATAGCCTTTTGAAATTGATTGTTATTGTTACACAAGGGACATTTAAAGAAGTAGCCAGCACTCAAAGCTAATTGCTGGAATAAAATAACGTTTATCGTTAGTATCACTGTAATAAAGATCTTAATATTAACTGATTGTCAGTTTAATATATAATTACCTGCACGCATTTTTTATGGAACCACGCATTCTTTTTACAACACGGTGCCCATAGAGTAGTGATAGAATCCTCTGGATTGACTTTATCGTAACATATGTAACACAAGACCTCGTTCGAATTTTTTATTTCGGCTTTAATGTACGGATCTATTTTTTGCATAGGCCTATGTGTTATACAATATGACCTGAGAAATACAGTAAGCTAAATCTCGTGTACTTGAGATATCTGTACGATAAATGAAATTTAAAAATGATATTGGCAATATACCGAAATTGACCAAAAAATTGGTTTAAAGCACCATTCTCCAGTCCACAAGGAAAATGAAAAATCTTTTTACATTTGGAATTGCAACATCCCAGTGTCGCTCCATTCTTCTTACAGTAAGAACACGTCTTAAACACATAAGAATATACTTAAACTAATAATCATATTATATGGATATTCATATACGATTTACATAATACAAAATATAATATACCAATTCTAACGATGGCTTACCAATTTTTTACCTCTTCTAATTTCCTTATGAATATCTACCGTGAGAAACCCTAAAATACCTTCATCGTCATTTCCCCTTTGTTCCATATTTGATGACAGAAGCTAAAAACAGTTTTGAGTAAAATATAAGAAATACGATTAAATTATAATAAATAAATCCAACAATATTGTACGCATCGTGGTAATAAAATAAGCTAAGCGATCGCTACATACCAAACAGTAGTAATGTGTACTGACATCGTCGCATTCGTGTATTTTCCCATATTTTATCTCATCGTCTTCGGTCAGCCCACAGAAACAACATTGCTTAGTTTTATGTACTTTCTTGTTTTTTGCCATTGTGTCTACGGAAGAAATGAAATAAATACGTCTTAAGAGATTTTATTTGATCGGTATTGTATAAAAGTGCAAAACACAGTTTACAGTGCTTTTGAATTGCTTAACAGAAAAATGTGTTATTTATGGCAGTATATTAGATGATACTATTTACTAAACTGTATATACAAAAAAAAAAGGTGGAATTTGATGAAAGTTTCCCTCATCTTAATCAATGACAAAATGTTGTATGCAGAAAGTAGGATCATATATACAGAAGAAAAAACAGGTTCACTGTTTCAAAATCGATTTGAAGAAGTATATTGTTACTTACTGGGATAATTCAAAAGATAGTCAAAATTCCATTCTACACTATCGGCATGTGTGGAACATATTTAAATGATAATGCTGTAACAATTGCTGTTAGTAATCGCGACATTAACGAGTTGAGCATTCTGTTAGTCAACTCAAAAGAAGCGTCACATAAATACCACCCACGCGAGAGTAATAATATTTTATATTAATATAACATGATCTTTGTAATATTATTGTTCGGCGCATATCATAGCTGTAACATAAATCGAAAAACTAATAAAAAGTTTGTTATGAACTTCGATACTCATTATATGACATCGCGCCAAACTTGCTCCTCGTCTTCCTGAATACTACAGTTGATCATCACAAATATATACGGTCGAGGCGCGCAGAATCGCGCAATAAACTGCGGTCGTCGTAGCGCTGTAATCGCGTAAACTGTTCACAAAATCTGTTCTGAACTCAAAAAGCAAAGAGTATTTCTTATATAAATAATAGATTTATAAAATAACTAATATATTGTATATACGATTTATATAAGAATTCTTCCAAGACTATCTTTTGAGTATTTACTTTAATACATAATGCTTTCGCACGCTTGTAATTTTCAGAATGGAGATCATATTTCACAATTTCTCTCTCGAGACTCACTATCAGTTCTTTATATAGTGAAAATTAGTTTCCGGTATGCGAGGATTAATAGTAAAAACACAAGTAACAATTCCAATTGATATTTAATTTATAATATTAAAATGGTATCAAAAATATCCATTAAAGTGTCTATTGAGAAATTGGATAGAAAAATTATGGCTGTAATCGAACTTTACTATTGTTCCCATTCTTAATCATTTCTGTTAAGTAAGGCACTTGTATGAGATCTCTGCAAGCATTCATTCGACGATATAGAATAGGACAATCCAAAGATTCACATTTTGGATCATAGGTAGATCTAGTGCAAGATTGACAAATCTGAAAGAAATATTTCATTCGATTATACATTTCAATCGTTCTATCGTTAACAATAAAGAAGTATTGTTTACATACTTCAATTAATTCACGATGGGTACGTTCGAACCATCTCACTTTTTCATACAACACTGTAATTGTTTGACTCGTATTTGACATGCAATTTACACAGATTTCGTTCTTCGCTTGTTCTCCACATGCTGCACATACATTTGTACTAAAATATTGGCGAATCGTTGACTTCTGGTTGTCCGTGAACAAAGATACAACTTTATCTGGTGTTTGCCTATGAGACATTTGTCTAAACCTGAAATTTGATACTCTTAAATAAGTATTGTTTAAAAAGATATATTAAGTAGATAATATTTTATATTACGAACCACAAATTAACATCGATTCCAATTAGATTTAAACAACGATTGAGTGGGGGTACGATTACTTTCGTAATATAATACATTGAATTAGGAACCAAGCCTTCATCCTTTATCACTTCCATAGGGGTTCTAACGCAATGAATAAGTGCTTCGTTTGGAGCACCTGAAACAATTACGTATCGGACACGTTCTCCAGTGCGTGGCACAGCTCTTGGATCCTTGCGCATTAATCTACGAGTCAATTCCAAAGCAGGCACACAAGCACTCGATTTATATCCTCCTAAACCTCGGAATTCTCTTGCAAACGTAAGATCTTGAATCGAGATTCTCCTTCTTAAAATTTTGTCAAATTGCCTTGTTACATACTTCTTTACCAAAGACAAGTCTTTTGTATCAAATAGAATTTTCAAGGTTTTTTCTAATATCTAGAAAAAAAATATAATTAATTAGTAATTACTTGTTTAATATATGAAAAGTTATTAAAAGAAAAAAAGGTTTTACTTTTGCCACCGCTGGACAGCCATCCCTTCGAACAGTCTCAATCCCTTTAGCAAGATACGTAGGTTCATTTTGATCCGGAGATTCGTACATATATCCGCAGTATCTCTTCTTAGTCTATTCAATAACAATAATAAAATCGAAGTGAAAAATTGAAAAATGCAGCTACTTAATCGATACTTTGAAAATAAAATAATACAGATTGTTTTACTTGTAAAATGCACGGTTGTAAAACTTTCTCAAACTTGAGTTTGACTGGAGCTGGATTTGCAGCTGTGACAGTATCGGCAATCTCATTTCCTATTGTAAATGCTTCTTCTTTCGACTTCCCAGGTAATAATAGAAATAATGAATCGGTATCTCCATAAATTACCCGGGCACCCCATTTTGGTGTAGTCTCTACAATTTTTATCGCACGTTCCAGTGTTTCTCTTCCTTTACTAACAACGCTATCACCAACCTGATTTAAACAACATATCTCTCGGTATATAAATACAGTTTTTATATTATAATTAGTTCCTATAATTATAATAGATGTATAATACCTCTATGCAAGGCATTCTTCCACTAAAATTAGCAGCCGTGTATCCATAAGTAACATTAGCAATTAATTTGAGACCCAATTGTTGTGAGTCTAGTACACGTTGTAGTAGCTTATTATCAGATCCATGAACTTTCATCGAATCCTTTATCATTAAACGAGTATTCAAAATTTCTGTCAGCATACGTGGTAGAATTCCTTGTCGAACAGTGGATTTTACAAATGCGACACCACAGGGTGAAAAATTAATTTTTCCTTGCAATTTTAAAGCTGTATTTTTCGTCACTCTTAGAGTCGTTGCTCCAAATTCAAATGGACTATATCTATAGGAATTAAAAAATTAATTAGACATCAAAGTGTTTAGGTGAACTTTACACAGAACAAATTTAGAAGCTAACTTACTGGCCTATGTGTTCTACTCTTCCCAAACAAGTCGAGAAGCAATAATTATAAGCAATAATGATACTAGGATATAAACTTTGAAAATCTAAAACAATCACTGGATCAACGTATAATACTGATTCGGGTTCCATAATAAGTGGGAGAACTTCTGGCGCTCGCATTTTTGCTCTTTGTTGAACGGATGGTGAAACTGGAATATAGTTTAAAGGTTTTGCGAGTCTTAACATCATGGATTCTACGCGAAATTGAGAACCGCGTGAAAAAAGTTCGTAAAACTGTATTCCAATGAGTCTGGCGTGTTCGCATGTTCGACCTGTAAAGTATAAAAGCTTCTAGATTTTCAAATTAGTCAGTAGAATTAATTAAACAACACATACTAACCGATAATATCCAATTGGATCAATATTCGTAAGGTTCCTAAAACTCGCACAACGTAGTGATCAATTACTCGCCATCGAACTCCAATATTCATACTTTTCCACCATTCGGTTAATGTTTCAAATGTAGGATACGGAATCCGTTCGCGTAAAACATTATACATGACATTCTCAAACGAATAATTCAATAATGCTGTAAATTAAAAAAACAGAGTAATTAAAAATATATATACCAATAGAGTAGAATAGAAAAAAAAAACAACAATGTAACAAACCAGTTTCATGACGCATTATCCTCCAAACATCCAGCATAATACGACCAGGAACTTTTGGATCAGTAAAGTTATCTTTATCTGCCATTTGTGCTGCAGATGTTGGTGCAGCATTTAGAATTCTGGATAATTCCCACATTATATTCCTAAAACCCATGCAAGACGCTCTTTGAAACACATATCCCCATGACAAAGTTTCAATCTCCCAACCGAGTAAAATATCTGGATCACAATGCTGCACTAATGTTATCAAACTGTTGATCAATTCTTCTTCAGAAGTTACAAACGATACAGGACACGTTGCGACAGCAGAATACATAGTTTTTAAACGCGAATTGTTAAATGGAGAATTTATTATAATAGCACCTAAAAAAGCAAAATTGTATAATAATATTTTGTATTAAAATATAACGATGATTTGTAACACATACCATGATTAAATTGTTCACGACTAGACGACATTGGTGTATCATCATAAATAGCGTAAAATATTGCTTCGATAGGATCCTGTTCTGGATCAGGAAGTAAATCCGATCGAGTAGTAACATGTACTTCCAAAGACAATAGAGTTAGATATTGATACTATAAAATTATAATATATATTTCAATTATCTTTTCGAATTAAAGAATAATATATTATATTGTATATTATAGTCAAAATTATTACCAATGCAGTTGCTCGAGCATTTTGAAAATTCTCATCGTCAATATTTCGACTGGCATTTTTTGTTGAATATTCAATCTGTCCGAAAGAAATTCCTAGGTGCTGGGATAATTGATTGTTTCTATACAATATAGGATTTTCTAATATTTTTTGTAATGATGGTTTTAATTCACTAGACATACCCGAATGTGTTTCATCACTTGCCGTTTCGTCTACTAATATTGGATCAGAGGATTTATCATTTGAATTAGAAATTTCTATTGGCATTTCACTTTTATTATCCCCACTATATACATCTTTATTTTTAATTATTTTTCCTTCGATATCCCATGCATTATTCTCTGGGATCTGCATTAATTTATCATTCTTTCTCTTTAAATATTCTTTCGCCTTCAACCAATTTCTAATGTCTTTCTGTGACGGTGGTAATACAAGAGGTTTTATCGTTAAAGCATTGTATCCCGCAAGCGTCTGTTTTATATTACAAGTTTTGATGGTAGATCCTGATGGATGGAGTTCGTTTACTTTCATTCTACGCCACATTCGAATCCCTGTAATCATATCCAAGCTACTCTTGAATCCAACTAACTCGAACATACCACCAATACTTTTAGCAGTTTCTTTATACTTAATTAGATCAGTTTTATCACTGAACCATGGCGTAGTAAATTTATTTTCCAAAATATTGTAGATTTTCATACTCTCGATAATTCGTTCTTTACTCGGAGGATTAAATCGCGTTGTTATAATCCGTTCTCTTCTATCACCAGGTGTGCTTGGTAATACAATTTTTTGACTACTTTCTTCTAATTTTTTTGCGATACACTGAGTAAACGTCATATCACAAATGTCATCATTCTCTTCTACATTCAAATCAATGTCTTCTATTTCTTCTTGACTTAACGCAAGGGTATCATCCGAATCTGATGCACACACAGCATTATCCACGGGTCTCACGTTATCACTTGTGTCAAAAACTTCTTTACGCGTACTCTTGTTCACTAGTGCAATCACTTCATCGTCACCGTTTTCACATATTCTGCTCAATCTCAGTTCTGTCAAAGGTAAATTGTCAGAAGTATGTTGAAAAGCTCGATGTTCCACAGTAGTAGGAGTAATCTTCTTTTGGGTCACGAAACTTAATCTTTTACGAACCTCTTTACTAGATCTTGGATAAGTATTATTAATAACGGAATTGGAAACGCCTATGCCTGCAATATTCTTCCCTTCTCCAATAAATTCTTGACTATCCTGATGAGACTCGTCTAATTTTGCATTATTACCTTTTTCTTCGACATCTGAAGAACAAGCAACGGCATATAAAAATATCACATTGTTTATAAAATTAATCATTCGTCTGATTAACAATACATATTTACCCACCGTATGTGCTTCTTTGCTGAAGTAAATTTACACGTAAGCTTCCTTGTCCCAGAGAGTTCACTGAACAGCTCAACAAAGTACTTGGTTCTGGATCAGTGCAATCGTTCATTGGAATATTACGTTTTGCGATTGTGTTTCTACACGATTTTGGAGATGTGATCGTAACTTTAAGTGGCGTATAACGTGCTAAAATACTGCGAGGACTCCGTGGTGTTTGAGATCTTTTTCTACACGATTTAGGCGTCTTATTTAATTCTTCTTGAGAGGTTTCAGAACATACTTTTCTTCGTTTGAATGGTGATATCGAATCTACCAATTCCGCGCATTGTCTTTTTTTCGGTGTTGTTGTAATTGCATCTCTAGAATTTTCGGATTCTCGTCGCTTATAAACACAAATACGTTTCTCTTCTCTTTGAATGGTAATATCAAGTTTAGATTCTGAATCGTGCGAATCATCATCAGCATCATCATCACCATTTCCATCTAATGCAGGTATAGGAAATGATAAATCTTGACCCGAGTGTATTTTAGTTCTGTTAATTAGTTTCTTACACGGTTTCATAGAATGTGAAACTAACTGATCAACCGCATTTGTATCAATCTTTAAATCATCAGGATCAAAAACATCAAGATCTTTATGGTCTAATTCATGTGATTTTGCAACATCTGAATTAAAATCAATATTAAATGATATATTTCCAGCTATGCTACACGATTGTAGTTTTTCATATTTCACTTTTTTCTTGTTTCTCTCTATTTTGTATGTGTGTTCTAATAAATCAGTAGTACCATCGCATTGTGGTAACTTCAGAAACAATTCTTTATGTGCCTTTTTATCATTAACGTCATCGTTTTTCTCAGTTGCGACACTTTGACTACTAGTTTCAATATCAGCTGCGTTTGGTTGACTTTGCGTTCCAGGTATTGAATTCCAGGAACTTAAACTATCCAAATCAATAGCCGTAATGTTTAAGTCTTCTGCGTCGTCTATTTCATTATCTTCCGCAGCCTGCTTACTGAGTGCTGAGGATTGGGAACCTAGTATACTGTCATCATCAACGATACTATCAGCATCATTATTCGTTGCTAAGTTAGCCAATAGCTCAACCAGATGCATGTCATCCGCATCCACTATGATTAAATACATTAGAAAATTAATATTTTGTTAAACTTAATTGAGAATGTACAAATCCATCATTTTCACTTACTGATCGTAGTATTATTTAATGCGGACAACTCCAATTGCTGTAATTCTGTAGAATTTTGTCTCAATATCGGTTCTACGATCGCTGATCTATTTAGTATAGTTGGATTATAATGATTTTCAAGAGACGAAACATTTAGAGACTGTGTATTCTCATCCTTTTCAATTGGATAGCTCAGCGTATTATCGGATGAGGATGTACAGCTATCGTCTACCTAGATCAGACAATTTAATTATCCCAATGATTTTCTGCATATTTGCTTTAAATAATTGTATAAACATGTATACTGTACTTGTGAAATAGCATCTAATCTACGTGCTAGTCTTTGTTCTTGAATAACGTCATTATCGGTTTGAACTTCAATTCTATTTTCATTTTGTGAGTACAATAACTGTATTTTTGGGTCTGGCAAGCCATTTACGCTTCTTCTTGCTTTTTCGTTATTCCAAATTGCAGCAATGCCTGGATTTAAGTCCAAACCTTTCAACAAATCTTCTTTATTCATTACGTCATATGCCACCGCATCAACTTCCAATTCGCATGTACTTTGCTTAGCTACGGACAGCGGAAGATACTTTTGAGAATCTGAGAAACTCGCGCTGCTCCTTTGAGAAGGCTCTTTAGATGCTGAAGAAGCGCATCGTCTATATTTTACATTCCGCAGATTTATCATACTCATTCCATATAGATTATAATCTATCATGAACTGTAATATAAATGGAATATGAACTTCGTGCGGTTGTAGATTTTGATTCAATACAGTTCCATTCTGCAAATAAAAACACAAATTAGAAATTATCATTCGTAGAGAAACGCTATAGAACTATGATTTACCTGTAAGATGTCAGCCGCTCGTTTTATTATAGCTGGATTATAAAAATAGATCTTGAAGAATAGATGCTCCTTCGTATGATACCCATAGATAGGACTAAAAAGATTTTATTACGATTATCCGCAGTATAATTCATTTGAATTGAAAGCATGAGTCTTACATTCCAGAGACTAGTTGAATTTTGTATACGTGTTGATTTTTTGACATCGTATTACCAAAAGAAACATTAATTGCTGTATCTAATGCTGATGCAAGTTGATACATATAACTATCCGTATTCTGTCCCGTCGTACATGGTACGTAAATGTATGGAAACACACCATGTATATGTAAGCATGTTTTTATTCCTTAACAAAGAAAATATTGGATAATATATGAAACAGTTCAAACAAAACAAAATAGACAATAAATATACAAAATATAAATCGTTACCTGTTAAAGTCGAACCAAATATTCTTATGACGGGAATCTGTCTAATTTCTGATCCTCGGAAATTAGAAAACGTCAAATCTATTTCAGGAATGGGTTTTGATTGATAACTATCTAGGGTTACTAAATTAATTGAAAACATTTTGATTTGATGCGTTTAATATCAAGCCGTGGCACTGAACTGCTTCGAGCAGTTCGAAATATATATACAAAGAAAAACAACTTTTGATTGTTTCTTATAAGAAAAAGAATTTAATTAACTTCGCTATGTCACATGGATCCATCACACGATATTTGTTTCTTATGTTTTTATATTATGCCCCAATTGAAAATTTATGAAGAATTCTTGTCTATTTAAACAGTAAAAAACTTTGAATTATAGATTGCATCACAACTCTCAATCTCTACCATGTGAACACATGTGAACTGTCTCATTGTCAGATAAATTCAAATGAATCAATATACACGCGTTGAATCGAAATTTGAAAATCGGATGTCAAAGGTTTAATGAATAACGAATGAATAGTGTATTAATTATAACTTTGTTCTATATCTATTCAATATATTTTTAACAAAATTTTCGTATGTTTTATTGACGGAAGCATACGAAAAAATTTAAGCCAAAAATGAATATATCAAAAAACCACATACAACATACTCTTTATTAACGCTCCATTGTTATTTAATATTTATCCAAAAATACATAGGAAGTTTCTTACGCAATATATTATAGAAATGAATTTTGTTTCACATTATGAAAATACAATCATTCGATAAGGCACTTGTGATTTTCAACGTATTCTCCGATGATTATTCCAAGATAAATTGTATACTATCAAAACCTAAATGCTAATCTCTGATATTACGAATGTATTCAAAAGGCTTCGTTCAATAAAATTCTTTGCAATCGAATTGGCAGGATGCTTATTAAAATATAAATGTATCAATATCAATTCCTGTCATAGTTAATACCACGTACGAATTTTGTTGCATGTAAAAGCATATAAAACAGTGGATATTGTTACGGAGTACATGGATTTCGTTGAGGGCAATATAGTCTATATCTCTGCTTGAATGTAACGACTACAAACAATGGGAGATACAAAATTGTTAGTTTCTTCATTTCAAGCAGAAAAATTTAGAGAAGGGCGCACGAGCTTTTTTCTCGAAAGGGATTCGACTTTTGAGAAGAAAACCCTACTAGAAGACAGTCTTCCTGCTCGTGCTCGGTAATATACTTCATAATGTCCTCGACAGCTTGACTGACGGTGATTCGCTTCAGAGCAGCTTCCCTGCGTAGCTGCTCCGTTAATTGACGTTGTTGTTGTAAACTTGTGACGACCATGTCCATAACAGCCAGTTAACACGTCGATAGAAATCTTGTTGGTGACAGTACGTAGAAAACTCGTAGCAATCAACCAAAGCGCCGGATGAAGAATGGTCAACTTTTCCTCTTTCCTATTCGCAAAATCTTCTTTAGTATTTCTTACGATTGCAGAACTCCAGAAATAACTGTTGTAAAATGTTTTTCTTCTGCACAGTTTAATGTCAATCTCGTTGACAGCGAATTCTTTGCGTTTAGAAAATTTTGTACCTGTTTACGTCTCTGTTCGGGAGCCAAACCCAGCCAAACCCCTGCAAACCCCTCAATGCACCCAATGATCTCTTAACGCCCCATAATAATGAGAACGAATGAGAATGGATACCTTATAATAATCTCCAATTGTGGGTGTGGCCTCAATTATGATTGAGTGCAGCACTATTAATCGGAGATAATTTGTTAAATTTATTTATTTCTACTCGATAGAACGCACTGGAACTATTAAAAAAGTTAAGTTATAGCTTAAAAATAGTGACTGTACCGTCAGTTATGTTTTACATATATTACAATTATTAAAATAGACATTTTTTGTATATGCTAAAATTAACTTAAGCTCCATCCATATATATACATGATATCCAATCCACAAATGCTAGACCTCGTTTTTGATAGTAGCTTATGCTACTCGCTAGAGGTCGCATCCGTTTGACCAGTAGAGAAATAATATCCCGTGATTCTAATCTTGAATTTTATTTATCTTGCTGGAAAATTGAAGTAAATGCCGATCGCGGTTTGCACGTGAAAGAAAACTGTTTTAATAAATTCTGCAAGAATGGCTTTGCATATACCGAAAGCGCCTGGAATGGCACAATTGTTAAAAGATGGTGTACGAGTAAGTTAAAAACACGGGAATAATTAATTAATATTTACTTTGAATGTGTCACCACACACAACGCAACTGAATGGTTCTAGAAAGAAGTAAAGTTCCTTGACTGATTCGATCATACCTTTTATAGGCATATTACTATCCTTATACGCGTATGAGCTATACAGTAATTTATTCATTAATAAAATTAAATGAATATAACTCGATATGATTAATTATTATTCCTATTATCATTCATTTTTTCTACGCTTTCCAATTGTTAGCATTGTTTAAATGTATAAACTTTCGCGTTGTATACTAATTTGTGTTTGTACACGTATTTCAAGATCTAGGAGAATCAAATGAAAGACGAAATGAATTCTAATGACACGTGGAATAATATTTATTTTCAGCATTTTTCTGGACTAGAAGAAGCTGTATACCGAAACATCTCGGCATGCAAAGAATTTGCACAAACAGTCAGGACTGCGTACGGTCCAAATGGCATGAATAAAATGATTATCAATCATATAGAGAAGTTATTCGTAACTAACGATGCTGCTACGATCATTAATGAATTGGACGTGGAACATCCCGCAGCTACCTTATTGGTTCAAGCATCAAAAATGCAAGAAGCCGAAGTTGGAGATGGAACAAATTTTGTGATCATATTTGCTGGTGCGCTTCTCGAAGCTGCCGAAGACCTTCTACGCTTGGTATAGAAACAATATTGTTTCCGTTGTGCGAACAAAATAATATTTTATTGAGTTTCGTTTAACGAAAATTCATTTATTCCATTAGGGCATTACGACTTCTGAAATAGTAGAAGGCTACGAAACAGCAATGGAAAAAGCGATGGAAATATTACCTACGTTAGTCGTTCGTGAAGTAAAGGATTATAGAAATGAGGATGAAACAAAACCAATAATTAAGACTTCCGTAATGAGTAAACAATACGGAAACGAAGAGCTCCTCGCTTCTCTGATAACAAAAGCATGCGTATCGATTTTACCAGAAAACACAACGTTCAACGTTGACAATGTCAGAGTCTGTAAGATTCTTGGTAGCGGTTTAGTAAATTCGCAAGTAGTACAAGGCATGGTATTCAAGCGACAAGTAGAAGGAGAAGTGACAGAAAAGAAACAATGCAAAATAGCAGTTTACACTTGTCCTGTGGATATAATGCAAACTGAGACAAAGGGTACAGTTTTGATAAAAAGCGCAGATGAGTTAATGAAGTTCTCTAGAGGCGAAGAATCATTACTGGAATCTCAAATCAAAGCAATCGCGGAGAGTGGTGCAGGTGTAGTTGTGTCGGGTGGAAAATTCGGAGATATGGCTCTGTATTATATGAACAAATATAATCTTATGGCTGTTCGTATACCTAGTAAATTCGATGTCCGAAGACTGTGCAAAACTGTTGGCGCAACTGCTCTTCCAAAGCTAGTACGTAATCCAAAAACAATTTTCCTACAACTTGAAATACACGACAAGCAACAATTAATTGATGTTATAAATTTATAGACACCACCGACAAAGGAAGAACTTGGATATGCTGATTCGGTGTACATTGATGAAATCGGTGACACCATAGTTGTAATATTCAAATTGGAAAGCAAAGAAAGTCGCGTTAGCACAGTAGTAATTCGTGGATCTACAGACAACTATATGGATGATATTGAGCGCGCTATTGACGATGGTGTAAATACTTTCAAAGGTATTACAAGAGATGGAAGATTGCTTCCTGGCGCCGGTGCGACCGAAATAGAATTAGCTGCACAACTTGCTATATATGCTAATACCTTGCCCGGTTTGCAACAATATGCTGCACATAAATTCGCAACTGCTTTAGAGATTTTCTCTAAAACATTAGCAGAAAATAGTGGTAATCGTGCATCGGAACTTATTTCAAAATTGTATGCTGCTCACAAAGAGGGCAAGAAATCTTATGGATTTGATATTGATGTAAGTTGATAAATAATAGATAAATGCATATATTATCGAATTGAGTTATTATCGAATTAATTATGAAAAAATTATTTGATTACAGGGCGAGGGTGCTATTCTAATTGACACTCTTGAAAAAGGAATTTTGGATCTGTTCTTGGTCAAGAAGTGGGCTTTGAAATATGCTGTAGATGTTGCGTGTACCGTTCTAAAAGTCGACCAAATCATTATGGCAAAACGTGCTGGAGGGCCTAAAGCACCAGGCGGTGCCATGCGTGATGACGATGACGATTAGTAATCAAATCATTCACAATTTATTTTTATCTTTAACTTATGCTATGGAATGTATGGGAATATTTTTTCGATATACCCAAGTTCCACTACCAGCGAAACGATTTTTGCAAGCCTTAATATGGCCGAAATTCGCCGTCAAATTAAAGGCAAGGTCGAAGCAGGCTGAAACTTTGTATTATTTTCTACATTTATGTAAACCTCACCAGCTTAATTGTAATAATAAAATAAATCGTTTCATCTAAACATGTCTTAATGCCATTTTCTACATGCTTCATTAAAGAAAAATGATTGTTTAATGGTATGTTGTATAGTTTGTTGAAAAAGCAACAACCTTTGTTAATATTAGCAACTATTTGTATATTGCCACAATCTTACTAAAAATAGTAGAAGGGGTAAAGATCTCGCTCGCCGATTACAGCCATTTGATATATTTCTTCATGACTATCGTGATCGAGGTTAGCACAAAGTATTCTTCGCACTGCGAATAGATACAAGATTCAGAACACTTCTTAATGTATAATAACCCAATAAATATACAATTTTTGTGACTATACACAATAACAACACTAATGTAAAAGTATTTTAGAAACTTACTTGATGAACCTATTCACCGAGTGATAAGGAATTTTTGTAAGAGATAAAATTTCTATTTGTTAAAGATAAAATAAAGATAAATAAGTGAAAACAAAATTGCTGATGTAGTTCTAATCATCCACCTGTTGACAGAGAGTTGCCTACTGTTGAAAAGGAATCGCAATAACATAGTAAAAGATGAGTTTGAAATTTGCAAGTAATTTATCTTTTATGTTTACCGAAGTGCCGAATATTCTTGAGAGATATGCTTTAGCAAAACAAGCTGGATTTAAATATGTTGAGTGTGCATTTCCTTCGGGAATTCCAATTGACGAAATACAAAAAGCTAAAGAGAACGCAAATGTCGAGCAAATTCTCGTGAACTTATATTCAGGTATTGTTTGGATCAATTATATTTTTTCAACATACATAGTTAATAAATAGTAATTGTAATCGGGTGATTAGCATTGATGTTGAAAAAGAAATTTTAAAAATCAAAATACATTTTATTGTATTCTTATTGTATTCTGGTAGCTGATGCGTCCAAAGCTCATTTTAAAGGCCTCGCCGCAATAGTTGGACAGGAGGACGCGTTCAAAGATAGTGTTGAACTCACGATCGAATGCGCTAAAGCTTTAAATTGTAAAAGGTATGATCACTCCATTATATTATAAATGAATCTCTTAATATATTTCATTGTTACTCTTAGAATCCACATAACGGCCGGAGTAGTGGAAGATGCAACGAGTCTTAACGATGAAACCTACGAAAAAAACGTCTTATACGCTATCAGTAAATTTCAAAAACAAGGAATAATAGGATTAATTGAACCCATTAACAATATTACAGTACCAAATTATTATATGAACGATTTTAAAAAAGGTAAATATTTATGATATTATTTAAATTCCCGTTATTATTTTCCAATTTTGCTTTAGGTTTGGACTTCGTGAAGAAAATTAATAGTCCAAACTTGAAATTGCAATTGGATATTTTCCACTTGCAACATGTTTCTGGTAATATTACAAGAAATATTAAGGAACTTCTTCCATATGTTGGTATGTTCAAAATCCTGGTTCCAAAACATTCCAAACTAGTATATCATCTGAAATCTTTATAATTTGTTTTTAAATAATACAGCCAATAATATCATTTTATAATGCCCAATAGGTCATATTCAAATCGCTCAAGTTCCGGATAGACACGAGCCTGATACAGCAGGAGAATTAAATTACAAGTACATCTTATCGCTGTTAGAAAAGGAAGAGTACAATGGATACATCGGTCTGGAATATTCGCCGAAAACAACTTCGGTAGAAGGATTGAAATGGGTGGAAAAATTTGGGTATCGATTATAATACTCTCGTATTTCCCATTAAAATTATTTTAACACTAAAGAAATTTATTATGGCACTACACCACTTTTAAGAGCCCAGTGAATAACTGTTGTACATGAAAGAAATACAAGTTCTATTATAGTATGATTATTGTCATTCTTTACAATTTAATAGTCCACTTGAGACTACGTGTACACAGATCAAGAATGTGCAATATTGTACATTCTATATTAATGTAAAAAAAAGAAGTAAAACATTCCTGATTCTTTTTTGTTAAAGGGATTTTTTGTTTTCATTCCGATGATCAACAAAGGAGTGATTCTTTATACTTCAATTTTATAATAATCTGCTTTTCTCCTTTTGATTTAACTTACATAATTCCAGTGTATTTCTATCTAACACATTAAAACCTTTCGAGCAGACTTGATTTACACCATTTATGTATTTACTTATGTCAAAATATTATAAAATAATTGTTCTGTTAATTAAAATATGTTGTTTAGGCATGCGATTCTTAATTAGTGGCCATATATATATATATTGTATATATATATATTCAAATCGTAATATTACAAACATACGGAATTAAATCTATTCCATAAGAAAGCCTAAAATGACGCCAACCAGATTTCTATAGTTATTTCTCATTAACATAATTAATAGTTTGTATTTACACGAGTTCGATTGCATACACGTACACAGCAGTGAGACATGCAAAGAGTTAGATTACAAACAACCACTTGTTGGAGAAAATTATAAACGAACATATATTATAGCAGTTTAATGTAAACGATAAATTGTTTCATGTACAATACAGTACATAAGATATTCTTTAAATGAAAGGGATGCTTCAACGTAACGTACCAAAATATCAACCCTTCACTGTTAATGGGAGCTTACGTTTCACAGCATAACACCGCATCCATAATAGCACAAAATTATTGCATACGTTAAGTACAATTAATATATCTGAAATACCTTTTAACGTAACACACGAAGTTAAAAATGCTAATGGAATTTTTTTTCTTTCGCCACTTTTATATGCCTAGAAAATCCATTCGTAAGCTTCCTTGGTGTAGTTTTATAAAACTTCAATTATCCACTGCTTCTTCGTGTCTATAGCCTTTCTTTGGGATATACTAACAATGGTATATAATCCATTCGATGCGGTGCTTAGATCCAACAGGAGGATAACTTTTCGTGCTAGTTTCTTAGAAAATTAAACGTAATGGTAACCATACTATTAACAATGATATATATATATATGTATATATATATACATTTAATACTAAAAGTATTGTGCAAAGTATTCGATTTTCTAGTTGTAATAGCAACCTTCTCAACATTAATTACGCTGTACCATTTATCCCATTTCTCAGTGTAGCGAAGAGTAATAATTAACCGTAACAATATTCTTTCGTATTCGCATTACCTATGAAGCATAATCAGTAAGTATTTAGTGATACCGGTTCAAACACAGACAACCGTACGTAGCTTCGTCCGAAGTTAACTTATACACACATTGGGGTATGCAAAACTTGTCGGAGTAGGAGTATTGTTATGAGAACGTTGTTTAGTACAAATGTAAAAGACCGCTATGCCACAAATGAAATTGTAGATTAATGTAAAACAGGTGGTTTCTCTCAAAGCATTAAAAAAAAAGATTCTTATAGAATTATACAGCTTGCGTTGCATCCACCAGTGGTTCGTTGGCGTCTACAGTGGGGCCTATCACAGCAGTGCTGTAAAACATAAAAACAATGTAAACAATGTTGTACCAATGTAAATATAACAGATTTAGAATTATGTAAATTGATATTGTAATTCTGCAAATTTTATAAAGGCAATTGAGAGAGTGATCGTTATATGGAAATATAACCAGGCGTAATTGCAGTATTAAAAGCAAAGTGATAAACGCACTCGAGTGATATACATAAGAAAATTTCCATTAGCAATATAATGAATATAAAAGAACTACATGCAGAGACTTACGGTTATATTTTTATATGCACTTATTATTATTAGTTCATCTAGCTTGACCAGTTTATTAATTATAAGTGTATTTATAGAAATTCTGATTTGGATTTTTAGTGCCATCGTAATAGGCAACATTTTCATTAGAAGTTATTGAAGTATTATTACTGATAAGAATATAAGTTAAAGTGCACAAATTCTGTCATATTATATTTTGCACTTTATTAATGTCAGAGTTATAGGATTGAAACTGTAAAACGAAAGAAAGGTATAATTGACATTACCCAGTGCCAAGAGCCAAAATTGTAGCTTCTTCTACCAAAGTCATTTGTTCGATCATGGACCTGTGTTCAATCAGAAACTTAAACTGAATATTTTTGGCAGAGATAAATCAACAAAAGTATTTCGCCACTATTGATCTAAAAATTTCTCTTGCCCAATTTCTTGGACATAATATCTTAATGTCTGTCACACATCAGACTAATGCCACTCGTAAAAAAAAAATGAGGTGAAAGAATGTCATAAAAATAATTTAGCCTTTTCAAACTGGCATTATTAGTGATCGTTATACAATGTTAACACAAAATGCAAGCAGCACAATGAAAATCCATACGCTTATAGTTCAAACACCAAAGCTGTACAATTGAAACGCTTGTACATTAGCAATAACCATTAATATTACGAATCCTTTAAAATATATAAAACATGCATTTGGCCATATTATGTATATATGGAGAATTTACATTGAATTTAATAAAATAGTGTTCTTTAGACTTGTACTTGTAAATTTGAACGTACATGAATTTGACTAATAGAAGAGAATTCTCTATCTTGATAGATTAAGTATACTTATGGTGTGTTAAAGTATTTTTGCTTATAATATTACATTTACTGTATTCTTAATAGTCTTTTATTGTTACCCAAGTTTATAAATTTTTCGATAAGAAGTATCATAACAATTCAGATATTTGCATGTGTTTACGTGTTCTATTATATATATATATATACAGATTCTGTATATATTTTACCTATTTATATACATACATAAATGGTAGTATAATTCGTGGGACAGTTAACTAGGCGATCAAGCATTTTAACAAATTGAATTTAGCTGTGAAAACAGGACTATAGTATATTTCGATTCCACTGCAAAATCTTCTCAACTTTCCCATAAATAGTTAATATCCTGCTTTTCTATAATATCTGCAAAATTTCCGAATCTTGAACGAGTTTTCTTAATTTATACTAATAAATAAAGAAATCTTTCATAATATTTTACAAAGTCAATTAGGGATTCCCATTATAATCGTTAATGAGGTAAACTATATTTCGTCAAGTGCCTTAAAGTTGCTGTTTCTACTTTATATCCCCTATATATTATAAAATAATACTGTATAATGTATAACAACTCCTGTAAAATAAGTATTGTATTACAATATTTGGATTCTGTATGAGAAATAATATGAAGTATATGTTGAAATGCAATAAGATACAAAGAATGTATGATTGAGAATAGAGCACATCGAGCCTGTGCTAACTGTTACGAATAAATTGTATTATAAGCTACTAGGTCGTTTACGATTCATCTTTAGTAGACTTAAAATAAATCAATGCTTTCCAAATATTCATATTTAAAATTTCGAACCACGGGAGTGTAGCTGTTTGAATTTTAAATAGTCATAAGTAGACTGCGGATGTTTATGCAAAATAGCCAAAATTTGATATCACAATTCTCTACAAATCACAGATGATTATTCAAAAAATAATTTGAAATTTTTCTTACGGTGTATAAAGTTCAGAAAGATGGATTACGCGTTTCCAAAACGACTCCATACAATTTTCTACCAATGATAAAATTCATATTTGCATAAAAATCCACAGTCCAGCTATAAGTCTGAATAAGTGTAATTTGAAAAACACTGATGTGGACTCGAAGAGGTATCTCGTTGGTCCAGAGACTTCTAGAGATTTAGACTACACAATACCTGATTCCGACCCATATGGAGATGGGGAGTCAAACTCGTTCTCAACATCCCACTGTTGGGTGGCAAGGCCCAACAGAGTATGAGTATCTTCATTGGACAGCCGCTCAGGAAAGTTTACCCCGTCGCCAAAACTGTAACCCACACCCTACCTTCTACTTGATGTAATCCCATTCCTACACAGAGGTAGCGTAACTACTTGTTTTTCTTGTAAATCTTGCACCACGAGTACAAGGTACTTAAGCACGTATTTTCTCTCTCTCACTGGTAATTCATTCAAAAAAATATGGACCTCGTTACAACTTACCATTAGTATTACAACTGTTAGTGATTTAACTGTGAAATATTTATTTGTTTTCATTTTGTTTCACAAGTATTTAGTAACGATAAGTAGGAGAAATATGATAAGGGATAGTTACGCCACATCTAATCATTTTAACAAGTATTAGTCTGTCAGAACCAGATGCACAATACTTTTGTCTTCAGATTGTAACACATTTTTGATCAAGATTTATACAAATGCATATCGGAAACGCATTCATGAAAACAGCATGCATTTTTTGATATTGATCTTAGATACAAACTAATACCAATTTTGAATTCTCGTACGAATTCAGACTTCACAGTGGACTATAGATACATACATTTCTTCGGTAATTCGAATATAACTTTCAGTGATAAAATTGATATGCAATCCACAATGAAGAAAATCTACTAGAAATATATGTATATCTAAGTGTACCTAAAATTTGAGTATTAGTAATATATGACAGAAGTTGTTACTCGTGATCATTTGTCGTATTGGCAATTTATTCATAATCAATATTGTTTTAAAAGCTATATTAATATTGCTGAAAAATTATTCCGATAGGCCACACAAATGCAAAGGTGATTGAGCATTATAAACCCAGCAGTGAGTAAAACCACAATTGAAATGCTTCAAAAACACATGATACTTAAATCAATATTCACAACTTTCCAAGCTGTATTATTTATCGTATTACGTTATAATAATAAATGTAAATAGGTTATTCGTTTTAATCGATTAAAATAGGAATGAAACAGTCGCATGCAACCAGAAAGCGATACAGATAAGACGTTACTTTGGAACTCTAATTAAAATACATTAAGAAAATTGAATATCTCAAAATTCATACGAAATCAAATGTAGTATAAAGTTAGAAAAATACGTAACAACAATATTTTATGATAATATAAATTTCAAATGCATTCGAATATATATGTGAGTTCCATGGTAGACATCTTACGCAACTACGTGTTACATTGTCGCTTGAATTTATGTTGCTGACCTGTTTCGAGTACTGCCCATGGAGTCGTAAGTATTGGGTGTGCCCTGGTGTTGCGAACGAACAGGGTAGGTGACACCATTTCCAAGACTAGAACACATCCAATGCACCCACCGCGGTTTGAGAATAATATAATGACAGCAATTTGTGTAGTTATACACAATTGAAATGCATGTCCACGATGCATATTGAACTGTAATTTGATGAATAACCAATCTATCGAATGTTATAAAATCCTATGATTATTATTCGTCATCTTAATAGAATTGACCTACTTTTCCCAAAATTTAAACCTTACTTTATCTAAATTTCACTGATGAGACATAATCTTTGGATTAAAAATTATTCCACTAATATTATATTATATCTGTATCATGCCTTTTCTTATAAGTCTACCGAACAATCTCTCCTTATGAGAATATTTTACCTCGCTTATTTGTACTATATTTGTAGTACAATTCGTAATTGAAGTATTCAAATATAAATGATCATATTTTCCTGCTTCGAGACAATGATTGCATGAAACTCTACTATTTGTACGTATAACATTGCAGAGTAAAAGAAGCATGCTCTTATTACACATTAAAATTTTACCAAGAAAGTATAGAGATATACGTAAAAAAAAAATGACAAATTCATTATGTATATGCATTCCTATAATTTTTTTATAAATAGTGTATTGTGCAAGTGGTTCTTAAACAATTGCAAAACTTAATGAACAATATACAATTCAGATTGTAGAAATCCGAATAATGGACGTACCTAGTGAAAACTGGAAAGAACCATAGTTTTGGATTATCTCCGAACACTTCTTGAAAATTATTGTATTTTCCAAGACTGAATCCATCTTTGTCCTTTCCAGTTCGAAACATCGGTGGCCTAAATGCCTCTGCGAGAAGAAATTTATAATTATAATAATTATAATATTTAAGATACAATATTTTAATATCTCGTATATTACCTAACGTAGACCTATTATGCAAAACGAGATAGCAATGGTAAAAGAATAGCGAATTCAGGCTGACCGCGAACATCAGTGCCACAAAGAACAGGAACATAAGATGAAATCTTCCTATTCCAGTCAATTCTCCCTGTATAAGTTAATATAGAACAATTATTAATTTCATATGTTTTGTACATCGTATACGTGAGCAATATATAAAAGAATTTGAAAATGTATATATACCTTCCAAATTTTAATGAAGTATTGCAAAGAGGTCGCAGTGATGAATATACAATAAAGGAGTGCGTATGCCAAGAATAGCATAAAAAATTTGTAATTGTGAAAACCCACACAGTTATTTACCCATGGACAATGATGATCCATTTTTAAAACACACGTACTACATACATTGCAGTGATGCGCACGATCCGGTTTGATCAATTGACATGTTTCACATATACGTATTGCTAAAATGTACATCAAACAGATATCGATATATAGAATTGTATTTTTTTATATTAAATTGATAATATATTAACACGAGTGGCTAAATATCAAAATTATGAATTTTACCTCCTTCGATCGTACGATTCGTAACAGGAAGATCTTGTGCAAATCTTTCTAAAATTTGTTCATAGGCTTCTTTGCTTTCCGCATGCCTGAGCTTTTCTATTTCCGTATCAGGTATTTTAAACTAAAAAAATGTTTGTTACGTATTCAATCGAACGTTGGCTCATATTTCTATTTTCCAAAAAATACAAATGTTACCTTGTCTGGAACTCTGCATAATTCTGCATATATTGTTTGCCAGTAAGACCATAAAAATAGTAAGAGAAGTATGTGGAAGAAAAACACATAGAGGGCTGCGAACATTACGAACGATAATAAAATATCGACATGTACCGGACAAATACAAAAGTATTAGTATACAACACGAAATACTTTAAATGATTCAATACTTAGGTCGAATATTACATACCTTTTTCCACATAGTTATCTATTGTATCTGTAAAGAAAAACACAAAGAATAATCTTAGAGAAATCTTATCCGATAATATCCACAATAATCCATAATACATTATTCATTACGACCCATTTTTTTCGACATGGGACAAAGCTCATTATGTCACATGGAAAATAATATTGGTCGCTACCCGACTGAGAGTGCTCTTTAATATTGCACTAATTAATACAAAAATACAAAATAAGTCATCCGAGAATATTTTTATCTATTCGAACTAAAATTGTATATATAAGGTGTATAAAAAATATATTTGTTTCTAGTTGTACAAACAGACTCAAATGAATCCTTTACGAATAATCTTTAAAATATGAATCAAGTTGAATTAAAATGACATGTGTATGTAGAGTAAAGTATAATAAAACGAAAGTTCGTAATGGTACATGATTGAATCACAGATTATTAATTTGATTGATGTTTATAAATTACTCACAATAACAAAGTTGCACCACATAAGCGTAATAAGACCAACAAACAACTGCGAGGATGAAGAGTACAGGAATCCATTTCAAAGCATTCACCAACCACCAACATGTTCCGTCTTGTTTGCCCATTCTATTTACTGTTTTCAGGACATGCATCAGTACTTGTGTCTTTCAGGGGCAAAACATATTTTTGAGGAACGAAACTAAACACCATGGCAAATACTGTACACAGCCCGCGTATACGCGTACACGCGACCACTGATGATGATTACTGATTCCTCTCTGGCACTCCTAGCAGGAAACCATTGCAAATCGAATAGCTGAGCATGGTGTTCTTATAAATGCTTATCAAGTCCCTTTTATAGTATTGAGGTTAATATTAAGTAACGTTCTACTATTTCACGAGGAAACAAAAGAGAGAATTTTATTAAATTATCAATGTTATCGTACACTCGTTGATATTGTCCTCCTTTTTTTCCCCCTCGGGGATTTCATTCAATCAAAATACACGATAATCACTGTTACGTTACAACTTCACTGTGCACAACGCACAACTCGCTTGACTTTTCGGACAATTTCGGATGATGTCGGAATTCTTCAGATTTTATCGGAATGAACAATGAACTATGACGTCTGGGGGTGAAAACTACCCTGTATAGTGGGTTGTTAGTTTAATTGATTAAACTAATATTGATCATTCTGCCTTAATCTTTTGTATTATTATCACCTTTCTCACTGTCTTACGTTTTTTACATTGAAATATTAAATCTGAGCTATGTAGATTTCCGAAAAAATAAAATCCATTCAAATGGAAAACTGGAAACGATGTTCACTATAAGTCTTCCGGTGGCGTTGAAGTAGCAGTCAGATAAGAGGTCAGGTAAGGGTAGTAAATTCCTGTAAATATTGGAGAGCGCATGGGTCGCATTTATGTACTGTTCGAAACGTAGAAAAACAATGAAGCGGTTTTAAATTTGCCGCATGAAGGTTTAACAACGATTTATACTGACTTATATATAAAATAATAATCAAGATGAAGAACCCAATCGATGGAATAATAGAAGGAGTAATAACGGACCCATCAAAGATACAACCAATAATTGGTATTGAAAATTCCCTTTCACAACAACCATTAAATATTTAAATACTAGTATTATTTGTGACAGTATTTTAAGCTGTAAAGCGGAATTCCCTTTTTCAGTGAACTTTCAAAATGGGGAACTTAAAGACGAAGAAGCGAACAAAATGATGTGTGGTCTGTATTACGATCAGCAGAAACAAAAAACTTTGGTCGCCCTATCCAATGGTCAAGTGGTTTACAAAGGGTACAAGCCCGATACAAAAAATGATTTAACACGTACGATGCTTGTGTTTCATAATAAAAGAACCGGTAAAGTAAGATTGGTTCAAGCGGAGCGGTGGCAAGTGAGTCCTGTATTGCAGAAACCACGGGTAGACGATAGTGATAATGCGGCGGATGATAAAATTACGCAGCTTAACAAACAATTTGGTTCCAAAAAGATGAAACGTAAAACAGAACAGTACGAAAAATTGAAAGTAAACGTAGATTGTCTTAAGGAACAATTGGAACAAACCGTATCGAGTACGAATATTTACCCTGAATAATAATAATTTTGAAATAGTATTTATAGGATAGTATTTAAAGACTATATTTTTGCAGATATTGAAATCGACCACTTAGATTTGTCAACGGATGTAGGGAAAGATGAATTTGTGAACAATGGTAGCGTTCCACAATGTAATAGAGACGCTACTAATGTCAATGATGTATATAATATATATGATATTGTTCCTGAGAATAAATTAACAACGTTGAACGAAAGTGCTGAGTCTGTTTTGAAAGGAGACATAGGAAAGTAAGTTTGTGCCTGTTATCTTTAATTGTTTTCTTCTACGTTATACATTAATTAATCTATTATTTTATATTCATATTCAGAAAATCACAGTTCTTCGAACGGACATTGACACGTCTACAATCCGATCCAGATAAAGTAAAGAAAGTTGCAATACTGCTTTATATAGAAGGCGTTTGCACCTGGCTAAATATGCCAATAAGAGACGCAAAGAAGCGTGGAATAGAAGTATGCTCAGAATCATCCGAAGTTAATTCACATATTATTGAAACCTACAGCATTACGAGTCCCCACGGAAGGTATGGAAAAAGTAGCAATAAATACTTTAATACAATTATAACAATACATCGTAAGAAACTGTCATTTTAATGTAAACGATTTGCAGATTAAGACCCAACACCATGCGTGACAAAGGTGTAATTCACTGCATGATTCTAGCGTTAACAATATATAATTATGAATTAGATTTGGAATTATTTGCTACTATACTGCAGAATCGTTCTATGGGATTAAAGAAATTGATTGGTCTCGCCAGAATTATTGGAGCGTTGCCAAATAAGAACGATAAGAAAACGATTTCGTTAAAAATTCCATTACCTCCTCAGCTATCTGTTGTGCGAAAAGGACGGAAAACATAATTCTCAAAATTGCAATAATTTATTACAATTTGTCTAAGCAACAAATTTTTTCATATTTCGCAGTTATAAAATCAAATGTCGACTTTGCTCGAAATTCTGTACATTATTACAATATAGCACTAATATTTTTACATTTGTAAAGATTAAATAAAATAAATATACAGATTTGTTTTCAATGTTATGGAAGTTATCATTTTTGATAGAAATAACAACTTTCCATTATCCTACTTATTAGTATTTCGCTCTGCTGTATAATATTGCAGGACGAACAAAAACTTATCTACGAAAGTAGGTGAAGTCTAAATCAAAAATAAGACTATTGGGCGGTATTCGGAAACGGAACTCGTTTCAGAGCACGAATTAATGCCATGTTAGCAAGAACAAGTCTCATCTACTTCAAATACACAGCTAATTTTTGCATCCATAGCAAGACTTTTGCAACGGGAATTTCTGAGACGCGAATGTATAAGTAATTTCTTCAGTTCACTGCTTTTATTATTTAAATATTGATCATAAATATTGGAATCCTGTAAAGTAGAACGTTATTAAATGTAATATTTTTGAAATGCTAAAAGTTTACAATCTTCATGATACTCTTAATAGAAAATCCTAAAGAGATACTTTAATAGTTATATCGAAATGATTATTTTTATTTTGCATAATTAAACAGGTAATAATTAGATGTTTAATATTGAGCCTGCTATGCCTATAATCTTGCAGTATCTATCGTGTTTAACAGAGGATAAGGCCAAAGAAACTGGCACGTTGGTCAATGCTGAGCGACTACTCGTAATCTGGGTCGTCGTCTAACTGTTCCGCGTACCGTTCTGTCGCTTCGGTATCGTTCATTAGTCAGATTCAACTCCTTCTCCGTCCCTGTTCATCCTCTGCTACACTGCCTAACATTCAAGCATTTTTCTCTTATCATACTCCTTTCTCTATCTTTTTGATGAATCATCAAATTTCAAGGAATATTTAAACAACTTACGACGTTTCTTTCAAATTTCCCCATATTATTTTATTTCGTTCGAAAATTAGTCACTTGTGATTAATTTGTACTTATTTGAAAATTCATTTTCTTCGCAATGAATCTTAGTGGTATAAGTAGAATTTTGGGCCAAGTTGCGAACATTTTTCTAAAGACTGATAATTTCCCGGATCTCGTCTCATTTTCCTAAAGGTATAATTAGAAGAGGCGTTTTCATCGGTTCCGGGTTTTCTTTCATTGAAGTCTCCTACTCTTTACCCATCTCAACTTTACCATCCACTTCTGGAACCACCTTTTCCACCTCCAGATCTTAATGCCACCACCTGGTTGTCTTCATTCTACCACCTCAATGTACCATCTCTTTAGTCGATGTATAACTTTCGAACAGGATTACGAACTACCGTGGGTCGCTATAGTTTCCTGTATTAACGTGTTCTCAGTCTAGAATTTCCTTGTTTTTGCGTGTGTGTTATTCCACAAACCTGTAGATCGAAAATACGACGGCAAGTTAAAAAAGGGGCAGACGTAGTTAAATATTACCTAGATGGAAGAATAACGAAACAATTTCATTATTTTAACGTTTTGCTGTTTAATATCTCGGGGGAGGACATCTCCCCTGTGAGAAAGGTAAGCATATTTTATTACATTAACTATTTATAAAATATATCCTTCAATATCTATTATAGAAAGTTAAAATTTCGAATATAGATCATAAGCTTCAGTTTATAATTATATACATTGACTGTAATCTTGTTATACGATGATAAAACGTGCAGTACCAAAAATTGCTGATTTAACTGTTATAAATTTCTTGTATGTATCTTGTATTGAGACCATTATAAACATATAACAAATGTTGGAATTATCAAAGATTAACTTTTAGCGTTAAATTATTTTCAAAAAGAATATTGCTATAATGTGCGAAAATTAACGAAAACCATATGATTCTTCCGCAAACACGGAAATTCAAGTTGACACATAAATCGTGAGCCAAAACTGTTCTTGAGGACGAAACCTTGAACCGAACCGCAATGTAGGTCATTCTGAAGAAATATGCTCATAAATGTGTCGTTCACCGAATTAGGAAGCGCTGTCGCGGTCACGGCCACGATCATGGATATGAATGCTATGGTTACAGCTTCGCCAAAGTTATACTGATTTGTAGAACTGTTTGAGTCATTCAACTTATCCGCGTGGTACCGGTATCCGTCACCTTGCCGGTTCATTAACTTTATAATTAATTATTCTGATGTAGTACGAAACAACAGTTTGCGATTCGTATATTGAATTTTCGAAATAACTTGAATCATCTAAAAATGATCGGTAAATCGATGAAATAGGATACGGAAATGATTTCGCTGTTCCATTAATAGTGATCGATGGAAAGACCGCTCGAAAGTGCGAGTAGCAAAATGTTAACACCAAATAAAGTACCTGCGGTTCTAGTACGACCACGACACAGGTCGATAGAATGCCGGTGAAGAGTAATCGCAAGGAGTATAGAGTCCAAGAAGGAGCGGAAGAGGGAAAGAATAAGGAACCCGTTACACGAAGGAACTCGATTCCTCTTAAAGAAAAATATACACATACACTATCCTAGCGTTGTTTATCATTACGTTGAAACGTCAATTTTCCATCGTTAAAGAAATTGTAGAGTCATAACATTTTCCTATACTAATTTCGTCTAAATAAGTGGTATAATACAAAACCTACGTATTCGAAATATACAAATTAACGGGATCGTTAATTGACGATGCCGTATGAACAATCGCATCCAAGAATTCCAAGCACATTGCATCTTGCAGTGTATGATGACGCGTTTACAGTAACATTCTGAATGGTATGGCGACAAATCGGATGGTTGCATGATGTACGTATCCCACAAGCGTTCACGATGGTCGGTAACGATAGCCAGGTATACTCAATGTAGGTCAAAAAGGACGGAACTTCCTCTTTCACTCCTCCTATACTATGTCAGACGATAAGCTCACGATACCCACATACACAGGGACACATAAAACTGTAATATAATAACGTTTCTTCACTCATGTGTTGATATTGAGCATTCTATATATAGATGTGTACTCATTATGTGAAGAAAAGTATATTAGAGGTATGCAATTAAATTTCAGATATTGTATGGAGATACCAAAAATGCATTCACTTCTATGGATGCTACTTGGCACCATGTGCTGCACTGTAGGTGCATCCCCGGAGTACCTAATGGGTGGGCACATGGACAATACTGAGCTATCGAAGTCATGGTTAAGAGAGATGGAATCTTCTCCAAGTCCAGCAAGGACGGCGCAGCTGGATGACCTTGACCTGGATCTTGATGCACTTGAGAGTACAGTGGTTTCTTCAGCGTCGAATGATACGGATGGCCCACGTTATCGGCCAGTTTTTTCCTTCGCGTTTAACGGTGGTCAACCGTTTTCCTTGGAAAAGGATCCAATCACTGGAAAGATTGATTTCGAAAAGGCACCGCCGGTAAAAGCTTTGAATTACACTGAAATTGAGGAAGAGATGGATGAAGAAGAAATATCAGAGGAAGACGATGCATCTTATCTGGAAAGGAAGTCTGAGAACAAGGAAAACGAAGATATCAGTCCAAATGAGATCAATCCTTATTCACCAAACTTTTACGATTTTCTTAATCTTCCTGTTCATTACTCTTCGGACAAATATGCAAAAGACAAATATCCATTGATTTCAAGCTCGTACGCTAATACGAAGGTTCAAAGTGGTTCCAATAGTTATAGTACGTACAATCACCGACCGTACCATGGAGAAACAGTTTTTTACTACCCCACAAGAAAACCCTATGTAACAAAAACAACTGCTTCTACAACAACAATGACAACAACGACATCCCCGAAGACTAAGGCGACAACAACTACCGTGAAACCTTTGACGACGACGACATCTACGACACCCAATCCGACAACAGTGTCACAAATTACAACAGCATTTACAACGCCAAGTACATCTACCGAGCGGCAAACTGTAGCTTCCGTGTCCGAGATGTCACCTCCTATAACAACCTGGAAGCCACCGTTTAGTAGCACTGTGCGCTATACTACTCAATCGTCAGATTACAAAGATATCCTTTCGATGGAGAATTTCCAAATGCCAATGTTCCATCAACAAGATCAGAAGGGAACCAATAATATCTATCTAAATGTAGACGCAGGCACGAAATTCCCAAGCAAAAATGAAGAATACGCTGACTCTTATGAAGAGTATGAAATGGTCGACAGTGAAGAAGATAAGGATTATTATGCGGTAACAGAAGCAACAAAAGAAATTATTAAAAACAATACAGAACCTCCTGCAATGTCATCAACGGTATCGAGTTCCAGAACGGAAAGCACTATGGCAGTTACAACAACTGTAACGAGCACAACTACCGAACCACCACAATCCATTGCGACCACTGGACTCATTCCTCAAGAGAGTATTATTATAAACAATCCTTTGCAGTTTCAAGTTTTGCCCCAACGACCAATTGCACCATCGCCTTCTGAAACCAACAACCGTAGAGGACCTCAACCGTTCGAGAATGTTGATAATCGTCGAAACGAGTTGTCTAATATTCCTCTGATTGGTGCAAATTATAGACCAAATCCATCGATGCATCAGCACTCGGGTAGTATCAACAATGGGGTTTTAATTGAGAGTTCTAGCAATATTATTATACCACCTGATCAGGACACTGTATCCTTCGTTCTTGGTAACCGACAAAATCTTGAAGGAGGATACTACTCATTGGGTACAGCCATTGGTGAAAATCCGTACAATGGACCTAGTGGTATGCAGGCTTCCTTCAAACCTGTTTACGGATCTATGATAGCACCGGAAAATACCGGCAACTATGATTCTCAAGCTGATAAAAAAGGAACCATGGTATTACCATTGGCGTCTGTGATAGATAACAAATCCAACTATAATCAAGGAAATTGGCACTTATCAGCTCCTTCTTCAGTGCAAACGGCTCCTGCAGCACAAAAGTTAGTCAACGAAGTGGACACTTCAGTATTGCAAGGTTCCTCGATCAAAGGCACGATAACTTTCGAGCAACAAGAAGATAAAAAAGAAGAGAATAAAGATTCGAATTACGTTGTATTTCCAACTACAGAGGATAATAAGTATCCAGTTGAGGAGCACGTTGTTATAATCAATGAAGCGGATGGCAGTATTCGAGAAATACCCATGGCAAGTACGACAATGAAGCCGCCAATGGAAAGCTCGCTGGAAATCGGAAGTAAAATTGTTCCTCAGCCTGCAGAGAATCTAACTCCGCCAGCAGAGAGACCAAGGCCGCCTCCACCTTTCTATTACCAGTATCATTACGGTGGTTCATCGCGGCCTGAACATCCTCGACCACAAAGAATACCAGTACCATCACGTGGAAAGCAACCGCCACTTCTTCCAACGTCGGCAGAGCAAATGAGTATACGGAGACGTCCTCCTTACACTCCAGATTCTAATTTGCCAAATATTTTACCACAATTCCGACCTAACGCTAAAACATCTCACGGACACCGTGGTGTGGATGCTATAGGAACCATTCCAGCAAGTCAGTCGTATCCTACTAGAATGAGGCCACCGTTGCAACCTCCTCATCCTTTACCTCCAACACGCAGACCAATTCTTCCTCCTCCATCTTATCTTCAAAGATTGAACCCTCCACCACCACCAATTCACTCGCTCAGATTGGCTGCACCAGTTCCACCCAAGTCTGATGGTGTCCTACTCTCGAGAGATCCTGAACCGGCTGTCAAAAGATTTCGCCTTCCAACTGCAATTGCGACATCGAGAGGAGAAGACGAGGCAAAGTCGGTGCAAGTAAATCATGCGGCAAGTCAGAATGCACAGTTAAAGGAAGATAATAAAATTGATAGGTACTCGGAAGAGCCACCGCAATTACCACCCAGGCCACCTTTGTATCCAAAACGAAGAACTGCCGATTCTCCGGTGGTAGCTACTTTACAAATGATTCAACAGCACGGTGAATTCCAAGAGGAGCCTATAGACTCCAATTCTCCAATACTGTCTCATGGGGAAACCATACAAGAAGAACCGGAAGCGATTATTGCTGGAGAAGAAATACATCGGCGAACTTCGGATAATCGCGATGTATTACCAGATCCACCTGTCTATGTCGTTTATCCTGTGAATACAGCGGTTAACATACACCCAGATGATTCGAGTGAGAAAGATGAGAGTGTGGTCGTCGGTACTCGTGGACCTCAGAGGCCCTTGCCACCAGAAACATTGTTGCAAGACAACACGGAGCAAGAAATGGGTAACGAAGAAAATGTATCTCTTCATAGTCTGTTCAATAGTCGCCTTCCAGTGGTTTCCGATTTTCCTTATCCTTTGGAAAGACCAGATTCATTAGTCTTCACTGGTGGATTAAGAGAAACGCCGTTGCTGGTACCTAGCGATCAGCGTCAAACTGATAATGCAGTGATTATAAAAGATAAAAATCAGGATAAGGATGATGTGGATACCAGTGTGAATGTTATACCCTATTTGCAAGATTACGTACCCTTTCAACAGAAGAAAAACGATAATGTTATTTCTGCCACACTTCATCGTTTACCTGGTCCAGCATCTTCAACACCGATAGCTTATGCTTATACTCCTCACGCAGAAACATCTCACCGACTGACAGAAGATATTCGTAATGACGAAATTGACACGATTGATCGAAGTGATCAGAAACCTGTTTTATTACCGTCCCAGCAACCATCGAGTTCATCAAGCTCTGCGCCATCGCCGCAAAACTTTATGGCTCCATTTGTAGCTAGTTTAAGTGCTGAAGCACCGAGTAAAAATGGATGGAGTGTCGTTGTTGTAGAACCGAATATCGAGAGAAAATCGGATGATGGTCGCGAAAATTTAGGCGAGTCCTCTGATAATGATACGTATCCGACTGAGAAGCCTGATTTCGATGTTGAGAATTTTAAACCACAACTTTTTGGTGGTTTTAAACCAATTTATGAGTTTCCTACGGAACAAGATGAACGATCAGGACATCTTGAAGTTAATAATTCGGACACTGAGATGCCTTTAGCTCCACAAAAGACTGATGATACGACTGTTTGACACAAACGATCATTTATCATCTAGAATGTGTTCTACCGAAGACGCGTAGTTTCGAATATTTTATGATTCGTTCCTCTTAACATCGATGGGGTATATAATCTACTTCTTGTACTACAATGCACTGTATTGTATTGTAATACGAATTACTTGGAACTTTAATGGATGGTTTTATTAAATTAACTTATTTCATTATATTTTATATTTGTTATGGTACATGGTATTCAAAATATATACAGATGTTGGGTGGAACGACATAGATAATCATTGATGATGGCAGGTTGTTTCAAAACATTGATAAATAATCTCCAGATAATTTATATGTATAATTATATACTAGCAAAATATGTAGCAATGGGCGAAACTATTACGTTTAAACACTTTTCTTTAGTATCTACATATTAAAATTAGCTGGTATGCACTTTCCGTTTTCTTTTACTATCATTCGCATCTTTGAAATTTTATTCCACGCGATAAAACTTTATTATTTATTTTCATTCGCAAGTCATCAATGTTCATCGTTATCCTTAAACGGTGAATTTCCATTAAGAACATATTTTTTACTGTACGGAAAACATTATTTATTATTTTTTACAGCGAACATGTATTAAGTATAAAAAATTAATTTTATTTATAATGATGAGTATGTTAAAGAAATCATTGTATCATTTTTGTACATATAATACTGATTATGATAATTCAATAAATGTTTTGACATTTATTCCTGTCGGTCTGAGACTGAATACTGATAACTATAAATTTGTACTATCATGAATATTATACATAAATAATACTACATATAATATTCATGAGTATAAATAACTCTATAACTCGAAAACCATATTTAGAATGTGTTAAAGTGTCCTGGAACCATGCATATAAAACATTTTACAATAATAAATATTTATAAACTTAAAGAATGTAATTATTGATATAGATTTTCATGTTGCAACGACTAAACTACGAATCTATCTGCCTGTAACATTTTAAAGATTACAGAATACATGGAAAAAATTGCATTCTCATGAATATAACAAGGTTTCTATCACGTTTATAATAGCTTAGTCTGACGTGTATAAGATTTCTAAAAAACGAGTAACTTCTATCGAACGATTTCTTTCGTATAAACGACCTAAGCACCCGTTCAAATATATATATTATATTATCACGTTTGACTTACTTCCAAAGAAATATTTCTATAAAAAACAAACAATGTAGATTTTCTTGGCAATTGGGGCAACAGTCTTTTGAAATTATTATTATTATTATTATTATTATTATTATATATCTATCTATTCTTAAACTGGGAAATTTAATTCGCCTATATTATACTATACCATTTGTGCGTAATATTTCAACGGCCCCCAAAAAGACATAAATCCAATTTTAGTAAGACAACTCCTTTTTCCACTTCGTGCAATTTGATACGCTTTTGAATTGGGCCACACGAGTCCTTACTGTCCCGCATTATATCTGCGACTCGTATTTCAGCACGACCAAGAAATTCTACGACAAGGATGATGATGTTATAAAGATGAATTAGAATTGTAATAGTATGTATTAATTCACAACTACATATGTATAATGTACCATCAGGGCTGTAATAGCCTTTATCAAACACAGTAATGCATAGAGTGTCTTCTACCAAATCTTTGATTTGAAACTGCATGGACGCATCCCACAACGGACAATCGGTACCAGATACAACACCCGTACGTTCTTCTTGCGAGCCCATGCTTACTTTGCAGAATGTGTTGATTTTTCCTATAAATTTATGGAATAATACTTGTAGAATAAAAAAATATTCTCAGGATTATAATGACTAAAGTTCGAAGATACGTGTTAGTACTATTTGCTACAGGCAATTCATAACGCAAATTAAATTGATTACAAGCGATAATAATAACGATAAGCTGTTAATATTAATTCTACTAAATAGTCATAATTAATTATTGAAGTATGATAAGAGGAATATACTGAAAAAAAACGCAGTGCAAATTTATCGCAAACAGAAAGTTTTACCTCGCTTAGAAACAAGCAGATCTTCAGATTCCAAGACTACTAACCGCAGCACCCCTTGGGGCTGTCTCCTGCGAACTACAACCACGTCATACTTTGTTAGCACAATGCATCATGCAATTAACTACATGATCCTAATGTTATAACTTTTCAATACAGCATTCTTCTTGTTAATATTCCCAGAAATATACAATACGTTTGTTCACATTAGTATTCGGACAATTTTCGAAACAGTATAATTTTTTAGGTAATAATCAAAACGGGTCAGAACTGTTTATGAGCGTAGAACGAAAGGTCTTCTTCGTGATGTATTCCATGAATTTTGTGAAAAGTTTATTTTTTACTAATTATAATTAAAACAAAAAATGATAGATTCTTAATTTTTTTATCTTAATATTTTTTGAAATTTTAATATATAGGTTTAATAAATCTGAATAAGGTATAGGTGTCCTAAAAATTTCGTCGAAGTCGAACAACGGTGTAATGTGTTATGATGAATCAAAACAGCTCAAGACATCGAAAATCTTGATTTTTCGTCAGAAATCATTATTCTTTGATTAATCATAACTCAATTACACCGTGAATCTATCTTGATGATATTTTCAAGACACATATAACTTATTCCGATTTGTTAAACATACGTCTTAAAATTTCAAAAAATATTGAGATAAAAAACTTAAGAACCTATCGATTGTTTGTTTTCCTTATAATTAGTAAAAAATAAACTTTTCACAAAATTTATGAAAGACATCATGGAGAAGACATTTTGTTCTAAGCTCATAAACAATTTTCAGTCGTTTGGATTATTACCTAAAAAATTACGCTACTTCGAACAGTGTACGAATATTTATGTGATCGACTGTATACATATATATATCTTCGAATGGGTTACATTGTGCTCATGCGAAAAATAATACAAAAAAGCTCAAATATAAGCAAACAAAAGCATAGACGAACAGAGCAGGTACACATATCCATTTGCTTACCGGTTGGAGTTTTCAAATCGACACCTTCGAGTACAGTAACAAGTATTCGGCCACACGCTCCAAACTGTGCCTGCTCTATTTACTCACACATAAGAATGTTATTGAGTAATAATACATATAACATTGCAGGAGAGAACAAATTAGGAATTGTGTAACAAAAAGGAATAATAAAGTGGTATTGTGCACGTGTATGACTTGCATACATACACTTTGGATGGAAAAACACATTTTGCCAGGGCAACAAATATAACGACATAGATAAAATTCTTGAATTGATTATGTATTACTGTAAAAATAATTCGAAACTCACTCGATCGCTGTCTTTGCAAACAATTTCTTTCGGTCTCCAAAAACTTTCTCCGAGCATCTGCAATCCTTTTCATCCAAAGAGAGCATTCGCCTGGCGATGGTGCGACTAATATAATCGGTTTCTTTAAGTCTCGTAATCTAAGAATCTTTGAATTATCGGTAGTTTCGCTTCCACTTAAGCTATTATTTCCATTCGTATCCGTGTCGCCCAAAAATGATAATTCACTTAGAAATATAGGCTGTGGGAAGAAAATATGATAAAAGTTAATCGTAACGTTGCTGACTGATTTATACGTACTTTCTTGTAAAGTTTGAATTTTTGATTCTCGTTTCGCTCGAATGAAAATTGTTGGCCACTCGGCAAGGATTTGACTGGTTGTGCGAATAGCAAAAAGTCGTTTGTGAGAAATCCAACTAGTTCTTTTCCACTTTTTGCCTAAAAATATTATAATATTTAAGATCGAGTTACAGAGTTTCCGAATAAGAATCCAATGTCATTGTGGATCCACCTTGTGAAGAATACCAAAATGTAGAAGTTTTCGTGAACCTAATGAATTTGTTAATGAGTTAAAGATCAATTGTTCTTCGAGGCCATCGCAAGCTACATGAGTTTGCAGCCATTCCAATCGATCACTGTTCTCCTTTTCTCGAACACCTTCGTTCACCTGTAAATGATCACGAATGTTACGAAATTGTACTTTAATTTACTGCACGAAGTTTAAAAAAAAATTATAAGTACTTGGGTACAAAATTCTTCGGCTTTCGCTAATGCTTCTTGTAAATATTGTCGATCTGGATGATTAACGGGCGTATGTTCCAAGATCTATCAGAATAATTATTGTTATAAACATCGAAAAAATATTACTTCTAAACATTCTAAAAATGCTTCCTTACTTTTCCGATAATTAAAGGATATTTTGTTATTCTCTGCATTGGTTTTATAAGAAAAGAACTTAATGGCATTCCTTTTGTGCGTGGATCTTGCTGACAAGTTTGTGCAACTTCAACGAACTCGGGTACGGTTTCTGTTAATCGTTGAAGATAAACCGCTGCGGATATTTGGCAACTGCAAAATCTAATGTATGCAGACATTCTAGGTATCTGGAAATTTCATAAAAAATTCAATGAGTTTTGCTATAATCAAAATCGAAAAGAAAAACATCGTATTAATAATTATCGAATAAATTACATTTTCACACAATACATCTCCTATCATTCTAACAATTCCACCTTCGCTGTTATCCCGCCGAATACGCAAGGTTCTTAAGAAATTATCGTTACAAGCAATAATGTCTCTCCAATTAACAAAAATTTTCTCTACTTCATCAACAGTCAGAACGAGGCTTTGCAGAAGAGGTTTCTCGAAAACCTACAAAGTAAGTAAAAGTAAGTATACCGATTATTATTCTGCATCAACAAAAAAATACCTATTTAACAATAAAATCATACCTCATGAACAAGTTGCATGTCTTCTATATATGCCTGTTCTGTTGTAATCAGTTCTCTGATGTATTCCTGTCGTTTTCGCTCTATCGCATCGACCCTTACCATAGGGATGTCAATTGCCGTCTCACTGACTAGACATAAAATATAAATAAAAAGTATTTTTTTACGATAATTCGATCTTGTCGAATAAATATCTAGTATCTGCAATCCTCCGTTAATCCTAATTATACAAGTGCAGTGAATCGATTTGTCTTTTTGTATAGTATTGAGAGAAGAGTAGAAAAAAGAGAGAGAGGGAGGGGGGAGAGAGGGTGGTAATTATATGTCAGAAGGCACAAGTATAGTGCATTTTAATAACAATAAAGAGCTAAATTCAAGCCTAACTTTTCATGCAACATTCAACATTTTACGAAAGTGTGTGAAATAAGACAGACACTATCCTTAGAGTTCGATCGATTCCTTTTGTTCAAACGTTGTGTACATATATATTTATATATATGTATATATATAATATATATCTATGTACTGCAGTTACTTCTGGGTCGTAAATTAATACAAAATCACATAATTCCTGTACACAACGGTTCTTTACAACAGACAGATACTTTATTTCAATCAGCGGTTTTTTTTTTGTTTTGCGAACATATTGTTATATGTGTATGGATATGTGTACATATGTATAAGAACGTTGTGTATATGCATGTGAAAGGAGTAGAAGTAATATCCACATAAAGTGTGAATAAATTCTGTAATAAATATACACTGAACAGGATTTGTTCACACTTTTACAATGCCTTTCGTGATAAGATACACTAAAACACGATTCAGATCCGTAATGAGATTCGACGTCACAACAAACAAACAATATGGATATTTTTTGGAAATAGTAACAATCTTAGGGATATAGCGCTACATCATATGTATCCCATCTAAGAATAACCAGTTGCACAACTTGCTTTACACATTGTCAATATATTTTTCGATAGATTATACTGGGCGCAACTAGAGTACACTTTAATAGCACACAATGTTCCGTAACGCGATCAGATGTATTTATACCCTTCTTTGCGAAGAATTCTGTAGAACGTGTAAAAGGACCAAGTAGGGTATAAGTACGCCGATCTGTTGTGCGCTTGGTTCTTGTGAATATTTGGAACCAGTTATTCCACCTTCCAACTTCCTACTAATTTCAGGAGATGAAAGAATTCGATATTAACCAATTACATATTGAAATTCCAATTTTATATAGAAATTCTGCTTCAAACAATACTATTGCGTATAAGTTTTCTTTCGAATTATAAACGTGTAATTTGACGTTAATAATAATTCGAAAAATGATTTGAACAAAATTCATTATACGCTTTAAAAGTCAGTCAAAAGTTGAAATGAAAAAATCCCCTGATCATCGCTTATAAGTAAAGAAAACAATATGCCTTACATCGTTGTTGTTTCAGAAGTAAAGTTGACATCGCACTTCCTCGCAATTCCACAATAACGCTGGTAATAACGTTGCGCGGCACGAATAATAAATAGTAAACATACAACATAGTATCAATAATTCATCTGATAATATATAAATAAATATTTAAACACATATTCGAGAAGTAAATTGATGGAAAAACTGGTCGATCATGATACATATTACTTAACAAATCGCTCCCACCAGTAGTAATATCTAATTAAATTTATGACTGTATGTATTACTATTGATATCTCAGTTATGAATGGCATTTACTTAGGCTCTATGATAAAAGGCTGCGAAGAAGGAGTGTATATATATATATTGATCAACAGAATACCATGTCGTTAGTAAATAATTAAGGATGTTAAACATAATATAAACAAAATAGGAACCAGGATCGTTTTAAGACACTCGACACCTAAAGAGAGCAAACGGTATCATATGAAATCTCAGCATTTGTATAGTATACTATTAGTTTGTTTTATTAACATTCTTCAAAATCTCAACAAAAAACTATTAACAATCGAAATAGTTCAAAGTATTGTAAAACATCGGAATCGAATAAGACTATACATCTTCCCGCAGTTCTTGTATTTTTGCATCTACTAAGATACTGTATTAGGACGTCAGAAAAAAAAACTTAAGAGCCGTATTATAATAATAATTAATAACTCCTTCTCCCGTTACATCAACAGCAAGCAGATAAATGATATTCAATTGCTCCTTTTATAAATCGCTGTGAAACCCCGTGCTAGGCCCTGGCACTCTGTATAATTGCCATACAAACTATTCGTATTGCGCACCAAAGACAAGCAATTAATTTTGCAAGAAAATTGTACATTAATCATTGTTCGTTACCAACGCAGTAAATCCTGCTGTTTTACAGTACTATTCCCATAAATAAATTAATCACCGAATTAATTATAGCACTTTAAGCCCGAGACTATTATTTTTCCGCAAGCCTGTTAGCAGAATTCTATTTTTCTTGAATGCTGCAAACTTGCATCGATCGACGCAACGCCCCAGAGATACATATGTTTTTAAGCCATTTATTGTCTTCATTATTGATGAATAGTTCCTTACAAACACAATTGCAATTTATGAACAATAATCAAATAGAATTAAAGTCACTTC
Organism: Trypoxylon attenuatum; assembly: GCA_963989405.1. Classification (NCBI taxonomy): domain Eukaryota; kingdom Metazoa; phylum Arthropoda; class Insecta; order Hymenoptera; family Crabronidae; genus Trypoxylon; species Trypoxylon attenuatum. Next base: position 17,618,914 of record OZ022488.1, on the reverse strand, counting down.
CGTGTTTTACGTTTGGGCCAAAAGTGCTAATCCAAAAAGGAAATTCAGATCCAGTGCAAGAAAGAATTGACACAAATCATGCACTGATTTATGACGATCCTAAAATCTTGATGTTCGAAACGAATCAAACGTGTTCTACCATCCCCATTCAATGATTTACTCGAATAATAATCGAAGACTGAGGTAGAATTTGGTGCACACGCCAGAATTTGTCCATAAGAATATTTACGTCATGATAATTTCTTGTCATACAATATCGTAATGGAATTACGCTTGTATTCATTAAATACCGCGTATTCTAGTTAACTAGGAAATCATTTATAGAAGTTTCACAGATAAAGAATAATATTCAATATAATGGATTCATGATAACGATTCTACTGCACATATAAACAAGGGGGGGGGGTGGGGGGGGGGGGAGTAGTAGGGCAAAACCTCATACTAGAAGGAAGGACATCATATTATAATTTCAATTTCGAAACGTTAATAAACGTTAATTAAACATAGATATCCAACCCTGAGTCTCGCGTTCTTTCGCTCTTTTCCACTTGTTCTATCTATCTTTCATTCTCTTTCTCTCACATATCGCTCTTTATGCTCACTGTCTCCGTCGACGAGACTTCCAGCACAATTTCCAGCTGTAAACGGATCGTACTCTCTGTGTGGAGACTGCTTATCATTCTTATTGCACTTGAGACGCTTTTAATTTAGCCTGCAATGCTGCGGTGCTGCTCTGCTATCCTTTATGCTGCATGTTAAGCAGAGGCGAAAGACAACAATTAGTATAAAAGGGAATCACATCGAATCCATGTACTTTTCTTTTTTTTTTTTTTCCTTTTTTTTGTCAAGCGATAGATCTTACAACTGCTTGAAGTAGCTGTTTCTTTTAACAACAATTATTTTTATCGCTTACATAATATTTCCATAAGATCATTTACGACTCTTCTAAGATTCACAATTTCGACTGAAGATGCAGATAGATATTAGATTTATGTGAAAAAAACAAACAAATATGATAAAGAAAAAAAAATAGGATTTGCAGGTTCGTGCATAATTTAAATTGATATTAACGTAAATAAGTCAAAGAATCGGATGGAGTATAAAATGAATTCTAATATTACTTTATAGTATAATGAAGCAGCTACCTCAAACGGACAGACGGACGAGCAGGTAGGCATGCAGGCAGGCATGCAGGCAGACAAGCAGGCTAGATAATAGAATAATATTCTCCTAAATATTCCTGATGCTGAATCAACGTGATTCCGAATGACAATACAGGCGTTTGGAAGCTATGAATTATCGAAATAAAGGTGCTTGCATTCTCTAATAATGTGAAGTGTGAAATTGAGACAATATACTAAAGCGATAAGCTTAGCTAAGATGCTTTGTGCAGAAAATATCAATAATATTTCTATAAGAGGAAAGATACATTCTTGTTATACGATACCCGTTACAAATACAGTGCAAATTGGATGGAAGGGAGCAAGACAAGATTTAATTCATTAACAGTGTTTCTCGTTCAAACTTAAGATTGACATTAGCATTTAATGAAATTTCTAAGATGAAGCTAATCAATACCGTTGATATAAAAAAAATCTAGAGAAGGTCTTCTACAAAATACTTGCGGTTTCACACTTAGAGTTTAAAGTATGACACTGAGAAGAATTAAAAATGAAACATGTGGTATATGTGTAATGTGATGAAATGTTAGTGGAACCTTAAATATTCATTATTTTAAACACCTTAAACTGCTTACGATATGTTATCGCGATAAACGACCGTCTCTGAGACCGTAGCAAAAAAACATAATAATGATATATATAAATAACTTAAGAATTTTCATTTTGTGTTATATGATATTCATGATATTAAGCTACAAACTTTATTTTCATTAACACCTGACGGTCGTCCGTCTATCCGTATATATATATTTATATATATATTTTTTTTTTAATGTATAAAAAGGCCTTATACTATTCACGTTTAATTAATTTTATACTACTATACAGAATTTCAGACATTGTACAGAACTGATTACCATAAATCAATCTGACAAAACTGAAATTTAATATAACCGAAATAAATATAATTAATTAAATCAAATCGTATATATTATAATCTGTTTTACTAAGTTTTCCAATTCCCATAATCAATAAAATTATACTTACACATGGGTGATACATAGTTATTAGGGAATACACCCGTCACTCCGTTTAATTCACCTTTCCACCATGGTTCGGCATCCTTAGAAACAACAAGTATAACGTCACCTTTGTCAAAGCTCAATTCATCCTCGTTTTGAGCTTGATATGGATATAACGCCATGACGCGTTCTAAAAGACACAATTATAGTAAATAAAAACTGTTAAATATAAACAATGAATATACAGGGTGTGCCAAAAGTATGGACACACCCAAATATTTCGAAAACTTGGCATTGTACAGAAAAATTGTTCAGACAAAAGTGATTCAGGATAATGGGGATCAACTTTTTGTTGTAGCAGTTTTGATTCTGAGATTGACTTTTAAGGTCATTCGAAGGTCAAAATGATTTTTTTAAATGGAAACCTCCATTTTTGACAGCGGATTCGGAAAGAGCGGAAAATTTTACGTCCAATATGGTATTTTTAAACTTTTTTTAAGATGACCCTTAGCAGATCACATCAAGATTGAATATTGAAAATTCGTTTAGAAAACTATTTCCTCCAGCTTTTTAGGATCGCGGACAAGTAAATATTTTGAAAACGTTAATTTTCAAGGTTATCCGAAGGTTAGAGTCATTTTTTGAATAACCTCACGTTCTCGAAAAAGGTTTCGAATGAACGAATTTTCAATATTCAATCTTGATTTGATCTGCTAAGGGTCATCCTAAAAAAAGATTAAAAATACCGATTTTCGACGTAAAATTTCCCGCTCTTTCCGAATCCGTTGTAAAAAATAGGGGGTTCCATTTAAAAAAAATCACTTTGACCTTCGAATGACCTTGAAAGTCAATCTCAGGGTCAAAACTGATAAAACAGAATGTTGATCCCCATTATCCTGAACAACTTTTGTCTGAACAACTTTTTTGTACAAAGCCAAGTTTCCGGGATATTTGGGTGTCTCCATATTTTTGGCACACCCCGTATATTTAAATTACATTTGTTGGATTTACTCACCAGCATTTGGATCAGTCGGAGAATCAGCATAACCGTGAGAAACAGGTGTGCTTCGATTGCTACTACTAGTTAACGGTTTAACATACGAGGCAGGGAACCAACCAATTTGGCGTCTCTTGCCACGTGCCTATGAACGATTAAAATTAGTTTATTATATAGATTGTCAAATTACTTTAACTCAAATATAAGAAAAAATCTCTACCTGTAACTCTCCTTCCCACCAACCACTATCCGTTTTCTTACGTATCATTATCAATTGTCCTTTTTGCAAGTCTAATTGTTCAGAACTCGTTGCTTGGTAAGGTGCTATTACTTGAACAATTTCAGGTTTTCTTCCTCTCTGTTACAAAAATAATCAAACAAGAATTAATATACTATTTTGTCATACTTTAAATAGAATTAGTCAGTTTAGATATCGATCTATGAATCTTTTATCATAAAATATATTATACTTTGTAAGCAAGAATACAGGTTTACTGAAATACAACTTAGCAGTAAACAACATTGTATTTATAGTTATACAATAGAAATTAATACCTTCACATACTGTACCAGCAGGATGAAAGCGATGGAAATCAGACAACAGGTATAAATTTAAGTTTGGGTCAAAATGTAACACACACACATACATATGTATATTTACAATGAAGCAGGATATGGAAAATTACCTGTTGTGCTGCCATTGCCGTAAAATCTGGAAGTTCTGCTCTATCTTCCGCGGCAGCTCTTTCATCTTCGAGTTGTTCAGCAGTTTTTTCTGCTTGCTACGCGTGGACGTGATACAGGTGTATTTAACATAGCATATTAATTGTATAGCGATATGTACGGATTGTATTTCTCCACGTCTCTAAGCTACTACTTTTCCGAAGGAAAAGGGATGCCAGGCATTTACAGAGTAGTTATGTATGTAGTTACTGAAAGTTCCGAGATGAAATTTTATACAAACCTGCATTATTTGAGAAGTAGTACTAGTGGTATCACTAATGCTTGCAGTAGTCACATCTGTAGTAGTCGTAGGTATTGTTGGCTCGGGAATGCTACTAGTCACAGGTGCTGCCTGATTAATCACAAACGTGTTAGTAACAAATAAACAATTATACGGGAAAACTGCTCGCCGAGCTTTCTATGTAATACAGTTAATGAAGCAACGAATAACACAGTTTCACAGAGCCTTGTAAAATCGCAGAATTATCAGATAAAATATCTTAAATACCTGTTCGGCGGCTGCATCGTATGTTTCTACATAATTTGCAGGGAAAATGCCAGTTCTGTCTCCAATAGTACCAGTCCACCAATCTCCATCTTTTTTCGTTACTAATATCACGTCTCCCTGATTGAAGTTCAGGTCACCTGATTCGGCTGATGCATATGGATAAAGAGCAATAAAGTACTCGTTGGTGATTTCTGCTGTAGGTAGTGCAGCTTGCACGGTTGGGCCGGTTTCCTTTACGTATGACTTTGGGAACCAACCCGTGGAATTATTTGCAGATGTACCATACCACCAATCGCTCTATAAAAACAAGCATTTCATGTTTATTCACGTTATAGATATGTAGTATAGACAGTACATATATACAGTATACATATAAAGGGTGGGAGAAAAAGATGGAAACACCTGAAGATCTTCTGAGGGAAGTAAAGTTTTGTAAACTTCAATATGGTTTCCTTTGTAATTTTTTCCGTTCTTTTAAATGGAATACTCAGTTTTTCTAACCCTTTTTCGGAATTTTTTATTAAATTAATCTTGTAACGGACACAGGTAAAGAGGTAGAGAGGTTCTCTAGAGAAAGGAAAGGTGGGACTAGATAAGTGATCGGGACTTAGTAAGGATTTAGTAAGGAAAAACACTGATCTTTGTTTTTGATATTAGGCTCAAAAACTGAGTATTCCATCCGAAAGAACGGAAAAAATTTAAAAAAAACCGTGGTAAGGTTCGTTAAACTTATACGATTTCAGAATGTCCGTAGTTTTCAATGTTTCGGGCCCATTTTTAGGCCCAAAAATGAATTATTTTTTCAACATTTATAAACATCATATTCTAATGTAAAATTTATCGTAGAATTCAAATCTACAATAAAAAGTAGGAGGTTTCCATTTAAAATTTTCTAGTTCGGTCCGACTTGGGACCCTGCTTAACATTGGGCCCAAAAACTAAGTACCCCATTCGAAAGGACGGTAAAAATTACAAAGGAAACCATATTGAAGTTTACAAAACTTTACTTCCCTCAGAAGATCATCAGGTGTTTCCATCTTTTTCCCCCACCCTGTATAAACAATATATGTTTTCAACTACCTGTTGTTCAGTTACGCGTATAACATCGCCCTTTTCAAATGGAAGGTGTTGATTTAACGTAGGACGGTACGAATAGAGAGCCGTTGCTTGTACGTCACAAGCTACACCCAATCCAGGAGTTGGAATAATTGGATCTACGACTGGGGCTTCTCCGCCTAATGAACCAGCATCAGATACATTTTCAGGAACTTCAGCGATTCCTCTGCGAACATGAAAATTCAAAAAAATAGTTTCTTTCATCATCAGACACGAAAATATGTAAAATGTATTTGATCAACTAACTCCAAAGTCCTTTTTTCTATGCTGTCTTGTTGAACAAACGCGTTATCAGTACCAACACTATCCATAGGTTCCACATACGATTCAGGGAACCAGCCAGTGTGGCCACGAATTTCGCCAGCCATCCAACCTGGCTCGGCATTTTTTACCGGTGGTACCTGTATAAGAGTCGTATGAGAATTCCATTAACTAATTGTACAATTTACATTAGTGGATTAAAAGGAGCATTACCAAAATAATATCACCAGGTTGGAATGAGATTTCGTCCTGATTTCTTGCTACGAATTCATAAATCGCTCTATATTTTCTGACTCCTGGAGCAATCTCCTCTGTAGTTGTTACAGCAGTAGTATCGGTTGCTGGCCAGGAATTATCATCAACGGATTGTGTTGAATCACCCCATGCACTATCGCCCCAAGCACTAGCCGCATAGTCAGTGACACCCGCGGTACCAACAGCTCGAAGTTCTAATACTTTAGTCTTTTTCTCATCGAAGGTAACATATAGGGTCTTACAATCGGCTACAAGATTTTTCATTTGTGTCTTAATTTCATCTAATTGACCATTATTATTCTCAATGTCTGCCATTTTCGCGTCAATCTGCAAAATACATTTGTATGGTACATAGCATAGTTAAAAAAGAAGAATATAACTAATAGATAATTAAGCTTTTTTCACTCACCTGTTGCTGTAAATCAGCAATTTTGTCTCGCATTTGTTTCAGAGTTATTTGTTTGTTGTCAAATGCCATTTTCATTGCTTCTTGTCCTGCAGATTCCATAGCTGAGTTATGTTTGTTCTTTGCTTCGATGCGTGCCTTTTCTTGACTTAACGATAGTAGTTTTTGATTTTGTTCGCGTAACTTATTTTTCAGTGCAGCCATTTCTTGGAGTTGCGAATCTCGCGTTGATCGCATACCATCGATCGTAGACTTTACACCCGATACGCCTACTCGGGTATCGCAGATTTTTTGTGACAATTCCTTCACTTTGTCGTTCTACGGAAAAAAAAGAGATAAAAATGTTATAGATGCTAAAATGTTATACATTCTTAAGGTATGTAAACACACGAGATTTACCAATGTTCCGAGTTCAATTGTCAAAGATTGATTTTTAGCTTTTAACTTCAACAAAATGTCTTGTTCCTTCTGTCGTTGTGCTTGAAGTTCCTGTGACTTTTGTCGTTCCCACTCCAGCTGTCGCTGCCTCTCCATTTCCCTGTAAATATTATTGGTAGAGAAAAAAAAATAACACCTAAATACAGAAACTATGATCTTTGACAATGCGAAGACTCACTTTCGTGCTGCTTCCTTTTGTTCGTGTGCTCGTTTTCTTTGTTCTTCTTTTTCTTGTTCAATTTCCTTTTGTCGCATCATTTGCTTCTCAATTTCGGCTTGTCTACGTCGCTCTTGCTCGAGTCTGCCGAGACATTCATACTATTATACTAAATTCCAATGAGACACAAATTAAATACAAATTAAAATTCATTACCTTATTTTCTCTTGTTTCTCTGCTTCTTCTCTTTCTTTACGTTCGCGTTCTTCCTGTTCTTTACGCTGAACTTCTAATAACGCTTTACGTCTACGATCTAATTCCGCTTGACCTTTTTCAAAGTTTTCTTTACGTTTATCTTCAAACGAAGTCTATAGAAAATTAAAAAACAACAAAGGGAAATCATTGACAATTTATATTGGACTGATCCGTTGGAAGAATATGATTTAATTGAAATATCGACAATACCTGTGGCATCCCAGCAGACGGATCCGCAGTATCCGGAGCACCCTGCGAAGCTAAACTACCTTGACGCTGTCGTCGAAATGCAGGTGGAATCAGTTCTAAGGGAAGAGCCGCAGGTATTTGTTCTCCAGCTTTAGCAATATCGCATAAGTGCATAGCTAATACAAATTCATCGCAACCCAAACATCCATCGGAATCCATATCAGCTAATCCCCTATCATAGAAAGATCACTAAGCATTCAATACAATATAGCTTGATATTGTTTTTCGAAAAACAAAATTGGCTGGTTTTACTCTACCATATCTGCGCCAGCACTTTCTGTGGTAATTGTGACTGCACCATTATATTCCTTGCTTGAGGGCCAGATAAAAATCCTGATCGAGTTCTATCCCACGTATTGAATAATTGTGTATATTTTAATTTGCTTTGATGCGGTACAGCCCATTCGACTGATTGTGGAGAACCAATAGAGTGTTGGCTATGCTGAGAATCAACGGATCCCATTCTATCTATGCTCGGTGGACGTGCAGTGGTACTTAACGGCGTATTGGTAGACACAGGAGTCTGAGTAATCACGCCATTTACTAATGAACCGTTTGACACAGTTGCTGAAACTAAAGGAAGACCAACTGGCGGCGTCGATACTACTCCAGTACCTTGAACAATTATAAAATAAATGTAATATACAATATAGAATATTTCTTAACGAGCTAACTAATAAGCTTTTGATAAGCCTATGTGTAACTCAAATAATACACTTGAATTATTACTTACCACTAAGCATGGTTGCCATAGATGGTACCACCGAAGACACTCCAGGTATGGGCATTGCTGGTCCCATACCGAAAGCAGCAACAGGTGTTGGATTTGTATTTAATGGTGCTATTGGTGCTACTGATGGTATTCCTACTGTAAATAAAGATGGATTTCTATTAGTAAACAACAATTATAATCTGGAAAGTGAAAAAATTGTAGCATAAGTACACAAATCTACCCCTTTACAAGTATTATGGGGAAAAGCAGTTCTAAATTTCATTAGCATTTACTTCACAAACGTATACACTTGGTTAGCATAGTGTTATTAATAAAGAATTAGTTAGTCCACATATATAAAATCCATTTTTCGTTTACATACGATATAAATATTTCAATAATATAAATACTTATAAAATCTCAAATGATTCCGTGTTCAAATATATATTAGTACGTTTCCTAAGTACTGTATAAATGTGCATTTATAACTAGACTACATTAAAAACTGCAAAATCATAAAAATAAAAGATATATGTAAAATTATTAAGACGAACGGGCAACAAAAATTTTGATTTCAAAGTTCTCGCAATTCAAAATTCATTCAACTCTGTTAAGAGTACCTGCAAACAAATCAAGATCAAGCAAATCTGTAAAAAGAAAACAATGTCTGTCAGGTTTTGTTCATAAAGAAAATTAATCAAAGAATAACATTTTCTATGAAAGGAATAACGTAAATGGTACAAGTGAATATACTGTACCCATTGGAGGACTGGTTGTCATTGCTTGAATAGGCTGCACTGGAGGAACGATCGGTGATGCAGAAACTGGTTGAACTCCTGCCGGTGACATTCCTGCCAAAATTGGACTATTTGGGAACGAGGGAGGTGCAGGCTTAGGCGGTGGACCACTAATAACTGGTGTGAAGCCTGCTCCTAGAATTTAAAGTTTCCTTTGTACTTCTGATTTTAATTACTGCGAAAGTAAGTGATTAAGACAAGACAGTACGATAAAAAAAACTATAGACATAGCAATATAGCAAATGAACAAGTAGGAGATAAATACAATCATTATTATACATATAATACGATATAAATGAAACATAAAAATTTGTTATATTATGCTCACACACTGTATAGTATCAGTGCTTGCCGATGAACTACAAAAAGGAATTATTTCCTATAATTTGAAATCATTAATCATATACTAATCTAGTTTAATCGAATGAAGTGTATAAATGTAGACTAGATTATCCTACATGCAGACGATGAATAATCTAGAGGAATTAAAACTCTAGAAGTTCCAAACTCTATCTTCAGAAATATCTTCACTTTAACCTACCCATATCCGAGGGTGGTGTTGGTCTTTGAGGAGGACCACCACTTGTTGTACTTGGTGTAATTGTAGAAGGCACAATTCCTTTTTAGCAGCAAAAAGTGTGTATCATTGCACACGTACATTGTATAAGTGCAGAGCAGCATATATATATGTATATTAGATATATAACGAAAGTCATAATACAGAAGATAAGTTGTAGTCAACAATAATCAAGCACAAAGAGAGGCATTACAATACCGAAGACATAGAATTATTCAGTATAGGCTGTAATTAATTATTAAAGAGACACAAGATATCGAACGTTAATCTTGTTCAATGAAGAGAAAATAATCCTGTGTTTAATTCTTATTGAGATATATAGAAAGAAAATATTTATTGTGTCCTGAAGACAATACCAAGATTAAATTCAAAATAGAAGCATCGCAACAAACACAAAATCACACGGTTGTAGATTTTTTTTGTTCAAAGCAATTACATTGCAATTTCTTTATAAGAAATCAATTTTCCTGCGTATAATAAATACAAAAAATTGCACAACCCATTCACGAATCAGTAGCAGTTTTTAAAATGTACATCATGCATTATGTAAGGCTTATTATTTGGCGAAAGAAAACATTCTTTGATAGTAAACAATTAAACGTTGACGTTCTGGCGCATTGCCTATTTATGGAAGAAAGCAACATTTATCATATTTTTTAGAAAAGTTTTAGAGACGAGAAAAACATATAGTGAATTGCAACCCAACATTTAGTGTTTGTAACATACCCACAGAGGGTGGTGCAGGTCGAGCAGGAGGCTTTGACGCTGTGAGAGTTGTGGCAGCCACATTCTGTCTACTTAGTCGTAATGCTGTGTAGTATGATGCATAAGTAGTATATTGAGAATTTGTCCCAATTGTGTGATGCAAAATTGTAAATTCCAACGAGTATCATAATTATCGATAACAAGTAGATACTGATAGAAAAATTCTAACGTATTATGATTATGCCTGATTCCAATATTGATGTATCTACTTGCTCCATAAAAATATCGATTGTAAATTCTTTCAAAAATTTCTTTTGATACGTTTGGAAAATATATAAAACATTATCGTTGTGTGTTCGTACGAGAGATGAAACTGTATGATATTCATTTGTATGTGTATATAGATCTCATTGAATATTTTATGTGGTTTCGAAAAATTCAAATTAGATTTCTGATCGTTACCTGGTAATGTCATTGGAGATGCGGGTCTAACCGATTGCTGTACAGAAACTGGCCCGTTCGATGGCGGTGGACCTATAAGAGGTCGCGGTGGAATTCCTCCCATTGCCATTCCGGGTATTAAAGGTTGTGGCGGTACAGGTGGAGGACCAGAAATGTTCACCAAAGAAGCTAAATTACTTTGAGCAGGCATGTTGGCCGCGCCGTTTGTCAAACTCATAACGCTATTCTCAGCTAAAACGTTGAGAAATACAATTGAAAATAACAATCGTTCTATATATTAGTAATTTCAGATATTGCTCGTCTATATACATACTGGCAGCCAACGCTTTTATGCTTTGTATTAAACTGGGTGGTAATGTTTTAGGGACCTCAAAACCACGCAGTTTTAAGTTAATTAACTTGCAGGCAATGCTGAATTCATTGATGTTCATTTTCCCATCCGAATCTGTATCCGACAGACCCCTAAGGACGAACAAGGATAAAATTGAAAATTCTCTTTCTAAATTTGATTATTTTGAAAGCGTCGGAAGGAAATTACCATATTTGACCCAAAATAGGATGTGGCAGCTGAGATTTAAGTAAAAATTGTTTGGCTTGTTCTCCGGTAAGGACACCATTGATCGGTTTCAACGATTCAAACTGTTCTTTGTACCTCGCACGCTCAATGGGTTGGACCACCCAAGGATCCATACCTAAATAGAAGCAATATTCGAATAATCCTCGCAGTAATGAAATTCATTGAAAATATAATTAAGATAAATCTAAGTAAGATAGTCCTATCTGAAGAAAAAATTGTAATAATCTTATATGAAAAGATAGTCAATATGCAGACGTTTCTATTTTTTAGTTCACCGACACAGGCAACAGTTGCTGTCAACATGACAGTAACAGAAGTCGAATTATAGGACAAGATAAGATCATGCAGTTATCGAGAAATAAATTACCCTGTGTTTGTGGGGTGGCCATCTCTGCTCAGCCTTAGGTGAGCACCTAGGCGAATCTGTAATAAGGAAAGTAATATTTCTCCAAGAAATCACAGAGTAGTAAGAATTTCAGGTGGTCAAGGTTAGGTCGTGCTGATCGATCATCATTGTTGCAATTCGCAATGTACCTTACACAGGAAGAAGAGTCGCAAAAATGTTGTTGATATATGCGTCAATTTAATCACGGTTGAAACTCGATTAATCGAATAAGTTTGAGGGTCTTGAACTTGAAAATTGATCGAGGGTTCCAAAGAACACGTATAACGGGAAGAATTTTTGTAGCCTCAAATGTATGAACATAGGACAATACGTCTCTTCTACTGTTTGAACATTTTCTTGGTACACCACTAAATGCGATACATGATTATTCTCGCACGTACACTACTTTTTACGAATTCCACTCACAGAAAACTCCAAAAGAATGTACCGACAGTACACGGTTCGGCCCACACTGACGTACAATACGTCACTTTCACGACCTCGGTCCTCCTCGGAAATCTTCGGTAGGAATCGATAGCCCGTCCGAAATCGCGTCGTGTTCGTTAAGGGTCGTCCACTTTACACCCCTCAGTTTAAATTTCCTCGTCTTTCTTCGGTTTTGATCATTTACCTACTTTTCCTAAATCAAATTTCACGTGAAAATTGGAAAATCGAATAAACTGTGCAAATTACAAATTTTTTTTCTCAATATATCATATTGCATTTAGTTCAAATTGTCACGTTAAACCACATCTTTGCGAGAGGCCATGAAAATCTACACGTGCTGCTTATGTACTGTATATTGAGGTCGTCATATTGACGATGGAAACTACCGTATTACATATGTATATACAGTAGATTAAATAATAGATTAAATTAATCAACGAGTCCATTTCGTAACCATACTTTTATCCTGCAGCACATATACATATCTTCCCAATACATACATATATAGGAAGTAATGTTTTTGAAGAAATTATCCACGAAGAAGGAATTAGTGTCGAGTGATACGATATTAGAAAAATCAATTATACTGAATGCATTATTGAGTGTTAATTAAATTCTTCGACACATGTATAATAAAGTGAATGTGAAAGATCCATTATTTTATCAGATAGGTCGTCCTGATTATTATACAAAGTTACAAATGGTCGGTAGTGCGACCTTGGTAGTGTCTGACACGTATATATATATATATATATATATACATATGTATATGTATATGTACATACATATAGTAGTTACATAGGTATACACGACCTGGAAATTGCAAAGCCCCATTTCATTGTCAGTTGTGCGCGTGCGAACTTACGGATAGGAATGCATGGATATCTATCAGTTGCGGTCTCGAAGAAATCCTCTTCAAGTATGGGATACCACATTATTTCAAACGTCGAACGTTTGGATTTTTTGATTGCATCCGTGTGAAAATCAAAGAAGTTTAAAATATCGATGATGACATGAAATAATCAAGACAAAGTGCCGCCGACCAAAACATTACACGTACAATAACGTGCAGCATTGTGCAGAGACGCGAAAGAAAGATACGAACGTATAAATATAGTATATAAATTCAGTGCGATATTTTTTCCCTCGAAAACTTGTAGAACTTACGAATAGTTGTCTGTGATGTAGTAATATAATTACTACGAGTAATATAATTTTTTATGGGACAGGAATGTATTTGAGCAGTAAACAAGGATAAAAATAGATTAAAAGTGCCAGGTAATATACATATATATTAGACAATTATTTAACGAAATTTCCGTTGGATTTTAATATTATTAAAAACCAATGATCAATCGCACGCCTCGCTTTTAAAGATACATTTTTATCTTCTAAACATGATATATGTTTTGCCGCAGATGAAGGGAAATCGGAATGTTAAAAGTCGACGTGGACTCGAATATGGTCATGATTCAGTGTAAACAAAGAAACCTGTTTCTTAGGTTTGTATTCAAATTAGCGTACATTAATTTACAATTGAGAAATCTTTACAACACTGTGATATACCACAGTAATTACGGATTCCAGTGATTCACGGTGTTATTAGACTTATACCATCACAAATCGATTTTTCATTGTAACGAGCCTTACTATGACATTATTAATTATATCAAGTACATTTTTATTACTTTTGCTTCCTCATCCTTCCGATTAAACCATTATAAGTGGATTTCATACTCATCCTTACCAATGGCGGAAACTCGAGGATTCTTATGCGCATTCCTATAACGACCATTCGACAACGATAGGGATACGTATTGTGAAACGAATGAAAATTTATTCAACATATAATTTTTATGTTTCTTCATACCGACAAGCATAATCCCGGTGTCTCTTACTATCTTGTCACGCGACCAGGCTCCAGTCCCATTCGGAACGAACAGCGTTAATGTGAGATGATTACGCGTTTGCCACTGGTCAATGCCAATCATTTCGAGTACTAGGGAACAATTCTACATTGAGATAGCTCGATATAAACTATTTTTGTCCCCGATTTAGTTGCCCAAATATAAAATAAATAAATTGACTATAATAATTTGAAGGTTGGAATGATTTGTATCCGATTTAATTTTAATATTACGGATACGATGACAGTCGTAAAGTTCATAAAATAAATTCTAGTGATATTGAATGCATTAAATGTTGAACCATTGCATTCAATGTCTGGATTAAGTTCATTAATGCAATAACGGTAGTTCCGGATATCTCTTGTTCCATTAAATCTCGTTATCAGGGTTCATAAGATTTTTCAAAAGAACAAAGTTCACTGGATAGATAAAAATCACCAGATTACTTATAGTTGTGCATTAGCATCGTATACTTAATATACTGATAGCTGTCGAAGTTTCCCGATAACACATGTATAACAGAATTGTTAGAGATTGAAATACTATTATCAGTGTTAGTCAAGAGGCTTGAGTCATAATTTTATTTGAAGAATGTTACTTGATACGATCGAGTATTAGATTAGTCATGCTTAATTGAACGTCGAGCTTAACGTAAAGTCAATTGAGAGGCTATGATGTACCCTTGCGTAAATAGTATACTTTAATTAAGAAAACTCGCAGTTCTTTAATTAAAAGTGATTCAGTTAGTTAAAGGGAGCTCCAATACCATATGAAAGTATAAGCGCGACAATTGGTATTTCATGCACGATTACGATTGTAACAAGATATATTATGTGTTCAAACATAGAGTACAAGTTTACAATATATACTCGACTGAAATATACACAAACATAGTGTATATTTGTAATCGACTGATATTCGATAACTAATAAATCGTCGAGATCGCCATCTTACGACAGCATCGTTAAACTCTCAGTATCGTAAGGCCTTCGACCGATCTTCACCCTGGTTGTGCCTGTCTTGACACCTCATTGCATTTCCAGGCATCTGGATTAATGCCAAAGTCGAGGACAGTTTCTTAAATCATGACAGAAATTGATTAATTTGTAGATTCAGTTGGTTTCTTTTAAGATTAGTCAGTGGAATTGTTGCATACACCTGTCGCGGTAATATCGAGTCTTTTCCTTCGTCGTCGGCTTTATCGATTAACTGTACACAGCCGGCCGGCGCGAGCCCTAACGCCGGGTCACATAGCCGACTGGGTAATGCTGCGCTGTCGCGAGTGACCGGCTTCAGATTTTATACTTGCTTCCATATCTTCGCATATGTTCCGAACATTTCCGCGGATCTACGTCTAACAACGGACCATTTGACAAGTGAGTAATCAATATTACTCTTCATTTTTTACTTAATAATTTAGGTCAGTGGCACGTTCGCCAGACCACTCGCTCACTAGTTAGCATTAGTGCGAGCGTCTGCTTTGGCGGAGCTATCGACGCGCATGTGCGCCTCATGTACTCCACGCGGTGTAATCTTGCCTGTCAAGGGCGTGATTATAATATTGATAATTTTTGGAGCTTGCGTGACTATTCCACTGATTTTTCCTCATTAAACACCATCTTACGCTCTTACAATTTGTAAAATCTTCCATATTTGGGATAAAACGGTATTTCTAAGCCAAAATTCCGAATGTTGTATGGTATTGTGTCTCGAACACGACGTTTTGTGTAGTGAAACTCACGAGGTTCATTGATCTTACTTTTGTCCTTCTTTATTTCCTAGCCCTATGTTAAATTCGTTGTCGTGTGCTTTCGTGGTCGTAATTACAGAGATATGACGAGTCGCTGAGTTGCCATTTGTAAACTTTGCTCGGCATTGCGAGAATGTCGAGTCATCAGATGCATAGTTGAAACATACTGTGTGGCACGCTTTTTTGATGCATAATACTCCGCAAGTGTTTATTGATAGTATTTCGTTAAAGCAAATGTGATTTTAATAAAATATTCAACTATGGAATGAGGTTGTGAGTACTCGATTTCTTCTAAGATTTATATTTCAACAATATTGAAACAAGTGTTGTTTCATTGCAAATATTTCAAAGCTGAGTCCTTGAATTACACTTACAAATATCGATTGAATCATTGCAATGTCTATATGCATGGCATATACCGTACAGAGTATTCGACAGGATTGAAAGACAGAAAAATCGCAAAATAAATATATTATTATTGCAAAAATGAATTTCGTTCTCGTTCAGTTATTTATTTGCACATATGTTATTCGTGCAAATATTTGATAACGGCAAAAAAAAAGTCATATGTTTCACAAGGTTAAAACACGTTAATCAATATCGAAAGGTACTAACAGGAAACGAAAGCTCATAAGATTCGAGAATTGCAAACTGAGAGAAGGTTTTGAGTCAGTAGAAATTATTGCGAAATACATTTGAAATTGTAAAAGCTAAAATGCTGCAAGACAAACATGACTAGTTTTAATTAAAAAATAATTATCGAGTTGTGTCGAAAGTTACATTACATAATATATGATATGAGAAATTATTTATTCAATCGGCATTAAAGTAACTTCGACATATAGGCAATAAATTAAACTACTTCGTATTTCTATAGCTTATTGATACATATTAAGATATAAAGTAGTAAAAAAGAATATTTCGTTAAGTTGATCACTCGCAATGAAACAAGTAAAAGGTCCAATAGTATCGTTGTTATGGCGAATGCAATACGAGTAGCATGCTGCATCTATGCTACCTTAAAACCTTGTTCGGGTAAAGGAGAGGAGGGGGCGGTGGTGCGGATGCCATCGTTGGCCCCCAGCTTTCTTGTTCTGACCGCGGGTGTATCTCTTGCGAGCGCCCTTGCAAGGACAGCGGCCTCTCAGGGCTTTCAGACCTTTCGGGGCAAACATTCAACGACATACGAACAAGAGACGAGTCAAGATGAGCAGAGACTATCGTTCTCCCTCTTCTACATCTCTTTTTCTACCTTCGCTATACTCTTTCTTTCTTTCTTTCATTTACCCCCCTCCAAGCTAGCCACCTCCCTTCTTTCTTTCGCTCTTTCTTTCCTGCTCTCTGGCGCGCAGGAAACCAGTCGCGATTTTTCACGCGGTGGGAACTAGAAGCCGCTCCCTACTATAAATAGCCTTTGAGTTCGCTCTCGAACTCTCGGCCTCCAACGGCGATGGAAGTAGCTAAAAGGGGGTAGCCGTGCATGGGCGCCGCACCACTGACGTTTCAGAACAATTTTTTATCTTTTTCTTTGCAATCCTTTATAAACTCCACGGTACATACTCTTGATCCTTTTCCTCGGATAACTTACAAATCCTGATTTACTTCGATGCATCTCCTACTGGAATTTGAAAGTATAAATCTTTGAATCGCGTTATAATCAATTGACTTGGAATGCACGGTTTGTGCGAAATCTTACTCCTCCAACGCAACATGTATCAGTGTGTTAAGCTTGATCCTACAGATCCAAAGGAATTCGAATGACCGAACGCTAGTTTAGTGTCACTTTTATGTATACGTGCAACTACGTCCACGTAAGAATCTTAAAAATCAGGAGAAAATAAATATGATTAGATTTATAGATTTCGTGGGAGGTTTAATTGGAATGAACGAATAAGGGGCAAGTATTATAAGACGTCGATGCGTGCCGCTTCTATCGCTATGCAACCCGAAGGCGTGGTTCTACGACCCCACGTGGAATTGCACTCGAATCACGTGAGCAAACTCATATTACTCAGTCTTTATTAGTGCTATTAAAGTACTTTCCATTATAAAACAAAATATCGAGAGTCTATTGCGTAAATAACGATCACAGTATGCGTTTGACACGTTCAATTTTCGTCTTTGTATTCCCCCTTGTCATTGTGCCAATCAAATTTTTAATCTCTCATTGTATTAGCCACATTGAGTTATTTTCATTCACTGTGTGATTCGGACAATATTAGCATCGATCTAATTCTAGTTGGAATCCGAAATGCAACGCGCATTACCACAAACATGAAATCAACTTTTTACACTACACAGGCCTAGTGTTCCTTAGGAACGGAATTCATGGAGATGCAGTGCAAGTATGCACGTAAAACTTTTTGTCCCCCACTCTGAATAAAATTCTATCGGCGCCCATGTAAGTCATGGCTTTGTACTGGAGACATTGGGGAGGGGGGGTTGAGCGTTGGAATTTTTATGGAAGAAAAAAAGAAAAGTTTACTGTCTGAGCCCAATCGAAAGGGAAGACGCTGGATGCAGAGATAGAGACATAGGGACAAGCGATAAGAAACAGAAGAGAACTAAAGAATAATATATTTTACCTTTTGTTAGATTAACCATTAATCCTTAGTTCAATTATCGGTCATTAATACGATATATATATATATATATATAGTTATCTATTAATGGATTGGTCACACGGTAGCAATATTATTATCAATTGATTAATTCACCGGTGAACGATGTGATAGCCCAATGGATAATAGTCATGTCAGAGAGTTTTTAAGCTTACACACTCTAACTAGGGTGCTCTTCGATGGACACGATTGAATGATCTTATCGGTACTACTACTCTTATCTCGCAACCGTTACGCCTACACGTTAAATTGTCGAGTATACTTTCATACTCGAATATTTCAATCATTCATGCTTGAAATGTTGCCAGTCCAATGTTCGATCAATTGTCTAATCTGGTGCAGTTGGCAGATAATTCTTATTGCATACTGCACTAATAATTTCAAGCTGAGTCTTCTATCAAAATGATTATCTTCGCCACAGTGCTTGTAGAACGATAGCCTTTGATCGGTACATGATAAATAAACATTAGTCACGTAATTCATGAATCGTTTAACGAAGGTAGGTGTCTGATAAACTATTCGATTGCAATTTAGTTTTTAAAACAGAATACAATAAATTGGAATTCTTAGTTTATTTATTTCACAATATAGTAAAGGATCATGCAATTTCCACTTACCAGATAGAATTATATATTGGAGTCTATAATCAACCTTAATTTTAAATTACGACGGCCGTGAAACGTACTGTTTCCCATCAAACAAGTTCTTTGTGAATTACAGCTATTGTTTTGTACTCGTCTTTCAAGCTGGCCTATAAACATGAGTGGAGGATAATCATTTTCGTATTCAATTACATTTCATATGTGTCAACTGGAATGATCATCAAAATCATTTATTCGACTATTTGTTTATTTGTTAAGAAATAGTTAACGATAGACTCATAAAATTATTGATATCATACGATCTGTTGGAATCAGCCACCTTCGACTCTAACACTTGAAATTTTTCAGAATGAAAAAACAGGTAAAATCGGTACATATTAAATTCGCGCCGTTTACTTTACGAATCAGCTATAGCGCAGCGCATTTTATATTACCGGTTCTACATATTTGTACAGTTCCACTTTTTCAATCGAATAACTCGAGATCTTTGCATTTGTTTAAGTCTGAAAGTCAGAGAACGGAGGAAAATGAACTCGTTGACACATCATGAGTACGATAGATTATGTTTCACCGAGTCATCGTTTCATTCATACAATTTTTAAAACGATTTAACATGATGTTAGAACTCGATAAAACCGCATCCTCTAAATCGCTATGAAAAGTAGCTAGGCCAGAAAACCACATGAATATGTACGCCGGCACGATACCAACATTCTTAACTTTCAGTATAGGTTTCACTGTCTATGCTATGTAACCGATACGGTTTTGTTAGCCTGCCTACCCATGCCTCGCCATACGCATGCCAAAGTACCCATAATTATGCACAAAAAAAACTTGTGAACTTGAATGCATACAAACGCGATGATCCCGCGTGTTCTTTCGTAACAGGTCGAACTGCGCACATATGTATGTACTCAATTCGAACTTTATATATATATATATATAACTGTCCATCGTATGTTACTGATGAGATCGATTGGAAGAGATATGAGAAGTGCATAACAACACACAGATCGAGCAATATTAAAATACATAAGTTTACAAATATCCCTAGAATCGCTTAATTATCTAGTAATACCGTATTAAAAACTTCCACATTAGTAATTATGAAATTACTTTCTTCAAGAGTTTTTAGCATTCCAGATAACGAAGAAGAGAAATGAAAATTGAGTATATTATTATACTAGAAGCAAAGGTTTTCGAACGTTAGGAGACCAAGTTAGATTGCTCGTCGTAAGATATGCGTTTTCCTATGCAAAGAAATTCTCTTTCTCGAAAATCGTCTAGGCCATTTGAGCAACAGGTATGCGCATACTTGCATTTCTATGGGTCAGCGTGACTGTAGGAAAGAATAATAGTTAAAGTACGAGAGATGAAAAGATCGGCATCGGCACTAGAATCTTTGGCGATGGCTACAGACCGGTGGTATTCAGAGACCCATTTACGATAGTGACCGTGGCGACGGCGGCTGCCTGGCGAGCGACGGTGGCGGTGGTACCGACCACCGAGGGTAAGAGAACGGTGGGGGACGTTCGCGGTGGTGGAAGATCTGGCGCCTTTACCTCTGAAGAAGGGTCATCCTTCTGTATCATGAGTAAAAGTAAACTCGTAAACCGGCAGTCGCTGTCCGTCCTTCGTGAGTGTACCATCGCTTTTGCTACCCTACTGATATAGTACCAATACGAATCAAGTGCCACGGCTCACTGGACTCGTGAATTCAATTACAACGAAGAACTTGGACGCGTCGACTTCGATTACGTACGATCATTGATATTATTTTCTTTACTAATACTTGCGTCGTTTAAAAATACTTGTGTCCGCTAATTATTTTGTGTTGGAGAAGATCATTTTTCAATGATTTTCTTATCGCTCGAACGTCAATCTAATTCGCAGTAGGTTTTTGTAGTGCAAGCTAGATAAATGTGTGAGTATTATAGGAGTATAATACAGTAGGACTAATTTTTGAGTAGTATTAATGATAAAAAAAACATATAAGAACGCTGAGATCTTAGATAATTGACGAAGTAGAAAGTGGATTGTTTAGAGGAGACACTATTTCTATTTCATAGTAGTTAAATAAATATTAATAGTAGGCAATTGCTAGTAGCCAAACAATGTTTATGCAATTAAACAGGTTTAATTGGTTGATTCATTTTTCCTGCGCACGTGTAGTAACACGATTCTTCCCGGAAAATAAATGAACACGGACAAAACACATGATCCACGTGTGTATGTGATGCTAACAGCTTTTATCACAGCATTGAATTCTTTTTCAATTATTCTACATCTCCGTACTCACTTTAAGATTTAATTTAGACGCACAGAGTTCACATGGCATTTAACTCTTGGTACACCCTCATCACTCTCAATTATGAACTCGACAAACTTCTCCCTTTCTTTCACATTCCATACCACAGTGGTACGCACAATCAAGAACTGAAACAATTTGTTTTACAGATTTTATTTGTACTATTTTTAGAATTTAATACAATGAGAAATAATATTTTGTCGAATTGAAACTTAGCTGTAGAATATTATTAATATTTCTTACTTGTTCAATTTTTCAATATAATTATTTGTCGTCTTAAACTTAACTTTTATATTGTTTATAAATAAATACAAACACATTATACTAACAATGTGTTGTTATAATAGAGAATCTAAGCGAGTTGAATTTACTTATTGCATTTCATCGCTTACAATTCCTCGATAATATTGATTTACAATGCGAATTCTTTACTTTCTTTAATTACAGGTTGGGGGAGTATTCTAAGGAAACTTCGAGACTGTGCTGCAAGATATGACAACCTTTAGAATTACTCTACATAGAATAGATTACGAGCGACGTTGCCGTTATCCAAATTTTATATGAAAAAAATTGTACTGATAGATTTTGTTTACAGTACAAGAAATACCGTCAAATATATTTTTTTACTCCAGCATTGTGTCGCTCGAGTAAGAATGACGTAACAGAGGAAGGGAGAGAAAGAGAATCTCACGCATAATTTTGCACAAAATCATCAGTGGTGATTGAGTAGATTATATTTTTAATCGAAGAACGCTCGTAGAAATTAATCTTAAGACGGTACAAGGACAGAGTTCTTTGAGCACACTTTAACAAACGTGTGTGGCCAATGGGCTTAAGTGCAAACGGATAAGTAATTGGGTCGAAAGACCAATTTATAAAAAGGAATAGACGGTTGTTCCGAAAACAGTAGATTCTTGGGCCAAGTTCATCTATCAGAAATTCTAGAAGATAGAGAAAGATTAAAAAAAGAATTAACGCACTATCAAACTCAAGGAAAAATGGCATATGACGATGTCATTCTACGAATGGGTGAATTCGGTCGCTATCAGCGACGAATTTACCTATTGCTGTGTCTTCCAGCGATATCCTGCGCGTTTCACAAACTCGCGGGAGTTTTCCTTGGCGCCAAAATGGATTCCCGGTTCGTATTGACACAAATCATCATATTCTAGTTATTATTATTATTATTATTATTATTATTATATTTTTGTTTTTTTTAAAGAATAGAATAATCATAATCACTTTCCTGTCCCAGATGTCTACTACCCCAGGAGGATTTAGCGAACGCAACCTTCTTCTTAACTCAGGGTGCCATGAATGCAAGCTACCCATGGGATTATGAATTGAAAGGATGGTCTCAGTGTATGAGGCTGGATAGTCTTACCGATGAGAATGATACTACAATTGACAGGTACGTCGATACTTCGACCAACTATGATGGTGGATCGATTCAACAACCCTTTTCGCGAGGGGGTCTCACCGGTCGAGGCCTCAAACCGTGTGAACAATATGTCTACGACAGAAGCAAGTACCAAAGTACCACTACATCTGAGGTACGTTAGTTTCTTCCATCGTTATCTACGATATACATTACCGCTGCATACTATATTCTAAGAATGAAATTTAACTGGTTTCTTCTTGAAAATATAACGTTTAAGAATTGTTTCTATTTCAGTGGAACTTAGTCTGCGACAGAGCATGGTTGAGGGCTACGGGGGATTCTTTGTTCATGGTAGGAGTCATGCTTGGCTCGATGATTTTCGGTGGTTTGTCCGATAAATATGGACGTAGACCAATTTTCTTCCTGTCTTTAGTCGTACAGCTGGTCGGCGGTATACTAGTCGCGGTTGCACCTGAGTTTATATCCTACGTTATCTTCAGATTAATAGTTGGTTCCACCACCAGTGGGGTCTTTCTGGTTGCTTATGTTATAGGTAAGACCAACCAATTTTGACTAAACACATAGTATTCTATTTTATGGCCAATTTCTAGAAATTATATTATTATTTTTAGCTTTGGAGATGGTAGGTCCGAAAAAACGATTGGTGGCCGGTGTTGGTTGCCAACTATTTTTCACAACAGGGTATATTCTTACCGCTGGTTTTGCATATTTCATAACTGATTGGAGAATGTTACAAGTGGCTATCACTGTACCGAGTTTGGCTTTTTTACTCTATTACTGGTAAAATGATAACAGTAGTAGCCATTTATTTCTCTCGTTACTCGTAAGGTACAAAACAATAATTTTTGCAGGTTTATTCCGGAATCAGCCCGTTGGTTATTAACGAAAGGCCGGTTACAAGAAGCGAAAGATTTATTGCAGAAAGCTTCTTTGGAAAATGGAGTAGATTTGCCAGATGAAGCATTCGATAGTCTTCTGAATAATAATAGCTCAGATAGCAAACCAGATGAGAGAAAACCATCTTTATTCGATCTTTTCCGTTACCCTAACTTAAGGCGGAAGAGTATCTTGTTATTTTTCAATTGGTAATACACTCTAACATATGAATTATAATAATTAATTTGTACGTTTTTTTTTTCTTTGTTTTATTTAGCATCAGTTATGATCAATGACACGTTTGAAATCTTTAGGCTTGTAAATAGTGGAACGTACTATGGTTTATCTTGGCATGCATCCAATCTCGGCGGTAACGATTACGTTAATTTCGTAATATCCGGATTGGTCGAAGTACCTGCATATACATTTCTAATATTTACACTAAATCGATGGGGTCGAAAAATAATTCTATGCGGCTGTATGTTAATTTCCGGATTTGCATTACTAGCAACTTTATTTGTTCCAGCTGGTAAGTTGAATGAGTTTCACTTGAAAATGTTTTTGCTTTTAATTAATTCTTTTTTAACACATTTAACAATACGTTATTATTCTAATTTCAGATGCACCCTGGTTAATTGTGTGTCTAGCTATGATAGGAAAGCTTGCAATTACGTCATCTTATGGTGCTATTTATGTCTTTACTGCCGAACAGTTTCCCACGGTAATTCGAAACGTTGGCCTCGGTGCGAGCTCGACTTTTGCTAGAATTGGTGGTGTTATTGCACCTTACGTTAATCATCTTGTAAGTAAAATATAGTTCAACAGATTGAATGCAGCAAAGCAAAAGAAATCATTCTACGTAACGATTATTGTATTATTGCAGTCTGAGATTTGGATGCCATTACCACTCGTTATCTTTGGATCTTCTGCGCTGATAGGCGGAATGTTGTCGTTGCTACTTCCGGAGACTCTGAACAAAAAACTCCCAGAAACTATACAAGACGGAGAATTATTTGGAATGTAAGTCCTCGCTATCCAATAAGAACCGATTTCAATAGAAATTTCAAACGTATCGTAGTTCCACGCAATAACATGATTTAATTGTCTCCAGGAAAACGAAAAAGAAGAATAAGCAACAACTGGACATTGAACAGTTAAACGACGTTGACATAATAAAGCCATTAAAACCACAAGAGAATGGCGTCCATGAGAAACAAAACGGATGACGTTGATTTTCAAAGCTACAATTGATATGCTCAATACATGTATCTAATTCCTCGTCTGACTGTATTCTAGACGTTGTTGTATACGTATCGCGTATACGAATGTAGCGTACACGATAAAACGCAACAAGCCAAACACGATTCTCAAGCGGCAGCTTGACACTTAACAGCATGCTTTTCGCTTTACCAAAAGCAACGTGAGTTAAAGCTTATCAGAAAAACATCGCAAAGAATCTTAGTAAAAAAAATGGGGGAAATTGCACCCAAGCTCTTAGCTACTGTGCAAATGAAAGTAAAAAAAAAGGGTAACTTTACCTTTACAATGTGCGTACAATTTTTCAATTAATAGAATACACTAATTCTGCCACGACATACATATCATTTACTGTAACTTTTGAGTGTCTTTTATGTGCAAGTGCTCTTGAGATATAAATATGTCAAAATGTATTTGCAAAGTTCGCTCAAATAGCAATACACTATTTAGGCGTGAACATTGCAAATGAGAAATACAAAGATTTTCAAATTTTATTTCGTAGTTACGCTTATGAAATACGCTTTGCTCTTGATAGAGTCTAAGTGTTAGCGCCATTTTTTCCCCTTTTCCACTTATCATTATCAGAAAATAACCAAAACCGTTAAGTTCGCTGTAAATAAGCGAACTTTTTCTATCGCACTAATTACGTAATATCACGTAATATTACATGAGTAGGATATTAGTCAATGATAATACCTCACTATGTCAAGGAAGTTTCCCGATACCCTTATCAAATACATACTACTTTTCCAATTAAACATAATTACGTATAGTTATATGTTATATTACATGGAATGCGGCGAGTGTTGCGGGTTTCTGCTATAGCTGCTGCTAGCTATAACTATTAGAAGCTATTTCTGTTTATCAAAATATACAGCAGAATATGTTTCGAGACTAATAATGCGGTTTCTAGATCTTCTAACTTCTTTTAATGGTACCTAATAGTTTATTTTGTATGTCCATGTTAATACTAGAACTTATTCCGATGCATTAAAGCTATTTTTGTAAATAAATGATAATTGATTAGTAGCAGTAATTTGTGAAAATTTTTAATATTTACATAGACGACCTCTGATGTAAAATCCTATAATCTGTTTGATTCAATGACCTATCCTACTTTACCTGCTGCTGACATCAAAATCATTTTATTGCTGGATTAGTTGGTATAGTCGTAAGTAGTCGTTCCCGCGCAAAACCGTAAAATCGTTGCTACCCTGTTGTTCGTATACTCTTGTGTAGTTACCAGTCCTTTCCCGCGCTCATGTGTATCCATAATATCCATACTTGTTTTTAAAGCGATAAATGCGAAATATATTTTTGAAATAATATTAAGTTCAGTGTGCTCGATTTTTACAAAAATGGATCCGAAGGATAGAGCTCAACGGTTAGAAGAAATACAACGAGAATATGTAGATTTTTTAGATGATATGGTAAGTTTATATAAAATTCTTGTTTGAGGTATTTAAAAAAGTTAATTATAAAGTATTATTTCAATTTTTTCGTAGGAGGATCAGGGTATTTATGCGACTCTGGTGAAGAATATGATTGATGAAAACAAGCACAGATTATATGTGAATATTAATGATCTTAGAAGAAAGAATCCTGTGCGTGCTGCAAGGTTTGCATTTCATTTGTTTACGACTACTATTTGTTTAAGATTAAATATTAATTGTATATTGTGATGCAGTCTGTTGAATACTTCATTCGAGGAACACTTGGCCTTTGAAAATGCCTTGAAACAGTTTGTTGGAAGTATCGACGCAGAATACGCAAAGTCAAATTTGGATTTATTTATTGGGTTCGAAGGGAGCTTTGGTGCTAAGCACGTTACTCCAAGAACGTTAACTTCTCGCTTTATAGGAAATTTGGTTTGCGTCGAAGGCATTATAACAAAATGTAAGTAAAAAAAATCTATTGTCTTCATCGAGTGTATCGTACGTGTCAATTTATTAATTGACAGTATATCGTATTAAATAAACTTTTCAGGTTCATTAGTAAGACCAAAAGTTGTGAGAAGCGTACATTACTGCAGCGCAACGAAAACTGTGATGGAGAGAGCATATACCGATTTAACTTCGTTCGATGCGTTTCCTCAGTCGGCAGTGTACCCAACTATGGTGATTATTATACGATTTGATTATGTTATAAAGTGATATTCCTTTTTTAAATTATTCTGATTTATTACTCTCGTAAGGATCAAAATGGTAATCCGCTAGAAACAGAATTTGGTCTTTCCACATACAAAGATCACCAAATTGTAACGGTACAAGAAATGCCAGAGAAAGCGCCAACTGGTCAGTTGCCACGGAGTATGGATGTTATATGCGATAACGATTTGGTAGATATGTGTAAGCCCGGTGACCGTGTCCAAATTGTGGGAAGCTTCAGGTGTTTGCCTGGTAAACAGGGCGGCTATACCAGCGGTGCCTTCAGGTTTCTATCTTTTTATTTTCCAATGCTAAATCCAACAGAATTGTATCTAATCGCTTATTCTTAATAGAACAATTTTAATTGCCAACAATGTTATGCAGCTGAGTAAAGAAGCTAATCTTTCCATTTCTCACGATGATGTTGCTATGTGCAAGAAACTTGCGAAGAGTAATCCTTGTAACAATATTTTCGAATTACTCAGTAAATCGTTAGCGCCGTCCATACATGGACACGTATATGTAAAAAAAGCAATTTTATGTTTGTTATTGGGAGGCGTTGAAAAAATTCTACATAACGGAACAAGACTCAGGGGGTAATGATTATTTTTCGTAACAATCTTTCGTATACTATATTCCAACGCTCTACATCTGATCTTGTTAATTTGCATTTCAGAGACATAAATGTTTTACTGATCGGTGATCCATCTGTGGCAAAATCTCAACTTTTGCGCTACGTAATAGGTACTGCACCAAGAGCAATACCAACTACTGGAAGAGGATCTTCTGGAGTGGGTTTAACTGCCGCTGTTACGATAGATAATGAAACTGGTGAACGTAGACTCGAAGCAGGTGCTATGGTGTTAGCGGATCGTGGAGTTATTTGTATCGATGAATTTGACAAAATGTCAGATATTGACAGAACAGCAATTCATGAGGTAATGGAGCAAGGAAGAGTCACAATTGCTAAGGCTGGTATACATGCCAGTTTGAATGCTAGATGTTCAGTATTAGCAGCCGCGAATCCTGTATATGGAAGAGTAAGACATTTCTATCATATATACATATAATATAAAATTGATGGAAGTATTTAATTAAAAATTAATGAAATTATTATTTTATTTTTTAGTACGATCAGTATAAAACTCCTATGGAAAATATTGGGCTTCAAGATTCACTCTTGTCGCGTTTCGATTTATTATTTGTTATGTTGGATACAGTGGATACCGAACAGGATCAAATTATAAGTGATCATGTTGTTAGAATGCACAGATATAGGAATGCATCGGAGCAAGATGGCGAAGCATTGCCATTGAACAGTCAAGTAGACATTTTATCTACAAACAATCATGATCATACCTTAGCCGAAGAAGTACAAACACGTGTCTATGAAAAACATAATCCACTTTTGCATGGACCGGCTTATACAAAAAAGTATTTTAACAATTCAGAAATTGTTCTTTCGATATTGCAATTGATACGATACTAAAAAAGGATTGTTTTACAGAGATCAAATTCTCACCATAAGCTTTATGAGAAAGTATATTCACATAGCTCGATGTATGAAACCGAAGCTTACCGAAGAAGCTAGTGAAGTAATTGCAGAAGAATATTCAAAGCTTCGTTCGGAAGAAATTATGGATTCAGACATAGCAAGGGTACGTACAAAAATAACATGAACATTAACAATAGGAATTATTCACAATACACAGATAATAAATCAAATTTCATATAATTATTTTTCAGACACAACCAGTGACTGCTCGTACTCTTGAAACTTTGATTCGTTTATCCACTGCACTTGCAAAAGCACGATTATCAAAGAACGTAACTGCGGACGATGCGCATGCAGCAATAGAGTTAGTGGAGTTTGCCTGTTTCAAGAGAGTATTGGAAAAGGATAAAAAGAAACGCAGAAGACAAGACAGCGAGGATAGTGTAACTGGGGATGATGATGGCGATGGTAAAAAATCGAAACGCACAAAGAGACGTAAGCCTGGACCGGGAGAAGATGGATTTGATCCGTACGATTTCGATGATGATAGTCATATTGACGAAGCAGTGCAACGTGTAACCAGATCTCAGGGACCTGGATCAGATTCCTCGACGCAACCAGCACCGCCGGAACCTTCAGAAACAACAACTGTACCGGAAGAACCTGCAACTATCACAGATGAGAGGTCTGTATCCTCTAGAAATGACTATAAATCTGTCTATGTTAAAGTATATTGAACCATTTTGTTTTCTTGTTTTCAGATTTCAAGTATTTAGAAAGTTACTCCATAAATTATTCCAAGAGCAGAGAGCTCAATCGCTTCCACTTACAAGGGTGCGAGAATACATTAATAGTCAACAATCATCAGAATTCACTACTGGTGAAATTAACGCTGCCGTTAATAAAATGTCTGATGCCAATCAAATAATGGCCGCTGATGATAATATATTTTTAATGTAAACAATATGCAACCATATATACGTATACAATGAAATTTTAAACAGCGATAATCATATGAGACTTACGCCTTTTTTTAGAATAAATGCCAAAGGTATTATGGAATATTTTTTTTATACATTTGTTTTTCTCAATAAAGCCGGACTTTTAATATTTTTACAATTTTCCTTGTATTTCTCAGAGTTCTTCCTCTTGTCAATTTACTTCATTATACGCGGTATATATATATATATATATATATGTATATATATATATCGATACACGGAGTATATCATGTGTGACTAACAACATTTATTAATCCTGTATATTATAACACATTGGCACATAAATTAGCAACAATGATCAACATTTAGTATATAACTGTAAACATAATGTCATTTACACTTCTAAAGTTTCCTCTGCATATTCACATATATATATATATATATAAACTCAATTTATATCACATACACAAATCGGTGTAGCGTAGCAATTCTACTCTTACAACTCATACTTAGACCTTTTGCATGTATGTAATTTTGGTGTTTGTGCTTGTAACAAAATTTGTTGTATTCTACTTCTCATTCGTTACTTATTACAACTGTAGTTTGCTCTATTCATTAATTTGGCAAACACATCTATTAACATGAATAATTTCATTGAATACATACATACATACAATACATATACAATAATTCTCTATTTGAATTAGAAAAATTCAATCATGTACGACTCGCATCTTTTGTACACAGGCTTCATCAACAGAAGATTTGCAGGCAATTCTTTCTTATTAAAATCGGGTAAAAAATAATTTTACGTACTCATACGTTGTGCGATTCTGAGCATGGACAGATAAGAATAGAATTATATTGTACTGGCGTTGTTTTTAAGTACCGTAACTCGTTTCAGATTTCCTTCACTCTAACAATAACAAAGACACTGAATACTGCACCTAATATTCTTATTTTTGCCTTTTTTTTCGTCTAGAGGGGACATAATAAGGCTATATTATATGTAGGAAATAATTATTCGCATATCTAACTCCGTGTAGTATAAAATTTTGTTATTCTAGATATATTTACCATTTATATTGAATTCGATTTAGGTCGTGGCGAAAGCCTAACGTTAACTAAATCAATTGCTATTATAAAAAAGAAACAAGTATCATTTCTCTTGTACTGATCGTCAGAATATATCGGTTTTTACCGTACTGACGTTACCATTCCTTATCTCTTGCTAATGTACAAAATCTATTCTAAACATCTTTCACATTCCGTGATTTTCGCATCAACATTTATAACAAGCACAAAATATATGTATATCCTAGATACAACAGAACTAAGAAAGTCAAGTTCAAATGTATCTAAAAACACGCTGTAATTTCTACAAAACATTAATCTATGTGGAACCTGAGTATTCGTAGCAGTTTGCCGTAGCACAAAAGAAACTGTTTTAACTAAAAACAAAATTGTTTTTTTTTTAATTCCAAATACTTTAATAAAACACTCTAACTAGTTCGGATGAAATTTTTCATAGATATGATCAATTCTGCTTACTTATTGAAATTGTGTCAGAGAGTTGTTAAATTAAAAATGATTTCTTTCTTTTTATGATAAAATAGGTTTTTGAAAATATATGAATTCGCAATTTGGTATTTGGTGCAATATTAAATCGTGGGTTGTGCTACTGCATTATCACACCTACCCATTTTTTATTCATTCAATTGCATACTGTGTTCTGGAGAAACGTTACGTTAACACAGTAGCCAATTGATTCTTTCAGGCACATATTATACCTTCCGTACTTGTACTTGTTCTACGACGCACGGTGTTAATCCTCTTCATCACTAGATCCACTACTAAATTGCAGTTGTTCTTTCCACCACTCTCTAACTTCCATCATAACACTACAGGTCTTTGGCACAGTGCTTTTAGCATTCGTTACTTCCCGTTGCTGTCTGGTCTGCTCAGCACCTTCCGTTACGTGTGGAAGATTGTTTTTCGTCATCGCTACGTAAAGAAGATGAAACAATGGAAATTAGTATTACGACTAATTAATTATGCCAAGCGAAGAAATATTCGAAACAAGAGAAAAACTCACGAGGTGGTCTACTGTTTCGTTTTTTCGAGGCTGCAATCTTTTCTTTTTCAGACCTAATTGACGCTGGGTCCGATAACGTAGGCGCTAAATATTTTCTTCCTGATCCACTTCCAATACTGTCCGATCTTGGAAGTGCCATTATTTTTTTTGGTCGATGTCTCAAACCTTCCACGTCCTTAAAAAAAAACATTATTTAGTAATAAAGAAATTGCATAAATTGTACTTTGTACAATTTCTACCTTTGTTTCTGTTTCTTCTTCCTTTTCCCCTTCCTTTTCACCCTCCTTTTCCCCCTCCTTTCCTTTCTCTTCTGAGTGTTCTTCTTTGGGTAGAGCTGTATCTGCGTTCGCATCAGCGCGTGTAGCACGAAGTGACACAACCAGATTGTTCTCTTGTTTCTGAAAAACTCACTTTTATTGTTTCTATCTTTGATTAAAAATCTTCAGAATATAAGTTGTATTTAAAGTATACCTCCTTGGCACGAATTCTCTTCAAGCATCCTTCTAGCCAGGTTCGAATTGTTTCCTTAGCAACTTCTTCTTCGATGATATATTCAAACTCTTCCCTTGCAAGTAATTCCTCCAGTTGAAGAGCTTTTCTTATGTCGACCGATCGGTATGATAACATACTGCGTAGTAAATATCAGTGTTAGATTATACGATTTTAGCAACAATGTCATTAGTTGAAGTAATTATATAAGTTACTTAATAACATCGTGAAAAGTAACATCTTCTCCATTATGCAATTTTTCAAGTTCGTAACACATATACTTGAATAACAAGCGGTCCTTTTGCGGATCAGTTTCCAATCGACCTTTTAGCAAGCGCAAAATAAATTTCACCTAAAATATAGTTTTATTTATTATTAGTCTTTCTTGAATAATACATTATATCATGCGAATACCACGCGAATTTCAAGTTGCATACCCGCTTTACTGTTATAACACCCTTCTGATGATTATCGACAATGTTCCAAGTGTTTTGGAAGTTTCTGATATCAGCGTATGATAGTAAAGCGTCTTCTTCGTTCGAGTAGAACAAAGAGAAGTTCTCCATAATAATAGCTAACGAAAGAAGAATATGGGAATCATTTTCTCAGGCACAACGATTTCGATATCAGGAACAATATAAATAATATTGAATAAATTTTCCATACATATAAGGGATACTTACCGACCAAAAGATTTAGAACAATATAAGTAATGATGACATAAAAAGTGCAGAAATAAATGAGAGAAGCGTGAAAATTTCCGCAGTCCGTTTCCCAGTAATTGCCAGCTGGCGTGCAATAGGGTGGCTGTATCATGCAATCGTGCATTATTTTATTCCAATCTTCCCCTGTGACGATTCGGAAAAGCATCGCAACTCCCGTAACCGGTGATTCAAAATTTGCGCGTCTGTTTAACAAATAATAATAACAACGATTTAAATGTGTTATAAAATTGTGCTTGGCAATAAACCTTGGAACCTTATCCAATACCTTCCTATCCCTTCACCGTATTTTACAGTTCCAAAGATGATGGTACCAGCCAATGCGTAAAAGAAAACTAGAAGGAACATGCCGAATATAATGAAGAAGCTTTTGCAAACGGACACCCCGACAGTCAACATCAACATCTTCAAGGTAGTATGTTTGCCAGTGATGGTGAAAAACCTTAGGATTACAACCATAAAGCCAATCAGGTACGAGAGATCGTTCTGTAAGAAATGACTTTGTTTATTACAAGGGTCATTTGTACAATATCTCGAGAAGAAACACCTATAGGTTTATTCAACTTGGACATACCTTCATTGTACAATGAATGACGATCCAAATAACACCCACGACTGTCACGAGCAAATCATATCTGTTTCTTCTGGACTGCCAATAGCCACGTGGTGTAAAAGCAATGTTTTTCATGACAACTTCCACGAGGAAGACTAGTGTCAGAATCGTGGACACCGTAGCTAGAGCTTCCGTGTGTTTTTCCTCGATTCTCCACTTGGGAAGGATGGAAAAAAAAAACAATAAAGGAGTCAGTTAATACAAAAAGTCTCCGTTACTTTTACCACGGTCTAATGGTAGCCGGCAAGGAACAAATGATTCAAAGTAACAGTCTTTAAATCCTTTTTCCCCAGCGTCACCTTATAATGACTATTTACGTGGTATTGTAATAATTCGACAATTCGTTAAGTTAATAACAAAATGATCTAACTCACGGACACGCAAAGAAGAGCACTGTTTATCAGAACCGTAACTGCGATGACTCTTTTAAAATAAATATTTTGTGTAATGTCATAGATGAACGCCCTGAATTTTTTTCCGTCCGGTCGAGGTGGCAAATGCAATGGTTGGGCAATTTTCAGACGTTTCTTCAAATCGCACCTAAATTGCCAAAATATACCTTTGCATATATACTATTACATTGTGATGAAAAATGGGAGATTTTTAATGATAAAACTCAATGTTTACCATCGCCTTTGATCAACGGTCAACAAAGCGGTTCCTTTGTTCTCCGAGTAATTAGCAATAACCACACCAACGAACAAAGTTAAACCGATCATACAGCCCAGGAAAATATAAATGTGGATATAAATTGCGTGTACCTAAAACGAATCACATGGTATCCACAATATGTATTTGCAACGTTAGATTTCTCTATGTATTATTAATTGCGTTAGGACTTACAGGACCAAGAGCTTTAATTAAAACATCGCGAACATCGAGCCACCCTTTAAAGGACAGAACTTCAAAAAGAGCCATCATTGCATCCCCAATATTATCAAAATTAAATCGTCGAGGATTAGCCCTGAAATAGTTGGATTGACGATAATTAGAATTATTTCGCGTGACTCTAAAACTAATAATAGTACATGCCTACCAAACGCGAGGCACTAATATGGAAGGGTAACTTTCGTTCTGTCCTGGCCGTAATTTCATCTTCGTTACAAAAACTCTTCGCATAAATACTCCGACGCATTCTTCTCGTCTTAAAATCGTCGGATCGTTACATCTGGCTAATCGACCACCGTATAGTTGCACACCGTAACTAGCGAATATGAACATCAACAGAATCAACAAGGTTGAGACCTAAAAAATTTTGTTACTGATGTTTTGCTCTCGTATTTTATGAGTGGTATTTTTTTAGATGAAAATCAGTTACCAAGAGAATTTCTTTAAATCCCCGACAGAGTTCATAAACAACCTTCCTCATATGTGGAACAAGGGTGAAGATCCTTAAGGGTCTCACGCAACGTAAAATCATAAGGAGTTGTGCACCAGAATTCGGTGGAACACTCTTAGGCATCCAACAAAGAAATACAAGGCTGACCTGAATGTTAATGCAATTAATTTCTAGTTATAAGACTTTTGTGAATCCTATGATTCGATATGTTGTGTATAATACAAACGTACAACGTATATGAAAACATCCAAAACCGATGCAACATCTTTGATGTAGGCCTTCGGTGTGAAAAAGAGACCATCCGCTAGAATTTTCAATGCTAATTCGATGCTCATAAAAATTACAAAACCATATTCAGCAATTTGCAGGGCTGGTACTTCCATGACGCGATAACGGGGTGTTTCGAACATCATTGAGATGCAAGACATTGTCGTAGCGCAAATCATCACCCAATCAAGATAAGTAACGAGCCCAAGGAAATTACTAAAAAGCCGCAATGTTTTAATATTAATTCTGTATTCATTGTTCAGCGTGGCAGGAATATTTGCAAAAGCATTTTATAAATCAGCCATACAAAGCATTAGCACTTACTGTAAACTTTTATATTGGACCTTCCTCTCATTCCCAGTCAGAGGGTCCTTCAGCCTCGCATCGTATCTCGCGTAAACGAGTAACTGACAAATCTTACGAAATTTACTCTCGCGTGGCACAGCGAATAACGGAGTATCAAAGAAGGGATGATTTTCGCGTAAATCATCCTCCCGTTGATTTCTATTTTAATACACTCATCTTTAGTATTAACTTCTAGGTTTCGTGAATAAAGCCAGTGCTGCCTAATGTTGAATGATTCTATTACTATTGTTGTAACTTACCTACGCATTTCTGCTTGTTGTCTTTTTGCCTGTAGTAATTTAATATCTAAATCGTGTGGTCTACTACGCGATGAGCTGACTCTGTTTATGCCACCAATATCACCGTTTTCCATCAGATGCTCGTAAGTCTGTTTCAACTTGATCGATCCGCTACGCACACTCCTTCTGATGGATCTGTAAAACGAGCGAAAGGCACTTTAGAAATACATTGTTAAACAAACGAATAAGATCGAGATTTCTTATAGCAAATTACTCACTTTTTTTGGTCAAGGCGTAATTGTTTTGCACTGCTTACCGTACCTTG
Organism: Trypoxylon attenuatum; assembly: GCA_963989405.1. Taxonomy (NCBI): domain Eukaryota; kingdom Metazoa; phylum Arthropoda; class Insecta; order Hymenoptera; family Crabronidae; genus Trypoxylon; species Trypoxylon attenuatum. Next base: position 17,583,004 of record OZ022488.1, on the reverse strand, counting down.
TGGTTTGAGCAAACCTTTTCCTGGAATTGGTATCATCGCAGAATCTCCCAATAAAAGCCTCTGATTGTTCGAATCACTGTAAAATTAGATTGAACGTACAAAACTGGAAAAGTCATTGAGAAAAACTAATTTTGATGATGTACACACTTTATAACGTAAATAACCGCTGCTTTCTTAAAGCTGGTCACGACACTTCTAACTTTCGGTGGATTGTTAAGTATCTTTACTGGTCGTTGTTTTCTATAGATCATTTTTGAGTCAAATGTTTCGTTTATTCTTTTGACACCTTCATTGTCTTCATCCTCTACTTCGAGTACGAATTGTCGCATAAAACTTTCGCGCACTTTCGGGAGATTGAAATCCGAAGGAACTTTGTGCAAACATGTCATTTGTGGACTATCTGGGAATTTCTCAAATATTCTTAATCTGAATGGCAGAGTTTCTTTAATCTCAGCGCTTTGTTCTCGAAATTTAAGCTGCTTCAACTTTTTTATGTCTTCGTCCAGTTCGAGATTATCCAGAATTACGGCGACGAAAAGACTTAGCACGATCTTTTCAAATAAATTTATATATATATTTACTGTAATTACGTGTCGGCAATCAGCGTTCGATTAATCTATGTATTATTCGTACTCACCAATGTCACGAACAAGTGATACAATATAAAATAAACCGCAACAAGTGGTGCCATGGTTTCGTGTGTCCTCACCATTGTTTCATCCATAACTTCGACCCAAGCTTCTTGAGTCAAGATTTGAAACATAGACATAAATGCCTGTGTGACACAAGAATAATTATCTCCATAATTTCTTTTCACAAATTTATAATATTCATCACTATTATTATGTATTATTATAAACATTACCTCCGGAAACGATTCAAATTTTGTGAAGTCACAAAGAAAACAGAATAACTGCATCGAAATACTGGATGATATCACCAATAAACACATTGTGAAAATAATAAGGCTTCCCAACTTTTTTCCGGGCCCGAAAATTTTATAGACAAAGTCTTCGAGCATTGGGCTTGCTTTAATAAGTCTCACTACTCTTAAAACCTGTATAGAATTAAATAAGCAACATTAATCCTTAAAGATTGACTTATTACTTTGACTTACAATTACTTTCAAATTATTAGGTTTCAACCTGGAAGTATGTAAATCCCGATAAATAAAAGAATGGTAGAATATGAATTGTTGTTCCAATTGCCAGGAGAAGCTCAAACTTATGAATGGAGTGTTTGTAATAACTCCGAAATCCAAGGCACCATATTTTAAACAATGTTTCCAAATCCAAAAATATTGTAAACGCAATCTCAGCATAATAATAATTATCATAGTAAGTGTGTCTTGGTTTTTCATCGTGTTTGAAACTCATTGTTGCTGTGGTGATACCATTAGCCAGAATGACACACATCACAACCATACGAAATTGAGGAGATCGTAAAATTGCATGACAAATCGGTGAAGCTAAACCACCGTGTTTATTCTCATCCAAAGTAACGAGCTTCCAACCATTGTCATCTCCAGTTAGAATCTACTGAAGTAATAAAAATTGTAGTCTGCAAATTTAAAAAAATTCCAATGATAATGTATAACTTTTGAAATCTCTTTATCATTACGGACTTGCGAAGCCGAACTGTTGCTAATGTGTCCTCTAACACCCCACATTTGTTGAAATTGCACTCGTATCTCATTGAAAGTTTCCGTGATCACAGCGATGAAAACATTCTTTACTAGCCAAGCTAGGAAGAATATCATTGTACTAAAATAAAGAACAGCTCGCCAAGCTGGTAGACTGTCTATCGCACGGTACATAATGAAAACCCATCCCTCTTGAGAAGCAGCTTGGTACACGGTGAAAATGCTTGTAGCTAAAAAAGAAATTCAAAATTCAATTTATTTCAATATAATTTGGAAAAAATTTCTACGGCTTCTTACCAGCTATCATAAATAATTACCAAATTCATCGAATCCATTAAAACCCATAATATATTTCGATAATCCCAGTTTCATACACGTCATCCCTTCGGGACACTGATATCCCGATTCAGGATCGGTGGAGCAAAAAGTATCCGGAATAGCTAAACTATTTATAGTAATGTGTTTTGGATCTGTAGTGTTCAAAACACAATGATTTTTAAGTTCGCCAAAGAATTGTACCCCTAATAGGCCGTACAGCGACATGAAGAAAAGAAAGAATAAAGTCACATTGTATATTTGTTGACTCGAACGTCTGAAAAAATATTAACAATCTTATCCAGAGTTTCCAAAAACTAAATTTTCTATTTGATCGTTCGATATAATATAAGGCATACTTAAAAATTTGATTAATTCTGGCTTTGGGCATGGAGAACTTGAGGAAGACTCGCAGGAAGCGTATCATGATTAATGGTCGTGGCGCTCGTAATATTGAAACATAACTAAATTTTAAGACGAATCCCAACATTTCGAACATTTGCAAAACTACCGACAACCAAAGAAACACAACCATACTGGCATCAAATTGGCACCAATGATCTTTTAAGTAAGCTTTATCTCTCTGAAAAAGTGGTTTAGTTTTCTAAATACAGTTGTAAGTATATTAGTTTCTTTCATGAAACTCAGGATTTTTATATTTACCTTGAGAATACCTCTAATATGCATTTTGGCAATCATTTCAGCGGTAAATAGAAAAGTAACTACCAAATCGCAAACAAAAGTGACGTATTGAAGAGGCGGTACTTTCTCAAATGTTTTTGGAGTATTTAAGCAGACCGAGGCTAAAGATACCAGGGCGCAGAGCCTCATCAACCGTCTCACCCATAGCTGGAAAGATTGTTGAAACAATGATCATTTATCACGGAAATTATCTTCGAACTATTTGAATACTTTACTTACCTTGTTGACCCACTCTATATCAGCGCTCTCATTGAGGGACTCTTCCGGACCGTAATCGGCCAGGACAGGTTCCCCTTTGAGGCTCTGTTTGCGCCCCAGCATTATAATTGGAATTGGAAATATGTTCGCAATGGTGATGCCTGAAATATAAAAAAGGACCAATCTAATTTCTTATTCTAAATTATTTCTAAAAGATTCATCTACCTGTATTAATGCAACTTCTATGTGGCTTCATTGTCAAAATTCCAAATCTCAAGTTTTTTTCATTAGATACGATATAATGTTGATTGAAAACTTCTTCCTTCAATCTACTTTAGAAAGGTTCCTCTTGTGTAATTGATCAAAATGTCATAACAAACCTACCTTTCTCTTACTCTTCGTACGACGATATTGGCTGCCTTGACGGCACTTTGTATAGACTACATTTCAGTATAAAACAACGGCAAGACTCAACGAATAATAAACATTTTAATGATTTAACAACAAACTAACGACATGGCGGTGTGGGCATTATTCGGCCAAATCTTGGAGTTTTCCCAATGTCTGCGAAAGCTCACCAGCATGGTCAACTCGCGAGCATGAGCAGTTGGCTTTTGCTTTGCTCGAAGAGATCAATATTTCAAATGGTCTAATGCGCGCAATATATTTTACGTGCTTAGAACATTTATGAACGCTTTGTATATATTAATATGATAATTAACAACAAGTGGGAGAATATGATTAATTATACACATGTATGTAGTTTCATTAAAATATTATTAACGTACATAAATAACAATATATTCCTTATTGATTGTTAATGGCAATCAATTTGATGAACTCCTTTCAACTCACAATATTATTCTGTTAAAAATATAGTTTGCGCTTTATTAGAGAAATACAAAAGAGGATGGCATTGTTGACGGGAGTCAAGGCTCGTTCAAACTGTATTCAACATGTGCCATCATTTTCGAGAATTCAGAATCAGGATTCGAGAGCAACGCCATCGGAGTATCGCATTCAATAATTCTGCCGGCACTCATAACTATAATGCGATCTGACGTAGCGATAGTTTTCAAGCGATGAGCTATCGTTAGTACCGTACACGCTGAAAATTCGTTTTGTATTGTCGACTGCACTGCGAGTTCAGTTTCTGGATCTACGGCTGCTGTTGCTTCGTCGAGTATTAAAATCTGAAAAAATATTCTTATATAAGTATTAAACATAGTAGAGGTATCGAATAGCGGTATATTACAATGTAACAACGTACTTTCGAATTACACAATAAAGCTCTTGCTAAACACAATAGTTGTCTCTCGCCGGCACTTAAATTCGTTCCACCTATAGTAATAATTGCATCAAGTTGACCTGTCATACTTTGGATCTTTTGTTTAAGTTGAGTCTTCTCCAAAACATTCCAGATAACAATATCATCGTGTTGTTTGAGAGGATCCAAGTTTGACCTGATACAGTATTATTTCGAGTTATGTAGTATTCAACGAGTTAAAAGTATCTTTTTTTCGAAATTATACTTTATACTATTATTACAAACCTTATGGTTCCACTGAACAAAACTGGGTCTTGAGGAATAATAGATAATTTCCTGCGTAATATTTCTAGATCTACGTTAGAAATATCAATGTTATCGATCTTTATTTTTCCAGTATGAAGTTCTACTAAGCGAAACAAGGCAGCAACTAAGGAACTTTTCCCTGATCCTGTCCTGCCTATAATACCTAAAGTAAAAACATTATAAACTTCTGTTTTCTAATAGTATTATAGAATTCGAACGATCTTCACATATTTTCATACATCAAGAGACAAGGTCTTGTCTCGGATCAAGTACAAAAAGATTAAAGTACAATCAGTACAAAAAAACAAAAGTTACTCGTGTCTATGAAATGTTAAAATTCCATAAACAAATTAATTTTTTACCTATTTTTTCCCCAGGATTCGCAGTAAATGAAATATCGAATAGCACCGGTTGCAATTCCTTTCTATATTTTAAACTCACTTTACGGAACTCAATTTTGCCACGATTTGGCCAACTGCTTGGCGTTTTCGTAGGAGTCTCATTTCCGGTACCTTCAGCTTGTAAACTCTGTATTCGAAATAACCGAACAATGAAACATGACACTTACATATACGCAGTTCATATACAATAAACGTAAAAATCACGTACGTATAAATAATAATAATAATACCTTTAGATAATAATTTATTCTCTCAACGCTTATAAAACGCGCTTCTGTCTCAGACATTAGACGAACGGTATACTGAAATACACCTGACATCTGCGTAGCATACGCCATTGCTAAACCAGCCAACGCGGGAGGTATTTGACCCTTGAGTGCAATAATAAGAAATGCTGTTATCGAAGAGGATGCCATTGCTAAACTGTCTAATCTCACAGCTGACCATCTCATGGCTGATTGACAAAGATAAAGACATAAGTTGTTAAAATCGAATAATTCTTCAAACCTAAAAAAGAAATTCAATTAGATCATTTATATCGATATTAGCAACAATCACGAATTCAACTTTGAAACTAACTTTCTTAAAAACTCTTTTTCTTTTTGAAACGCGTGAATGGTATTCAGACCCTGAATCGTCGTAGTGATGAAACTTAAAACAGGAGAACGCGATGTACTCTCCATGCGCTTGAAGTCCCTCATCGCAGCTCTGCAAAATGAGCTTTTGTTAACTTAAAACGAAGAATACGAATCCAATTATAAATCACCTTTTTTGTCACCTGAAAACCCTGCTTATGTATATGAAAATAGCACCCAAAATAATTAATGGTAAAGTAAACCAGGGTACGATGGAACAGATGAAAATCATAGCGCAGCTGCATACAAATATGTTTTGTATCATATTTTCTATAGATATCGGTAAATAATTATCCACTGTAACGATAAAAGATCTAAATGTTAATATGTCTATTCTGTATTCGTCTAATTAATATCTTCCAAAATGAACCTATACCTTCATCTATATCGCGACTGAAAACATTTTGTATTCTTCCACTGGGGTTTGTTTCAAAGAACGTTAAAGGAGCTGCCATCAATTTGTTAAGGACTTTGTTATGCAACGTTGTTGAAGCACTTATCGTCGTGTACATGATAACCAAACCGCGCAAGAGACTCGTAAGCAAAATAACTCCGATGCATCCAGCGTAAATGTCTTGATAGTACGACATATGAGGATTGTCATTGATATTATCGGAATATATAGTTTCGTTTGTTTTTGGGTCAGTGATATTCTGAAAAATATATATGATATATCGATGAGTTATGTTAATTAACGTTTTAATTGTAATAGTAATGAGACATGATTTATACTTACACCACCACCCGCTTTAATCCAAACAGCAAGCCACCAAGTGCTAAATGCTGAACTTCCGACACTCAAAAAAAGAGTAAAGAATACTATCGCAGCAACAATATAACCACCAGCAGCTTTTACATATACATGATACGTGGAACTTTTCACGCTACCAGTCTCCACTTTTTCCTCTTTTGTAAGAACTGCGCCTACATTATGGAATTCGTTATCCTATTCTTTTCTATGTTATTTATTATTTATCATCGTTAATTCTACCTGCTTTATGTTTCTTTGGGTCATCGTCGTTATTACCATTCTCATTGACACTGTTGGATCTTTCTTTCGTATTGCATGCAATGTTACTCAATCTTTTCATATTTTTCGTCAATTTCAATCTAGAATTAATCGGATAATAGAGACTGTTCGCGAAATGCTATATGAATGAAAAATTTGTTAAACATACTCTTGCATCGCATTATTCTCTGATTCCAATAATGTGGTATTCACCATTCCAGCATATTCGGAATCTAACTCCATAAGCTGCTCGTGCGTTCCATGTTCGACAATCTTACCCTCGTTCATGAAATATATTTCATGGCAATGTTTCAGGAACTAGCAATGATATACAATAGTTAATAGTATAATAAGATATCGGTATTGATTATTATTCGGGAAATACCTGCACTTGATGTGTCACAAATATAACAGACTTGTTCTTTAAAGCATCCAAAATTAGATTTTCAAAAATATAAGTTCCAACATGGGGATCTACTGCACTAAGTGGATCATCGAGAAAATAAATATCTCTAAAAAGTAAATAAACGGGTAGTTAGTGGAGTCGTGTCAATGTTAATATAAAAAGATTTTTTTCAGAGATAGGACATACTTGTTGGCATAAAATGCTCTTGCCAGCGCAACTCTTTGTTTCTGTCCTCCGGAAAGATTTATGCCTCTTTCGCCTATTTCAGTTTCATCTCCTCCTGGCAACATGTTCAAATCCTCTTTCAAATTGCATATTGTCAATGCTTGATAATACAGTTTAGTATCAAACTGTTCGCCGAATAAAATATTCTCTCTGAGGGTTGTGTTTAGAATCCAAGCTTGTTGGCTCACGTATGCACAAGATCCTTCTCTAAATACATGGCCACTCTTTATTTTCAGTTGTCCTAACGCAGCGAGAAGTAAACTGGTTTTCCCACTGCCTACTTGTCCGCACACTCCGACCAGTGTGCATTTGGCCGCTTGGAATTTAATGTCAGTGAGTATTTCTACGTATTCAGGATCTTTGGAAGATTCGCGTAAACTTTCTAATTCAGATTGACGTTGACTGTTCGCCACAGTCTCCTTCCTGCGAACAAAGAATATGAAATTAGTAGAAATATAAATATAAGTTACCATAATAAGACGAATAAATTTTACCTCTTATTACGGCTAGATTTAACTAAAGAATCGCTTGAAGTAGAATTCCGACAAACAAAAGTTCCATTACCAATAGCTACTGCTTGCGTCTTAACAATGGGTTTTGATACGTGGCATGTACTTTCTTCCAAAAGTATAACGCTCTGTGCAAGGATTACTATTTCAACTCCGATGCAAATTATATTTACGCTTGGACTTAAATAGCTATTAGTTCAAATTAGATGATATAAAATGAACACAAAACTTGCAGATGACAAGAAATCAAATATGTTGCGTTAAATATAATAATCCAATGCCAATTGTCACATGCAAATTTTACAGCAATAGGATTTAAGAATGATATATCGTAAAGTAGCAGACAGAACGAATCGTTAGACTTTTTAGTAGATGCATTTCATATTTTAGTCAAGTTAATCGCAGGACATGTAAATACGTACGTATGAGCATGCTTTCTCGTTACACTTACATGCATAAAATGTGTTACGCTACAAAAACTAAAATGCAATTAACGTTAAGCACATACTTTGGCTGATGATATCCTGATAATGTACAATTATTAATTCGACCAAACGGCAAATATAAACACCTTTAATCTGTTGAGCGTTATCTTTGATTCGGCAATACTAACTAAGGCCACTTGCAAGAACATGAAAGACGTACGAATTTGAGAATTGAGTAGAGAAACGAATGGGAACACCTGAAAAGTAATGTATTATAATAGAAGATTGCAAATATTAGTTGTGGAAAACAAGTGTGGGAGGATAGAAAATCTTGCACCGTCTCAACAACCTACAACCTGAATATTAAAACAATTTGTGCGAAATAAAATTATTTATATTGTGCTATATATGATACCCATACGTTACGTACTACTACCACCAAAAACCTATTATTTCCATCTTAATTACGTACGAACATGTCCATATCAATAATTATATTCATTTAAGGTTTTAGACCAACCGCTAAAGTGCTTCGTCTCCTTAACATAATATTAGGTGACGGTAAAAAGATGATACAAATGGTGTTGCATGTTACTAATAAATATGAAGATACATTCCCTAATTTTTTAAATAACGTCAAACAAAATTCAAAAAAACCTTGAATCTTCTAAGAGCAATACATGCGTCGAGAAAAAATCGCGTAGAATCCTTAAGAGAGGTGAGTGCCAGTCTTAGCATATTTCCAAAAAATGTTGCTATTGGGAAAGCCTGTAAAGATTCCATTAATGGTAATATCAATTCTAGAGAATTCTTATACTTTTATGAAATATGCTTGCGATTTGTCTCACTGAACATACCTAAGATTATTTATGTACTAGAACTCTAACTATAAAATAGCAATATCATATTTACCCGTCTGATAAATTATCCCAAAAAATCTAAACACATAACAACATTGAATTTCTAGAGAGAGAATTTTGTTGTTTCATCATAATTTGATAGAATTATGAATTAAGTGTAATAAGTTTATTTGATAAATTGCAACTAAATACATACCTGAGCAGCAGTCAAGTTACTTCCCGAAGCCGTTTGAGATAAAAATGTAATAATGGCAGAAATGATAGGTACTGCTGGCGTTAAAGAAATACTAAGACTTTGGAAATAAGCTGTTTTATGAAGCCACCGTTGTTCTTGTTTTCTTATATCTGTAAAATCCTGAGTAACATAATCACGATATTTTTTAATATAATTTTATAAGACATTCTGGTGATTTACCAAGAAGATTACGACTGAAATATCTCTCCCATGAACACATTTTAATCATTTTTATACTATCAAGGATTTCATTCATTAACTTTACGCGTGCATCCGTAACAATGACCACTTTTGACCTGAAGTATCCAACTACGCGTGATATGAGATACTGGAAAATTAAAGAAACATTAATGGCAAGCAGTATGACAATATACATAATATTTTGAAATCAATAATAATACCTGACAAGGGTAAAATGCAAGAAATGCAGTGATACCCAAAAGGGCTAAAGGATTGAATAACCATAATATATACACAACGCCAAATGTAATTGATAGCGGACCAGCGATTATCATTGGACCATAAATAATAGTATCGAATAGTCTTTGACTATCGTTTGAAAATAAGTTTGTCAACTGAAAAGAGAAAAAGATTAAGTTATAGATACTTATTCTTTAAATCATGTAACAATTAAAAAAACACCTTACTTCACCGCTACTCCTATTTTCCAGACTGTTCAATCTAATAATTTTCTTATAGAGCAATGTTGTGCATGCTGCTTTTAATCTTAGACCAGTTCGAATGTTTGTACACCAAGTCCAAGTGAAAAAAGTCGTGCGCAAAAGATCGCAAAGCAGTAACAAACCTGCCCACTTCATACCATCCCACATATTTTCATTAGGCGACTGTACGTGTTCCAATATCTTTCTCATTAAGATCATCTAAAATCATAGATTTTAAATTAACATAGAAAATTATAAAGAAATTGCAATTTTGAAAGTATATAGCGAGTATCTTACCGGACTGACGAATCCGCAAATTGTCGAACACGTGAGTAAGAACCAAGCTGCGCACACACGAGTTCTCACAAATCTCCAAGCAACCATAGGAAACGACGCCAAACTCGGACCATGTTTTACTAATTCTTTTTGCCATAATACTTCTAGCCTGAATACACGATCATAAATTAGATGAGTTATTTAAAATAAATTGAAACAAAGCAAAGTAGCTTGTTTACAGTTAGCTTTGTGTATTGCTACCTTTGTGTATTATATCTGCACGTATCATATGGCGAAATTAGTGGTATATCATCCAAGGTAATTCTTTTCTTATATCCTTTCCATATATAAGGTGTCATCCAGGTAAAAAATACATACGAAAATAATCCAGCAGAATCCGCTGGCATTTTATCTTTTTCTCTGAAATAAATAAACGCAATTAGAAAATTATATAGCTCCGCTTAAGACAAACTTTAGGATCTATGAAAATACATACACTTTTTGATAACGAAGCGGAATAAGGTTGCTTAAAGCAGAATTATACCGGGTAACACCAGGTTTTGGAATATATTCTACTCCTGTTCTAGGAGTAATTGACTTTCCTCTGTAAGACACAAAGTCTGGTTCCTGGGTATTATTCTGACTTCTGTTAATTAAAAATGTTATATAAATACCTATTCCTTATTTCTTAAGCAAAAAAAAGAAAGAATAATGTTTCTGAATAATTAAAAGGACAATGACTTTACCCATTGCTTTGTTTTGGCTGACGATTGTTACTGGTATTTTGATTCGTATCATTTTTCATATTTTGATCCTTCATTGCTTTCAACTTCCTATATAAAATACGAAAATATTATAAGATTTTTCTTTGTCTATAATTTGTATTCTATACTTGTCGCGTATCTTTGATAGAAACTTCGACTGAAATCGAAGAGTAAGAGAACTCATAAATTACGAATAAAATTATTTTACAAGTAAAAAAGTGTTATCAGTGTATTAAACGCCAATACTATGTGATAAAAAATGTTCTCAAAAGTATATCTTTAAGTAGTTATATCCTGAATAAAAAAATAATAGAAATAATCTGATTGTAGAAAATATTTATTCATTTACCAAAAATAGACACGTACACAAAAGAAACTGTTGAATATCTTCTTTTACTTTATCATCATCTAATGGCACAGCAAAATCGGAAGAATCACTGGTCTAAAGCCCTCCAGAAACAAATGACACTGATAAAGAATCTAATCTTTTCTAAACATCTGCCGCGCGCAGATCTCACGTCAAGTTTATCAAGGTAGACCAACCTAACAAGGTGAAAAGTCTTGTTTTGGCGTCTGATACGATTACTATATTCGTTAATTTTTCAAGATCTAGGAGACAAATATCGAAAGATACAATTATGTATGAACTGTGTTACATCGTGTCCCTGTTCAACCGTTCAAAGTTAAGCGCTTGACAGCTTGACAATCCCGATGACAGATGACACAGGCGCGAGAGAAAAACCCATCTCGTCCGATGCTACATATCTACACGCGTAGGCTTTAACTGGCTTTAATGTAGTCAATATAGAAGTAAAATTATAGGAGATACAACTCACACGACTAATAGGATGTAAATGATACGTACTATTCTTTACGTGTATGTATGTATTATACTAGCAAAAAAATACAGGACAAGGAATTGCTTATGTATTCATGATACTTTTTATCAACTCACTACATACGATTTGTGAACATTTATTACAAAATTTCTTTATTTATTTATCCTTTGCAATAAAAGAACAGATTATATTCGTTTCTTTAATTTCCTATGAACAGACTAATCAAAGTAAAGGTGGATTTGCTAAAAGTACAGCTATGTATTTAAAAATATATTTTTCTCCATAATAAATATTTATAAATACAAGTAACTCGACAATGGTGGGTAGTTAAAAAAAAAACAAAATTACGAAGATAATATTTATTACTTTGTAAAACACAGGTCACATTGAATATACACTATTTTTACGAATGTTGCGCGCATTGTTTCATAGATTTTAACACTTTTGGAATTTTTTTTCACACGTAAAAAATATAAGATTCTAAATTAATACAAGCATTCGCGCAATGCACACAGTACTCACTTCCGCAACGAAAGTTAAGAGAGATATCTTATCTCTGTTTTGCGTGTTTTATACAATTTGATCTATGTGCACGCTTATTTTTTGAGATAACTTGTAAATTGTGGAATCTTAGAATGAACTTTGGCGACAATAGAATTTACGTGCCAAATTTATATAGAAATAAATTTAATTATACATATTTGGCATATCTCAGATCGTTCGATAATAATATTGTTTATTGTGAACTTACTGCTTGCCGAAATTGATTTTTCCTATGTATTGTATTATCGTGGTAAAGTTAACATAAATCCTGCGTAAATTCAATCGTATATTATCCTTTAATTAAATACATTATAGTATGAAATCTTTCACAAATATCTTGCGTTTTAAGCAAGTTCACTATCGACAAATCGAAATGTCATGTACGATTTCTTTAACTGTGAGCCATCAACTTTTTATCAACAATTCACTGTCGATGTTATTACGCATTTTCGAATCGAATGAAAATCAAGGATGAAACGAAAAGTTCTATGAAATTCCAATGATGCGAAAATTGCACATTATATTGGAAGAACTTAGGAAATGAACAGAAGAAGGAAACTAAATTCGTTACAACCTAAACTTTAAAGAGACGTGTAATTAGAATTCTTACCGTTCCTACAAATTCGACTGATGCATCGAAACATTTTGAGAATCATGAACATCATTTACAATCACATGAAGAATTCATTTTTTTTTCGAAATATTTTAACTGTGAAAGTACTTAGTGCAGTCAGTATTGAAACTTACACGCTATTCACTTCTGCTTAGGAATACACAAAATGTAGTCAAGAAACCCTTTAATTTTTACCTCTTCTTCAAAGCTACCGACAAATGAGACTCTTGTTCTAGTTTTACTCAATAGTAAGAGTGTGAGATAATAAGAGTAACATATTTTATCGTCGGTAGGATTTGAAACGTGGCATCTCTTCTCAAAAACTGTTGTAATTGTTTCCTCCAAGTTGTGGACTGAATCCTCTATTCGGAGAATATCCAGGCCTGAAGTTGTTGCCTAAACCTAATGTATTCATACATTTATCAGTAAGATATAACACAATCCAAATTAATCGAAATAAAAAGATGATCGTTAATCAATATTACCTCCACAGAAATTCCCGATTCCACCGAGCATTCCGCTTGATCCACCAGTAGAGTTAAGAAACAATTCAATATATCTATGTGACATATGACTTTTGTCCTACAGAGTATCATAAAATTGTTTCAAGTCAAAAATTCTCAGTATACAAAGATTCAACTATAAAAATGGTTGATTACACGAACCTTACACATAGCTTTTACAGCCTCTTCGTGTGTAGCAAATTCAACATCTGCCTCACCCGATGGACGACCACCATTTTCAAGAATAATTCGAACATTTACCGGTTCAAAGGGTCTAAAGAACTGTAATATATACAAAGAATGAAAAATTAGAGTGATACGTTACATGTTTTTGTACTAACAATATATTTCATAATTGATTAATCGGTTATATGTATGATACTTACATCAGCTATATCTTGTTCAGTAGCTTTAAACGGTAATCCACGCATGTGTATGCTGTGTACGCCATTTCCACCCCATGAATCACCGCTACCCCTAAAGTTTCCACCTTTCATGTCGAGTCCTCCTCGCATGCCCATACTTCCACCCCGAGAATCAAAGTTGTTACCGCTTCCCCATGGTCCACCATCGAAATCTGAACATATTTCTCATTCAGTTTTTCAGTAATCGTTAGTTCGGTAAATCGATTAAAGGAAAGAATTATATACCTCTGTTTCTGGAACCTCTTCCATTATTGCTGAACCGATTCATTCCACCGAAACGGGCCCCGCGATCATATGGGGCTGGCCTTTGATTGAAACCACCCATTGGTCCTCCTCGCATTTTTGGTCCAATACAGGCGCGAACTTCGGACAAAGTGCTTCGGAAGATTTCGATATACCTGTTAACGATTGGCATGTTCAATTAGAAGCAATAATATTATAGTTACATTTCGTCGGACAATACCTTGGGTATGTAAAAGTTGAATGCAAAAAATCGCAAAGCGCATATTCGGAACATTTGAACAAAGGCAAAATTTGAAAGTAACTTTTACACGCAACAGGGATATAAACGATTATCGTTGAATAGAATAAGATGTAGTGATATTGAAAAAAGAAAAAAAAAAGAAAAAACGAATTTGCATTGAAAACTTGGAGAAATAACTGTTCATACCAGATATCATACCCTCCCGTGTTGATATTGCATTGTAATGTACCTATTTTCGACCCTAGCCATTGATACGTTGATGAATATCAGGTACATGACAATTACAATTGCACTTTGTACGATTCGAAATAACAAAATGGATTAATATTATTTATCGGTAACTTGTAAAGTAAAATTGAAAAGCAGCACCTGAGAGAATTGGAGAAAGAAAAAAAAAAAAGAAAGTTTCGAGCATATTGCTATAAACATAAAGACGTTATCGTGCAATATTTTGTATGGAATCGCATGTAGCTGTGCCAAACCTAATATCAAAGTCACTCAACTTGCATAAAAAGTACAATTGCGTATGTCAAATAAATGTGCGAAATTAAATCGATGGTTACTACCTCCGTGGTGCCCACCCATCTTGGGTCAGCCCTACCCACCTCCCATGGAGTTTGGTGACGATGTAAGGGGGTACCTCCCGCCCGGCACCCACCCATAGGTTTCAGTTGGGCCAACAGTACTTTTGCTTACGTATGACCAGTTTGTTTTCGTTTCTTCTCAAAGATACAGTTTCTTTATAGTAGGAATTTTGCAACGTTACATAAGAGAGTGGGAGAGAGAGAAAGAGAGAGAGACACACAATGCGCTTCAACGTTTACTCTTGTCGCCAAGCGAACAAATGTTTTTTGAGAAGATAAAAAGCAATGGGAAATTGGATAAAGAAACTGCATCTCTATATAAATTCGTTCCTGGCTATGTACTAACAAAATTGATATACCTACATATACTACAGTCGTAAAATGATATTGAAAAGTCATGAGTATACCCAAACCCAGCTAGCGTCAGTGCCCCACCTGTGTCCTATCTTTTCCTTGTGTTTCTGCAGAGCACGCTCCGCAACATCTTTGTTAACAAATTGAACGTAAGCCTCCCCAGTACTGCGGCCCGTGTAGTCTGTCGGTAGTGAAATCCCGTTCGGCAATATCTCCAACCCTGACCCACACATAATGAAACATCGACATTGTAGCGTGACACCCATTACAATTGAAAGTATCGTCAATGTATTTAAAACCCTTACAAAGAAGCAAGATTTAATTTTTAATCCGTTGCACAGACGTACAGATCGTCTCGCGCCGAATGTGTTCTTTCTTAAAAGAAACTAAAAGGTGAAGACTGCGCTGAAGTTAAGAATTAAGTTCTACGTTTTCGAAACATAATTGCATATCAGAAATAAAAAGGCTTTAAAGAATAATAGAGGGTTTCGACGTTACGAAAGAAATCTTAAATCTTAACTCAGGCTGTCTAGAATTTAGAAACACAGAGACAGTGCTTGGGACGGATAATGTCAGTAGAATATTTTTCAAAGAATTTCAAAGTAACTATCGATATATATATATATATATATATATATATATATATATATTAATAGCTATCCAATTTTAGTTTAGTTTCAATTACGATCAACGATTGTCGTATTGAAATGTACCAGCGTAAAAGTTGCATACTTAAAGTATATGCAATTAGGTCTAGTATATAGAATTCTATTTTGCGACAAATAGTTAATATTCGTCACAAATTGATTTACATGCAGGACTAGCAGCGTCTGAAATAACTTTTAATTTTACTGAAGCAGCCATCAAAAGCATATGGTCCCTGTGATTCAAAAATAACTAATTTGAGTGTCAATTTGATAACACTGCAGAAGAATTTGAGTAAATCAAATTAATTAAGAAATCAAAGACATTGATTCGTTTAAATTGATAAAAAAAAAAGTTCTACTGGTATTCTGCGGTATGAAAGGAACTGACAGATAAGAATTTAATTACGTAAATGTATAAAATACCTGAGAAAAATTGTGCTATTTCTTCCTTGGAACAGCCGAACGGTAAGCCACGCAACCTTACACAACCATCGTCCAAGGCAAACTCTACATTGAAGCCACTTCTTTTGATTACCCATTCCATTTCACTTTTTTTAGCTTGGAATACTAACAAAGTACGAGAAATATAAATATTAAGATAATTTTAGCATTGTTAATATCGTATGCAAAATTAATTACCTTCTATATAACGATGACCCATATGGTCTCTATCTCTTTTACAAGCTTTTTCTATATCTTCTGGCGTTTCCATTTCTACGTAAGCTTCACCGCTAGGACGTCCTTCCCTGGACATCGTCATGTGAATGCCATTCTTACCGTTGGTAATATTACAATCGGAGAAAAACTTCATAATCTCGTCTATGGTGGTAGACCATGGGAGACCACGCATCTTAATAACACAGCCCTCATCATCGTGATCTCCGCTACCATTCGACATTTTGGAGACCTTTCGCAAACAGTTAATTAGATTATTAGTGCTTAAATGCTCCAAAAAAAGTGTTAGTCATTTCCAAATATACCCAAAATATAATAAGCAAGATTCGTTGATAACATAAATTTCATCTTGACAATGATGGCATTAAGTTATTAAGTCATTATTTAGATATTAGATTCCATGGTTTATTGATATTTTAAATTACGCGATGCGTTGTAATAAGTAAAGGTCACATGCAGACGCATGAAATTTTATTTTATTTTCAGTTTCTGCTTAAATCTATCGTAATAATGAAAACCAAGGATCGGGTAATAAACGTAGAATAAAAACTAAAATTATAAAGTCCAGCAAAAACAAAAAATACTCAAGAACAATGTATCTCCGCAAGACGCTAGAACTTTTGCATCAAGCTATTCATGTTTTTTAATCCATAACTTTTATAGTACTCAAATACGAAGATCAAATGGCAAATTCTATTAGTTCCATAAATGTTCAAGTTACTCACAAATCGGTAGTATTGACGATCGAATTAATAAACCGATAAGTTAATTTCAACTGACAGCAAATCCGTGATCAACACCACGCACTAAGAGACGATCAACAAAATGGCGTATGCCGCGTATAGTGACTGAGACAAACTATAGTGAACACTAGCGCATCGGTGGCCAAACACTATGTGGTGTGTACTAAAAACGAATTTCTTGCATCGAATATCGAATAATACATTTTTTCGTATTTATACCACTGTTACGACGAGTTTAAGATATCAGAAAACAACTATAAACATAAAATATTACGTAAAACTAATCCAGCAAGTTCCGCTTGTAAATTCTAGAAAGTTACAATCGTAATATACATGTGTTCTTAAAGCATAGGAGCGCTCAGTTCACGAACCACCTCATGTTTCTGAAAAATTCTTTTCGAATTTTTCTCAAAAAGTATATCCAAACATAAATAAAAGTATGCAAATTAATAGAGGGCTGATGATTACTCATAACACAACGCATACACAAATATATAAGTATTTCCACGTTGCTGACGTTCTTAAATCAATCAAAAATTATCAGCAACTATATATTTTTCGAGTGAATCAGTGTTGTATTCCTCTTTGCGTACAATTCAAAGGAAATAATTTACCGAAAGAACGATAAGTTCACAGTCATAAAAAAACATATTAAAAGATGTTAAAATAGGGGTTTGAATCAGGAATTGAAGATTTAAGTCGGACCAATGAATCGCAAGGGGATTTTCTGCGCATCCTTTAGATATAGTTTGAGGGTGGGGTGATCGGATATGCAAGAATAAGAGTTCTGAGGTAGCAAGAGCTCGAAAAGATCGAGTGATAAACGGGAGGTCTAAAATCCCGTCCGAGTCCGGTACGGGATCGTGAGTAAAATCGAAAGGGCACGGAGCCCGTGGTGGCCAGTTGGGTGGCCAGGATCAAGCCGATTGAGACTGTTCATATATATATATAGTTGTGTGTTGAGTGTGCGCTCGGCTGTTTCTAGGAAACGTTCTGGTTAGCTCGTCAAGTGTGTGTACTGATCTCCACTGGTCTGCACTCTCGCAAGTCAGCAGACCGGTCATCGTGGGATCCGTCATTGACCGTAGTATCTTGTTTGCTATTCTTTCGGATAAAAGCACGTACTGGCAAGCGCGCGAACGCGCTTACACGTGCGACACGGAGCGCTAAATACTCTGTGATCCGGAGGTCAGCCACCAACGCACAATGAGCTTCCTATTGTAAGTGTTTTTTTCCGTACGAAGACATCAACTTTCCCTGCTAAGAAGCTTTTGTCTTACCTTTGTGGGTTGCTGGACAAGTAAAGAGTATACTGGCAAGCTGATATCAAAGCAGTTATCCAAAGAACCATCCATTGGTTAACAGTTGTGGCTAAATAACGATTGACATTAGGAAAGAACGACTCTAATTCACAAAGAACAAATAGCTACTTCTTCCAAGAGGACCAATATTGACAGAAACGCTATTTGAGCGTTCCGCTCGCTTTACCATTAAGGCTAATTTCGGTTCTTGACCCGTGATATCCGTGATCTACCAATTGACGAATACCTAAATATAGCACTATCGTCAGATTTTTTTTTTATATATATATACTTATACTTTCTTTTCTTTCTCGATTCGTGAGTTTTCATGTAGCTTTCAGTTTATAGCTTTTCTCTTTCACTGTCTTGCAATAACTGCTTCCTCGCGACACTATGGCTCCGCTGTCGCTTCGACTTGCGTGCTTGTCAGACGTCAAAATAATCGGTATAGATAATCGTATATAATCACTGATTCACTTGCCACAATAAAGACTCTCTTCTGTCGCAAGCCTAACTTTTAAAATCCTTTTGAATTAAGTTCGTAGTCGATTATTTGAGATTAGATTTCCTTGTTGATAAACATTGAGTGTCGTAGTGCAACTTGTTGAGAAAGGATCACTACTTCTTCTTGTATACTGCATTCAGTACGCTCGAATGTCACTTGTACAGCAGCGTTATATTCATCGATAATTGCCACTCCAGTACGAGGCATAGCAACGCTCATGATTTTTTGAATTGTCATATTTAAATGGCTTTGCACGATCTTAGAAATCACTTTTAATAAAGCGATACAAACGTAGAAAGATACAGTGAACATTTATCTTTTTAGTGGAAGCAGGTCTTCGAAAACTTTTAAGCCAAAGAAAAATATTCCCGAAGGAACGCATCAGTATGACCTGATGAAACATGCGGCTGCCACGTTAGGCTCAGGAAATCTCAGGTTGGCTGTTATGCTTCCGGAAGGAGAAGACTTAAACGAATGGGTAGCAGTAAATAGTAAGTTATACAAATTCAAACAACTTTTTTCAATTTCTCGCATAATTAATTAATTATTTTAATATTTCAGCTGTTGACTTCTTTAATCAAATCAACATGTTATACGGCACGATCACTGAATTTTGTACGGAAGAAAGTTGCCCTATTATGTCCGCTGGACCAAAGTACGAGTATCATTGGGCGGATGGACTTACCGTTAAGAAACCTATTAAATGTTCGGCTCCAAAGTATATCGATTACCTAATGACATGGGTACAAGATCAATTGGACGACGAGACACTTTTTCCTTCAAAGATCGGTAAGTTAAGTTTCTCGATATTCAATGTTTATACTGTACCAATTTCAATAGAATCTATGATATAAATCTGCGTACGTTTCAGGCGTTCCTTTTCCGAAGAATTTCTTAACTATCGCAAAGATTATATTAAAAAGATTGTTTAGAGTGTACGCACACATTTACCATCAACATTTTAGCGAGGTTGTACAACTTGGAGAAGAAGCGCATTTAAATACATCTTTTAAACATTTCATATTCTTCGTTCAAGTAAGTTTTATCTATTATTTCTATTTCATCCTTAAGAATTGTAAAGAGAATCCAATTGTAAGGAAAGAATTTGATGTTTTTTTCTTTTTTTACATTATAGGAGTTCAATTTGATAGAAAGAAAGGAGCTAGCACCACTACAAGAATTAATGGAAAAATTAACTGCAAAAGATGGACGATGAATAATCCAATCAGCATAAAACTTCTCCAAAGAGTCTCACCCATGCGATTTTCTAATAACTGTATAATGGCATATATTATTTATCCAATGCGATCATTGCGATTATGATCTCTGCTTTTGAGGCAGGCAGCAGCATTGCATTAATATTTCGTTGGGGGATGCGAAGGACTGAACGACTGAAATCTCTCTGAAAATTGTGGCTGTTTCGTTATGAACAATGTATACAACGTGTCTTTCTATGGTTCAGCGTATAATCCCTATGCTTAACTACAGTAACTATTAGATGGGTGAGGATTACAGATGTAGTCTTTTGTAAGATAACTATGTGTCCCGTTACACTTCCTCTAAACGCTATTCTCTTGCTTTTAATTTTTCGAAATCGTCTCTTTGTTCGAAGTGTTCCATCGTGGGTTGTAATTTATTAAACGTAACGAGATTTTTGTACATCTAGTTGATACCTTAAATAACGGTCGTGTGAAGAAAATTCGAATATATATATATATATATAATTCGGCATGCATACGAAGAGATTGCTTGATGTTGTAGAATATACCTTGTGCATATCGAAAGTTTTAATGAGAATGCTGTAATATTTCACAATTGGTTTTTTGTAAATTTTTTTTTTCTAATCATTTGACGCGTTCGCTCTTGAAACTTTGTTATGTATACTGTTAGTGTTTATTGAAAATTATTCGTCAGGTACACGTCAGCAGCTAGATCAATATGTACGTGATTCACGTTAAATGAAACATTTCACGTAATAGTTTGAAATTCACTTGAAAAGTGTTACAGTCTTCTTTGATATAGAACGAATTTAAGACTCAACACATTGTTGGTATATAAAGTTATTAAGTTAACGTACTCCTATTGCATCGCTTTATATCATCCAACTTATTTACAACACTTAGATTGTAATCGTGTTAAGCGCTTAATAGAATTATTTATAGAATTAGAAATTTTATACGCACTGTATTTTATCCTTTATACGAGTGAGTTTTCCAGTCTGTTCTATTTTAAAGAACACATTATATAGTTAGGCTGTTTTGCGTCAGACGACTTGACGAATTTTGCGAATCGATCGGATAAAAAAATTTCTGATCATTTTAATTGAAACATGAAACATGAAACAATCGAAACATATTCCGCGCACAAAGATTTGCCAATATTTTTATTTTACAAAATCACCATCAAACATAAAGTTTTGCGTTCTGGGCGTGTGTATCTGTGCGAGCTCACAACGTTAGAATGGAATTACAGCGTTCTTTTGAGTGATGCGAAACTAATCATATGGGCACAGGGTATTCCAGAAAAAGTAGGAAAGGCAAATGTTTTGTACGCTATTTGTACGAGTTTCGGCTGGTATACGTTTTTCAGTACATACGTATATGCCTTGACAAATTACGTTTACCTTTACTGTTAAGGGCAATTAGTACCGTACTAGTACAGTATGGGAATATTTCCGAATCGTTACAACTGTAAGCTCCGAATGAAAAATATCAAGGCACTTTTTTTCGTTAATTATCGAATGCGATAGTTATGGAGGCTCTAGTATAACTTTGTTCAATTTAGTGAGACTTAAACAGTTCGAATCATTATTAATGCGGCATTATTTCTAGTATATTCCTCGTATTTTTCTATTCCGCGCTGTACACGCAGAAGATCTTGCATTTTACGTAATGAATTGAATCTACGTAAAAAAAAAATTCGGCTATTTCGTAATTCGGAGAAGGAATGCGCGCGAACGTTGTCACCCCCGCACTGATAACCAGTTATAACATTATTACGTAGTACGTCATCGAGACAAAGTTCCCGTTTCCCGAGTGACCAGTTTGACATTCTTTACATACTATATAGAAATACTAAACGGGACTCACGGGTTGAAATGCAAAAATTGTATGGAGAAACGAAAGAAAAGATAGAGTAACAACGCGCAAGGACCTAGTTTCAGAATCGGATTTCTCACGATATATATAGATATACGTCTACGTAAAGAAAAGAAAAAAGAAAAAAAGAAAAGATGAGAAATATTTTTCAAATACCTGCGTGTCTTATCTATCTCATCGAGTGTTTTTTGATCATCGTGTAACAGACGGAGTTTGTTCGCAAGAACGCTAACAGCAATTCATGTGATACCTTTCATGTCAATCGTGATGATGAATAGCGAAATTTCATGCGGTCCACGAGTATGCAAATGTATTTTGTTATATAAACGACAAGTAGCTTTGCTAGCAATTATTGATAACGATCGGTAAACAAAACAGTAGATAATGAAGTAATTCGCACGACGACGACATGAACATTTGAATATTCACGGATGCATTGAGTGTAAACATTTAATAATAACAATTAATATTAATATTAATAATGATAATAATAGTAATAACGGTAACAATAGCGGGCGTATTGATTGTAATATGATATTCAGTACTTAATGATGTGAAATCAAGTCGTTCCTTGTAAACGCACCTGTCTCTCGTAAAATTGAGACCGCCTAATTCTGTTGGAATCGTGACATGTAACGAGAGTGTATTAAAAATTTCCATTATTCCTTATAAAATTGTGGATTTCATAGAATTATTAATATTATTATGAATAATGTTACCGATGATCGTATCATCGCGTTTTACTTACTTTACTCTTATGTTATCGGTTCTTCGAGTGAATTATGACATATAACTTCTGTTAATTTTTTTTGTCCGATTCGCCTCAAATATATTGCTATTAAAAATTGTTTTCTAAAGATGTTCCATTTGTAACGCATTCACACTCAACAATTCATGTCATGATCCATTCGCTATGTTTCTCCATGACTAGCGTGAATTTAAGCTTTCTCTGTAGCTCTGTATTTTTTATTTATTTTCGACACATTACCGTTAAGAATTTCCATCAGAGAATTCTTCATTTTATTCGTTTGTTTTAATAATATTAGTGATATATTTGTGCAATGTAAATAATATTTTTTTCAAATAAATATCTGCTCACACGCGTAATTAAAACAGTTCTTTTATATTTTATCATCTCATGTACCCATAATGTAAAACCTACTCAATTGTTGAAAGTTTTTTTTATTTATCGTATAAATCTAAATCATTTGCGGTAAAAAAAGGAAATATATGAAATTGTGAAAACACTAAATTTCATTCTATCATAAGAAGACTGATAACTGTGCCTTTTAGAACACGCATGCGCGATTTACAGATGAGAATTAAACGGGCGTATCTTGACGCTCATTTTATCCTTATCCAGAATTCCGCGATGAAAACTAATAAAAACGAGCCTAGCGGAAAATAGGAGTTGCAGCATCAAATTAACACTGTGATTTGTTGTAAAAATGATCTTAATTACAGCACTGTTACAAGTACTGTTACAAGTACTGTTTTGTTTTTACTTTTCAGAATTCTATTAGGACATAATCTAAATCACTGTTTTACTTACCTCATGACAATAATTATGAGAGAGTATTCATTCATACATTTACCTCAAGTTTACATGTATTTCTTCGCGAGATCTTTTATCTTCCAAAGCAAGTGAACTTTTCTCAGAAAAAGTCGGCTTTTTAGAATGAAATTCAGAATGAATCAGTGGCAATGAAGGATTGGGAGATCTGTCGATTGGAATAACTGTCCATGAAGATCGGTCTTTTTTCGGAGGGGGGTCTTCCAAGCTTCGGACGGTCAAACACGACGTATAAACCGTTCTCTTTTGGTGCAGGACGAGTTAGTCCCACTGCGACTATTCTTGAACGAAGTGTTCGACGTGTACAATGTTCGACTGTCAGAGTCCTGAAGCGTGAATTAGCACGGGGACTTAAGTTAGTGTTCCATCTTCATACCGGCTTTATCAACCACCATCGTTAATCATGGTAAAAACAATACCAAACTGAATAATTAACAATATTCACTTATATCTTGCTCAAACATTTCTATATCGAAATCATACGATTAACATTATTTTATATACAAACAAATGTCAATCTCTACTTTGAAACTTTTATTAAACTTCTCATTATAATACTTCCGGTAAATTAAAACCCAGAAACTTGCTGTTCGCGTGCGTAATTATTCATAAAATAATGGTGTAACTAAAAATTAAGTAGGGCAGTCATAATTTACTCAAATTTGCGTTTTTAATTTGTTTTCATGTTAAAATTACTCTGCAATAATTCAATGTTTATTCTAGATTCAGGAAACTCCGATTGATTTTATAACTGAATTCTTCGCTTAATTCATTCTTTATTTTTTATTTTTTAGCAGCTTTTACTGGTGATTAGCCGAGAACTTTCGAGTCTTTGATCAATTAACACATTTCACTTAACACAGCACACTCTTTTTCACCGTGTATGATCATTCTGCTAATGATACACGAAACTCGCGTAAGACGTTTACCGGCAAACTGAGATGCGTGCATACATTGCGCAACTATACTGTGCAGAATGCACTATAATGCAATAACTCTTTTAATTCTGTCAACACAGTGGTTTTACATAAACGTGCATCTTTTACTTCCGACATTTACAATTGTATTTTGTTTTACATATCTGAATAATTTTGACTAATGGTGGAATAGATAATTATGCTAATCAGTATGCGTTCATAAAAGTCGCACTTATTATTCGTCTTTGACGCAAATAGGAAATATAAACTGTAAGGATTTTGAAAATGCCTAATATTCTTTATTTCAAATTGCTGTATTTGAAACGTTAGGCAACAGGTGGTTTTTAATATCCATCAAATATACCAAGTTAGAATACGAATACTTCGTTCTACCTAAACTAATAGTACTGTTAGCAGTGTTAATAGTCTCTTGACATCCTTACGACACGTTTCTGCTGGTCATATCAAACATTGTATTCTCAGTGCCTTCGTCTTGAGTCAAGAGCAAGATTTACTTTTACACGATCAATAGTCACGTTAAATACTTATTTAATACATTCATAAGAAATTTCAATAAGATTTTATTTCAATCACAATAAAGTAGGGAAATGAATTTATAGTAAAATTGTAGAAAAAATTCTCTGTAACTCGTTTCGAAGATTCATCCACTCAGTAAATAATAAAACTGTGTAGCGTAGAGACGTAAGTTTTCTAAGTAGGACCTTGACTTTCTTTCGGCCATAAGAGGCACTAGAACCCAATAATGGAAAACGAGTAGGACGGCTACGTGGTAAGCGTTTTGAAGAAAAAAAATCATGTGACACACTGCATTAAATATGCTGACCATTGTACCATTCCTTCGAGAAAACGTGCATTGTGTACTGTGTAATTATCATAGTACGCTTCCTCGAGTACAGAACGAAGCAGCCAGTGGCGACGTTCCATTCTCACTGATTCCTTTTAATAGGTGTCTGTTAATTCTTTCGTATATAACTACTGACAATGAACTGTACGCGTTGGGTTAAAATGATATAACTGTGTGAATACTAAACCATCCATATAGGTATACAGACAAAAATTATGCTAAGTTTGTATCTTGACAGGTCGTTAATTATTTTCAGATTTTTTTAAATCTCTTTTTACAATCAAATATTTTCTTACATATTTTTTTTTTAACGATCGTTCAATCATACTCATTAAAATTATTATTTATGATTGGTCATACTGAATACTCTTATTTTGACGAAAATCATTAACTCTAGATGCAGGAAAGGTTGATGAGGTCACTCGTGCTCAGTCATGTATACTTTCCTTTATTTCAATATTTAATTCGTGAGAATCACGTTTTAATTGTAATTTGATCGGGTACTTAATAATCATTCGACGGAACATATATGACAAATTCATGAAAAAGTACCAGTTGTTGGTGAACTATTTACCTTTTCCCAAATGCATGCGCTTTCTCCGAAAATTTTTTCGCGATCACTGAAATTTGTGTATTTTACTTTCACTCTACAATGACACACATTATCGATGCTTCTCGTAACTTTAATTCATCATTCGCATTAGACATCCATCTTTTAAATCCTCTACTTAATTATTCGAAAAATATACTGTCAAGTATATTTCATCTATAGTAGAATCAACTTATATACCAAGTGGAAAAAAATGTTGGCTCGTAGCAATATTTGATCGAAGTCACGTTGAAAAAAACTTCATCATGCTGTTGAACTTTGAGAATTCAATATTTGTCGTTGCATCGTTTACGTAGCGTGACGTGGTCATTCCGAAGCATTTTCCTTCTGCAAATCCACAAGAACTGCGTGGTTAAAAGTTTATTCACACATTATACGCGACAGCACGTCACAAGTTTGTTAAACAGAAGTTTTCGAAGGATGCTGATTAGATGTCGATCATTAACGAACAACAATTCTCCTTGCTTTAGCTAGTAATGGTTTTCGACGACATATAGTAATTATTTCCATTTTGTCACACGTGAAAATATAGTTACGTAATGCTTCCGTTACTATACTCGGATTTAATGTAAACTGCACTTTTTCAGCTAATTATTATGCTTAGCTATTTATGGTAAATTGGTATAACCATTTACAAAAGAATTACGTTATGTTTTTAGGACAACGTGTTACTCTTTATACAACTAGTGGCAAGGTTTGTTAACTTTGTCCTTTGGTGTCTGTTCGCCCCTTTCCTCAAATTGCAAGCTTTTCGAAAACGAAAGAAACTACCACCGGTCACTAACAAAATCCTTTTACTTTCGGCGACCGAACTGGCGAAGCGAATTCGAAATAGAGAGGTGAGTCTGCACATATGGATCTCTTTATGAATACTTCTTCATGGTAAAGAAAAAAAAGAAGAAAAAAAAAAGGACTGTTGTAAGAAAGTCATTTGCAATGAAACGATGACTCTCCTACGGTATTTCGGGGGGGGGGGGGGGGGGGGGCCGACAGTTTTTTAAAGCCTCAGGCTTTCTACAATTCTAAAACCTGCGTCAATGATGATTCTCTTTGTACGAAGATATACAAAACTTGACCACAATCTGTTTGTTTCCAGTGAAATGATTGCTCAGTTAATGTTTTATTGATAAGAGGTTGTTCTTTTTTGGCAGGTGAGTTCGGTGGAGGTAGTTAAAACATTTATAGAAAGATGTAAACAAGTGAATCCAATACTGAATGCAATAGTGGAAGAACGATTTGAGGCTGCTATGCAAGAAGCACAGGATATCGATAACTTCCTGAACACTACGGAGAAAACGAAGCAAGAGCTTGCTCAGGATATGCCTCTTTTAGGACTTCCTATCACTGTCAAGCAAAGTATAGCAGTTAAAGGTACACACAAGTACATTAGGATACTATAATTTTACTAGCGTTATTCTGAAACTGTTACTCCAGGAACATATTAAGGAATATTGTTTCTCATTAACGATCTAATTATTATTTAGAAAGAAAATCTGTAAAATTCTGTCATACTATATAGAATATCAATTAAACAAGCTCAGCTTTCAGAGCCCATTTTGCATTAATTTTACTCCCAATCAGCCGAAGGTTTGTTTTACAACCAAAGTAAAGCTCGAATAGGAAAAAATCGTGCTGACAAGATTTCACGTTTGAAAGACAAATTGCCTTTACGACAGGAAACTGCTATTGACTAATAACATTGCTAACTGTATCCTTTACGACAAGTAGGCAAATAATGTCAGTGCATATGTTCCTCTGCATACTGTCACTATAATCCGTCAATTACGTATGCAAACTATTTCTTATACCCGTGGAATTCTCCTTTAGTCGAGTACATTATGAAAATCACCGGTTACGAAACAGAAGAGTAAGGTGGAATATGAAAATAAATTGAAAGAAAAAAGAATTTTGATTTTTTTAGGTATGAGATACGAAGTCGGGGTGAAGACGAAAATATCCGAGCGTGCCAATAGGGATGCAATTGTGATTGAAATGCTCCGAAAAGCTGGAGTGATTATTATTCTGATCAGCAATACACCGGAATTCAGTTTATTTTGGGAAACATATAATAATGTCACTGGAAGAACTCATAATCCATATGATACCAGACGAGTTTCTGGTGGCTCGTCCGGTGGCGAGGTTGGTATGCGACTTATGCAAAAGTCAATCTTGACTAACTCATATATATATATATATAGTGACCATATCTGCAATGATAATTACTGTTGTTCCGTAGGCTGCACTTTTAGGCGCAGGTGCATCAGTTTTAGGTGTTGTTTCAGACATTGCAGGATCGATTAGACTCCCAGCAATGTTTTGTGGCGTGTTTGCTCACAAACCAACTGCCCGTGAGTATACGTTCTTACGGGAAATGCAAATGATTACTGTCCTCAGAGAAAAGTGACCCGCACGAGAGATGCAGATTTATCAGAAATGTAAAAATTAGCATTTATTTTTGTAGTTTCGGTTCCTGCTGCTGGCCATAGGCCTGAATCGCCAGAGACCGTCTGGTGCCAATATTTCACAATCGGCTCAATGGTACGATACGCAGAAGATCTTCCGCTCCTTTTAAAGGTCATGGCTTCGTCCCCAGATGTAAAAAAGTGTTTCGAGAGCAAGGTTTGATCACTTCCTCATTCTTTTTTTATCTCTGGTCAAAGGTTTACCTCTTCATTGATCTTAGCAACACCTTAATTCGGGGGAAACTTTCGCTTTCGATATATATTTCGTTAGCGATTAACGCGTTTAGTACTGGATCAAGTGGATATAAATTATGTGTCGCTGAATAAGTCACATCATTATCATACTTTCCAGGTCTCTCCGCAAAACATTAAAATATTTTGTCTCGAGACGGATGGCTCCTATGTTGCGCAGCCGATTGACAAAGAGATAGCAGCAGCGATTCATAAATTGAAGGAGCACATGAATTTACAGGGTATCAAAACTGAAAAAGTAGGAATATCAATTTACTAATATTATAGCAAGACGATATCAGTAATTCTTAATAGATTATTCCATTATAGGCAAATCTGAGTGAATTGAAATTTTCCAGCAACATTGCCACAAATTTCTTGCTTTCAATGGACTGTGTTGAATCGGTCTTTGATGATCCGAATAAACAGGTAAAATCGAATGACTATTTATGAAAATAACGCCAATTGAATTTAAACAGAAAATAATTTTATAAAGACAATTTTTCTAATAAGGGATGGGCGAGTGTCACACTGGAATGTTTCAAATGCTTATGCGGCATGTCGAGTTACACGTTACCTGCATTAGGATACCATCTTCTGAAGAAATTGTCCGACTGCAGTCCTGAAAGATATCACAAAGAGATGAAGAAAAGAGGAATGCGCTTGAAAAAGCAGTTTGAGGTAGGCATTGAATACTTTATTAGCTAGTTGAATGACGTATATGCTGATCTATAATTAATATAATTCATTCCAGGACCTCCTCGGTAATAATGCTGTACTGATCTCTCCCACTTTTACATCAGCGGCTTATTATCCATACGAGACCTTTCTTAATGTGACCAACATGAACTACTTGACAACGTACAACGCTTTAGGATTCCCCGTAACACAGTGTCCTCTTGGATTAAACAGCGAAGGTCTTCCTATAGGCGTTCAAGTAAATAAAACATACTACCTTGTACATATTTTTTCAAAATTTTTCAATGGACCCAGTGTAATTCTCATTTTCTAGGTCGCTGCGAATGCTGGCTGTGATCATTTGACTATCGCGATAGCTCAAGAAATTCAACGAGCTTTCGGTGGTTGGAGGCTACCTCCTTGCGAAGAATAGGATTTACTAGAAGATTTTCCGAATGAATGAATCACGTGATCAAATTTTCATATTGTACATTTGTCATAAATTCAACTGATAGTTCATGATCTATCATTTAAAAATAGTCATCTGGAGAAAGCGATACAATTTAAACTGCTACATGTACAAACGAAGGTACTTAATATTGTTTTTTTGAAGATTTCGGAGATTTGAAGAAATTTTTAACGTTCTGAGGAATACAGATCAATTATCTATGGTATATGCAAATCTTGCTGCGAGTAGGCGTCGTCGAGATTTATAAGGATTCGATATGTTCAGGGGTGCCCAACCCAAATTGGTTGGTGGGCCAAGTAAAAATTTTCTAAACTCAATTGGGCCGCACACATCAAAATAAAAGAACAAATTATTCAAAATATTTTATTACCTTACAATTAATGTGACACTTGTTTTTGTATTTTATTTGAGACTTTTTTAATATCAACCGATAATTTAGTCGACGCGCATCGTAGTTGATTTGTCATGTTTTTATCGAGCAACCTGCTGCGATATTTTGTTTCTACTAAGTTTAATTTGTGAAAAAATCATTCGCAGCGGTACGTAGATCCAAATGCTGCTGTAATGCGCATTGCCAAGGTATTGTAAAGGTATTGTAAGATTTCCTGACAATACCAGAGGTCCTAGACTTCCAATAAATTTAATTGTAAATCAGTTTGATATGTGTGCTGATTTAAAGCTGCAAATGTCTAAAATAATCTAGACAGTTAAATACTTCAACTGAGCCGCAAAATGTCTTCAAATGGGCCGCGGGTTGGGCATCCCTGGATATGTTGCTAATCCGTGCACTCGCAATGGAATATATTAGTTTGATGTTTCACATTGGAATTAGATGCGATACACGTGTCATGCATAATTATATGTTTGTTATCTTGACCGAGCAAGATTTCTTTGAATTCCTCAGGTGTAATTTATGTGGACGGTTCACATTTACAAGACTTGTTACTAATTGCGTGTACGAAAGGATTTATAATTTCACTTTATAGCTGTTAAGAAAAAGCATTACGAATAGTACTTCAATGCTACACAACTCTTAATAAACATCGTATTACTGCGGATATCAGTGTTGTTTCGTTGACGTAGCTGATCTTCATTATTTCCCATCTTACGGAAACATTTACATGACATTTCCGTTCCACATTGTACGTATTTCGTTAACACAAAGTCCAGACACCAAAGCAACTGAATTTTAACACGAGAAAAAATAGTCTTTTGTAATGAGAGTTACGTAATAGTATGCGGCTATTCACATGTGATACTTGTTAAAGATATTATGCAGATAAACGAATCATTAAATCCAGGTTACTCATCAACGATAAAAATCTAATAATTATCTTGGTTCTACGTTTGATTTAAGGAAACAATTTTACGGGTATTTAAATGAGTAAAAAAATATGATCGTAATTCTTTTTTTTTTGCACATTTGTTCATAAAACGGCACAGGACGATAATCATTTCAGTATGATCATTTGAAAAAGTGAGAGAATATCGCGGTGCAAATTAAAAATATTGCAATATTCGATCAATTTGAGCCCTTCTAATATCATGAAGTAAAGATTATTCGAGAAACTATTTTTAGAAAGTCGAAAAACAATACATCATGTGTGGATAGTGATGAGTATAAAAATGTATTCAGTACTATAGTACGTTTGGTGCGTGTCTGTCAGTTCAATTCGACGCAACTGGTTGCATGTCACTTCAGTGAGGTCTGAGATCTGATCGGTGTAGGTTCTCGAGTTCTGCCCGGTCTCTCGGAAATACTAACGTAAGTACATATACCCAGTGAAAATCTCACACTTGTGTGTCAATGTTTCATACACATTAACATTAATAACAGTAATTCACCATAATTGCTGATCGAGCATTTTACACTCAATTATAAGATAACACTCGAAACACGTTCCACTTGATTCGGGCTGAAAACAATACTGAAAATATTGTTACGAAACAGGAAACAAAATAATTAACAATGAAGTGACATATGTGCATTTGTCTTTTGAAAATTGTAAGCTTGACTTATAATAACAGTAACTTCGCGCGCGTTTCATCTTCAACGAAACTTTGTTACTCAATACCATGCTGAGCAAGCAATACATTGCTACTACATTAGTTAATCACTTTGACATTTTCCCAAGTACTTTGTGTATATCACAAACATGTGTGAATCCGTGTCAAGATGTTTGTGCAACTATTCTATGATATTTACTAAGTATTTTTCATTTGGAGCTGCTCTTCGTATAAAACTCATTAATATTCATTCGGTGCTTATATTTACTTGGAAAAAAACTAGAAAATTCCGATTTCCTCTCTGCTATAGGTTGTTGCGCTATCAATAATCAATCAATCGCTCTTGCTCAGTATATTTCTTTTCTAACTTATATAACACGAAAGAAAATACTATCCGATTTCGAATAATTGTTTTTCTAAAGCAATTTTCTTTTTTTATTATCCTTGTTATGTTACGATCAATGTCACGGAGAAATGTTTCTTTGGGGCATGGCCATTTTTCTTGATGCTTTCGTGACTAATATTAGAAGTATGTGAGCGTATATACGTCTATTCTACCGGTTGTAATAAAATGAGACTATAACTCGAGCTAGTGGTAATACTAATACAACGACACGGTGAACGGATACAAAATCAATTTGGCTCTGGTTTACAAAATTGGCAAATATTATTTCTGTACGTATAGATAGTGGAGTCGTTAATCCCGCAAAGAGATAAAATTTTGCTCTCATCTCTAATTATTATAAGTAAGCTTGAACTTCAGACTGTAATCATCTACCGGGTCCCGAAGATAATTGCCACGCATCGTCAGATAAGCTCTAGTAGATTCATTCCACTAAGATACATACATATATGAGAAACGCGCATGGAACTTTTTTGAATAATAACATGTTCAGTTTTGTGTGATTATCGAAAGACAAAGCTACTAATTTCGTAATTTATTTACCAAAGAACATATAGATCACAAGGAGATACGTCGAAGCGTTTATCCGCCCTCCGACTTGAACTAAACTCATCGCTGATTAATGCATAAACGTATATTATGCAATAAGGAAAACATTTTCTTACCAGTTATGTAGATCTCGCGATGGTGGGCTATTATTTCAACTAATAAATCTTTTATTCACCGAGATGTGGTAAAATAATCATAATGCAAGTTCATGAAAGGTTCTTTAATCGCCAGTGGAATTTTTTGAGGAATTGGCCAATTTCGCAATTGCGATTTCAACGTACAAGTTGAATGTGAGATTGTACCGTATTAAGAGGAAATTTACTTCCCGATACGGTCACCTGGGTCATTATCATCCGACCGTTACGGTTGCAACTCGTACCTCAGATAATTGCATCTGCAGTTTACCGATCGCTTTCGAATTTCTTTTCACTGTTCACCGAGATTTTCTCCGCATGCGTGATACATGAGTCGTACATATACTGTGTGTTATTCCTGTTCATCGTTGCAACAATATTTCCCAATCTTCAACCGCTACTTAATGTTTCGCCAACGCATTTGAACGCGAACGAAAACCCGGATGTAGAGTTGAACATTGATGCAAAGGAGAATGTATAGTGGCCAAAACACACGCAAACGTATGATAAGCAATCGAATTGCGAAGCATGATCTGATAATAGACCTCCCAGAGTATCGATGAATAATAGCACATGCCGATTTCACGCGTCGTGACACGAAATTTAATCTTGAATTTGGTGACATACGGCTTAGTTTTAGTTTTTACTGTTCGATGATTGGTCAGATTATACTTTACCTTATTTGGTAAGAAAAAGAAAAGAAACTAGCGCTTATAATCGGAAGGTCTAATTAGATTGTCATATAATTGCAATGTCTCAATATAGGAATTATAATAGAAGATAATGCTCCAAGTGAATAATTTGCTTCAAGAGGATAATTAGTCGGGATCCAGAGAGAGAGAGAGAGAGAGAGAGATCTAGTATTACTGAACAGGATAAATTAAAGATACTAATTGTCACTAATACTGGTTCCCATGATACAAAGAAAAAATAACACTTTCTTCTACACCAAATTAAACACGACTGCACTACTAAACAGAAATAAGCTTATAGTACTTCGAAAGTAAAGTCACGTCTAAACCTCGATAGTACTTTGTACACACCGTACAAACTACTTCCGAAATATAGTTTTCGACCCGATTACAAATCACATATTAATCCGTGGTGATTATCGATATTCCAAACGAGTATTTGTCTTGTCAAAATGGGAGTAAAATTCACTTGGAAAGGATAGAAGGTGAAAGACGTTTGTTGGAATACTATAGCAACCAATGATTGCAAATCTACACTCTCGAACGACTAAAACTCTAATATTTGAAAACTTTTAGAGAAGCGATGCTAACGAAGATTTATTGCGCGAAAACTGACGCAGCATTCAGAATCTTCTAAGTAATACCGTGGCGTAAATTACACTGCTCGTCTGTCATCCTTGTGATCTCCATAATGCGTATAAGAAGTAAAATGCAGTAATCTATGACGTTAAAAGAAATAAAGAGAAATAGAAAAGCTCAGAATTTTTTATATTAAACAATATATAAATAATATTGTCCAATTTATTACCATTGAATCATCAAATCCCCAATGCTGATGGAATAAAATGTGTTTTATTAGATCGAACAAGATGGAGTATTTAATCCATATTTCACTTTACATACTCTATCTTCTATATAATACGTTGGAATGGTTTTATAAGATTATTTACCGCAAGAAACCACCCAGTATACCAAAAGCAAAGAATCCATTATTGCAATTAAGTGCGACGACCTTGGCGAAACAAATCAGGCAAGGCGAGGTAAGTGGGTAAAACCATGTCATCAATCCTTAATGCGTTTCAACGTGGTTCAATCGTTTAATTATCTACAAAACCTAATAAAGGGATCTAAAGCTTGAATCATTATTAAATCTGACATAATTAGATCTCGAGTGAAACACTGGTGCAAGCATACATTGATCGTATCAAAGAAGTGAATCCAACGATAAACGCAGTAGTGGATGAGCGATTCGAAGAAGCTCTAAGGGAGGCAAGAGAATGCGATGAGAATATAAAACTTGGAAAAGTGAACTCCCAAACGCTCGAATATGAAAAACCACTTTACGGTATTCCTATTACGGTGAAAGAGAGTTGCAGTTTAAAAGGTAGCTCTTTTTTTCTTCACTTCAATAACACATTTTTGTGCCCACGCAATTCTCCTTCTCTATTCTCTCTTAAGTAATATCTATTAACTGCAACTAGTTGCATACCATGACCAAATAGTCGTTGCATGTGTTGCATACAGGTTTGAGTTATACGGGATGCACATTAGCGCGAAAAAATGTGAAAGCAACTGAGAACAGTGCAATTGTCGAAGCTACATTGAAAGCAGGGGCGATACCACTTTGCGTAACAAATACTCCAGAACTTTGCTCCAGTTTGCACACCGCGAATTATGTTTACGGTACTACCAACAATCCTTACGATGTGAGACGTACATCAGGAGGTTCATCGGGTGGTGAGGTAACTTTTTATATTTGAATACAAATACTTTAAGTTCAAAAGTTTTCCAGATATTTTGAATAATAATTAGACTGTGGATTTTTATGCGAAATAGCTCAAATTTGATGTCACAAGTCTCTACAAATTATAGATGATTATTGAAAAGACAATTGAAATTTTCTACCAATAATAAGATTCATATTTACATAAAAATCCGCAGATTAATAATAATTATTAGGATCAATGAAGAACGGTTCTTAAATACTGATTAAAAAAGAAACGTATTAGTTTAATAATTACTTGTAGGGTGCACTGATTGGTGCTGGTGCATCATTAATCGGAATCGGCTCGGACTTAGCAGGATCTATAAGGGTACCAGCCCAGTTTAATTGTATTTTCGGTCACAAGCCTTCTCCAGGTAAATCAATTCTATTCTGATATGGCTCTATTTTTCAAATCTGGACGTTTAACATTATATCAGGAATTTATTTTCAGGTATTATATCCATTCGTGGTCATTACCCAGAAGCACCAGAGGGTTCGGACATGGACAAGTTTTTGGTACTTGGTCCCTTAGCTAGATACGCTGAAGATCTTCATTTAGCTATGAAAGTAATGACCTCAGATTGTAAAGTTAATTTGCGCTTGGATGAACCAGTTTCAATGAAAGGTCTTCGAGTATTTTATATGGACGATATTGAAAGTTGTTGTAACATAAGACTACCCATTCCCGAAATAAGAAAGTGTATTAAGGACAGTGTGGATTATCTAGGAGAGTCTGGTGCAGCAATACAAGAAGTAATGATACTTATTGACCTATTTTTATGGTTTAATCTAATTTACGTTGTAATTATTACAATTAGCGCAATGTTCCTTAATAGATGATAAACTATTTCAGTCACCAGTACAATGTTTGAAAGACACTTTTATGACAATGCTTACGGCTTTTCTTGCAATGAAATCGCCACAATTACTTATCGATCCGGAAAATCCGCAGGTGAGGAACTACGAATACCATTAGAACAGAATTCAATTTCCTCCAGCATTTTTGTGCTAATCATTTACTTTTGTATGATAGAAAGAGAAAAGGCCAGGAGTTGAGTTAATAAAATCATTATTCGGATGCTCTGACTATACCAAAGTGGTTATTTTGACTAAAATCTTGTTGAATGTACGAGCGTTCAGGTCACGTTCGGAAATAGATAAAAGTCAGAAAATTATAGAAAATCTTAGAGAAAAGATCACTGTAAGTGCACGATAATACTATATGTATTTTAGTATTTCTTTCGTGTGATTGACAATTTATATTGTTTCAGAATTTACTAAAAGATGACGGAGTATTGATCTTTCCCACGTATCCAACTGCAGCGTGCTACAAAAGTTTGATCACGCTGCGCATAGATTGTACTATTTACTGTTTAACTGTAAATTTACTTTTGCTTCCTGCGACTCATGTGCCTATTGGATTCGACAAAAACAATATGCCTATTGGCCTTCAGGTACTTTAGCAAAGTCGCGGACCAAACAATTTCTACTTTCCGAAGCAAAGAGGCTTTATTGTACACGCATAGTTATCTTGAAATATAAAAAACAAATATTCTATG
This sequence comes from Trypoxylon attenuatum, assembly GCA_963989405.1. Taxonomy (NCBI): domain Eukaryota; kingdom Metazoa; phylum Arthropoda; class Insecta; order Hymenoptera; family Crabronidae; genus Trypoxylon; species Trypoxylon attenuatum. The sequence goes on along the minus strand of OZ022488.1, from coordinate 17,545,939 downwards.
TATAAGAATATACTTTTAAAACGAATATATATATTTTAGGTGATAGCTGGACCAAACCAGGATAGACTTTGCCTAGCCGTTGCCAAAGAGTTGCAAAAGAAATTCGGTGGATGGAGGCCTCCAGTCTCCAATTAACATTACCAAAGTTTTCAAAATAGAAATTTCGGATTCATCGGGAAATGTAAGGAAGAATTTCTCCTTCGTAATTATGCTATTCAGTAGTAAGTGAGGAAAGGAATATGACGTGCTCATTGTTGTAACGGCTTATTTTTTCTGATATAATTTTAGAAGGAAGAGAGTTATCGATGTATCATGGGAAACAGGGATTTCCGACTGTGCCATAGAAGGCGATTCGACTCAAATGTACTTCATTCACCGTCGTTGCGACCTGCTGGAGCTCCTGCGATTGTGTTTTTGTCTGTCCTCATTTTTGACAGGCTCAGCATCATATCCTGGTATGATAATAGTATACCAGTATTCGAATATTAGTGAGGCTACAAACTGTGCATTATAGGCAACCAATACCAGTTCGCGTTTTAAATATCCAGATTGGAATAAAAAATAAGTATCTTTCTACTGTACATATTTATAAAAAAAAGTCGTGTCTGACAAACCATGGTTTATTTATTCGTGTCATTGATAATTTTATTAGATCATTTTTTTTTTGATAATTGGGTAGGATATGTTTTTGCGAAATTCACGTTAATAACGCATAAGTTATCGTCTTGTAGTCGCATACTCCTAATACTGATTTTATTATACTTAAGATGTAATTAAAATTGCAATCAAGAAATGGAATAGACTTTTTATGAGAAAAGGTATGAATTAAGTTATCATGCTGATGCTTCTTATGCTTTAATTCGTGTAAATACACCTATGATGACCATTCATTTATCACAATTAGAATTAGAATAGCCTTCTCACTTTCCACCAGTCACTATCGAATCGATAATCATGGGATTCGATCAGTTTGTCGTTGTTACGACAACAACAAAAATACTTTTTTTTCCGAGTAATAGCAAACTAGGACCAAAGGAAGCTGGTTGGAAAGAAGCAAAATATCCAAATTGCTTCTGGAACGATTAATTATGTATTACGAGTGCACCATGTACTGAATTCTTGGACGGCGTTTTCTCAACGCCAATTTATAAAATCAGGAAAGCACGACTCACAACGGATACTAATTAATCTACCTTGATGCAGTTCTGCAAAAATCGATCACTACCAGCGAAATAATAATAATAATAATAATAATGATAATAAAAAATAACGTGCCAGCTGGTATGTGTATCGCGTGCTAATCCAACTGATTCGTGCAATTCTTTCACAATTGATTCTTTTAATCCAGTTTCCTTCTTCATTTCTTCCGATCACACGGAGGTATATAGGGTTTTCCACCGTGTTTCTCCCATTCTCGGTTGAACTCGTGTTCCAAGACTTCGGCTCCGCGTTTTCGAGTCAGTCCTGTCTCGTCGAGACTCAGCTCGCACATTTGCATATCATCGATACCTTTTGCGATAATATGGAATTAAATTGACGGAAAATAAATTCGAAATTTATCATCTAGAATAGTATTGGTTAATTAATCAGGTACCTGCTATAAGAAGAATTGGTGGTTTGTCGGGATGAAGTTCCATCTGTCTCGCTACATATTGCCCATCGAAATGAGCATACCACCATCCTCTTTTTCCACTTGGATGAGAATTATCTTGCTGACCCGCCGTTGTTGGACGAACAAATGGAATTCTAAAGTATCGTTGAGAAGATTCTACTATTGGTTGCTTCATTTGTGTCCTTGGTACTCGTGATGCTGAAAAATTATATACGTTGAGAAATATATAATTTTCAATTATAATTCAATATCGATGATATTAAAAGCTTGCCTGCTTCCATAATGGACTTCGGTGCTCTTTCATTCTCATCCATAGTTGTGCGCCTTCGATTTCGCGCTTTCCAGGCGTGATATACTTTTAGTCTGCGATGGAATTCATGACGGCAAGCCTATTGACATTAAAAATTAATTGAAATTCAAATTTGAACGTTAAAGAAATTGAAATTTAATGTTCTTCGTAATCTAATAAAGCATCTACCTCTAATAACTCGATATCACAGGACGTATTAATAGCGTCTCGCAATTCAGAATATTTCCATTTTGATAAATCGTACTTTTTGTTCGCCATAGACGCTTGATAATTCCGGACCTGCTCTGATCTAATGATACAATCAACACGAATATTAGAATGATACCGAAATGTTCAAATTCAGAGATACTTGAAAAAGTATCTTTACAACTAGAAAAATATACGTGCAGTTAGAAAATTATAATTATAACAGTTATATTATCATTGTTCTATTGCTTTAATCACCATTTGTTGAGTGTTAATGTCATTAAATAGATTAATTACTAGATTCATCAAATTTTTGTGTAAAATGACGTATCAATAGAGATATGAGTATATGGAAGAAGGTGTTAAGATTAATATAATCTATGTGGTGACAATCTTGTGCACATCGTGTGAAAAATTTGCGTGCAAAAGTGACGTGCAAAAATTGTTTGAATCATGCAGAATTAAATTAAAGATATTAATCGACTGGAAAGATTAGATGAATGCAAGATGAATTTCTTTCAATTTACGATACCTTGCCAGCCTATTGTTGTTCGTCGACACGCGGACCTCCGAACCACTGTGTGGGTTCAAACAAAAAAATTCTGTAGTTCTAATTCCAAGAAAGTCTAACTTGTCTTTAGAAGTAACGCTGATTTGAGTGACGTCGCTTCGTGTGTGTGTCTGTCTGTATGCGTGTGTATTGTATATGTGTATGTGGGTGTGTGCGTGTGTAAAACATCAGATACGATAATTAAATTATAATTTTCAGATTGATACCTTCGAACTGAAATAGGCGATTCTTCAACTTGACCGTTTGATTCTTGTGCCAATCTGACTGCAAGCTCATGATCTCGTCTTTCTTGTTCAAGTAATTCACGATAGTGGTTTTCTTCCAATGCCTCCGTTTCCAATTGAGCCTACATTTATGAAGATATTCAATATAATTCGCAATTCTGATATTTACTATTAATTTGGGCAACTTTGTATACCTGCATAACAGCTGCTGTCTTTTGATCTTCTTCTTCTTGTCTCTGTCGCTGTTCCTCTTCAGCTTTTCTTCTTGCCTCGATCTCCAACTTCTTCCGTCTGTGTTCTTCGTCATCCTTTTTCCTACGCTCTTCTTCTTCCTTTTTGTGTTTCTCCAGTTCCAGTTCATCTTGGATCCTTTTCAATCGAGCCTGTTCGTCGTCAACCTTTTGTTGCTTCACCATATCTTGCAAATTAGCCATTTGCTTATTGATCTCGTTGACCAATCTTGTGTAGAGACTGTCGATCTCATCGGCTTTGATCGTTGGATCCCGTTTGATCTTCTGAATTCCAGCTTCCAGATCAGTCTCAAGCTTTTTCATATTGCTCATAGATTTGTCACGATTTTTCAATTGCTTCGAAGTTTCTTCCATGCGGACTAATTGTGTCTTCAAAGTTTTTATCTTCATGATTCCTTTTATTCGTGGTCGATGTTGCTTTTGAGTAATATACATCCTCGCGGTTTTTTGAAGTATGATTAGGTGCTGTCGTCGGTATATTATCTTATTTTTCAATTTTATAACAGAAAGAGCACAAAATTGCATCTTATTCCATCGTGATCTGAGTAACCATTTCTTTACGTTTGCAACGAGCTTTCTCAGATTTTCAGGATCCGATTTCATAATTCTATCGAATTCCGCAAATTTTCCCGGTTTGAAGAATACTCTGGTAATACCGAATTTAAAATCCTTCTTATTTAGTTTCAAACTATGCAAGAGAGCTTCGCAAAAGAATCTTGGTTCCAATTTAGCTAATTCTGGTGGCAAATATGACTTGTACATGTTGTAAAGTTCTTGGAATGGAACTCTGCTTGGATAACCATGTTCCATAAGTTCCAATACCGAGGTCATACCTGAGCAACGTAATTGTCCTAGAATACTATTACCGTCAAACTGATGCGCGACCATTTCATTGTTCGGTTTAATACAACGAATGAAATTTGTACCCTGAAATTATCATTAGTATATAACATACTGTTTTCAAAATATCTGTATATTCTTAAATACAGGACGATTAAATACTTACAGTACTCTTCAACTTATCCATCAATTCGCCTAACTGTGTTTTAAATTTGCTACCAACGCTGATGAAAGTAAGTTTCCCTTTCTGGCATGAATTATTAGCGAACTGAGTCCTTAAAAATTTGTTATTGCTTTCTTGGATCAATGCTTCTAACGATGCATGCAGCGCATCGTTATTCTTCTCGATAAATTGGTTCTAATGACGGAAGATGGATAATATTAACAATATTAGAAAGAATATTGAATAATGATGAATCATTTCCAATGTTGTAGTATAAAGAAATAACATTTGTAAAATGAGACTCACGGTTTGATAACAAACACCGCCAGCATAATGACGAATAACAAAACCTTCGTCGTCCCTTAATTCCCTGTGTGCTTTTAAACGAGAAGTTCGTGGTAGAGTGATTCTAAAGTGACCATTCCACACACGATGTACTTCGCTGGTAAAGTGCGTGAAACTATGAGTTGGCAGTTTGGATTCTTCATCCAAAAGACTAAAAATTCCATTGTTTTTTGATTCGATCAGATCTAAAAATTCCAACATATTATATCTTTATCAATTATTTTTCACTCGATCTAACTATTTAATAAAGTTTAAAAATTTACTTTACCAATACAATCTTGATTATCAACGTAAGATATCTTCGGTACGTTGAGAGATTCTCTTGCGTAAAGATCTTGCTCGTATTTTAAAATTCGTTCATTGAAAAACTGTTGCAGCTTCTCGTTGCAATAATTTATACAGAATTGTTCAAAACTATTCACCTTGAAATATTCTGCCAATCAGCGTGAAATATAAGAATTTTAACAAACGTACACCATATTGGAACAAGGACAGATTTAATAATTTCACTTACCAAATCCTGCTATATCTAGAACACCTATATAGTAACTCGAAGCTTTGAATGGAATACTCTTGTTAATCCGTGCTACGATGTAATCAAACAATTTGCTGTAGATAGCTTTGGCTAACGCGTCCCTGGCATTATTAGCCTCATAGACTTTCAAGGGTACCCTAGTCGAATCATAAACAAATTGAGTTTGTTTCTTTCTTTTTTTACACCTTCAACATTCCTGTATACATATATTTTAGTAAATATAAAAATGAATAATTCTCTTACATGATAACCGTGCCTTTGATACCACCACGACTAGTTTGCATGACTTTTGAAACCAGAGCTTGTCTGAGTTCTTCAGGATCGACACTCAACAATTTTGCGGTCATTAATACTGCTCTCTCACAACCGGATGTTATTCTCGATCCACCTTTCGTATCTTCAGGATTGTCTTCGAAAGTGATGTTCCCAAGATGAAGCACTGCAGCTACCATCGTGTAGATCTCCATTCTTTCAGCGTCAGTTAAGCCGAGGCGAGTCAGTGCCTATATTGTATTTATAAAATAATTAACTAGACTTCTCAATATAATGTAGATAGATTTTACAGCTAAATATTATAGTTTTTTTCTAGCGACAGTCTTTCCGCTTTTCATTTTTTCAAGACCCAAAAAATATTTCAAGCGTACGATTGAATTAACAAAATAAATATCTGAGGATTACCGTCGCTTTTTCCTTCGAGGATAAAAATCAGCCAACGGGCAAAAAGGTGAGGAATAAGAAAAATTAGATTGTTTGTTTAAAAAACAAAATTGTGCGATACCATGAATAAAAGGTAATAATTAAGAAATATATTTTAACTGATAAAAAGAGTGTATACCTGGTCAATGGCACTGAAACCTTCAACATCGTCCAAAATTGGATCAAGCATGCTCCCTTTTACAACTTGTTCTCTGCTCTTCTGAGCATCATTCAATTTCTTGTCTGACTCAGCGTTGCAGAAATATTGAGTGCAACCATTGCGCAAATAGTGGAAGTCATCGGGTTTCGTGATACCGAGCTTTGCTCGTAACTCGGGTGGTGCACCGGCACATAGCATATAAAAGACATGATAATTTCTCTCGTCAGGACTTTGAAGACACACTCTCGATTTCTCCAACAAATAGTGAGAGATATATCCACCGACAACTTGACACTTCGAATCAAAATGCACTTCCATAAATTTTCCAAATCGAGAACTATTATTGTTCCTCTTTGTCTTTGCATTTCCGAAAGCTTCGAGCACAGGATTTGCTGAGGAATTAAAAAAGGAGTTACATAATTAGCATATATCCGTTCTACATTCGTGTTCAATATAAAAAATAAAACCATACCATCTAAGATTTTTTGTTCGATTGGCCCGGCTGTCGATCCCCATAAGTCACACAAATACCGAAGTAAATACTTGGTTGATTCAGTCTTGCCTGCTCCAGATTCACCGGATACAATAATACTCTGCGATTGTTTCAGAATCTTCATGTCCCGGAAAGCTTTGTCGGCTGATAAAAAAAAGACGATTGACAACTGGTTCAAAGGATTATTCTCTAATTGTTTAATTCGGTATCTGATTATATACCAATAGCAAAAACGTGCGGTGGTGTTTCTCCAAGCGATTTTCCCTGATAAGCTTTAATAGTACGCGGAGAGTACAGATCCCTCACTTCGCAGTATGGGTTCACAGCAATCAGAATATTCGCAACGTAAGACTGTAAAGGTAGTAATTATAATTCGCATATAAATTTCGGAAAGCAGAGATTCTTAATAACGTAGAAAACTCTATTAGCTAATTATTTACATATATTCTGTCCTTGAAGTAACGGGTCCGAATATTGTTCAGAAGGGTTGCCTCGTTCAGGTACATCAGGGCACCTGTACATACGAAAATAACAGTAAACACTGGTGAAAGTGGATTTCCCAAAAGAGCGAAAGCCACCATAGTAAACTAAGCGTAACGAGAGATCCTTAATTCTGATAAGCAGAAAACGATAAATGTTTCTTTCCTTATTATTCCAAACCGTTGAAACCGCTATATTACATGAGACAATTCCTAAAATCGTAAATCTCATTCTGCTAATACAATCATGCGCGAATGAATTTTTTTAGGAAAACGTACATTAAGTTGGTCCATGTTCGAAAGGTGTCATTGAAAGAAGAGTAAAAGTACTAGTGTGACTTTTGTAAAATGAGCGTAGTAATTCAGCGGTGAAATCTAGAAAGCGAAAACTTACAGTTATCTTCAACATCTTTGGTGTACTCTCCAGCAGGATAAACTTCATCGAGAGGGCAAGTGCGCGAGGGGTATTTAGGATCTAGTGGCACAATTAATGCGTCACCATCCACCATGTCCGTGAACTTCCCTATTATGAAACCCTCTTGAGCGTCCCGCACCCATACCTGCTGGTTCTCCATCCCGGAGCGTCTTTTTTTTCAACAGATAATCACAGTATTATAATCATAACGTAAAATCAATATAATTCCTTTTTGTCCTTATAATTGTATACGTATAATTTCTCAAATGTCTCATCTTATTTAATAATGCGCCTATTTATTAAATTAAAAATTCATCTTTGAAAATTGACTAATAATAGTTGTATTTAAATGAGGCTCATTAGATTTAATATCTCGAAATGTGTTTTGTCAGCATGTTCACAATGGCAAACAGTGTGCGCTATGTCAATTTTACCAGCGTCCACGATTTCTCCTTTGCAAGGAGAGCTTCCGGTGAAAGGCACCTCAGAGATCTAAGCGGTTTCCGCTGTCGTGCCAACGAAAGCGCAAGAGGATCCTACCGCACTACATAATTTTTACGTCGAGACATTTATAAACCTGATGCAAAGCGCGTAGAAGAATTGGCTTAAACTTTACTATTGATGAAAGAAGTCGCAGAAATGTAGCCGTTAATGTCGATCGATAGCGATTAAGATTGGCCGACGACGAGCGAGTGAAGGCTGTTGACGAAGGACGTAAAACGTCGACCTAACTGATATTCTTAATATCATTCTCTTTTGTACAAGTAAATAATACACTGCAATCGAAATATGATTCAACGTACAACCAGTATTATAAGTGCACAGTGACTACTTACATCGGTGTAAAGTATTAATACTGTTATAGAAATACTCTTAACTGATACTATTGATACATAAATAGAATAGAATGATTTAGATATTCTAGATATATAATTGATACGAAAATACTATTAATCAAAATAAAATTGGACTATTATTAAAGTATCATATTCTCGCGTACTGGTTACTCTCATCTAATTTCGCCTTAATAGACCTTGCTCCAAGTTTTCGGCTCTTTATCGTATATTTGACAACGTTATCGCGATGAAGATAACACGAAATACGGTACCGTATACATAATAATCTCGAGTATTACGAAGTGCATAGTTTCGAATAATATAAGAACGTAGAAATATCCAGACGAAGAAGCAACTAGTGCAGCACTGATTCAATTCTTCTCTAATCTTTTCCAAGTTCCGTATATACAAGATATCACAGATACGGTGTCCGATTCGAAAAACTCTTCGACGATTCAACTTACACATAATAACATAAACGATAAAGGGCAATTAATCGGAAAGATGTTTCGCGTCAGTAGTCTGAAACTAATGCTTTCAAAGAGTAGTTATCGAAAGGATAAATTCTGTTATAAATTCTTATCGCGAATTCTACAGGCCAAGCAACTATATGTATGTACAAAGGTCGTCGAATGTCGTTGCACTGTTCCCTCGCGAACGAAAAGTTACCGTAACAGAGTTTTGAGAGAGCATTGCGAATCAAAGTGGTACACGCATTAAAGCGGCACCGTAACATGACGCGACACCTCACAAAATGTCTAGAAGAATTACTAGTGAATCTTATAGAAGCAATCACGCTTTAAGTTTTTTTTACATTATCCTCGAGAAATAGATAAAAACTGACAGCATTTCTCCAAGAATGTTAAACATGTCCTATGAAAATTTAAGCTATAATTTTAGTAAACTTTATTATCTGCGCAAGAGAATCATTAAATTTGCAAGGTTCTTCTAAAAAGTGGGGAACTTGGTTTGCTCTATGTGCCTCTTTCTCTTCACCGTGCTCCCTGTATCCCGTTAGAGATATCGTAACGGTAAAAGCAACCGGTAGATCCTTGGATCGATCCTTGGTCCATACACCGAGTGCACGCTAATCTATGCCGTTTTATACACGTACTCTCTCCTTCGCGAAAGGTTCATTATTCATTACTGTGAAACATAAGTGAATCTTGCAATCTCATAAACAAGAAAAAACAATTGTTCTGTGTATAATTAATCCTATTCATTGATATCTAGAATAAAATAGTAGTGGGGAAAGAAATAATTTCCTAAAGAAACTTATTAAAAAAGGAGAGGTAGAAGAAAGTACCGTATCGAGTAAAAACTATGTATGCAACATAGGAACAATTCGAAAGGTATCACGTGCGATCCCTTGCATCGGTTCATTCGCCTTAGACACGAATGTGGAGAAAACCGTAATATGTGGTCGTTATATTATCTCCCTCCTTCAACCGGAAGATTTTTCTTGTCGTCATTGTTCACAGAGTATCGTAATAATTGAAAAACAATGTAACAGAGGCACCACTATGGTAAATCTCGTTTTGTTTGAGCTTGGTGGAATTTCATGAAATGACGTTGTAGACGGATGAGAATGATGATTTTTGCAAGTACGGAAAAGATTGAAGCGGATGTAAGTGGAAATGCTGCTTGAGCACGGAGGTGGTCCTACAGAATAGAAATGGAGCGCGATGTTAGAAGGGTTGCATGGAAACAGAATGTGAATGAAAGGGCAGAGGAAGCAGGAAACGGCAGGTGAGGCCGACACTCGGAAACAAGGAGACACGCGTCAACGAGCATGTGCTGTCTGCCTAATTTTTTGGTCGTGAATAGCGTGCAGTGAAATGTTCATCGTTTACACAATATTCTTCCGTTCCAACTATTTTTTTCCCATATTATGTATTCTCGTACTCCTTTATTACAGTTACAAGGGAAATATTGAAATCAACATTTGGATATGTCAGTGGTCATTGATTACTTTACTGTGAGACATTCAAAAGTAATTAAGAAACGTATGTTTGAATTTTAAACTTTCCTTTCTCTGTCACAGTATACATTATCCACTTGACCACGAAGTTTCACGTTACATTCAAGCCAACATTGAGCAATCCGTTTCAACTGTTTTCTAATGTGAATTAGATCTAGAAATGATTATGGAATATTGTTGAAAATACAGTCATGGTAACTGTACATCGCGTGCAGCTGCTATCGGCGATTCGTCTCGCATCGAGGGTGACTAGACGTTCTTTCTCCCTAGCAGTATCCGTTTAGTTTCCATCGCGAAGGAGCTCCCCGATTTGTCGTCATGGTCAACGAACTCGGGACAAGCATTTACCTTACGCGAATGCTTACTGTACGTTACGTGAATCTCGCACTGTCCATGCAATTAGAAGCCACACTTATATTCCATGAGAAATCTAGGGTCTGACACCTACACAAGACGTCAGAAGCATAAAGTAGGCTTATAATTAATTCTAAAATCATGAGAGAGAGAGAGAGATATTCGAGTTTTGGGAAATTACTAACGGTGCTTCGTGCTGTTGGGAAAACAATAGTGGCGTGAAGAAAAGTACTATGAGGACACGAGGTCACCACTAGAATGAAGTAATAGAACCTCGAGTCATAAAGCCCGGCCAATGACCTGTGTGAACAGAGACGAGGCAAGACTGAAGAAAAGGGAGATCTTGAAATTTCATGCACCCTACATCGGTCAAGACTCGAACAATAGAAACCAATGTCATTAAGTAATTATTCTATTGCACTATAGTACTAAACGAATAACACTCTCTTCCGAGTGAAGAATGTGCATTTCTACAACGGGAATTGTTTTTAGAGAGAACCTAGTTAATCGAGCTTTATTTAGGACTCAGTTATTCGAACTTCATCATAATCATGTAGATAAAGTGTAGTATGACGTGGGTACGTTGTTCGTTAATACGAGCACGTACGCGAATATCATCATTTTGCAGGTCGTTTAGTACTAATTGGAACAGCCTTCGTGCGATCATCGTCATCAACCGCTTTCAGTGATTAGATTGAGAGTCGTCGGGTACATGCTTTCGGATGTGAGGACATTTACTCTCTATTCGGTCTCCCTTCGGTCCAACCCTACAACTCGATGGAATTAATAAATTTCACCCGGTGGGGAGAGCAAGGAATATGTGAAAAATTAAGATTCTAGAATACGTATTATATATATATGTATCAGAAGATTCTATTATTATTCTAAAATAAATCCAAGGACAACTGGTAAAAAAAGGAATTAAAATGAATGTATTATGATGATTCAACATGTTTTCATTCGTCTAATATCCGATCCCGACCTATGTTTGCGTCGCGTGCCATTTGCAACGTCATGATAATTGTGAACTAAAGCAGTTACGCAACGAGGAAAAAGGATCACCGGTTCCCATATGGGTGAGTCGATATCGTGGGACTTGGATCGAATTGCCCGTGACTCATGTCAGACGGCAATGATCGCCCGCGCAAACTACACACACTCAAATCTCATGTGAATCACTCGTTCTTCCCAACTGTCACCGTGTTAATTATTTTGTAATTGACCCTCGCTAATATCGCCGGTGACTCGAAATAGAATTCTTCTTGAACTACAACCATTTTAGGGTCATCCTATTTCGATAATATTCTAACGATCGATCTTATCTCCAAGGTCGATGCAACGTAATATAAGAATTAAGTGGAATCTGTCATTTTAAGTAATGTTATTTACCAGAGTATGGTGAATGGTTAACAGCAGATGCATACTGATGTCGAGGTAAGTAAGGAAAACAAGACAGGATTTTATTATGGGCAAAGAGGATGCCAGACGTATCTACTTTTTTTTTTCTTTCTGTGTTTATCAGATCTACGTATGCGGAGGGAAGACTCGTCGGATTCACACGCTAATTCACAAGTGCCGGGTTCTCTCTACGTACACTTTCGAGCACCTGTGCCTCCACTCTATACCGTCTTATGCATTTCTTCCTCGTATTATAACGTTATCGCAAGTGCATATGCGAAACCGCTGACTTTGTCGAATAGAATATATGTCAAACGACCTCTGTTTTCTTTTTTTTTTTTTTCAATAAATCATTTCACGGATCTCTTACAATAAATTATAAACTATAACAAACTCCAACCAGCAATTATTTCTCATTAACAACTTGCTAATTCTTACGAAAAATCACCGTGGACTTTCGCTTATATGTATTTTGATTTTCGCGATTAGTAGAAACTTGAAAGCGTAGTAAATCCGATTTCTACACAAGGGTGAAACTGTTTTCTATGTCTGCCACGTGTGCAATTGATGGCAGAATACCATAGTAATTATGTTTATTTTTGCAAGAGCGTAACAGGAACAAAAGATTTTACAAAATTTCCTTAAAATTGATATTTGCATGGGAATGACAGTCAGTCGCGATACAAAGAGGATCGCAAAAGTCACTGTTATTTCTCACAATATTGAATCTATATATCAAACACATTATTCTCACTGAACTGTTAGCATTTTTACAAGGTCGAATACCTAGTAATATCGATTGCATGCACTAGACTTCGAAAACCTATTCGCTAGTCTCGCAAAAAAAGAAAAAAAAAAAAAGAATATAATTTAAGTATCATACGATGACGCTGGTTTGTAACGAAATTACAGCTCTGACTAAGTTTTCTTAAACAGTAAAGCGTTAGACCTCGATGGTATTACTCGTGAAATCGAAGCTACGCGAAAGGATAGTATTAAACTAAATTCTGCCAGTTACGTAATAGAGCAAAACACGGAATAATTCGTGCGATGTCTGTAACAACAATAGATTGCTGTAATGTTGCGAGCACTGATTCTGCTCCAGCTTGAAAGTGGATATAAACACCGTAGAGAAACGTTTGAAACGCAAGAGACTACCTTAGCACTCAATGACAACATTCTACTACAATTTCCATTGTATCGTGATCTACGAGATTTTGGAAACAAGTTTAACTTTGGGGAATCAAGAATATATATAGTGAACACCTTAAATGTTTATTACTCGTTCTATGCTAACTACTAACATTATTATTCGCTATTCAATGTTGTAAATATTTCCGGATGAAATTATTTATGCAAATTCCTCTAGAATCAAAAAAATCAATTAACACTCAGGAATTAGGTGATTTAAGATATTGTCATTCTAAAATGAATAGAAATGAGTCAAATGGTCATTTATACGTTTATGGAGCACTGTATCAAAACTATGACTTTTGCGTTGATCTCTGAGTCACAAATTACACGAATCTATCACGAATTGTATTCGTGTTATAACCGCAGGATTTGCGTTGTAGTACGATAATAAACGGATTAGTAATGCGCTTTACTATCGTGATTGCAATTCGAATTAGAACAAGAAAACAGTATTTTAGATGAATTATATTTTTTTTAAATATAATCTACAAAAGTTGTTGACAAAGGTAGCAATTTGTGTGGTTGATTCAAAGTGTAGAAATAATTAAAAAAAGAAAAAAAGAGTATTTCAAACACTTACGATTTAAAGACGGAGGACAGCGAGATGAAGGCAACGAAGCCCAACACTCGACTGGCAGTTCAAAGCATCGTTTCCATCAGCTCGGCAATCCTCGGCTATGTTCGCTCTTGCCACGCGGCAAATGGCAATCACCTGGCGAATCGCTCGACAATAATTGATGCGTGATTATTATCGTAACAACAGGTGGTAAAAGCTTAGAAACAGGTTCAAATCAAGAAACTAACAAGTTAAATAGTATAATGAAAGGAAAATTCCTTTAACTTACAATAAACCAAGAAATTAACATTATGTATATAAACTGAACTCTTGCATATAATACTCTATTATAATTGATAAAAATAATTTGAGTATAATTGAATTTCATATTCAACGTTTCATATAATTTATTAATTGTTACTTTCTGACATAATTTGAATTGAATACCGCTCCAATGAGTTAAAGGAGCTACCGACATCTTGCAGTCAGAGATTTACGTTTCCATCGATAAAATGTTCCCGAATATAACAGATTTTCCAAAAAGGTTCAGTGAAACTTATTTTCGTTAGTCTTATCGGAACTTTACTAAATCGATTACTAAGTTTACAAAAGTAATTTCCCAATATCGTGATTTGAATCTTTTTTATCTTCGCGAGCGATACCACAGTCGAATGACTGCAACGAATAGAGCTCACGTTAGCTTCTGCCACCTCTTGGTACCTAAGAGCAACACGTTGCCCGGAATACTGTTCAGGTTTACACGATGTTGATTTCAAATAGTCGAAATTTCTTGAACTAAATTGTACAAAGTAGAAAACTGCAATTGCATAATTGTAGCTAAATATAATTATCATTCGATTAACACAAAGTTGCTTCGACTATTTTGAATTACGATTACGTTATTCTGTAAATATATATATATATATGTATAAAACCTTCGTTTTTAGTTTCTAATTTAAATCTATAAACACTATTTTCTTAAATACAAAATAATTCATATAATTATCAAACCAGAAATTTAATCAATAGAATATTGACGGTAACTTAATTACGCAAAAAGCAAGTGACAGAACAGGTGTTCACTGTACATCACGTATATGGTATAGAAAGGTGATTTACATTTGTAAACCTTAAAATTGGGTTGCGAGAGCGTAGTTCGTCCATTCAAGTTGGTTTACTCGTGTAGTCGATCGATGTAATCGAAACACACTTTCGGTATGAAACCAGGCCTCCAAGGGAATTCCCATATAGGAGATAAACATTGAAAATCTCGTCACGAATAAATCCGATTTTTTCCTCAATTTTACTCACTTTCTGCCGGTTCATTTTTATTCGATTCTATCATTACCAACAGGTGTTAGATTTCCATCACTATTCGCAGAATTTCATGTTGAATCTTCCTGTTTATCCAGATATAAAATTCTCAAAATATTCAGCTTACTATCCACTAATTATTGTGAAATTCACAAACCATTCGTAAACTTTAAACTACCGCGGTAGCCGAAAGCGTATGATTCATAACTTTCGATAAAATTCGCTAAGCCCACCAGTAAGAAAACTTGCTTTATAGTTTCCCTGAAATTGAACAATTTTACTGCTATTACTTCCGCTGAAGCCATCGCGGAACTCTGCGCTCTACGAGCAGATATTACACAGTTCGCATTTTTTTCGCACCGGTGCCACTTTCTTCCGGTTACCATAACCAGACTCATTCCGGCTTCCACTACTTACTTATTACATCCGTAAGTTCTGTCGAGTAAAAACGAAAGTGGTTGATGCAGTCTTCAAGTGCAACGTAACGAGTCATAAAAAAAAGAAACAGTGTCCTAGAGATTTTGAAATTCAGCAGGAAAGTTTTGTACAATTCCATTGATTAAAAATAATTAAGAAGATATATGATATGAGTACTGACAAAATGTCTTTTAAATTCAATGATCGACTTTTATAAGGAAATCTTTTTATTGCCAATTTTCCAATACGTTGTAGAACGTTCTTATGCAGCATAAAGATTTTAGTGAGCGTTTTGCGTGGGTCGACGCCACTTGACTAATAAGTGGATACTATCACCGCTGCTTGCCGACCGCTGTACGACCTCCTAATTTTGCATCTTACGACCATCCGGCAATTTATAATTTCGCCTGTAATCAGATGCCAACTGCATCCGTCGATGAAGAGATATAACTTCCCCGAGAAAACAGATTAATCAAATTAATTAATTTGATAATTATCGGTAGAAGAATTTAATGCACTTTTTCAGCGATCTCCCTTACTCGTTATATTACAATTCTTCAAATTTTGAATCCTACGAACAAATGAATTGAACTTTGAGAGAATTGTACAATAAGGTCACTGTAACATAGCCACGCTTTCTAGAAATGATCAGCGCTTTCCCGCACCAGTTCTGTTAATTGTTCTTCACCAGATGCTTCGTAAATTTCTCATTCTTTTGTAGGCATATCTCAAAAGCTAAGGTTGCATTTCCTGCAAATCAGCGATCTACATACTTACAATACCGAGCAAAATGAAATATAATCGCAACAGTCAGAAGTGGCGATAAGCTGGTAAAAAACTCCTACGTGATGAGTCTCAGGAATTGTGAGATCCATTTAACTTGGACTCCTAAGTGTTTAGTTGTTACTGGAAAACATCAGAGCACTCATTGTTCTTTTAACTGCAGCTGTTAAAACGATCGACACGGTTTAACGGTTCGGTGGTGTACGGAAATAGCGATGGAAGACGTTGCATAAATGAATTCTAAAAGCCACTTGTTCATAATCAACATTTTATATTCATCATCAATTACTATAGTTTGTAGCTATTTTAACTGCTACTTTCATATTTTAAGCAGTTCTAAAATAAATAGACTGTCACTGTTGCTCACTGAAGAATTGTCGTTAACCAAGTTATCTCTGGATCCTTAATCTTCGATTGATCCCCTAAATCAGGCAGAATAGGAAATTGTAGACTCACAATTATAGCAGTGAACTTATAGCAACTTATACTTACAATTTTTTTCATTGATGTGACACTCGCGAAGAGCGATAACAGAGATATTGCTTTGTGAATGATAATGATTTAATTATTAATAACCTTCGAATAGATAATTTATTAACGATCATAATTTTAAAAATAATAAAATTAGGTGAAACTTGATTCGTCAGATTCACTGAGGTTTTCCCGCTAAAGCTTACATACGGTTAGAAGCCTACACTGGGAATCCCGGTAAACAGGTACAAAACCGTCCTCCCTATATTACCTCTCGTATTTTTCTCTGAATCTTTCATCCTTCATTCACGCATTCAGCAGTGTGCACTCAGACTAACCGGAGCTCCCTTCTGTCTTTCCGTCTGCCACCGTTTAACATCCTGAACCAGACTGACCCGAGCAACTTACATAGTGCTACCTATAGAAAAGGAATTCGTTTGAAAAGAAGATTTTAACGTAGAACAGGCAGATCTTCGTTTTAAAAAACGAGTTAACAGTACGAAAGAGAGACTCGTAAAGATCAAAGACTCTGCGAGAGCTGTTCGATAGCCCTTCCCGCGTCAATTTATATTAAGCAGTAACTCGTGGTGACTTCTAAATCATTTTGCCGGCTAAAGTGAGTTGACCGGTCGTCTTCGTTTATCTGTGTGGCGGGATCTTGCTGACACACTGGATCCTTTTGCCGGCAGACTTTCAACAAGTGGCATCGATCATCTATTACTTAGGGCCATTGGCCATTTATCGTTCAATCAGCTATCTTGATTGATTCTGGACGTTCTTGTGCTCGACGAACCTCATCAACCGAAGACGCAGGCCATCACATTCAATAGCAGACCGCCCAGTTTTCGTCGAAATGTGTTAACGCGTAGACCAACGACTTCCACTATCGTGTCTGCGTATCTTGAAAGACTTTGAAGTTTAAACGAACGCAGCAGCAAAGAATTCATCGGCGTTTCTTCGTGTTGAAGAGGTTGTCAGCTTCGCGAAACTTGAAACCATTCAAACGCGGACCACGTCAGCATCCGGACGTAAGTACTTATTCTTTTTCATTCTTTGTTTAATTTTTGCGATTCTGTTTCTCACCGAAGAATACTACTCAACTTCGCGAGACCTTCGAATGTTCAAAGTATAAAGCGAATTTTACTGTTGAAGGGAATTCTCGTAGGATCGTTAAGATTTTGTAAGATCGGCAGATGGTAGAATAAATTACAGACTTGATAAAATGATTCGTGAGAGAGAACAGGTATTTCGTGGCGGACGAATTCTACTGAAAGAAGTTGTATCGGGTGCAGGCAGCTGAGGTTCGCGAGCTCAGCGGGATTCAGTTCGATTTTTTGGCCGATTGCACGCAGCCAAACAGGTTTTACTGAAAGGCGTTATACCTAGTGAACACCCTCCATAGTTCGCGTTCCTTCCTCGAAATCTGCTTATGGGAACTGCGTATGCTACAAAAAGAAAGTGAGAGCTGTAAAAGAGGACGGATTCAATACGTGTTGTGCATAATATTCGTATTTATGTATTTTTACCTTATCCCAGCGACACGTTATTCTAGGTAGAAAGTACTATCCATCTATTAGTACCGATGGTAGATCCCCTCAGAAATTGCGAATCATTGTATTAAATACAAGGGGAATACCTTTCCTGTGTGCTGTTTAGTCATTCGAACGGCACGAACTCTTCCACCGATCACCGACATGTGAATAGAATGTATAATTGCTTTGGACTTATCTTAAGACTCGGTTCCGCTTTGAAAAGCTTTTACTTTGCACCGTTCATTTATAAACACTTATCTCCCGGTTGGCCAACGATTAAATTCAGCGTTATAATCTCGGTACAAATTAAAGAAAGCTGCATTTTGAAAAACACGCAAATTCAACTGTAAAAAAAGATTAACGTAATATCCGTGCGTAATCAGCTTAGTCAATGAGTGTCTGATTTAATCAACCGAATACCAACTCCCACGATTGCAAACGGTAATATTCTTGATTGAACTTTACAATTGCAGAAGTAAAGTCGTATCGTATAACAATTACTATATTCAGCAATTTGTATTCCCATTGTGCTGGCGTGCATATTCACTCGAAAGCAGTAACAGAATCGTTACGTTCAATTAACAGGTGTACGGATGCGTCTTAAGGAAAAATAACGCGGTTGCAATACGCGGATAAAGAAGAAAAATAACTACAACCACTGAGCGCGCAAATATTGACGTTCAAAGTACATATTAATCGATGCAGAAAATTGGTCTACCAGCAGTAGCAGTCAACGTTGCTCAGTAAGGAAACAAGATTCTCGTCATCAGACCGCATCCTTTTAATTCGCAATTCCGCAGATGGAATCTCAGTGAAAAAAGTGGGAGAAGCGAGCGATTGTCAAATGCCGCGAGGTCATAAAAAGTCATTGAATCATTATGTACCGTGTAAGAATCTCTTTACAGGGATCCTGGTTTACCTTGGGTTAGAGCGTAAGAATCGTCACGTTCTCCCCCTTAGTAAATGTTTCCCATTGCCTGGGGGGTACGTACACGGTTTTACTTTCACTGAACAACGGCGCAGTGGCTAACCACCGTCGCGTGGTGCACATTTTGAAGGCCCTTTCAAGCATTCGCGAACAAGTCTTCGACTCGATCGGTTTTATCCAAGAACCAAACCAAAATTGGCAACTCGGTCACGTTGCATCTAAAAAAGAGCCTTTAACCGAAAGAAGAACATTTTGTTTATGAAAAACGATCGCACCTTAATAAGTGAAAAAAAGTGTACTTTGATGTGTCAAGATATATATTTTCCAATTTTTTAATCATCGTGTGTGTGTACATGCGTGCTCTTGAAGAAGTGTGTCGTGTCAATCTTGCTTCGAGAAAGACGATCTTAAAAGGAATCAATCGTAATGACGCTTTCGATTCGCAAGTTAGTTACGTCAATCGGTGCCCTCTTCATAGGAATTTTTCTATGCAGATGAGGAAACTTCTTTTTTTTTCTTCCTGCCATGGTCGCATTGGGTAGGTCCTCAACTGAAAATCAATTACTTTATATTATTCCTAGAATTATAATACTCTTATAAGTACACACAAATAACATATGTGTTTAACATCCGGGACCCTGAGTGTCTAAAATTTAAAGTGTACATAATTCGTGGGAATGTGTCACGTTCTATTTATTAGACTAGCTGCAGAATGATTAAGATTCAAAATTTGAACAAGTGCTTCGTTCAACAGTGCGTGCCGAACATCTATGTAATCAAAGATCCCCAGTTACTAATGATAATTTATATTGACCCTGTCAGAACGCAATCTCCAAGAACTTGTTTTCAATTCTAAGCTTCTTATAACAACGACACATTGCGGAATATTGTGAAATACAATTGAGAATATTTCAAATAATGGAAAAAGCATTTTACTTTATAAAAGCAGCTTTATCTACTTATAACTACTCCGAGAATAGAGATTCTTACTTAGCTCGTGGAAAAGGTTTCTCTCTCACGAATCCCATCTTCCTCGAGGAATAATTTATGAAAAGATTAGCGTTACGACGTTAGTTAAAGGAATCGTTGCTTTACCGAAGAACGAAACGATTGTAATCACACTGAAAAAAAGTCAAGTGGTGTCGGTGATTTGAACGAGCGAAGACTCTGTAAGAACGACACGTGAATGAACCATCTTCGCAGTGTATTCCATTTATAAATATTTCGTAATCCTCCAGGATTAAACGATGCGGACTTAACCAGTGGCAGTAGTGAAGTAGTCGTTATCTGCGATACTCGTGTAAACGTATTGTTCGCTAAGGGAGAGGGTGTTTCATTTGCAGGCAATTGCCGAGCTGTGTCGCGGGTAGAATGTTATCGGACCAAGTACCGACCGATTTCGAAGATTGCCACCAACGATATCGGAATCGCAGAGTCTCTATATATATATATGCTCAGCAGAAAAGGTTACACGATTAGTAGTGCGTCGAGTCTCACGCCTGTGTCTGATGTCTAAAGTATTTTCAATTCCGAACAATCGTGATAAACCACTCGTGCAAGTATCGTAAAGCTTTAACCGCGTCACATCTTCAGGTAGAGGATTTTGAATCACCCGTTAGCCGTGAAACTTCATTCGATTCTTCTGTATATCCGATTGAGGTATGAAACTATATTTTACGATTAATTACTGTAACTCGATTCATCTACTCTGATCTTTCATATATTTATATTAAACTTCGGTATACGCTATTTCACTCGTTTCGCGATGTTATAAGAGTTTAAAATGTGAATAACATACCTGTCAATTTTAATATAGAAAATAATATCAAAATTCACTCATTTTTCTTTTTGTACACTTGACTCACATTTGATTCACGTTAAAGTCGATTTAGTTGAATATTTAGATATATTCAATAATATCTGGAAATTATCATGTGTATTAAAGATAAATTAAGAAATCGTAAAAAATCGAATTAGTCTACTTACATAAGTATACTTACTTCGAATCAGGGAATTTACTCTAGCGAATGATAGACCTGAAGATGTCGTGATATATTAAAGTGGTGCGTTATCGCGACAATTTCAGCTTTACCAATTCGAATGACTTATCTATAACTCACTTCCCGCCCGATACTGTTCGAACACTATTTTATTCCCTTCGATACAAGTTTTCAACATCGCGCATTATTGTCACATTCTGAAATCTGATACTTTGACATTTGCCGAGAATAAACATTTTCACCGTGAACCCGGATTGTAGAAGAATTCCTAGTGTTCACTGGGTGGCAATTTAATTGAGATAACTCGTAAACCAAAACTAGGGGGAAAAAATATTATTTGAATAATATAATGGAATATTGAAACAATGAAATTTATCAATAGTGCTTTCTTGCAACCTTGTGCTAGAACAAAGACGAGTATGGACTCGCACATATCGCAAATATGGGTTCGACACTGCGTTTCCTTACGCGTAAAAGCCAGATGGTGCTCCGGTTTTAAAATTACCCTACTCGAACTGCATGAGTAATTTAAGGGGTTCGTACAGAACGGAATACAACTCAAGAATGTTGAATACGGTAGCTTAATATTAGTTTCCAGAATTTGTACGCAGCTTAGAGCCTATAAGCCCAGCTTATAATATCGATAAAAATAGCTGGTCTCGTAACAGTCAATAAAGAGAAACCTCCAATGTGATAACGGGTTTGTCGATAAAATAAAAAATAAAGAGGAATTCTATTGTCCTCCTTTGTATAATACGCCGAAGACGTATATCACGGAAGTAATGAAAATTCTTGTCCTTGGTAACAGACGCGATAAAAATAATATAATACGGTAAAGTCCAAATAAGCGTGCAACTAATGCAACTCTGTTGAAGTGTCCATAAGCAACAGATTCATACGCGCGAAATATAGTGTTCACTGTAACTCTATCCAACACGATTATCTGGGTCCAGTGATTTGATTACCAGTTTTCTTTCTTAATTAAGGTGATAATGAGTTAGACGTTCAGTGCCATTCACACCGTATCTACATCGTATAGATCTGTGCCATTCAATATGAGCGTTAATCGTATATTAACTAGAGTTCTTATTACAGGATAAACCGTAGAAGAAGAAAACAATGTCGATGTCAATGAATGATTCGCTCATAGAGCGAGTAATTATGTCGGAGCATTCTCACGAACACAATGAAGAGACTGGAGAACTTGATGTAAATAGGAGTAGCGTATTAATTGCGAAAGGCGTAACTATGGTGATTTTATGCACTGTCAGCACTATCATGGGCATTCTACCTATGCAATTAGGAAAATGGTTGAAATGGACCACCAGTGACGTAACTAATCCAAGGTTTGTAAATCTAATAAATCTTGCAATTTTTATAAGAATCTAGATATTTAATCAGCAATTGAAAAAAAAAATCGGACAATTGATATTGATAACGTAGTGAAATACATATTATGCAATAAGCGCAAAATTCAATATTACCGTGTGATATGCCGTCAATCTTTTTATCGATACAAGAGTTATAATCTTCTCGATCAAGCATGGCAAAGGTGAATTTGTTGCTGGTATTTCTTGGGAAAATCTAACGAGAATACCATTTTTGGATAATCAGAGTCCTAAAGTGGGTTGAAAAAACTTGATCAATTGTAGGTCAACGAGACTGGTTGGGATCCTTTTAGGGTTTGGTGGCGGCGTTCTCTTCTGTACAACATTTCTTCATTTGCTACCGGAAGTTAAGGAAAATGTGAGCCATCTCGTAGATGAGGGAAGACTTCCGACATTCAGTTTTTCACTAGCAGAAGCACTCGCCTGTGCCGGGTAAGTTGTATAACGAAAATTCCACTGAAACCAGTGAATTTCATGAAGATTGATTTCTATGTAGATTTTTCATTATGTACCTCGTCGAGGAGTCAGTGCACACACATTTGCGGAAGAAGCAAGCGCAAAGTGAAGCGAGTACTTGCAAAGACGTGAATCGTAGCACGAACGAACTAGTAGAAAATGGACATACTTTGGAAGCGTGTGGCAACGGACACTCTCACTTGTAAGGAGATTCGAATAAAAAGCTTTTAAACACACTGAGCAATTAGTGTATGAAAGATAATTAAATATAATCTATTACGATTTATAAATTAAATTGATCAAACTGATTGTATAGAAAAGCTTTTTGTATCTTTGTATTTTGGACTCTCGCATTTCTCCATTTTACACGATAAATTTCTACAGTAATGGACATGGCCACTCGCACCATATTCCAGTTATAGTGGATGAAAAAGATGATTTCGTGATGACTTCGTTACGAGGACTTTTAATAGTTCTGGGTCTCTCGGTGCACGAATTATTCGAAGGCCTAGCAATAGGATTAGAAAGTTCCTCGACATACGTTTGGTAAGTTTTTACTCCGTCCGGAGATATCTGACCTTCTTTAACCAATCGAAGCATCTTTACTACAAGTCCCGTTGCTTTTGCTACGAGTACCGTTGAAGGTACTTTCGGATCGAAGAAGTCAGGGAACCGTTTGACATTAAAGTAAAGCGAACGGTCAATTCGTTTGCAGGTACATGTTCGCAGCAGTGGCTGCTCATAAATTCGTTATAGCCTTCTGCATTGGCGTAGAGCTAATGGCTTCAAGAACGAGGCGTTTCCTCTCAGTAATTTACGTCTGCACGTTTGCGATTGTTTCGCCTCTTGGAATTGGCATTGGAATGCTCTTGGTCGGTGGTGGAAGTACCGCTGCCAGTGGTTTGCTAGCAGTTATACTTCAGGTAGGAGCATCGTTTAACGCCAAGCAAATCGATAAATTCGGTGCCGGTACCGGTTACTGTCTATCTAATTCTTCAAATTACACGTGTTTTTCATGTTATAGGGTTTAGCGACAGGCACTCTTCTATACGTTGTATTCTTCGAGATCCTTCAGGAACATAGAACAGGTCTTCATCAATACTTATCCATCCTCATTGGTTTCGTTCTGATGTTTGGACTACAGATGCTCAGTAAGTATTCTAATTGTTTTTTCTATTCATTGTCTTCCCTCAAGTTAAGGGGTCGAGATTAACAAGCTAACTCGTGCGATGTGTGCCAGATACCTGTCTCAGATAGCGTGTAATTACAATCCGCATGCCGGCACGCTTATTAGCGACTAACCACGGCATCAGGTTGAAGAGTGTCATAAGCATGAAAGAGAAATGAAAACCTAGTTAACTGGCTTCATGCTTTCTCGAAAGATGTAGATTCCATAGTTAGTTAAATTTTTGAAAGTGGAATATGCAGAGATTTATCATCCGTAGAATATCGATGCCTTGAACACGAGTATAGTACATAGGGGCACAATGATATCACGGCGAACAATACTTATCGATTGGTAGTGTGTAATTAATCGCTGGTCAATAGTCTTATCTCCTGACGACTTACACGATCTGGACCTGGCAGAGGAAAAGCGCAAAGCTTACGAGACCAATGTTCGTCCGGACGAATCATTGGGAACAACTTGTTCCGTTAATGATAAAAGGTCAAATTACAGACGCCACACGTTTTCGAAATACACGATCATTCGTTACGCCTACGGTAATAACCAATAATCACGAGATTCCTTTTTTCCCTTAATCGATGTCACGACTGTTAATCAACCACTTGGCAGAAGAGGCTGTGATTCAACTGCAGACTTATTGTTAGTTACGTAGTAACTGGTAACTCTGAACTACTATTCATATTTAACGGAATTTTTTATAATACTCGACCACGATCCATGGGAAAACGGTTCGTTGTAAACTCTATATAATTAAGTACTCTTCCATCTAACGGAACCATCTATTGAAATTTTAATTGCGTTTTGATGATACCGATTAGTCAGTTTTTACAGGCGTATATATTTTTAACTGCTTATCTATCTACTTGGTATCGGTCAGCTTTATCACCCGGAGAGAGCGAAAGTCGAATCGTGGTGTTTGTGACTCCTCTATACTGATTCCGATACTTTTACAACTATCTTACGGTAATCACGTGCAGCAGGCGAGATTAGGCCTGTTTAACCAAATGGAATGCATTTCACAAAATTGAGAGTAGTTAGGCCTCTTTGATTCATAATAATAATTAATAACAGATTCCACCTAATCTTCTTCTAACGGTGCACGATCAATGGAATTAAATGCCAATGGTGCAAGAAGATAGATCAATATTGATTCTAGAGAAGGTCAAACGCAAGCCGGTAAAAAGTGCAATAGGAACTTGAAACGTGCAGAGTAGAATCTGTGCTTTTTCAGCACGCGCCACTGATTCAACTGTGCATGGACATTGCTCAAACGCCTTTCACCGTGAAATGACCTTCACCCATCTGTGCACGACTGCACTCTATTCGTGCAGGTCGCTGACAAATGTATGGTTTACATGCAAATTACAAGAGCACCGTAGACCTAAGAGTCTCAATGGACCCAATTCCGTCAAAAGAGATCATCCAACAGAGATGTGTTGCGGCAAAGCGTAAGAGTCTAACTAGCGCGAAAAGTCTGTGCGTAGTAGATTCGAGTCTCCAGAAAAGCGGAGACTTCCGGAAGGAAATTACCTAATTGCCGCAAGGCTTCTTCGGATCTGATGCAGTTAAATAGATTGTTGGAATAATCGTATGATGATTAGTAGCGTGATATTGAACATGGAATGCTGGCTGAAAACGAGCGGAGGAGAGAGAGGACGGAAATGAATACATACACGTATCTGCAAATTCTCTGTTACTAACACGCTGGACAGCGGTAAGCAAGATAGAGAGACGAGTTCATGTACCTGCATGTAGCGTTTATGCTGGTTTATGCCACCGACAGAGGCGTGTGGCGGAAGATGGTAGGGGCAGAAGGGAACGGGTACCAGTTAGTCAGAGAAAGAGAGTAGCAGAGGGGGAAGAGAGCAGGAAACGGTTCGGCTTGGACTATGTAAGACGCGCGAGGGGATCGACGAGCCGACCGATGAAGTTCCATCGGGGCCTGGAGTGTCCGATTCGCTGCCGTACCGCGTGGAACGGCTCCAATCTTCTCTGAGTTTCGTCGGTAAAAAAAAACACGAGAATAAGGGTTCTAATTAAAAGCAAAAGTTTACGATTCAGTTTTCGCGAATTCAGTTATCGACCGCAGTTTGCACTGTTCAACGATATCGATTGAATCGAACTACGCTGATTCGTCGACTGCTACCGTCAACTGCGATTACACTTTCAAAAGGAAAAGTAAAATAAGCAATCGTCACGCTAGAGAGTCTGTGGTTGAAGCCGAGTAAATCTAGAACACAGTGTACCATAGTGAATCAAAGTTATTGCAGCTCTTTTCGCAAACAGAAACTTCATTTTGATCAGCATCAGTGTGTAATCCCTGTGTACGTATTCACAGCGGAAGTGCATGCGGCTATTGGTTTGCATTGTTTTCAAGTGAAGGATTTATCGAGTAAGCAGTAATAAGGAAAAGTACGGATTTGGCTCGCTGATAGGATATCGGTGGAAAAACTACCTGCTATACCAGTGTTCCAGTGTTTGCACAATGCACGAAAATTAGCTTGGCAAACTGCAGAAAAACGCAGCACCAATTAGAGGTTCCTAGCGGTCTCAAGATATTAGAGATTATAGTGCCGCAACGACATTGCTCGAACAGTGGCCTGCATCTTACTTTTTAATAATTCCAAGTCTTGATCATTTGCAATCGCATCTTTATTGCTTTTTAAAAGTAAATCCGGATCGTTTTGGTAACAAATTGGAAAAATACAGTAACTAGTATTGTTTTAACAATGGAAACGAAGATCCAACTTAAGAAACATAAACAGTTTGAAAATCGAGATGACAGCTAATAAAAGTGCAGGAAATAAGGAAGTGGTGAAGTGGTAATCCAACGCAGGTGCTTACATGCGCGGATAGCTGCACACATACAAACGCATGATTTACCGCAGAATAGAGATGGAGATCATGCCTGACACCGGTTCGAAGTGATGTTAAATGAACGGAAGCTTACAACAGTTCAATTATTATTGATCATCACAGTTGGTGACTTTCAATTTTCCAATCGAAGGCCTGAACATAAATGTGGAAGAACAGGATCTCTTGGAAGAATTCGCGTGAAAATCGTCGAAAGTGAAACTCTGAAATTAGGACAGCTTAAGAGTGAATTGATCAGAGAAAAATGGAAGAATCAACTAAAGCCACAGTATTGTTAATGGCGAAAATTGGAGCCATGATTGGTCTTGGATTCGGCTCGTTAAGTTTAGGGATGTTACCTTTAATAGTAGGCCGATGTCGAATGAAGCCTCATCGAAAAAGACACTGCGGAATATCCAGTAATTCAAGTACATGCACTTCAGCATCGGTTTCGAATGCATCCTCGGCAAGTATTGAGCCTGCAGCCCCCGTTAACTCACAAGTACATGATTTTCAGATACGAAACTACTCCGAAGCGAAGCTCATTCGTAAAAGCCGATCGACGAGTCGTAGAGACACTAGATTAGATTAAGTAGTACTGTACAAGTGGAATTTCTATGCCTTTCGAATTTCGATCCACTCGCTAATCATCGCGGCATAACATTCGTTCGGAGTAGTTTCTCTTTGACATTTGACAAGGGGAAAATAAAATTAGTCAGAACCCTGTGATCTTTAGGGTCTGTTGACATCATTGCTGCTTTGCTTCGGCGGCGGAGTTCTCCTCTTCACAACCTTTCTGCATCTCGCACCGGAAGTGCGAGCAAGCGTGGAGAGACATCAGTCAAACGGACAGCTGCCCATATTAGGAACGCTCAGTTTAGCCGAGTTACTCTTTTGCAGTGGCTTCTTTCTCGTCTACTTCGTTGAAGAAGCAGTGCACGCAGCACTCACGGGAAAACCCGAGTCATCGGAAGCGCTACTTTACAGGACAGTTTCGGTACGAAGATGCAACAATCAAAGTGGTGCGTCGTCCAACACTGCTGTTGGCTCGACTACTACAATGTCCACAACAACGAGATCCACTTGGAAAGAAGACGCTGACGACTTGGAAGATCCCGATGAGAAATTGAACAAAGAGTCGCAATTACATTTGGACAGCATACGAGATGAGAAAGAAGAGAAAATCTTGCCAGCTATATTTATTCTTTCATCACCATCTGGCTTGTCAACGACGGACACTCGTCAAAGGGACCTTGCGAGACATTCGGAACCACCGTTGACCAACTGTCCCAGAATAGCGACGCACGAGCACAATCATGCTATCATGAAAAAGAATAGCTCGATTCAAGGATTATTGACGGTGCTTGCGTTATCTTTCCATGCTATTTTCGAAGGCTTAGCTGTGGGACTTGAGCCCTCGATAGGGTCCGTTGTCTATCTAGCAGCAGCAATAGCAACCCACAAACTTGTCATATCGTTCTGCGTGGGCATGGAATTATACGTAGCCGGTGCCTCAACTAGAACTACTCTCGGCTATCTGACGATATTCTCAATGGTCACTCCAATAGGTATCGCAGTTGGATTAGCACTAGGACACTTTAAGAACGATAGTGAGAATCTAGGTGCTACTCCAACGATACTTCAAGGCATGGCTGCTGGTACCCTACTCTACGTAGTATTCTTCGAAGTCTTGGCACGTGAACGAGCCAACGAAAAGAGTGGACTACTGCAATTATTTGCTATCATTATCGGATTCATGTTGATGCTGGGCCTACAAATCGCTAGTGAGTGTTTCCCGGAAGATGATCACCTAATGAAGCCTATCGTTGATCACATTAATTGCGGAAACTAGATTCCATGCAACCTTCATGCCAGTTTTTTTTTTCCTCTCGCAATCCTGCGCTAGCGAGATAACTCGACATAGCGTTACTCGAGTCTCCGTTAATGGTGAAAGTTTGCCATGACATTACTGGTGATTGACCAAGGTGGCCCAAGGTTTTCCTATTGTGGTTCAGACTTCCTCTATGCGCGCTAGACGTTCTTATTGACAGGACCCCGCCTAAGGCTAACTAAACTGCTAAAACTTCGACCAGCGTGAAACCAACGTTTCTCTTGTATTTTTTCCTCAATGAGAATTTTGGCAAACGCTTAGTTGTTTTTTGGCTAACGCCATTCGGTGCAAACCTATTACAGGTACGAACTTGATATGAACGCTAGTCGCTTCTGATAGGTGATGTTCTTTTCGGTGCAAGGGTCGTGCTCGCCTATCGATTCAACCGAAAGCGGAGTTGCAATTCACAAAAAGTCAAGGCCAAGTCAAGGTTGAGCCGTTTGTTCTATTTCTCGGTATCCTGCATTCTGCTGATTAGAAATTGCTTTTCTTATCATTATCCACTTACATATGTCAATATTCTAGTTTAAATATTCAGAATTATCAAAGATGCCTCTTATCGCGAAGATGAACACTTTACTTCCTCGAATTCAGTGAATTGCTTTAAGAGCCGAACTTCAAAACCAAGGAATAAATAAGAAAAATACTTGGTGGAAATTCGAAACAAAGTGCTTAATGGAAACGATCGAGGTATTAATAGGGCAAACTATCGCGCTTCTCGACGTGTTTTCTAACAATGCCACTTCTACGCGATACCTCAATTATAATTGGATTAATAGCTCTGATGAAATCATGCACTGCGAGCTTGTACTACTCTTAAACATATCGTCCCTGACGTAATGATCGCTTACTGCACCAATGAAATTCAGATGCAACCTTTGAAACTATTCACTGGTAAAAAGTAACCGTGAATATTACAGAATAAATAACGAGGTACGGTAAATATGATTATTATCGAGCAGTTAATTCCACCGAACGTGTAAAATTGCATAGCACGCAAACAGTGACGGTACTTCTTAGAAAGCTAGATAGAATATATTTGCCCATGTACTTATATTCCTCTATGTTTTCCTATGACAAAGCGACACGCATTATCTCGAGAACCACTTATTATATTCTATTGAAACTTATATTTTTCATCTGCCACTCCATAGTAAACCACCAGTACACATTAGCTGTTAGTAGCAAGTCTTTTGCGACCTGGTAATTAACAGATGTATGCCATGCGGATCTGCATGTAGCATTAATAATGGAACACGAGTCGCGTGGTTACATATTATTTCGTGAAACTTGTCTGTTTGGAGAAGCCAGGTATCGTAATATTAAGTAGTTAGATGGAATTCTTGCTTATTATGCAATTCACTTTGACCTGTTATCAGTCATATGCATCCAATTAACTTATTATTTATATTTACGCCTCGCGTGTACGCTTTTCAAATAAAGTATAGAGAATTCCACTTCTCGAGTAAGAAACACCTCGTTTTGAGAACTTGATGGAGAATAATTGAACGCGTACTTAGCGAAGGGAGAATGTCGACCTCCTTAAACAAGTTTTGCTTGGGCAAATTGCTTGTCATTTCTGGGAAGATCGTGAGTTTAATGGAATAACAAGAGGAAGTCTACTCCTAATCCTTCAATAGCCATTATTAGAATAAGAGTTATTCTTGTATAAACCAGTGGGTAGATTCTACGAAAGCCATGACACCCATATGACAAATTAATTACTTTAAGAGAAATGTGACAATTTTTGTACCGCATCGTATCTCCGGATGGAATTAATATCTCTATTATTCAAGCTGCATTATCGAGAAGATTAAAACACTTGTGATAATCGAATCATTTTCGATTATCTGACAGATTTACAATGTCCTACTGTTACAAATAAGATTTCCATCAATCAATTGATTACATCATATTATGAGGAAATTACTTTAACAAGACTTAAGTTGAATTATCGAGAAATTTCTTTCGCTTTTATCAATTAGTAAGAGAGTCTAGAGTAATTGTAAATTTTCGAGTGACGCTTTGAGTGGTCTGTTTCACGCGTAGGAAGTACTCCGAAAGATCTAGTTGTCTATGGGCTTTCTCCACCCATGGCAATGACCCGAGACGCGCAGGTCGATGAACAATCGCCGACCGACTTTCGATCGCTTTCTTGACCGCTTCTCGTCTTTTCACATTAAATTATCATGTGTGAAAAACAAATCACGGAAGTCTCAGCTCTCTGTAACAGAAACAATGGGCTTACCAGTCTAATTGAGACGATAGCAGCCGGCTTAAAAGATCTAGAAGATCTGACAAAGAGGCAAAATTGTTTGCATATATCAATGCCAATGAAAATATTTTCTAACACTAAAAATTCCTAAGATTATCATCTGCTTATACATAAATCTTGTATAATATGCCGCTTTGTTATTAGTAACTTTGTATTATACTAAATATCAACTGAATTATATTTTTTCTAGCTGCACATTCGCATTCGCACGGAGGTCACAACCACTCACACAATCACGGAGTCCCGCAACATCACGAGGAAGATCATGATCAACATTCCGATATGGATCATCACGAACACAGTCATGATCATGTGCACTCGAACAAGACGAGTGAACAGATTCTGACTGGTGCCATTGATAAAGTGACTGAAAGCATCGCAGAAGCTGTGAGCAATGTCCTGTCGTCTTCTAACAATGTTATGCCTCGTCACGAAGCCAACTCGACAACGATATTGCAACAAAATCACAGTTAGAGAATATTATGAGGGTAGAAACCCTCTTTTATCAGCAGTGTGGAAGATTTTTGAGTGAAATTGAGGCTGATAGGTATTAGGATGGATTCATGATCGGCAGGTTTATCTTGCAGAGATCAAACTGGTGAATAATACATCCTAAGGGACCTTTACTAGTGTAGAGCTTACTTATGTGTATGTGTGTAGGATATATTATGTTGGTCATAAGTTTATCATTAGCGAGACATGTGATATGTGACACACGAGACATACGATTTTTTTACTCGAATCGTATTGTTGCAGACTCAACGGCGATATTTCATGATCTATTAGACAGAGATTTTTAAGTAGCGATACACGAGCAAGCTGTAAATCCTGCCAAAAACAATTTTTTAAACTACAGTCACGAAAGATCGGCAGAACTGAATCTGCATACTTTTGACGAATTAAATCGAAGATAGGATTTTCACGTCGCAGGTGAACAAGAACTTAAGTATTAAGGGTTTGAAAGAAAGAATAAATATCAAATCAAGTGTTATTGGTCATGAAGGTCACGTAAACTTCTTCTGAGTATTCCAGTGCCGAAGATTGATAAGGTGTATTACTAGGTAAAAATCAATTCGAATTACGAGAATGGAAACTAATCTAACTAATTTTCATTGTTCTCATATGATGATCGCATGAATTCAACGGAAACGGATGTCCTTGTCAAAAAGTGTAACTTAAACGTAAATATTACACAGCTCAACATCCAAAGAATATCGACAAGAAATAATTCTTTTTTAAAACAAAAAGTTATTTGAGAATTTTCGATATACAGTGAAACGTAGTATTATACATAATAATACAGTGCAGTTTAAATAGAAGGAAAGAAGGTACACATTTATTGTACCAAGTACAAATTGTTGTTGAACATATATGACTGAGATCAAAAGAACGCGAGTCCTTGTTAGATTTGAGTCTGTTCGGTCGTACCGCCCCGTACATTCTAAAATAGCACATTCTGATTATTTATTTCCATTACTTACACTGTATCTTATGACTATAATTGTCAGAGTATTTGAGGTGACCTATACCGATGGTCACATGTAAGTCAACATTCCCGTTATTTTTTTATATATATATATATATATATAAAACGATATATATAGTTATACGAATATCACTATTATTGTAGAACTTTACTCTGGCTACTGTTATGTTTGCTAATAAAACGAGACATCATACATTTCTATTCCATCACTCAAACGATATTAGTTTCTTTCAGTACGATAATTCTGCTTGGCAGTGAAAAAGAATAACGGACAATACAAATACACATTGATATTGAAATGGTCAAATATGTTGCATAAAACAATATAAAACAACGTATTGTATTGAATGAACTTTGTCATTTAATGAAGCTGTTCTCATTACGTGTATTATAATTCGTACAGATTTGGAAAAATATTTTTTTTTTTTAACTCATACACACGCACCTGTTAACCGATCTGGCCATATGTGATAATAATATATACAAATTAAAGTAAGAGTAGGAAATATAAAGTATATAAGTGAGTAATTGCTTTGGCTAAATTAACAAGTCAGTGGGCAGAAAGAAAAAAAAAAAAACAAGAAACAAAGATATTCTCTACGTACATATAATATCCAACATAGGTTGTCATATTACCTTCTACTACGATAGAAGGACCATACAAAATGTACAAATGTACAAATCACATGTTAATATTTAGGGTACTGTATTACTGCATTATTTTCAATTCAATCGTTTCGTTACGATCCCCACAAAACAATTGCAAAGTGGATAACATTTTCAACAATAATAATGCTGATGTTACAACGAATACAACAATTCGACTCGCTTACTTCCTGTTAACTTGCTCATCGACAAAGTTAAGATAGCTGTAGCCAATCTTAATAAATGCAATTCCAGATCCAAGACCAAGTATAGAACAATGAACAGGATTAGGTGGAATAATACTGCGCATAACAGCCCATCCCAAAACAGATCCAAAAATTAGCAAGACTGATCCAGTGGCACTGTTAAATACAGAAATATTCATATACTACATATAGAAATAACAAAACCTAGATGAAATTCGTAATCGATATCGATTAAAGTCATATACCTGTACATTACTCTCATCCATTCGGGCAATGGCTTCATATGATCACGCGTATACACGTAAGACGTGGTTCCCAGAAAAGCAGTTGCCAAAAGGACGTTCGTTAAGTCTTTGTTTGGTAATATTCTGAAAATGAATATTGACGTAACCAATTCGTAATACTCAAATAATATATGAAACCTTTAATATTGAATATCGTAGAGTAATTCTTTCTAAACAGCCCTACATGACGCAACCAGTGATTCATTGTATACAAATCCCTCGCAGTCACATTGCCAAAGCAGAATACAACTGACATATAAATGTAATTGAAAATTTTCTAAAACATTTACTTCTGTAAATGATGATCAGTATATGGCAAAGATTTATGTTAAAGTCACAAACTGAGAGTCAAACACAGCGAAATATAACAGTTCGCACGTCAGGATATCTGAGGATTACGTAATATCCCGGGTATCGTAAAAATTTTGTATCGCACAGCAGAGGTTAACGCCGGATAAAGAAAAAAAAAAGGAGTATGTGTACTGAGCGATTTACCTGAGAGCCAAGTTTGGATTCATAACGTTAAGGGATAGCATGGAATAAGAGGCAACACCGATGGCCGGTGCATAAACTTTTGCAATGCTGCATTTTGTGACCGGTACCAAGCCAAACTTTTGTAATATTGAGTTAACATCTGATTTTCCCGAAGATTCCATTCTCTTAGATTTTTGATCCTTTCCTATGAAGTACGAATATCGCTCGCTCCTGGTATAAAACTCACGAAAACGACTCCTTCGTAGGAGGTAGCACACGGCGACAAGTATAATAATGAATCCAGGAGTCCAAGTTATTCGTACGCGTATTGGTAAGAGTGCGCGCCGATCAAATCCGACGAAACTATACCAGCCCCACAACAAGGACAGAACTACTATCACTGCTTTACCCTTTTTGCGAAAATTCATGTGTTCATAAAACATTCTTATTAGTACAAACTATATATATATATATATACATAAAGATAGACCAAGATAGACTTATTTATTATTTTTATGTATTTTTCGTTTCATATTTTTGGGATTGCAAATTTTCGTTATCATTTTCACGCTATACTCAATGTTATCGACGAATTATGGAATTGCATTATGATGCTTCTTATGGTGAGAATTGATACTAAATGAACTGTGCGACATATGTATTTTAGTATACTGTAATGTAAGGTCATTTACGCAATTTCAGGTTATCTATATTTATATGAACCATTTTCATCATTTAAAATGTGCTTCCTGTATATTTTTTATCATTATTAAATATACTAGTTTTGAAACTACAGTACCTTAGACAAAACCATTAGTCTTCACACGTATGATTAAAGAATAACAGAAAAAAATAGAATTAAAAACAGACGAATTAGATATTATTCGATCAATCGATCATACTTTAAATGGTTTTTCTTCACAATTTCGAGTTCCGTTTTACGGCCCTCTTAATACGAGGATGAAAATGAAAAATAATTTATTTTATTATATTTTTCAATCTATATGTTGATATTAACAAGCACACAATTGTGCGCACAATATATACAGCACTATTAACTATGTTGACTATGATGCGTTGTGTCAACGTCCACCAATTCTTCTATCGAGAACCATAATGGGTTTATAAGGCAAATAAATAAACAAGATTTATATATACAATTGGTGCACTGATGACAAATACAATTAGCCTTTATAAGGTATTGCTATCTGCCCCACAGCCAAGACACATTTCTTCCACATTCATAGCCAGCGGAAAGTTATAAATTTTTATAATGGCAGGTAATTCGGAACTGAACGAATCTTTAACACGTTCAGGATTATTTTAAGCGTTAACAGCAGGCCCCAATCTAGTGTGTTGTAAAGGCTTGAACGGTGTTGTATTGCGAATATCTTTG
This sequence comes from Trypoxylon attenuatum, assembly GCA_963989405.1. Lineage (NCBI taxonomy): Eukaryota > Metazoa > Arthropoda > Insecta > Hymenoptera > Crabronidae > Trypoxylon > Trypoxylon attenuatum. The sequence continues at coordinate 17,510,355 of OZ022488.1, read as the reverse complement.
TCACAAAATTCTGCATAAATATCTGCGGAGAGTTCGCTAAGTGGTATTTCAGAATCAGCCTTCGCTGCCTTTACCGCATCATCTACGGTTTTCCTAATTTCAGTTTCCATTGCCTGTAACGAAAGATGGAAATAATTGATTTAATCCTGATTAGTATTTGTAAGCTAAATTACACTATGAGAAAAAGAACGAACCTTTATTTCTTCCGGCGTAACTAAATTAGCATTTAGTATACGTTCTTTGAAACCAGTAAGTGGATCTCGTGTCTGTCGCACTTCCTGAATTTCTTCTCGAGTTCTGTAACTCGTACCAGGATCAGACATGCTGTGTCCGCTGTATCTGTAAGTCATTGTCTCCATAACCAATGGTCCCTTGCCAGATGTGCAATAATCAACGGCAAATCTCGTAGCCTCCCTTACTGCCAGTACATCCATACCATCCACCTAAAATGTTGAATTTTAATGTAAAGAAGCATGATTCCTGGTATAAAGGATACTGAAAATAACACACGCTTACCCAAATTCCAGGTACGTAATCTCCTCTGGTATAATAATCGGTATTAGCAGAGGCACGATCCGCACTTGTACCCATACCATAGCCATTATTTTCACATATAAAGATACAAGGTAAATCCCATAATTTTGCCATGTTGTAAGCTTCGAATCCTTGTCCCTGATTTGCTGCACCATCGCCATATAACGCGAGACATACTCCACCGGTATTCATATATTTCTGCGCAAACGCTATTCCAGCACCCAGAGGAATCTACCAATATTAAATCTACATTGAATACGATGATTTATTATATCAGATTGAAATTATTTAAATCAATTATATTTACTTGAGCCCCCACAATACCGTTTCCACCATAGAAATTCTTTGAATACATATGCATGGAACCACCTTTGCCTTTAGCGTTACCACCTTTCTTGCCAGTTAATTCTGCCAAAACGCCGAATGGTTCAATACCCATTAAATATGTCCATCCGTGGGCACGGTAAGCCGTAATTACAGCATCCTGTGGCCTTAGAGCAGCCTTCATGCCAACAGCACAAGCTTCCTATAACAGACTTTAATTTTATACACAAAGGAAACAGTAAGAAATAAGTAGATTCTAAAACTGCAATTAAACGTACTTGACCAGAATACAAGTGACAGAAACCTCTAACAATTTTTTCCTTATAGAGATTTCCTGCTGCAGTCTCCATACGGCGAATTGTGTGTAATTTCCTATATAGATCTAAGGCTTCTTCTTTGGTAACTTTGACCGTCGTCGAAGGCCCACTTTCCAGTTTGTGTAACCGAAAAGGTTTTGTTTCGAACGTAGCCTCCGTCGCATAATTATTTTTCTTACTCAGGAATGACGATGCGACCTGTCAATATAGAAAACGAGCATTGGTATAAAATATAAATGTACGAATTATAACGACATGTGCATCATCGAATGTAGATAGAGTATAAAGATGACCTTCATCAACAACTTTTTATCAAATCAAACCTTTTATAAAAAAAAGAACTGAGGACACATTTGGTCACAATAACTGTTTAGCATGAAATTTAGACAAGAAGCTAAGCAAAAACGGATCAGTCAGATCATATACACTCCTGATTAAGGTGCAATTAGTAAACAGAAACATACAATATATCTAGACATATAATTACCAGCTTCCAGCTCCAATACTGGTGAATGAGCAGGATATACAAGAGAAGAGACGATAAGTCGTTCGGTTATAAGAATTAATTAACACTGATTTATCGAGAAACTCAAGTAAGCCCCTGACTTGGAACACAGTGGCAGGCAATAAGCTAGAGGTCATTTGTCGTTTATTACGTTATACACTTACGTTTCGTCGTGACACTTGGACACCAACATTTCGGATGCAGTTCGGTATCATTTTCGTAAAGTTTTGCTTTCACACTGCTACCGTAGTCCAATAAACGGCGCACAATCGAAAGTAATTGAGAAATTCGATTTAACGGAGCTGTTCACTCTCTTTGCGCGGACAGTAGAGGCAGCAAGATCAAGCAAGAACTCAGTTCGAAACGTTACACAGCCAGCCTCTACAAGTTACAGGTTGGATTCTATCCCCTCCAATTGCTTTTGCTATAGCTAACATAAAAGTTGGACGATCCTGACGTAACACGTTGTCTAACAATAAGGCTAACTAAAGTGATTTAAGCTTGTTGTATGATATATTGCTTTAATAAGTATATTAAATCCTATATGAAAAGTCATTTGGATTGTATGGAATTGTACAAGGCAGAATATAGAAAATAGTACATGACACTATTATACGCACTGTCTTGTCACGTTCGATGAATTTTTTATTAACGAATATTTCGTGAAAGATATTGAATCTAAGGAAATATTTCTGCATCAATGCATCGGATTATTTATAAACTTAATGATGAGCTATAGATACATATGTGTACGGTTTATCCGCCAAGAAAAGGAGCAAGTCATCATTGTAAAGGATGATATAAGTTTCTGTGGCTATAATCAATTGACATAAGTCAAAGAAAAGCAAAAAAAATCTACTGATATTATAAGCTTTTATGATTTTGTAATCGAGCAATATCTTTGATTTTGGGTTGAGAAAATTAATGATTTTTCTCGCTAGTTCGACTGACTTACACCTGCGCTTACCTGCCGCATTACGGACGCGCAGTGAATCAATAGATTCAAGAACTTTTCGCGCGAGAGAGAATCTTAAGATTCAGATCAGTACAATTGTACTGATTGAGTCGGGAATACGATAAATAGTGTGAAATAAAAGCAATATCTACCTCGTTTGATTATTTCTGTATATCTTTCAGTATAAAAGTGGCACGACAATATATTGTTATAAGGTACATATATGTATGTTATAAAATGTCAAACTAAGTATATAAAGTGTAATACGATTAAAAAAAACACTTACAGTAGACGTTGAACATTATCAGAAGATTGTGTACATCAACACTGGCATTACACAATCCAAACTCCAAACACAATGTATTTCCCGATTAATTGTAAACCAATCAAATTTAACTGGGAATTTGTATAATACTAGCATTTACAATACATGGAGGAGTAAATTGGACGAATCGTATTGTATTTCTAACATTAATATATGTCGAGGAAATGGTAACTGCAATGCCGAATGCCACCACCAAATAACCGAACCAGTTAATGAAAAACTTTTTAAAATCCCAAAATATAACTGAACGCGACCGGGGGTCATCCATAGGAGTACGACTTCTTCGAAGTATTCTGTGCGGTTCACTAGCATCCAAAGACATGACTTGATCGGTTGGACTCGTTGCAGCCATTGGAAATTCATCGATGTTACTCTGATTTCGATTATTTTCTTCACAGTCCGTGTAATCACTTGACACTTCTTCGACACCGTCTTCCATGTCGTCATAATAAATATAGGAATATCGATGAGGAGTAGTTTTTGCCATACCCAAAAACCCGTAATAAACTGATCTCGAGTGAATCCTTGGATCCGAAGGAACGTTTCCAATACTTCGACGTCTCTCAGCGGAATAAATCTCGGGAGTAGACATTTGCATAGAGCGTGCTTTGAGCTTCATAACTTTCGCATACATCAACGGTGGAAGTACGAAAACTAGAGGTCCAGTTAGCGAGCCACCAATTAATGCCATGACAATATCGAAACGTGGTACTGATTCTCCGACAGCTACCCCAAGGAAAACAATGGCTGATCTCATAGCACATCTTTTCCAACCGAAACCTGTAACAATATTCGTTACATAGAAATATTGTACGAAATGTTGTATTGTTGTGATTCGTTTAGGAAATGAAGGCGCCTTCGTATCTCGGAGACGCCTCCACTTAGAAAAAAACGAAGTCCGCCACTGGATGGACTCTTTGGATAGACAATCTTTTGTTTGAACATTTTTTTAGAATAACTTATAATTTCGGATATAATCGAAGTGTAAGATTAAAATGGGACACCCTGTATACTGTATATTCCAAGTTAAATACTATTGGCCAATCCTTACTCCTTTGCACTCGGCACTGATCTTCGAGATGCTGAAATAGTGCTGAATGACCCAAAGCACTCGATAAACACAATTGAAGCGCGGCAAGTAAAATCGCTGCACTCATCGCTGGACTTTGGGGAACAATTTGAAGAACATTTGCAGTTGTGCTACCTCCATACTTCCATACAGCTAAACCTGCTGTTATACCGAATAACGAACCGCTCGCTAAAAACAGTGATTCAATATTTATCTATCTTCAAAATTTATCTAATGAGGGCAAACTATTTACCTAGAAACGAATATAGCACAGCTTTACTAATATCTTGAGGGTTACGCATGTCTACTTGCACTGTCATTAGTGTTGGGTGGACGTCAAATTGAAACGCTAACATACCATACCTAGAAATTTAATTGTGAGATGAATTTTACTTGTTTTTCTCCTAATTCCGGTAGCTTGTATTTACCCGGAAATAAATTTGTCCCAAGTTGGAGAAGTGGGTACCGGCAAAGTATTAAGATTCCGGTCATCCGTAATAATGCACCACCAGATTAAGGCAGCTGTTATAATCACTGCGACGCAAGAAGATGTTGCTAACCATCTGCAATAATAAAGGATGTATTATAAAATATTCAGTTTTTTTTTTATTGCATATAGGCAATTTAAATGCCTAGGAAGTTTTTCTATGCGGATGAAAGTTTGTAGCTATTCAAGCGACGATGAGTACAGGAACAGCCGCGAGTGTGGTGTAAGCGATAGCAAAAGAGATCGTATTACTTCATGTCTCGTGGACTTCCGAGCCACATAAGAGGACACAAGAGCACACCAACGACTAGAAGCCAATAGCAAAACGATAAATCAAATCGCTGTCCTGAGATCTTTAGACCAAATAGTTGTAAATTCTGAGACGCTGAAAAAAAAACAAAGTTGCTTAAAGCGATCTAGGGAAGAGAAATCTTGCGACTTATCGGAAGAACATACCAACTAGAATATTTGGTATACCACATCCAAAGACTGTCAGATCTAACAGTACAGTTACTATTGTTCGTACTCGAGGACCAAATGTCACTTCGGTGACAGCAGCCAAAGGATGCCTGAAATCAAGTTTAAATTCATAACGTATATATCTAATTGTACTCGAGACAGTTGGAGAATATTTATGTACCGATTTCGCCGCATTATTCGTGGATCCAATGTGGTAGTAATTATCCATGATTTCCCAAGCAAAACAGCCGTATAGATTTGCAAACCAAAAATAATCAAAACTAATGGAATTCCGTAGAGACCTGAAAAGTTTTCGTTGAATCATTCGGTTGCTTTGTATACGCGTGATGCATTGTTGCATATAGAAAAGAAATAATATTTACTCGAAACTGTTAACAAGTTAATGCACTTTATTTACTTCGAATACACATTAAATTCATCGTAAAGTCGTACTAGACACAGTCGACTTAAACCTTCAACGTCATATCGATAAATTAAAAAAGAACGTACTTTATTTTCGAAAACAAACTGCACGACTGCACCCTGCAATCTATTACCATGATAGAATATAATTATAAAACCTAAATGTTCGCAATCACATTAGATTGTGCACAAGTCATAATGCATTGTAATTCAACCACAAGTAGTGCACAGAATCGTACACATCGTATCTCGGAAAAACTACCCTGTATCGCAAGCACTCGTAACGTCGATATAGTTCGAAATACAGAAAAAGAAATGATGTGAAAATGAATATTAATAAGAAACTTACCGCACTGCACAATTGCACGTGGTAGTGCGATTATTGGAAAAACGCCAAATATGTCGATAGCGCACAAAGTTGCAAAGAAGAGAGACAAATCGGAGTTGCCATTCTTGAAAAGAAGCGGTATGCTTTCGCGATTCATGACGCGACTATGGTTCACACTCGTCGGTATCAGTGTAAACCCTCAACCGGTTTTTCCTTCACTCTACGAAACGTAACTCGATACTTTATCGAACACGAGTGGCTTGCTTAGACGGGTAGGAGCTAGTAGAAGCGTGGAAGGAAGACCCACAATATTCTGATACTTCACCTTCAAATGCAATTCAAACATTGTACACTGAAGGAAAACCAGAATTAACATAATGACGCATCTTTCTCATTTGATTTTCAATTTCAAGAAAAATCCTATAGACATTTCCTGATACTTTTCCATCTGGTGACTTAATTTTCTATCTTATCAATCAAATTTTTTCTCAGATTTTTCCTCAGGGTTTTCTCATTTCTTACGAAGTAAAAAATAAAGTTTCTTTTCAAATAAGAATTTCTCAATATCTCACATCGTGAAGTGTTAAACACGGCAATTATAAAAGGAGTGCATAACATGTATACACTAAAGATATATTTGCGAGCATTAAAAAATTCGAAAGAGTAATGATAGTATAATAATTACAAATTAACGCACTTAATCCTAGCTGACAGTGAATATTTAACATTGAAAGTTTAGATATGCGTAACTCCTCAATCGTCCGTCTCGTAAGCTGGCGACGCTGGTGAATACGTCGGGCTTGTTGGCGAGTATCCTGGTACAGGAGGAGAATACGTAGGACTCGTAGGTGAATAACTCGGGCTAGTAGGTGTATAAGTTGGACTGGTTGGCGAATATTTGGTACTCGACGGCGAGTACTGAGGACTCGTCGGTGAGTAAGTCGGACTAGTTGGAGAATAATTAGGACTGCTCGGTGAATACCGTGTACTGCCTGCTGTCGTATGTTGTGGAGAACTTGGAGAGTACGATGGGCTAGTAGGAGAATACGTTGGACTCGTAGGTGAATATGTTGGACTTGCTGGTGTGTATTGTGGTGACGTGCCCGCGAACGACGGTGACGTCGGTGAGTAACTTGGACTGGTAGGTGAATACTTTGGACTACTAGGTGAATAACTTGGACTAGCAGGTGAATATTGTGGCGAGCTGGGAGAATAACTTGGACTCGTAGGCGAGTATGAAGGTGAGGCCGGAGTATAATTTGGTGAGCTTGGCGAGTAACTAGGACTCGTTGGTGAATAACTTGGACTTGTTGGAGAGTAACTCGGTGATGTTGGAGAATAAGATGGACTCGTTGGAGAATAGCTAGGAGAAGTAGGCGAGTAACTAGGTGAAGTTGGGGAATATGATGGACTCGTTGGTGAATAACTCGGACTGGTTGGAGAATACGAAGGACTCGTTGGAGAATAACTTGGAGATGTCGGCGAATAACTAGGCGACGTTGGCGAATAACTCGGTGAAGTTGGTGAATAACTTGGACTAGTCGGCGAATAACTTGGTGATGTTGGCGAATAGCTCGGTGAAGTTGGAGAATAGCTAGGACTAGTAGGCGAGTAATTCGGACTCGTAGGCGAGTACGTTGGACTCGTTGGTGAGTAATTCGGGCTGGATGGTGTCATACTCGGTGACGTTGGTAGATACGCTGGTGATGTAGGCGAATAACTTGGCGATGCACCACCTGCTGGCGACATAGGATATGGACTCATGCTTGGACCAGGGCTTCCAGGACTACCTGGTTGAGGAGAATACGCGGAATAAGCTGGAGACAATCCAGAAGCATCCGATGCTCCCGACGGTGAGAAACAAGCGCCCCCTGGTGTCATGCCACTGCCCAATGCTGTAAGAAAAAAAGGTATGACAAATGACATTATTCTATTCGTATTAGATTCTATAATAAATATTAGACAAGTAAAAATCGTGAGTACATACCAGGAGACATACTGGATGCGCCGTAACCTGGAGTTGCACCCATCCAAGGTGTCATTTGAGGACTCATACTTGGTGTAGCTACACTACCGAAGAACATTCCCGCAGTTCCCATTACACCAGCACCCACAGCCATTGGGATCTCGATACCAGCTTTACATTTCTCAGCGTCAAGTAATAAATCGAAGCAACCTAAAGTACAATATATAGGTAAGTATATAGAATATTTTATAGAATATTATATAAAAAGTATATAGTAATTTTTTGCATGAACTCTACATATATTGATGTTTAACTTACCCGTTCCAATACGTGGCAACTGTCCCATTATAATATTTTCTGACACTCCTCTCATAGGATCCACTTCAGCATGAGACGCAGCATCTAACAGTACGTCGACAGTTTCTTCGAAAGAACATCTAAGGAGAATTCGAAAGGTAAATACGTGTAATCATTATCTATTTTAATTACTAACTTTTTTCTATGATTATAATTCTTACCTCATAAGCGCTCCTGTATCTTGTCTATTGATACCGTGACGCGTAATCGCCATTAAATGACCTTTGGCTGTCATTACGTCACAAAGCAAAGCAAGATGCCGATAGTTTACGTATAGACCATAGAATTGCAACACAGCATTCATTTCCTTTTCTACTGATTTTCTCACAGCCTCGATTCCTAATACTTGGAATATCTCACAAATATCGTTACTAAACGTTCTGACAGGATCAACGTCCCTCTCACTCAAGACTTTCATTAAACTTGTTCCATCTGTTTCCAATAGCCATTCAGCTATCGCCTTAAATTCGCCAGTCTCAGTAATTACAATACGTTTCTTGGCATCGGTTTGTGGTAAATGCATGTACACTTTTCCTATAGCTTCAATGCCCTAAAAAAACCAGATGGTTATTGTTAGCATTCTGTTATTTAGTCGTCGCTTACAAACAACATCTACAATGGAGGAAAAAGAATATACAACATACTTGTAAGGTCATGTCACTCAGCATATTAGCTTCTATACAACGAAGGAACATATCATCTTCCATTTTGTCAACTGTTTCTTCTTCGCTATCCAGGAACTTGTCATCACTGTTCATTATCCTGATGCGCAAAACTAATTTCTCAGCATTGTCGTCATTGAAAATACAATTCAAATCGTCCCCAAAACCAGCGTTGATCTTCTCTGCTATTTGTTCCATAGTTAATTTTTTATCCGTCATTCTCTTTCGATCGAGCTCGATACGCAGTAACCATGGCGATATCTTATTCGGATCGAAATCAGGCATTTCATAATACACATTTACAAACTCTTGATCTTCCGCAATTACTGTATTTTGGGGATCGGGATCGTAATAAATAGCTGTGTTCGCGGTAACTTTTCTCAAAGTCGTATGTTCAAGCCGACACAATACGTTCTTTGCTTTCTCTGCATCTCTAGCAGCTGCACCCGTTAAAAATACTGTTAATGACGGAGCTTTCGGTTTCTTGCTGATATTTATGATTTCCTTCAATCTCGGCACACCAAGGGTTACGTTCTTCGAAGACACACCAGCAAAATGGAAAGTGTTTAGGGTCATTTGAGTTGCAGGTTCACCCAAAGATTGTGCAGCTAAAGCACCGACCATCTCGCCAGGAGATACCTGTTAATAATCAGTCAAATAAAAATGCACATTTTAAAACTATTTCAAGTAGAAAGATGTATGTATTGTGCTACAAACCTGAGCTTGTTGAAACCGTGTTTCGATTTCTCCGATCAACCATTCGAAGGCTTCGCTCGACAGTCTAAACTCTTCGGACACGCATTTCGTGCACAATGTAGATCTCACTAAGCATTGGAATAGCAGGGTAGCATTTTCATTGGCCTGTTTGCTAAGTCTATCCTCACCAGCTACAATGATACATTTATCCAAAAGATCCTTCACTCCTTGTATAACTCTCATGGGACTAAGATCGGTAGGTGCTCGTTTATTTATATGGAATATTTTTTGTACATTCCAAATCATCCTTTGTAAATTACAAGGAAGTACGACTTTCGATTCACCACTTGGGAAAATTTCTCGAAGTACAGCACGATCCTTATTCAACTGTTCCCATTCGCGTTCCAATTCGGAAATCACTTCTCCGGATCCCATCATTTCTCTGACGATTTCTTCATTGAAAATACGACGAAGGTATCGTTCATTAGTTGGATCAAATTTGAATTTCTTTTCGAATGCTTTGTTACTTAATTTTATAGTCGGTAGATTTTGGAACTCGACAGTTTCTCCGCATAAACCATCCTCGCCATAACGCAGCTGAATCAATTGTCCTACGGAATTTCGAACAGTTCCATCATAATGCACCATGACCGACTCCATAGCTTTTATCAGACGTCGTTGAATATATCCAGTTTCAGCAGTCTTTACAGCAGTATCGATAAGACCTTCACGACCTCCCATAGCGTGGAAATAAAATTCGGATGGAGTGAGACCAGCAAGATACGAATTCTCAACGAATCCTCTAGATTCTGGACCGTAATCATCTTTAATAAAGTGAGGCAATGTCCTCTTACGAAAACCAAACGGTATTCGTTTACCTTCAACGTTTTGCTGACCGACACAAGCAATAACTTGCGAGATATTAATGTTTGATCCTTTAGATCCAGAGACTACCATAGCTTTCAAATTATTATATTCAGTCAAAGATTTCTTTGCAGAACCACCAGTTTTGTCACGAGCGTCGTTCAAGATTCTGTTCACTTGATTTTCAAAAGTCTGCCTCAAAGTATTACCAGGAGTAGGTTCGAGCTCCATATTATGAGCTTTTTGAATCACCTCTATTACATCTTCTTTGGCTTTTTTAATTGCTTTCTGAATTTCTAAATATGTTTGAGGATCAGCAATGGTGTCACCAATACCAATCGAATGACCCTCAAGCAATAGCCAGTTATTAATTACAGTTTGAATATTTCCGTAAAATCGTCCGCAAACTTCGTGTCCCAATTCTAACATACAAATATGAAGTAGAGATCCCGCTGAGGTACCCAGAGTTTTTTTACAAAGTATACCCATTACAAGTTCTCCATGTTCTACCATTACTTTCGTATCTCCAGGGGAGATCCATTTATATGGTCCGTCATCTTCTTCATCCGGATGTGTACTGTGTGTTCGTATCATATTTACATTTCCCGGAATAATCAATGAAAATATTTGTTTTCCCGTCCACAGTGGTTTTGGTTTCAATATACATGGCTGAGGCATTTTACCATCCCAGCTAGGTAAGAACATAAGTATATTCATCATTTGTTCTTTCTCTATAAAGACGTCTCTTTTTGTCATTTTTCTAACTGCAGTTAGAGTATCTTGCACAATACCCATAACTGGTTTATTTGCTTGTGGAGTAATAATTTGACGAGGTGTCACATGAATATTTTCAACTTCCGCACGAGTTTCCATAGATTGAGGCACGTGTAAATTCATTTCGTCACCGTCGAAATCAGCGTTATACGGTGAAGTACAACTGAGATTCATACGGAAAGTACTCCATGGCAATACTTTAACTCTGTGTCCCATCATACTCATTTTATGAAGAGTAGGTTGACGATTAAAGATAACCAGATCACCGTCTCTAATGTGACGTTCTACTCTGTAGCCACATTGTAGATGTAGATCGGATGGTTTTGGATGAAACCTTAAATCTATCCTTTCACCATTGTCTCTTACAATATACTTTGCGCCGGGATACTGTGAATTTCCTCGTCTAACTAACTCTTGCATTTTGTCAATATTAAACGGAGTTACGATTTCAGGGAATGTTAAATTTTGAGCAATGCTACGGGGTACGCCTACTTGATCAATTCGTAAATTAGGGTCAGGTGTGATGACGGTACGTGCAGAAAAATCTACACGTTTACCCATAAGATTTCCTCGTATTCTCCCTTCTTTTCCTTTTAATCTTGCTTTTATAGCTTTCAATGGCTTTCCCGATTTTTGCATTGCTCTAGGCATACCAGGCATGTCGTTATCGACCAATGTCGCAACATGAAATTGTAGCATCTTGATATTTTCCGATATCACGTGAGCCGCTGCACCAGCTTGTTCATTTCGGAGCAATTCATTGTTTGCTTTTATAATGTCCGCTAATTTATGCGTTAAATCATCTTGATTTTTGGCCGAACCGTACATGATGACTGCTGGTCTCACCGATAATGGAGGAACAGGAAGAACCGTAACCACCATCCAATCAGGCCTCGCAAATTTAGGGTCCATTCCAAGAATGAAGGATTCTTCCTCCGTAATGTGTTTAAGAATTTCCCATGCTCTTTCAGCCGTAAGTACCATTTTCTTTTCTTGAGAGTCTTCATTCACGTGTTTCCATTCTGCGGTCACGTCTAATCCTGATCTTCTAAGGTTTGGTTGATATCTACCACAACCGCCATGTCCTGGTTTTCTAAATGCTAGTTCCTGCTGTGGATTTTCTTTATTTATATCCATTTCATCACCGCCTTCACAAATATTCTTACTCTTGCATAAATCATACACAAACGTAAGCCTCTTTCTTGGCTGGCCTTTTGTTTTCATCACAATTTCCTTAATCTTAGGATTGTGCTAGAAAGAAAGTTCAAGCGTGTCATCTTTAAATACCGTACAAAAATGTTAATAAACATTGGCTATAATGTTTAAAGTCTTCTACATATTCTTACCGGGCTCACGAGAAGCTTCGAGCAATAAAAACATACGCATCTCAAAATTTTTATTGTTTTCGTAATAAAACCAACATGAAATACTGGTTTGGCTAAATCTATGTGACCAAAATGACCAGGACATTCAGTCATGTTACCGGCACATGTCTGACATTTGGAATTCCTATCGATAACGCCTTGCCTGGGGTCCATAAGCCCACCCAACTTTGGCCGGCCACCTTCCATAGTTTCTGGAAATCGTATTCCCCCATCGGTAACAGACATACGCCGCTGGAAACAATATACACAGAATTCAACCATGGCATACGCTACGTCAGTCACGTAAATACAAGTATACCAGTTTTAACTGGAATGTACACACTTCCAAAATAACAGGTGTGACCAATGCATTTTTGGAAACAATAAAACTGCGTATAAAAATCGCAAAAATTTATTCCACAACTTTAATGTAAACTTTTGAACACAACCGAGACTTGTTTTTATTATCATAGAAGCAATTTACACATAACGTTTATATAAAGCAATTAGACAATAGGCCAAAATATTTTGATATAATTTTATCGCGCTAATTATTATTTTTTCATTTGTATTCTGTACATAATTGCTATAGAAATAATGATCACACGAAAATTTACACTGGTAAAACGCAACACGCTGTTTAGTGTTCACATGAAACAATCGGGAAAAGTTGAACGTAATGTCGGCTGACGACAGAAAGCGTCTACACCCCCCGTAGAAAGCATTTGTGAAATTTGCTGCGCGAATCAGTAGCACTTACTATTTCATCGGGAGAGAGAATACCAAATTGAACCCTTTTCACTGTCCGCAAGGGTGCTTTGGAGTCGGACGTAGTCATTTTGTACCGAGTTACTGCTACTTCTCTCGCGGCCTTCTGCGTCGCGACTCCTTGCTAACCGTTCTTCCTCGCTTCAATTTCTCCCCACTTTACCACTTGCTGTCTGACGTGCGTTCCGAAACTACTTCATTTTGTTTCTGTACCTCAATAGCCAAGCGTGACATTGTCACGGCGTTGAGATCACACTAATGTCCCGCCGATGGCCCAGACGTGACAATCGCACGTCGTTTGGGTAAAACTGATCTCACCGGTGGGATTTATCTCAAGTCGAAAACATCAGAGGAAATGTTTGCGACAGCCATCGATGGTCAGTGAACTATAAATGAGTAGTACATATGCGAATGTCTAAAGTGGTGTGAAGCAGTGTAAAGTACAACTTGGGATTGTGTTGTGAGTATTGCATAAATGTTATGTGTTACCAATTTGCGAATATATTCTGTTTACCAAAATGTGCACAAATGAAAGGATCAAAGGTGAGCGGATGATGTTCGACACTTCGAGGTTGCAGGAGGTTAGAGGTTACACGGATGTTTCCTTACAGATATTAAAATGGGACCCAAATAATGTTGCAGTTGAGGATGTATACAGATTAGGATAAACCACCAATTTGTTTTGTGAGTACACACTTCAGATGCTAAAATCATATTGACACTAATTTGTTCTATTCCTCTTTCTTTTACATGTTCTTGATTCTTCGACTCATGACAAGCGGCAGAAGATAAGTATTGCACATTTCTGTCACAGTTAACACTCTATCTCCGTGGCTCTGCAATTATATTAATATTAATTTGTTTTATTTGTTCTTTGTTTGCATATTCGAGATTTTCCAACCGATGGCAGGGGATAGATGACAAGATTCGAAGATGAGCAGCGAATCGTAGATTTATTCTTCCAAAAACCATTAAACATTTATGGTAAGTATGTGGACCAAGGCAGTGTAATAAATATAATAACTCACATGTATGCGTATACAGGGTGAGCCAGTGATGGGTGCAATAAATCAAATCACGTATTCTGGGGGGACACGGAAGCCTAAAAGTCCGAGAACAATAAGTTGAAATCTCAACCCTTTCCGAGATACAGGGGGTTGAAATTTCACGTTTTAAAAAATCATATCTTTCGACGGGATAATGCTAGCGTCACGGGTCTTTTTCTAGAATGTGTGGAAGGACCGGAGCTATGCGAAAAAAATAGGAACCATGTAAAAATTATTATTAAGTCGCATTATTATTGATTTTCTTGCAGTTTCTCGATGAAGCGGCAACATTTTCAGGTACGAAAAAATCACAGGCATTCTGTGATGCACTCAAGAAAATATCGCGTTATAAAAAGTTTAAAATTTTAATAAATGTGGCCAGGATAAATTATTGAAAGTTTTTCGCTAGAGATTCTCAATCCCAGGTTTATGGAAGCATTGTAGAGTTCATCAACCTGACCCTTTTTTCTCTCTCTCACTCTCACTCACTCTCTCTCTCTCTCGCACTGCGGTGTTCGGTAGCAAGCCCTCGAGATAAGCTGGGCCTAACTGACCTAGGCAAACAGAGACCCGCCGACTTCGAGCCTTATACAGCCGCAGTGACACATGCAGCCATAAACCCGGGATTGAGAATCTCTAGCGAAAAACATTTAATAATTTATCCTGGCCACATTTATTAAAATTGTAAACTTTTTATAACGCGATATTTTCTTGGGTGCATCACAGAATGACTGTGATTTTTTTCGTACCTGAAAATGTTGCCGCTTCATCGAGAAACTGCAAGAAAATCAATAATAATGCGACTTAATAATAATTTTTACATGGTTTCTATTTTTTTCCCCATAGCTCCGGCCCTGCCACACATTCTAGAAAAAGACCCGTAACGCTAGCATTATCCCGTCGGAAGATATGATTTTTTAAAACGTGAAATTTCAACCCCCTGTATCTCGGAAAGGGTTGAGATTTCAACTTATTGTTCCCGGACTTTTAGGCTTCTGTGTCCCCCCAGAATACGTGATTTGATTTATTGCACCCATCACTGACTCACCCTGTATATATACATACATATATACAGTGCGATCCTCTCGCCACCGGACTCCATTGTCTAGCCCAAACTTTCTGGCACGTCAAATTTCAGCTCACGCACAAGCTAGGGCCTATGTGTGGGTCAGAAGGGTCTGTGCTACTGCGAGCAGGCCGTTTGTGTTGGTGAGGCCCTAGCTTGTGCGTGAGCTAAAATTTGACGCGCCAGAATGTCTAGGATGCATAACATAGTCCGGTGGCGAGAGGATCGCACTGTATATAAAAATTAATAATAGAACTTAAAATAAATGTTCCTTTCATTATTGGGTGGGGGGGGATATTGGATATTTAAATTTGGCGCCAAGAATACGGGTAACCGGAAGGTACCCTGATAGCACAGAGGCATGAAATCCGCATATATGCTGTTGCGTGTCGAGCGGTTAGTTCCTTGAATGTAGTCCTGAAAAGGATCGTTGTAGGCACTGGGATCGTTGCCCGTGGAGCGCGACGCGCTCCGCTCACAATCGCGATTGGATGAAAGTTTGAATTGAAATAAAAATAAACTGAATTTGAAGAAAATGGACTCAAGTTGCTGGTTTCATTGAAAAACCTTCCTTTGTACAAAATCTGAACAAGATAGCTCGGATGTTCGCTGTGCGAGTTCGAAAATCAAAGTGAGTAAAAGTTCACAAGGTTTTCCCGCTGGAGTCCTCGGGACTCCCACTCTGTGTCGTCATCTTCCTCGTGGCAGCGTCGGGGTAGGGACGCAAGAAGGCCCCTGTTTGGCAGAGAACTTCGGGCGTCTTCGGATATGGGTGGCTTCAGCTTCCAGGCGTTGGCGTGCAAAGTCTCCCGGCGGGCCGCTTGGAGAGGGGCAGCGCTAAGGCCCAAGCGAACCCACGCAGTCAGCAGACACTTGAGAAGGTCTTAATTTGAAACGAATTTACGATAGGGTTCTATTGTTGGAGCTTTCCAGTCTCGAGTGTGGTCTGTTTAACATTGAAGGGACTAACAAGGGACATTACCCAATCCATACACGCCGATTTTAATGAAACTTTGGGCATAGGTAGTTCTCGAAGAAATATTTGACACGTATTTTTTTTTAGCTGCCGACGTTCACTTTGAAAGGGTGAAATCAACAATTAAAGTTCGGGATGAAAGTAACAAATGTGGAATATCTTGCACACTATCGACTCTACAGAAAAATGTCTTATATTAAGCTGGTGTGTCTTTTAGCACATAGTCGATGTACATTAATACTTTTTTAGAAAAATTTACAGATTTTGCAAAATCTTGAAAGAACTATTTTTTTAACAATATTTTGCTTGTATCTTTTGTGAAACGTCTGTTCATCTGTACCAAACATTTTAGTTAATGACTTGATACTTAAACAATGAAAGCGGATGTATTGATTTTGCCATTTTGTAGCAATTAAACGAAAATTCAAGGCCTCCCACTTTGGTCACTATTCCGAGCTATTGGAAGCTCTTCAGAGGCAAACATAAAGAGTCGTTTTCATAGTGTTTATGAGCAGGAAAGTCCCAAATTTTGGTGGTAAAAATATTACGAAGCTCTTTGACTTCCTAAATGTGCGGTGGTTCGAAGAGCATAGCAAATGGCGGGTGAGCGGCCGCCTTTCGACCGATACGTCAAAATCAATTTAACCTGCTATTTTGAACTAATAAATGTAAATCCTGAGGTATGAAAATATTGTTAACCGAACGATTTTATGCTTCCGACACTTTATGTTTTGCTTCCGAAGAGCTTCCAATGGCTCGGAATAGAGACCAAAGTGGGAGGCCTCGAGTTTTCGTTTAATTGCTACAAACTGGGAAAATCAATACATCCGCTTTCATTGTTTAAGTATCGACTCATTAACTAAAACATTGGGTACAGATGAACAGACGTTTCACAAAAGATACAAGCAAAATATTGTTAAAAAACTAGTTTTCTCAAAATTTTGCAAAATTGTAAATTTTTCTAAAAAATTATTAATGCGCATCGACTATGGGCTAAAAGACGCACAAGTTATACAGGGTGAGTCAGTGACCTTGCACCAAACTGAAAACACATATTTTGGGGGTCAGTAGAAGCCTAAAAGCCCGGGAACACAAAGTTGAAATCTCAACCCTTTCGGAATTACAGGGGGTTGAAATTTCAAGTTTTAAAAAATCATATCTTCCGACGGGATAATGCTAGAGTCACGGGTCTCTTTCTAGAATGTGTGGGAGCGCCCGAGGTACGTGGAAACAAATAGAAACGATGTGAAAATTATTATTAAGCTACATTATTATTGATTTTCTTGCAGTTTTTCTAGGAACGGGCAACATTTGCAAGAAAAACATGCCCTCACTTTTTATGCGCTACAAGAGCCTTGATTCTCGTAATCGAAATTCTAAGTCGTTTACGATTTTTTTTGACAAAGTTACAGCTGTTCAAACTTCGATGATTTTTTGCTTGCTAGAAAGTGATGCATTATTTTTGTGCAGGAGTGTATAATAAAAAGAAAATGAATAGAAACCAGATCTGTAGCTGTTTCTTCTAACCCATGTGAGGTCTGGGATGGTCATAGATGATCAAAATCCTTACTCGAGTGATACTTCCTGTGTCGGGATACTTTATTTTGGATACGTCCGGCGCTAACGGGGGATACTCTCCTTCTGTCCCCTTAACTTTTCCTTGCCTATCCAGACTACTTTCCGCAGTCATGCCTACCAACCTACCTGCGGTAGCCATGTCCACCAATATGCTTACAGCCATGAGTTTCTAAACGTTGTTACGTCACGCTGTGAGCGCAACCTTAAGCCCGCGAATTAAAGCCGCGATCATATCCCGCGAATCATACGAACGCCGCGGAACTCTAAACCGCGATTTTCAAAGCCGGTAAGAAACAATGTACACCAAGCGTGTAGGTCTTTGAATAGGTATTGTGTCTGGAATTATTTTAAGTCAAAACTAGCATGTGGCTAACTTAGCCAGGACGACCTAACAATAGAGGCCGTAGGGTATTTAGAATTTGTTAAATTACTTAGAATAGTAAAATGTAATAGTTATAAAAGGAATAGCGTACCCAGGGGGTTAAGCCGATACCGGGTAGAAGGCATTGAAATAGAAATAGCAGAGCAGGAATAATAAAACAGTAATTGAAAAATAGCGAAGAAACACTCTGTCTCTTCGCTATTAAAACGGGCTACTTTCCTTTAACATTGGAAGTCCAACAATAGAGCCCCATCATAAAATACCCTTGGGTAGATGCCTTCGCCCGCGTCCGCTGACCACGTGGGCCCGCTTGGGCCTTTCCGCGTTCCCTCCCCACGCGGACCGACCCAGCGCCGAGCACGTGAAACCCCAGCGCGCGCTACCTATCCAACGTGAAAACGTCGACCCCGAAGCAACCAGCGCCCAGCCGGGCCCCCATTGGGCCCCTACCCCGACGACGCCACGAGGAGGAGGACTAGGCGGAGTGGGAGCACTTGGGCCACGAGGACTCTTGGTCGAGAGAACACAATTACTTCATCTTAGAGACTTGCTCGAGCAACATATATCAAAACTTGTAGTATTTTGTTCAGCCAGAATATAAGAAACTCCATTTTTTCATTTTAATCAGTGTGAGACATTTTATTTCGAACCACCCGCGATCGTCGAGCAGAGCGGTTCTGCGCTCCATGGGCTACGAACCCGCCATAGTTTAAAGTCCTTTTCAGGACTCGGAGCAATATTCACCTCGATCACGCAACAACGTCATCCGCTCACCTTTTGTGTGGGTACGCTAGGTCCTACTATTATCTACAAAACC